>OY728161.1:1331422471-1332672471 GCA_963277665.1 Viscum album | reverse complement strand
TAATCTCTTTTCCTATCAAGAATGGGAAGAGGTTGTATGAATCCTACAGGATGTTTCCTTATAGATTTCACTACTTGACAAACCGTACATCTTGACACATAATCAGCAATCGCTCTCTTCATGTTTTCCGACTAAAAATTATCCATCAAATCTCTATACAGCATGGTGCTACCATGGTGTATATAGAAATTAGAACTATGACCATCATCCAACAATTCCCTTTTTAGATTAGTTATGTTAGGAACACAATGTCTCTTCCCAAATTTGAAAATCCCATCTTCATATATGAAGTAACTCAATCTCTCATCACTCAAAGAATTAATCTTCTTTTAAAACTCCTCAACATCAGTTTGAGAATTCTTCATCATTTTTAGTAAAGATGGTGTGTCTACCATTTGATATAGTATTGTTGTTTCACCTTCCATGGTTATTCTAATATCCATCATTACTAGATCCATGAAAATAGGATCCCTTTCAATTCTCATCTTGTTCAAAACACTATGATTATTTCTTCTCATAGCATCTTCCACCTTATTTGCCTTCCACATGTTACAGTTTATTTTGAAATCATAATCAATGAGTTGTTCAATCCATCTCATTTTCCTCATGTTGAGTTCATTTTATGAGAAAATAAACTTCAAACTCTTTTGATCAGTATAAACCTCACATTTCTTCACCATAGAGATATGTTATCCCTATATTTAGAACAATTATTACAGGTGCTAACTCAATATCATTATTAGTATTGTTTTTCTCATGAATTTCTAGCTTTCGTGATGCAAAGGAAATAACTCTATTATTTTACATAAGGAAACAACCAAGTCTTTCTTTGAAGAATCAAAGTAAATAAAAACCCATCATTCCCTGATGGTAGAGTAAAGATAAGAGCATTGACTAATCTTATCTTCGGTTCATCAAAACAATCTTAAAACTAGTTTTTAAACAAATTTAACTCCTTTACTTCTGATCTTGGTTAATGGGTTAGCCAACAGGGAAAAATTTCGGATGAAACATCAATAATAACCTGCTAAACTAATAAAATTACATACCATAGTTATAGTCATCGGTGCTGGCCATTATTGCATTTCCCTGGTCATTAAAGTATCAACAAAGATTTCATCCGTAGATAAAATACAACCAAGAATAAAAATCTTTTGAATCCAGAATTCACACTTGAGAAACATTCTATATAATTCATTTCATCTAAGGGTTTTCCGAATAGTGCGCAAAGGATTTTCATGATCTTCGTAGATTTTTTAGTATACCAAGATATCATTAATAAATAAAACTAAAAAGTGATCAAGATATTCCATAAAACTCTATTTATTAGATCCATGAAGATATAGGGTGAATTAATCAATCCAAAAGGCATTATTGTAAACTCGTAATGCCCATACCTGGTTCAAAATGATGGTTTCGGAAGGTCTTCTTTCTTGACACACAACTGATGATATCTAGATTGAAGGTCATTCATTGAAAAATATTGATCACCATGAAGTTGGTTAAATAAATCATCAATTCAAGGTAGGGGATACATGATCATTATTGTTATAACATTGATCACCCTGTAGTCCACGCACTACATCAAATATTCGTCTTTCTTCTTAATAAAAATTACATAGGCTCCCCATTGAGAAACACTAGGGAGAATAAATCATTTTTTACTCAATTCCTCATGTTTTTTATTTAGTTCAACTAATTCCATAGTTCCTATTATATAAGGTGTCATCGATATGGACCTTTATCTAGGAATTATATCATTGGGGAACTCAATTTCTCGATCAAGAGAATGTACAGGTAAATCCTCTAGAAACACATATACATATTCATGCACGATAGGTATCTATAATATTTTAACATTCCTTTTTTACCCAATGTTGTTTCATTCACTTCTGCCCCGATCGTTGAATTTAGTAGTTCTACTAGGGGTGGATCTTGATAAGAATTATATGGTGATGTTTTAATCTAAAAATAAAGTGCTCTTTATCATCATCAAAAATTGTAACCTGCTTCTTCTTAATATAAATTTTCACATCATGGTTCAAAAGAAAATCTGTATCGAGGATTATATCAAATTAAATAATGGTTATGATGAATATATTAGTCGATAATGAAGTTTTATATGACCTAATTGGAACTGATTCACAGAACATTGTAGTAATGATACTTCCCTTAGGTGTTTTGACTAATAACTACCTTTTCAAGTCAAATTGAAAATATGTAATTCTCATAGAATACAGGGAAGATATGAAACATTGCGATGACCAGATTCAAATAAATCATTGTTTAAACATGATGAAACCATTAAATTACTTATCACCACGTCATTTAGAGCATCAACCTCGGCAGTAGTGATAATATAATCTTATACTTGATCCCTTGGACCTTTTTGAGGAATGATTCCCTAATGCTTAGGATACTAATTTTCATAATTCCCAATTTCTCTATAATTGTGGAATTCAAAATTGACAGCCTCTTTCTTCCCCTTGCAATCACGAGCTTGGTGGCCTTTTTCACCCCAACTGTAACATATTATCATTCAATTCATGCAAGAATTGGGGTGTTTATTCCCACATTTACCATAGTATTGATATTCATCTTTTCCCTTTTCCCCATATTTCCAATTCCAGAGTGTTCAGTAAATCTCTTTTTCACTTGATTTTATTTAAAGATGTATAAATTATAGAATTATTATATGTTTTGATAGAGAATTAGACCATATCATCGCACGATGAGATGGATTGGGAGATTAATGATTGACTGTGTAATGGATTCTCCCATTAATGAATTGATCAATCTTACTCCTTGGGTTACATATATAATCTGTTGAATGCCTTGCTAACCTTATTATTTTATCCTTATACTTTGTGACATTCTCATCCTCCTTTTTCCTCAGACTCAGAAATATAGTTTCCATATATTATCGATGGTCATGAGGAATGTATTTTTCTAAGAAAATATCATTAAATTCCCTCAATTCCATGTTCAGTACTTCTTAATCTTCTATTATGTTTTGTATTAATGACCACCATTGATTGGAATCCCCAGTGAGGTGATAAATTTCCATGAGAACATTTTCCCTTTCGCTACTCCCAAAAGAATGAAATATTTTCTGCAAGGTGTTTTTCTATTTCTTATATACTAATGGATTGGTACTCCCATTTAATGTTGGTGGTTGTTGCCTCATGAAGTGTTCTAATATTGATCCTTCACATTGTGGATCTGGGTGATACATATGGGTAAAGTTATTATTCATTATCTGAGGTATTTTTTCCAGTATGGTGATAATCTATTCTACAGAATTTGCATCACCAGCTCCACTTTTATTATCTTGAGCCGAAGGTCAATCCTTACATAGATTAAGTGCGTTGAGATAGTTTCCATTCCTTCCAATATGAGCCATTTATAAACAATGGCATACAGTGCACTAGTGTATGAATTGCAGTACATAATTCCAAACATGTAAAACACTTAACATAAATTGAACAGTTTGTTGATATATTCCATAATCAAAAAAATGTTTTAATTGAGGAGGTATATACTCATAAATAATTATTAATTTTTTTTTACAAAAATGTGAATTACCTTTAGCATATCCCGCGGGTGCGTCGTAAGCAAAAGTGCAGTAAGACCCATTTTTGTGCACCAGTTCCCATTCGAGTCTATCTCAAAGTGGTGTTTTCGGGTTTTAACCCTAGGGACATATGTTCTAGATATGTCTCTGCCTACTCATATCCAGACAGGGTTGTATTTCATGGAAAACTCACAAAACCTCTACATTACAAAAATTCTAGGAAGATCTTCTATACTAATCCTCAAAGTATATCCTAGGGTAATGTTCTTTAATCAGAGTTATTCGAAATATAGATTCTAAGGACTTTACTAAACATCATTTATACCAACTGTAATTCCCAAACCCTAGTTACCCATTGTTGGTTCATTATTACATAACATTGGAATGATAATAATAGATCAAATCCTGAATGATCGATCAATTTAGTATCCATGGATGTACTAGATACATTCATAATTTTTACATTAAATTATAAAATGAAAAACAAAAAAAACGTTTTCTCCATTGACCACATTCATATCCCTTAGACTATCCCTTAGAATATCCTTGTAGGTAAGTCATAATATACATCTTCACATCCTAGAAATAATAAAACATAGAAAGGGGTGATCTTAGTTGCTCAGTAAGGATAACTATATAGCGGAATCCTTCATAAATAAGTATAAAATTTTAAGGAAATGTATAAGACTAAATCATAAGTCTTTTAAACATAATATTCTGCGTTATATGGACAATATAAATTAAAAATTAAATTTACTTATTCATATTGATATTCTACTTGTCAAAAAATCACATGAAATATCAATATCCAATTTCATAATGATGGATTGCATAATGCTAGACTTCATAACCACATAGCCAAGGCCTTGTTCCAAGACAACAAATAAGATTTTGTAAAGGCCTTGTGCCAAGAAAGTAGTTTGTCTCATGAGACCAACTGATGCATCTAGGAGAAATAGAAGGAACCACCCGTAACTTACTAAGTCCAATTCATTGGTCCTATGAAAAGGTTTAAACATTACATAAACATTTGTATTAAAACTACCATATGAAATGTCAATAATTTATCCATTAATGATGAATGGTGTAAAAATAAAACATCCACAGTCAAACATATCAAAAAACCTAAAATAAAATATGGATGTTTGGTATCATAATAAATCAACTTCAAACTAGATTAAAATCCATCAAATGATGTTGACATAGATAAAATCCAAACTTTTTTAAAGAAATTTCACTTTTTTATTTTGAAATCATTTAAATTTCATATAAATATAAAAAAGTTATTCCCAAAATATTCATATAAGCTACTATGGGAATCTTCAACGATGTTATAACGGCTGAAAATATCTTCACCTTCCGTATAAGTTAAAAAAAGACATTCGTACCTAAATTTTTTCAAAAATTCCATGAAACACCTTATTTGGAAAACAACAGAAATATTCATTTCAAAATATATATTGTAAAATAAGGGTATGAATGACATTAACACATAATCTATTAATAGTATGAGTTTTCTAAATTACATTTTTAGGAAAACACCAATGTGGATGATAAAGAGGTCCCAATAGATACTTATGTTTTAACATCCTCAGATAAGTAAAGAGATTGTAGAATGAACCCTTACATTGTACTTTTCATAAGTCGATGGTATGTTAACCTCCCATAAAAAAGTTATAAAACTATTATTAGATTATAAAATAAGTATATACATTATTATTATATCATATATGATATTTTAATATTTATTTGTTAATAATATTTCATTAGTATCATCGTTTCCAGTGTTAACTGATTCATTTTACTTTATATACTTGGTTACAAAAGTCATGTTTTTTATCGATAAGATATATTTGATTCATATACAAAATAATATTATGTTTATAAAAAAACTTTATCATAAAAAGAAAATTATACTTCAATGATTACGATAGGGAATGAATCTCATCGCGTTCGTGGAGACGGTAATCCGTACGTACGCACGAGTGACAATATCATTATATTGATGATGAAATCTTATGTAATTGAATGGTATATCAAATATAAAGAATAATTAACAAGTTATATTTATTATTTACATATTTTATACTCAATATTTTACCCATCCTAATAATTATGTGTTTGAATAACAAACTACACCATGACGTGGAGACGGTAAGTTGTACGTACGCACGTATGGTGACTTTTTCATTTATATTATTGAGAGAATAATGAATATTGTTGTAACATATTTATAATAACATCACAAAATATATAAGGTGATGGATTTTTTATTTTTATATGGAATAAACAAAGAAAGAGGAAGTGGAAGAAGATATGAACTTGAAAAAGGGTGGTGAAATTATTACATCTTCTTTAGGTGTTTTATTTTGTATTGATAAAAAGGGATCCATAGGTTATCTTTATGCTCAATGTATGAAGTATAGTTTAATTTGAGGGAATGTTTTAGGATATTTGAGCATGGTTTTGCCAATCCAAATGTCTATGGAGGTGTTAAATAATGAAAATGGTAAGTACCCTTTTATAAGGGAGGTGAGGGTTAATTTGGGAAATACTTGAAATATGTTTTGATAATAAAATAATTTTTAGATATCTATTGGTGAAAAAATAATATATATATATTTAAATGTGATTATGTGTCTAAAACCACTCAACCAATAGGTTTTAGATAGGTTTAGGTTACATATTAACATTATCTTTTATATTTAACTCTTAGTTAAATAGTTTGACATTTACCATGTCTCTTTGTATTTTTATATTATATGGTTAATAAAATTACAATAACATGAAAATAGAACCTAAAATGGTTAATTATTAATATATATAACTTAATATATGTCATTTGTTCAAACCTTATTATTTTATGAATATGTTATCAATTAATAATATATTATTTGTTTTAAAAACTCAATTGTGTCAATTATGACACTATTTAGTATTTGGTTTTTGTGAAAATAATTACAACGTGATTACTTAGGTAAAAATTATTTAATTGACCCTAACATGTCATATTGGCCTATAAAATTAGTTTAATTCATCAAAATACTAAAATGACATTTATTTGGATATTTATAATGTCAACTATTTTAATCATTCATTAATAATGTAATTACTCCATCATCATTGTGTCATAAATTAATTAAATTATTTTAATTATAATAATTTTAAATTAAATACCATTATGTAGGGATTGTTTTTGGATTTCTAATGAATATTTATTGTCAAATTTATAATTTGAGTAACCCTATATTAAAAATGGTTTAGTTATTAAACATTTAATTTAACTCTTTAAACTCTTGTGTAAATAAAATAATAATAAATGTCCTAATGTAATCCAGGTGAACGAAAAGGGATAATATTTTATTAATAATCTTTTTTTGGTCGAATTAAACTTTTGAAATAGAATTAGGACATTTTTTGGGTAAATATGATATCATTTTTACCCTTAATTACCCTATTTACATTTAACTATGGTAAATAAAAGTCTAACATTTCTATTAACCAAAAATTATTTTCATCTTATTGAATGACAGTTTACTTATAGATATTAACTATGTCTCTCGTATTTTAGAAATCAAACTCACAGAAGAGGTAAAATTATGTTTTATACAAATTTTCAAATGCTCCTAAAAGGTGGGTTAACGACAGAAAAAAGTTCAACAAAATTTTATAAATCTAAACTTATTAAAAAATTACCCCAATGAATTACATTGAACATATATAGGTTTTATGTATCTATGTTGACCTATATTTAATTATAATAAAATATCTAATTATTTAAATAAAAAGTTAGTTTTAATCAATAATGTGGTGTTTTCACTATTTATCAAAAATTGAAAGTTCTCAAAAAAAAATTCACCAAAAGAAAATTTTGATATTCCTAATCAAAAAATGAAGTCCATTTTAAAAAATAAAAAATAAAAATTCAAAAAGTGGGTATTAAAATTTATAATGTCTAGTTTCATTTATCTTGGTGTGTTAAAACTCCAAGTTGCATACAACAAAAGCCACTACATTATTCAAATGGAAACGTACCGTGGATGCTTGGGGTGTCACATTTTACCTTCCTTAAAATTATTTCATCCTCAAAATTTATAGAATATTACTGCATAAAATGATTCAATTGTTTTTTCATCATAAGTTCATGAGGTTCACATGTTGCCTCTTCCATTTTATGTTTTCTCCATAGAACATTTCCTAAATGAGTCATCTAGTTACTCAACACACTTTCTATAGTATCAAGAATTTTGTCAGGCTCTTCACAATAAAACAAATCAGGTTCAAGGTCAATTTTATCATTGGTGAGTACAAGAATTGGGCTAGGTAGGTATTTTATCAACAGTGATACATGAAACACATCATGAAATTTGGAGAGATTTGGAGGCATGTAAAAATGATATGGTACACCTCTAATTCATTCTAGAATTTTGATAGGTTTTATGTAGATGGGACTCAATTTAACCTTCCTATTGAAAAATAAAACACATTTACATGGAGATACATTAAAGAACACATGGTCTCCAACATGAAATTCCAAATCCTTCCTTCGGTTATCAGCCTAACATTTTCCCTACTTTCGGCTGCTTTGATGTGGGTTTGGATAATCTTCACTTTCTTATTGTTTCTTCAAAATGTTTTGTGCCTATGAGTTTTGTTTCAAAAAAATCATCACAAAATGTTGGTGTGAGAAATATATTGACATATAACGCTTCATATGGTTCCATTTGAATACTTTAATGGAAGCTATTTTTATAGGAAAATTATACCATAGGTAAATATTGATCCCAAATACCTTGGAAGTCTTGTGAGAAATATCTAAACTTGTCTTCTAAAGATTTAATAGTCCGTTCTGATTGGCCATCAGTTTTAGGGTGGTAGGTAGTGATCAAATGAAGTTCAGTATAAGGGCCTTCTGATGTCATTTCCACAATCTTTGTGTAATATTGGGAACACGAACAAAAACATTCATATAGTTACTCCATGATGTCTTAAAAATTAATTAATATATAGTGTTTCCAGACATTCAATTGATAAATCTTCTCTTATAGCATGAAAATCTGATGCCTTGGTAAGATGATCAACAATGACCCATATTGCATCATTACTTCTATGAGTCTTTGGTAGGCCCATAACAAATCCATCATAACATTATCCCATTTATTCTAAGGTATAGGAATAGGATTCATGACTCCTCTAGGCCGTTTCCTTTCAGTATTCACTTGTTGACAAACCGTAAATCTTGACAAATAATCAGAAATCTCTCTCTTCATATTGTCCCACCAAAAATAATCCTTAAAAATCTATTTACATCTTGGCGCTCCCATGGTATATAGAGAAATTCATGTTATGGGCATCAACCAACAATTCATTTTTTAGATCAAGTTTGTTATGAACACTATGTCTCTTCCCAAACATCAAAATTATATCTTCATATATTAATTCACTCAATCTCTCATCATTCACAGCAATAATATTATTTTGAAAATTCTAATCATCTGTTCAGGAACTCTTTATCCTTTCGAGTAAATATTATTCAACATCCATTTCAAAATGTATTGATGTTTCACCTTCCCTAGTTATTCTCATATCCATATTTACTAGATCCACAAAAATATGATCTCTTTTGATACTCATCTTATTCAAAACTCCATGATCCTTTCTACTCATAGCATCTGCCACCTTATTTGACATTCCAGGGGGGTTGTGTATTGGGCAATCATAATCTGTGAGTAGTTCATGGAATATTCTTTGCCTTATGTTGAGTTCTTTTTGTGAGAAGAAAAATATACTTCAAACTCTTGTGATCAGTATAAATATCATATTTTTGCACTATAGAGATAATGGATCCTTATATTTAGAGCAATGATTACAGCTGCTAACTCATGATCATGAGTAGGATTTTTTTTCTCGTGAATTTTTAGTGTTTTTGGTTCATAGGAAATAAATCTAGGATTCTGCATAAAGACACAACCCAACCCTTTCTTTGAAAAATCACAACAAATAACAAACCCATCGTTCCCAGATGGTAGATTCAAGACAAGGGCATTGACTATTATTCTATTCAGTTAATAAAAACATTTTTCACACTATATTGTCTAAACAAATTTAACCCCTTTACGTGTGATCTTGGATAATGGGTTAGCCAACCGGAAAAATTCTGGACAAAATGTCGACAATAACCTACTAAACCAGTAAAACTGCATACCTTAGTTATACTCATTTGTGCTATCCATTATTTTATTGACTTGGTCATTGAATTATCAATAGAAATTCCATGCTTAGAGACAATATACCCCAAAAATGAAATCTTTTGAAGTAGTATTTCAGACTTGCTAAACATTCCACATAATTTATTTCTTCTGAGGGTTTTCAGAATAGTTCACAAGTTATTTTCATGATCTACGTAGATTTTTTATAATTCCGTGATATAATCAATAAATACCACTAAAATGTAATCATGATATTCCAGGAATACTCTATTCATTAGATCCATGATGATAGAGGGTGCACTAGTCAATCCAAAAGGCATTAATGTAAACATGTAATGCCCGTACCTGGTTCGAAATTCTATTTCTGGAATGTATTCCTTCTTTACACACAACTGATGATATCTAGATATATGTTCAATAATTGAAAAATATTATGCACCATGAGGTTTTTCGAATATGTCAACAATGCAAGGTAGGGGATTCTTTCTCTTTATTGTTATAGCATTGATCTCATTGTAGTCAATGCACAACCTCATAGATCTTCCTTTCTTCTTAATAAAAAGGACAGTGACTCCCCATGGGGAAACACTTGGGTGAATAATCCCTTATTGTTCAATTCCACTAGTTGTTTCTTTAGTTCCTCTAATTAAAATGTGGCCATTCTATAAGGGGTCTTTGATATGGGCATTGAACTAGGAATTAAATCAATGGAAAACTAAATATCTCGTAATGGTGGATGTCCAGTTACATCCTTTTGAAAAAAATATCAACGTATTATTGCACAATAGGTATGTACTCTATTTTAACATTCCTTTTCACACCCACGGTTATTTTATTTCCTCCTCCCTAATAACTGATTTTAGTGGAGCTACTGGTGGTGATTCTAGATAAGAATTAGATGGTGATGTTTTCACTCTAAAAATAATATACTCTTTATCATCACAAAAAATTGTAACCGACTTCTTCTTACAATAAATTTTGACATCATGGTCTTAAATCCAATACATACAGAGGATTATACCAATTTAAATCATGGGTATTACGATGATATTAGTTGATAAAGAGCATTTATATGCCCTAATGGGGACTAATTCTTAAAACATTGTTGTGAGGATACTTCCCTTAAGTGTTTTGACTGACAATTCCCTTGTTATTTCAATTTGAAAATATTTAATTTTATTATCAAACAAGAAAGATATGAAACAATGAGATGGCCTAGAATCAAATAATTCATTTTCTAAACCTGAAGAATTAATTAAATTACCCGCTACTATGTCTTTTAGAGCTTCAACCTCAGAAGTAGTGATCAAAAAAGCTTATCTTTGATACATTGGATTTTTTTGAGGTGTGTTTTTCTAACTCTTAGGAAATTAATTTGCATGATTCCCGATTTCTCTACACATTTATCATTCAACATTAATAACCTCTTTCATCCCCTTGCAATCACGAGAATTGTGGAATTTTTCACCACACTTGTAACAAACTCTCATATCCTTCAAGCATGTACCAGGGAGTTTCTTCCCACATTAATGACATAATTGATATTCATCTTTTCCCTTCATCCCATTATTTACAATTCTAGAATGTTCAGTAGATCTCTTGTTCACTTGCATTTCTTTAAATTCATAAGACTTATATACTTCCATTACTGTCTTGATTGAATATGAGAAAATATCTTCATATGATGAGATATATTGTGAGACAAATACTCGACATAGAAAGGGTTTTAACCCATAAAAGAAATGATCAATCATACTCCTTGGGTTACATATATAATTAGCTGCATTCCTTGCCAAACTTCTAATGTTGGCCTCATACTTTGGGACATTCTCATCCTTCTTTTACCTCAGACCCAGAAATTTTTTTTCCTTATCCACTCAATGGTCACGAGGAAAGTACTTTTCTATGAACATATATTTAATCTCCCTCTATTCAATGTTCGATACTTCTTCATATTCCTTTTTGTTTTGTATAAATGACCACCATTGATCTATATCACCTGTGAGGCGATAAACTACCATGATAACTTTTCCCCTTTCGCTAATCCCCAGAGCATGAAATATTTTCTATAAGGAATTTAACTATTTCTTAGATACTAATGTATTTATACTCCAATTGAATGTTTGTGGTTGTTTCATCATGAATCAGTCTAACATTGATCCTCCACATTTTGGATTAGGTTGATCCATACATGTAATGTTATTATTCATAACCTGAGTGAGTTGTCCCAATATGGTGATAAGTTCATCACCACTAGTTGCATCCCCAGCTCCACTATAATTATCTTTAGTAGGAGGGAAATACATATGTTGATTATGTGATTTTATACAGTCTACATTATATATAATATGCACCATTTCAAAACAATGGAATACAATAGATTTTTTTATAAATTGCAATAAATAATTCCAAACTTTTAAAACACATAAAATAAATTGAACAGTTTTTGGATATAATACATAATCATAAAAAAAAATTCATTGAAGAGGTATATACTCATTAATCATTCATTATGGTTTGTAATGAAAATAGGAATTAACCTAATCATATCCCCTGAGAGTGTTGTAACTAGAAGTGCAGTAATGCCTGTTGTTATGCTCCAGTTCTCGTTTGAGTCTAGCTCAAAGCGGTGTTTTCAGGATTTACCACTAGGTACATCACTCCCAGTGTAGCCTCCACCTACTCATATCCAGACATGGTTGTATTTCATTGAAAACTCACAAAATCTCTACATTAAAAAAATTCTAGTATTTTCTTCGATACTAAACCTCAAAGTCTATCATAGGGTAATGTTATCTAATTAGAGTTTTTCTAAATCTACTTACTAGGTTTGTACTAACCTTTCTTTGATACCCAATGTAATTCCCCCACCCCGATTACCCAGATTTGGTCATTATTACATAACATTTCCATGATCACAAGGGATCAAATCCCAAAATACTGATCAGTTTAGTAGCCTTGGATGTACTAGATAAATTCATATGTTTTTCATTACATTATAAAATGTAAACAACAACAACATTGTTTCCATTGACCATATTAAAATACCTTACACTATCCCTTATACTATCCCTACATGTTAGTCATAATATACTTCTTCTCATCCTAGGAAAAATAATACATAGAAAGGGTGAGCTCAGTTGCTAAGTAAGGATAACAATATAGCGGAATCATTCATAAATAAGCATAAAATTTTAAGGAGATGTATAAGACAATAAAATAATCCATTTAAACATAAAATTCTAAAAAATAGGGCCAATATAAATTAAATAATTCCATCTACTTATTCCAATGGATATTCTACCTGTCTAATAATCACATGAAATATCAATAGCCCATTTCATAACGATGATATGCATAATGACAGAATTTATTACCACATAGTCAAGTCCATGTGCCAAGAATACAAATAAAATTTTGTTAAGGACTTCTTCCAAGACACTAGTTTGTCTCATTATACCTACCGATGCATCGAGGAGCTATAGTGGGATCCACCCGTTACTTTCTAAGTCCAACGCATTCCAATATGAAAAGGTATAAACACAACATAAACACTCGTATTAAAACTAGCATATGAAATGTCAATACCTTATCCATAAACCATTAATTGTGTGAAGATAATGCATCCACATTCAAACATATCACAAAACCTTCAACACAATATGGTTGTTTTTTATGATAATAAATCAATATCAACCAAGCATAAAATCCATCAAAGTATGCTGATGTAGATGAAATCAAAACTTGTTTAGGGAAGTATCTCTTTCTATTTTGAAATCATTTGAAAGACATATTATTATAAAAAATATATTTTGAATATATTCTTTTAAGCATGTATGGGATGTTTTGATTATGTTATAACAGGGGGAAATAGCCACACCCACCATATATGTTTAAAAAATACCCTCTTACATTAATTTTGTCGAAATGATCATAAAGCTCTGTGTTTGGGAAACGACAGAAAAATTTCATTCAAAAAATATACAGTAAAATTTGGTAATAAATTAATTTAACCCAAAGTCTATTAAATTTTAAGAATGTTTTGAATTACATTTTTAAGAAAACACAGATGTGGATGATAAAGAGGTCCTGATAAATACTTACGTATTAACAACCTCGGATAATTAAAGAGATTGTAAAATTAACCCATACATTGTACTCTTCATTATAGATAGTATGATAAACTCCTCTATAATAGTAAAAAAATTGTTATTAAAATATACAATAACTAATAAATAAATATGATGTCATATATGATCCTCTAATGTTGCATTGTTCATAATATTTCAGTTGTATCATCATTTAGGGTGTTAACTGATTCATTACCTTTATATGCATGGTTATGTAAGCCATGTATGTCATGGAAAGGATGTATTTGTTTAATATACATAATGATATTATGTTCTTAAAAATTATTTTTAATCATAAAATGGAGATTATTATTGAATGATTATGATGGGGAATTAATATCATCGTGTTCATGGTGACTGTAATCTGTATGTACACACGAACGACAATATCATTATATTGATGGTGAAATCTTATATAATTGGATGTTATATCGTATATAAAGAATCATTAACATGTTATATTTATTATTTACATCAGTTATAATCATTATTATACCCATCCAAATAATAACGTGTTTCAATAACAAACTTCACCATGGCATGGAGACTGTAAGCGGTATGTACGCACGTATAGTGACTTTGTCATTTATAGGATGGGTAGAATAACAAATATTGTTATACCATATTTATAATTATATAATAGTATGTATAAGGTACTGGAGTTATTATATTTATATGGAAACATCAATGAAATAAGAAGTGGATCAAGAAAAGAAAATGAAAGAAGGTGGTGAAATTATTAACTCTTCTTCAAGTGTTTCCTTTTATGTTGCTCAAATGGGATCCATCGGTAGTCTTTGTGATAAACTTATGTACACTAGGATTATTTGAGGGAGGTTAGGAGGATATTTGGATAGGGTTTGGCCGTGAAAAATTTCATTGGATGTGTAAAATTAAGAGAATGGGATGTACACTTTTATAAGAGAGGTGAGGTTCAATTTTGGAAAAGCTTGAAATATTATTTTATAATAAAATAATTTTAGGTTTATAATGTCTCCAAAATGATTTATTTAAAATATATAGTTTGGATGGGTCGAAATAATCTCAAAAATTTGGTTTTAGATAGGATTAGGTTACCATATTATCATTCTACATGAGATTTAAATCAAAGTTAAATAGATTGACATTTATCGTGTCTCGTTGTTTTTTTATATTATATGGTTAATAAATATACTAGGAAAATCCAAGAGAACACCAAGTGGTTCATTATTAATATATATAACCTTATCTTATTCCTCTAGTAGATCCATATATTTTTAGAAATATTATATCAGTTAATAATATAGTATTTGTTTTAAAAACTCAATTATGTCAATTTTGATGCTATTTAGTTTTCATTTTTTTGTGAAAATAATAACCACATAATTACATAAAACAAAAAATTATTTAATCAAACCTTACATGTCATATTAACCTATAAAATTATTTGAATTCATTAAATGTCTCAAATTAAATTTATTTGATTATTTATTATATATATTATTTTTATCTTTCATTAATAAGGTAATTACTATATCATAATTGTGTAATAAATAAATTAAATTATTTAATGTCTAAATATTATAACTAAATTACCATTATGTAGTAAATATTTTTAGCTTTATAATGAATATTTATAGTTGAGTTTATATTGTGTGTAACCCTATATTAAAAATTGTTTAGTTATTAAACATTGAATTTAACTCTATTAACTCTTCTTTAAATAAAAATAATAATAAATGTCCTAATCTATTAAATGTGGACCAAAGAGGTTCATACATTATTCATAAGGTTGTTATTGGTCTAATTACAATTTTCAAATAGAATTAGGACATTTTTATAGTAATTATGGTATCATTTTGGCCCTTAATTGCCCTATTTACTTTTAACCAGGGTAAATAAAACTAAAAAGTTACTATTCATCAAAAATTATTTTCATCTTATTAAACCACATTATACTTTCTGATATTAACCATTCTCTAATATTTTTGAAATTCAACTCATAGAAGCTGTAAAATTATGTTCTATGAAAATTTTCAAATGCTCATAGTAGGGGGGTAAAAGACGGTAAAAAGTTAAATAAAATTTTATATATCTAAACTTATTATAAAATAACACTAATGAATTAAATTTAATATATATATGTATTATATATATATATTTTGACGTAAAATTAATTAAAATAAAATAACTAATTTTCTAAATAAAAATTCGTGTTTAAATAATAACAGCGTATTTTTAACTATTCATCAAAAAATTTAAATTTTCAAAAAAATACAAAAAATTCATAGTAAGATAATTTCGATAATCAAAATCCAAAAATGAAGTCCATTTTGAGAAGAAAATTATAAAATTTCTAAAAGTGGGTACTACTATTTGTAATGGTAATTTTAATTGGTTGTGGTGTGGTAAAACTCCAAGTTATGTACAATGCACGCTACTACATTATTCAAAGGGTAACATACCATGGAAGCTTGGGGTGTTACAGTTAATATACTTCAGGTTTTAATTACCTACTTATAATAAAATCAACTACAAAAATAGCGATGTAATTTTTTATAACCCATATTTTATGTTAATTTTTTTCGATTAGGAGGAATATTTATTGATAACAAAATTCAATTATTTAAACAGAAAATTAATTATTTTAAATGAATTTTTATTATTTATAAGGAATTATTATTATTTGGAAGGAATATTTTTCAATTTTTCTTTAAAAGGAATATTTTTAATTTATTATTCCAATGATATGTTTCTTTTATAGCATAACTTTTTAATAAGTTTTAGAAGTTTGAATTTATTATCCAAATCCTAAAACAATTAATTACATATTTCTCAATATGGTGATTAAATATCATCCACTTATTTTTATATATGATAGGCCATCTCTTTATTTTCATATATAATTATTCCAAGGTGGTTTTTTAATTTTTTGATAGGAACGTTGAACCTCTCTCATATCCCATTGATTTCTTATTATGATTATATTTTGGTTGTTCTAGTTTTATTATTTTTTTCATGGCTTCTTCAAGTGATATTTCAATGAGATAAATTGTCAATGAAAATTTAATCTATATATTATTGTATGATAACTTTTATTATTTGTTGAAATTCTTTATTTTGTTTCAAGGTTGGGAATATTTTTTCATTATTAAATAATATCATGATTTTTACATTCTGAATATTGTTAGATAATTTCTTGGAAGAACTAATTTTAGTTCTGATGATGGTGTGAATAGTGTCTGTTTTTTATCATTTTAAAATGTCATACAATTTAACATTAAAGAGGATGGTTGATTTTATTAGTTTAACATTATAATAGGGTATCTTTTTATTTCTCATATATTACATGATGTGGTAGGATCCCTTATTGATTCAAATGCTAAATAATTTTTGAATTTAGTCAAATTTAATGTTTAAAAGATGAATTATCAATATCTAGAAGGTATAATAGTGTTTCTATGGGTGGAAACATGTATTAATACTAGAAAAGGACATAAAGATACAATCAAAAATCCATGATATGTATATTCTAGACTTCTTGTGTAACATGATGATGTTTAATCTTGTCAACTTAATTTGAGGTTATATTGAATCAATTATCTAGAAATTTATAAAGCTAAAATTTTCCCTTATGAGAGGTTTATCACCAAATTTACTATCACTTTTTTATGATGGTAACATAAATAATCTAGAACCTCTAGTTAGAGAAAAATAATTTTTGTTTATTGATGAAATAATTAAAAAAAATTGATGCAAGATCTTGGTCTTATGACTTTTATAGAGAAATATATCAATGTAATATTAGAATAATTTTTTGAATCCTTGAAAAAAAAGGTATTATAATGGGTAAAAGAACCAAAATTACTTCAAATTATCATAATCAGATGTATAAGAAAGTTAAAACAACATCAGATAATGCTTTTCAAGATTTTATACAAAAATATAATGATCAAATGGAATTTGATCATCAATTTGGTATTGGGAAAAAATATGTGTTGGCTCAATCAGAAGAGGAAAATAAAAGATTAAAATCAAAATAAAATAAATATAATTTTTCATAAAAAAAATATAATTAATCATGATTTTAACAATAATTTCTCGATGGAATTACTATTAGATAGTATATTGATCAAGATGTTTCTTCTCAAAAACCATTAATAAAACAAATGTTCCATGAAAATGAAATGATATTTTCATTGGTCATGTTGAAAATTACAAATAAGTTGTAGTTGAAAATATCCCATAATCTATACATTCCAAAAATATTGAACATTCTAGTTCAAAGGAAATTTTTCCTCAAATAGATAATTTATCAAAGGAGTCTCAGTACACACTTCTTTGTCTATAAATGAACCTTCATCAAAAAAATATTTAGAGGTATGTTCTAATAGTTTTGTAGAAGAAAGATCTAAAAATTATGATACATTACATGAGTAAGATATTGAATGAAAACAAGATTATGATTTTTATGTTGATATTGAAGATATATCACCTTCTATGATTGAATCTTGAGAAGAGTTTCCATATCAAGGAATCAAAAAAAACATCTCATTCACAACTCCGTAATACCTCAACCAATATATCACTGATTTTTCTAAAAAAATATTGAGGATGTTGAATTATGTCAAATATGTAATTAAAAATATAGATTAAATGTATGATTTAATTATAATTTTCCATTATAAGTGTAAGCTAATTTTGTAACAAATAATTTATGCTCAGGAATCTAAATTGTAGCAACAGATTTTTTATTATTTTATAGAAACTAAGGCTAGTATAATAATCCATAAAGAAAAATATTATTGGGATTCGAAGTAGTTAAATACTTTTATAAAATATGTTAAAAAATATGAAATATATTTGACGTTGTTTATGAACACGTGACTAGAATCAGTAAATCTAGTATCATCCCTTTTATGTATATTGAAAGCATCAAACAGGAAGATAGAGAAAAATATACGAAATTGATTTACCTAAAATATTATTCAATGAAACAAAATGAAGAGATAAAGGAACAAAATAATTAAAAAATTACAATATGATAAAGATGATAGAATAGATAAATAATTTAAGAGGATGAATTAAAATTTCAATACACTTTTTCAAAAGGATTAACTTCATTTGGATATTAAAGTTTCTAAAATATTAAATTAATTTCCATATGTCAATACATGTTTCTTTCTAAATGATCTATCTTTTTTATCTTTGTTTTTTCAATTATATTCATTAAAATTTTTATGATGAATTAATTTCATGTGCCCACAAATTTATATTCTATTATGTCTGTTTTATTTTTGAAAAATGCAAAGGGTGAAAAAATGAGAACACAAAATATTTTTACAAATGGGTAGTTTTTTATGTTTTTCATAGTAATTTTTTCAATCTTATGTGTTTTATTTAATTTCGTGTGTCATCTATTTTTAAAAAAGGGGGATATTTTTTTGTCGAAATACATTTTTCTAAATTACATTTTAAAATCATAATTCATATTTTTTTCTCTTTATTGTATATTAGTTTTCAAGTTGATGTTTTGTTGTTTTTTATGACCTTTAAAATAGTACTTATAGTATAATTTATCCTAATTGGAAAACTTTTTAATTGTAGGTTTAGTAGAAGAAATGAATAAGTTGTTTTTATATTCATTATATAGTTTTTTTGAATAAATATTATTTTTGTATCTATGGAATTAATACATCAATGTTATTACAACCTTAATCTGTATATAACACCATGATATTTAGGTTAGGTAGAATAGAGAATGAAAATGTATATTAATGTTGCTCATGTTTGGAAGACTACAAATCCTTACTTCAATGAGTGATTTAATTTTTATTCTTCTCTAATATTTTTGAGCTTATGATCACCTAAGTGCAAGGATCTCTTATAAATAATCTTCTTCTATTTTAATTTTTTTGTTATTTTTCTTATCTTTTAGGTCAATGGATGGTAATTTTAATGAGATAGATTTCATTTCGATCATTTGAGATCATGGGCATTCTTAAGTAATTCATAAATATATTTTGATAAGGATAATTGAGGGCTTTTAGGGTTTTCAATGGCATGCTGACTAATAGGATTATGATCAATAATACCTAATGTCAGGTCTATTTACTTTCTTTCCACTTTGGGTTAATGTAATAATCTACAATTAGTTGAGGTGTGTAAATTTTTTATTCTGTTGTGAATAAGTTTCTATTGATATATATTTTATTAGTTACATTTTTTATATAAACTCTTTCAATTAATCTATTTTATGTTTATCATAATAAGTATCATTCTAGTTATTAGAATATATTTTATTAGAATAAGATCTTTCCAAAAGTTTTTTATATTTACTCATGCAACCATTTATTTTTTGGTACAAGAGTTTAAATTTTTAATTGTTTAAAAGCTAAAATATATCCCCTGATTATATTATATTTTTCCTACATCCTAAGGAAACAACCGCAATAATCATAAATAAATACTCACACACCATACCATTACCACCACACTAATTGAGTTCCCATAGAACACAAAAACCACTCAAGGACCCTATACCTGACCCATTACAACACACCACAAAAAAAGGAACGGTGCATAACCCATTCTTACAAGTCATCACACAATATGATTTTTCCTAAAAATCCACTCCAACACTCACTATCACTTTCCAAAGATATAGTGAACTCTCTAAGAACCTTATCATATGTACTTTCCCACTACTCATTTCAATAATAGTAATACTAAAATGAATAAACACTCTCATATCACCTAATAATATTTCCCAACTCGTTGTCCCATGTGTATTCCCTCATCTATACCAATCTCATGAGACTAATTAAATATCATTGCATTTATTTAAGGCTACCATAATATCACATAATCCCTCTTGGTTCTTAATTTCTAATAATTTCAAGGCATCAGACCTACGTTAAGTTCAATCACATGATCTCATGTAACTAGGGTGTCATCCAAAAATACAAGAAATTATGTGTTCTCTACCCATAATAAACTTAATCATCTATGATTATCTCACATCATCCCATAAAAATACATAACCAAATATGATAGGGTTTTCAATCCAATAAATCAAAGCCTCTAAACGCAACCATGACACCAAAATCACTATAGTTTATTTACAGTAAAAGTTAAAATTCATCCCACAATCCCTTCTATAACATCTCAAAGTTATCCATATCTTCAAGGTAACATATTCTCATTCCGAAACTCCTCTTAGGTATATCCCACCTATGATAATCCAACCATATGGAGTCATCTTCCGGAGCTAACCCACTTGGTGTGTCCATGTGTCACCTATATCAAGGGAATATATGACCATTTGTAAAAAAATCCCACAATAATATCAATATAACATGTCTTAAAAATAAACCATCTACTTGTGAGTCCAAAATTATCATCCTGTTAAGTAGAATAACACACAAAAGTTACATAAGAAAATATTATCTAGGTTTTGTTTGACACATTAAACAACTGAAACCATTTTCAAAATCAGTAATCAATCATACACAAACATATTAATGTCATATGGATCCTACATTCCAAATATAATTCATGTATATTCACCTCTCTCGTCTATAAACAAAGATAAAATCCATTAATAATGATATCAATTCAGCATGTCATTCGATCATAAACATCTCACTTGTAACAACAAAAACCAAAACAAAAATCCCATAAATCTAGTAACATGGACTTCCCATCGACATGTGTTTATGGATCACTAAACTAAGGTCCATTACAATCTTTTTAACATTCATATCATTGGCTAATAATTTCTTAAATAGTAAAATAAGTAAGGGTCTCATTCTATTTTTGAATTCCACATCTAAAATTTCCAAAAAATAGTACTCCAATTGATGCCACCAGTCAACCTCACATAATCCACCATATATGAATGAGGCTAACGACCACTGGAATGAGTTTATGATCAACATTGGAGAGACAATACACATTATATAAAATATATAAATAATTATAAATAACCAATAATTATCTAAAAAATATTCTGAGTATGAATGTGTAATTATATAAAACAATAATCCATAACAAAATAATCATACACCATGCTATAATAATGAATAATAAATTCATATGATTATACATCTCAACAAACCACCCAACATGCTTATCACATATACCAAATAATCAAAAGAATAAAATATACATGGTGGATCCACTATATCTCTAATCCTCACTTGAACCCATCAATAAATAATTCTGATCTACTTCAATACAGTCCACCGTAAACCTTATTCTTATTTACTTATACAAAAAGAAGGATTGAATGTCTGCTTAGTCTCCTATGACTACTGTGAGAAATAAATCATAGTATGGTCTCATGATTTTACCTAAATATATACCATCATATAAATTTGTATTCATGGAAAAAAATATGAATATGTAGCATAGTAGAATGGATGTCGATTCATCGTGTGATAAAAAAATAACACAAAACCCACCCCCATAAAGGCTTGTTCCCAATATATGTCCATTCTCATAATATATGTAAGCCAATAGAATCCTATCAATGGAATGATGAAACATAGAATGGCCCGAGTGTATTGTGAAATGGGAAAACCAACCATGTGATGTTTATCCTTCTTATACCTGGGAATGATGATCACCCAAGAACCATAATCTCCATTCGGGATTCTTAGGTCTTATACCACACCATATGAAAAACAATATGATAAAATATAGAACATTATAAGGTAATAAGATCCTAAAGGGGGAACTGTAGAGCAATCCTTCTACATGAGTGAAACCCTGACCATGCGGTAGGTCCCATGGTTATGTCTTGAATACATGAAATGGATCCTAAGAAGGAAAATAGTGGATATAAACTCTTTATTGAGTTATACCACACCCCTCAGGGTAGGTCCTAGGGATATCTCACATAAATAGACAGAATATCATGAGTAGAATACAACATTGTCAGCCTCTGACATGATTCTAACAACACCCCTTTAGTTTGGTCCCATGGATATCTCTCGTAAGTAGATAATTTATCCTAAGGAAATAATAAATTTATTTTAGATTATTCTTGGTCCAAACCACATATCTTGGGGTAGGTCATATGGTTATCTCACATAAAAATGTAGGAGAACCTTAGGAGGGTAATATGAGAACCAAATTACAACATATGATAATCCAAGCCCCTTAGGATAAATCCTATGAAAATCTTGACTATGCAATTATAGTGAATTACTTGGGTGATCCAATCCAACATATAAACACTACCTCAAAACCAAACCCTTGATTATGTTTCCATATATCTAGTGAATCTTATAAGAATCTCATGATTAGGCTACTCATCACTCTTGACATATCCCTAAAACACAATGCATATATCATCATAAATCTAGCCTCACAAGCTGATCATACCATGGTAGTCTAATGAACATAGGGCATAACACACCAATCCCATCCCCCTCCCCATCTCTTTTAAAAATGAATCCACTAGGATCCCCAAATGAAACTAGAACTCTACTAACTGGTACTGACCTATATCATCGCCCCATGGTTCCTTATAACGTAAAGGCCCAATTTTTTTCTAGGCCTCATAGGGCCTGTCCAACACCTCATCTAATTTCTACATCACCATCCTGGTCATAATTCCTAAGGATTGTGTTAATCCAAATAACCAAAATCTATATTGTGATACATTTCTAGATCATAAAAATACATATTACATGACACAATATTCGGTCCTATATCACATATCATATAGGAAAAAACCCTAGTAATCATCATGAAAAAATCCCCTATTTCACATTAAATCAAGCCCTAGAGGAGTTATCCATATCTCCTTAGGCATTAAGACCACTATCCAACCTCAATGTTACTCCCACCCATATATGATATGTACGACCATCACAACAATCACACAAATAACTAAACCATAATTTTTTGTTAACATCCATAGAGAAAAACATCTTAAGATACCTACATGAAACCATGGCCCAATGACTCGTCAAATGCCCCATTTAATCTACTCTAGAAACCACTCTCATGTTTCATCAATCCATTGGGTTATTCATAATCACTCAACCTGAAATAGGGAACCTAATCTAACCCGAGGAGGAAAAAATACCTATTGTGTCTATGAAGGGAACTCTCCGGACCCCCCATCCTTTTTATCCAACCAAAATTCCCATGAATGAAATCAAAATCATGCAGAAACAATCATATGATTATGTATAATAAGTACTATCCTCATATTTAATGGAGTTACCCACATTTTTTTTGGCTTATTTATCTTCATCTTAGCCCACGCTAAGATGCACCAAACTATAATTATGAATCATGTCCCTATCTGAGAACACAACACCAAAAAATTAATTTTAAAGAGTTATAATTAATTTGGCAATAATAAAAAATATTTCATAATCATTCAACACATATTGAGTGATCTTGTGACACTGAAACCTCAAACAACCACACATGTAAAGTCCTTAGAATTCAAAAGCACCACTATGAGCAAAATCCCCATAAAATAGAATACAGTAAATTTACAATAAAAAATTAATTGTTATAAATGCTAAAATAACTCATTAGGAATATACCATCCACTAAAATATTCAGTTACAACATTATTTCATAATCTCATTACACCCTTGATCCACCATATGCCTAATATCGTTTAATCATGATTATTATACCATGATCCAATGGAATAATTTCTCAATACCTAGACTAGAAGACAAAAAAACAATGACAAACATGATAGATGAAAAATGTATGGACGGAGGAAAAGAGGTATTACAGCTCTAAAAATCCTGTAAACACCTCCTAAATCACCCAAAATAAAAGGGTACTTCAATAATGAACAGGGCGTAAATAAGGGGAATATTAAACAAAAATGCACATTGTTGATCCCACCCATAATAAAGAACTTTTTGGATTAAAATTAATATTAAAATTATTAACCCACTAAAAAATACAACCATATCCCATTGAGGAACCATTCAGCTACCACCGAATACCCATTGAGGTATCATCCACCTGATGGAACTCTCGGAGAAAACCCCCACTATGATAGCCATTGGTAATGCATTGGATTTCAACTAGGTACCTATCAATAAATATTGAAATTATACTATTTACCATCTAACATCTCCTATCTCCAAACACCCAAAACACCTCTAAAACTCTCGTAAACAATCAATAATTTCTAAAAACTCCTATAGATTCTTCAAGTCATAGAATTTTAATATGAATCAATGTTCTCCCAAATCACCTAATTTTGAATTAAAATATTAATTTAGATATTAAATAAAAAATGCATAAATTATTTTTTACTTATAGTAAAATATATTTATTATTAAAAAAATAAATAAATAAAATATATAACAAAGATTAAAAGAGATGAGGCATGATCATGACATGACTAGAACAACTATCTATGATAAATTTATTATTTCCCTAGAGACAACTGATCAAAACATTGTTAAAAATGAATCATATAATTCCATGATGGATTTAATCGCATGATTCACATATAATAGAAATAAAATCATTACAAATAAGATACGCAACAAAATTGGAAATGGAATAAGAAGCGCTTACAAAGCTAGGATCTAATTGCTATGAAACATTTCACACTCTTGAACATGAAATAGATTCTCCAATACTTTAATATTTTAATTGATTCATAATATTTATTTGAAAATATATTTTTAATTGAATGAATAATTTATCTTAACTAATAAATGGTATCTATAGGTTAAGGTTCCTGATAAAAAACCAGAACCAGTATAAGAGGGGAAAATGCATATGAAACTTCCTTTTATCTCTAATTTTCTATTACAACATCTTATCTAAATGGAAAAAAATATAATTTATAACCATATTAAATAGAATAGAAATCATGGTTCAAGTAATTGTATCATGGGTTTGAATAGACTCAAGTAAAGGGGACTGGCCAAGGAAATAATCTAATAGTACAATGGAAATAGAAATATCAAGAAGTAGTAGTGATAACATAAAAAATATAGAAACATTAGAAATGGTGATTGGTGAATAGAAACCTATCATGTGTAAAGAAACACACTCAGTTTAAAAACTCATGGAGTATATACATAGGGGTAATGAAATTACATTAGATCAAGGTGATAAATGGTTATAAATAATCATTTGAAATATATATTAATCACTAAATACCATGTCTCGAAAATTCGGTCCATCAAAATAGAAGAACATCGAAACAAACAAGAATGATGCATCTGGATCTAACAATAAAATTAAATCCCTTCCAATATATATATATATATATATATATTCATAATAAAAATTAACATGATTTTTATTAATGGAAAATTTTTCAGGAAAATATAAAACAGAATTCAAATTTAAACAATTTAATTTATAATTAAATTTGATCAAAAAAGATATCAAATATATATTTCTTTAAAAAAAATTATATAACTAATAATAACCATATTTTTAATGGGACCAATGTTATTGAACTTGTAACATGTTTAAAATACACAACAAAAATTCTATATTTCAGTAATGGCATATTATTAGTCAAACTAATGGATGGATTATCACTTTTGTATATCTTTTTTAAAATATTATATTATATTCAATAATATATATAATAAAATATAGTATAATTTACTTGTCCATAGATATACAATGACATACATTATTATTCTGAAAAATATAATGATGATTTGTTTTCATAGAAAACAACAATTTTAAAAGAAGACAATGAATGTTAAATAATTAATACTTTTAGAAACATTTATCCATTTAATGGATTTCATTAAAGAAATTTATTTATATTTATTTTTTCAAAAACCAATAAAAATTTACATATTATAATTATTTGAAACAGTACCACCATAATTAATAAAAAACATAGCTAGTAGATAAATTATGGGTGGCTACAGTAGCAAAAAATCAAAATATTCATATCCAATCATCTCGTAATCAGAATAAACATTCATACTATAGAAAAATATGATAACAATATAATAAAACATATATGAATATCTATTTTAAAACATTCCAATAAGTATTTTATAGATTTCTTATAAATCTTCAAAAAGTATGAATAATAAATTCAATATTTGTCCTCAAATAAATCATGGAAAATATTTCACTACCAATTATATTGGTGTATTGTATGCACTAATCTATAAAACACCATATTTTGTATTAGGTTATTATAAAAGTAAAATTTTTAAATGTTTTCCTAAAGTAATACTACTAGGTTTATTTTTATCATGAAAAAAATGTATCTTGAACATTTTCACATAATAAATCTATTAAAAATAAATTGGTTTGTTTATTCCCTCTATAATTATTTTCATGCCTATACTTTGATTCACATATCAATGGTATTTCAATACAATGAATGATTTTAGTTTAAATCTTTTGTGATTTACTAACCTCATTTATTTATAAATTATTAGTATATCATCATTATATAAGAAAAGATAAACGATTTCATACTTGAAAAAAATTAAAAAAAACACAAGCATTAAATATACTATGGATAAAACCATTTTTCAACATAATTTTTTTAAACAATGTTCAGGAATATTTATTTAAAATAGGGATGAATAGTTGAAATGAAATTTTTATTGTATTTAAAATTATTTTCATAACCACTGAGAGGTTTCTTATGATTTTTTCCATTTTACTCACCATGTAAAACAAATAATCGTTTCATCTAGTTGTTCTAATTTATAAAATTATTTAAATTTTTCAAATAAATTAATATAATAATGAATTATTTTTGATGAAAAATATTGTTATATTCAACCCCTTCTCATTAAAATATTCCCATGATGGAAATTCATGATTTGAACCATATTTAAGGTTCCCCTATTTTTTCCATTTTATCGAATATACATTTTCAAAAAATTATCTTCAGATCATTATTATGTAAAATTAGTCTAGGTATTGTTCATAAGATAGTAAGATATTTCATTATTCATAAAAGTGAGACAAATGTTTTATTCATTTCTTTTTATAAATTACATTTATATTTATGATTCAGCTTATATGAAAACCTGGGAAACATTAAATATATATGTATTAACATTAACATGGATGATATTAAAGGTAGTTTTCATGACCTTTTTTAGTATATGTTTATTAAGTTGGTATTTCAAAATTCCACTAGAATCCTTACCATCTAGTTCAGAGTCACTCTAAGATTCAAACTGAACTTTAATTGAGAAACATTATATTTTTTATCATGCTGAGATTTCAATTAAGGATTCAATAGAACAATAACCCCATAATTTTTAAGTGTGTTAATGATTCCATTATATGAAGGTTTTAATCAAGGTACATTAGACTCATGAAATTTAATATCATTAATAATAATTCATTTTGAATACCTGGTTTTTGTATCTATAAATTGCAACCCTTCTCACTATCAAGATAACCAATTAATGTGTAATTAATATGCCCTAGTTATAATTTATTAGTATCTGAATGAGTACATTAAATAAAATGTAATTCTCATGAGTGATCATAAAATGGGGGTAGTTCCACAATTCATATTGTGTTATAGTATTCCATTTTACCTCTTATACTAGAATCTAAATTCAAAATTTCCACACACCATACACTGACTACTGAATTATACCATCACTAATACTCCATCTACTTACACTCACCCAACATGTAAAGATAATTTTATAAACTATACCTTTTTATTTATATCATTAGTGGAATCGACTCCTCTTCTTCCTAGATAATTTTCAAAATGTTACATCTCATGATGGTGAATAAAAATTCCCACATTAATTCATCATAATAAAAATTCAGGATTATTTTGAAATACTATTATACCATTCCTGGTTTTTGGTACCCACCCATAAAACTCTCAAAAATTTACCTCAAACAAGATATGATAATATTATCACTGAAAACATTAACCTTGTGATGATTATTTGAATGGGGTATTGTGTGATCATTCATGAATGAAACCCTCATAAAAGAAAATAACTCTATCAAGATACAACATCACATCAAATGGATTGGATCTCAATGGGTAATGAGTGTATGGGTTAGAATATATTGGAAGACAACATTATATTAGGGTGGGTTAATAAATAATTTTCATTTATACTTATAGGTTTTTGACACGATGTGATTCATGGGAGTGGAATATAGGATGTGAGCGAGTGAGGATAAGGTAAATTTATAGAATCCCGTCTTTTTATAACATAACTTTCATTCCATTACACGGAACTGAGGATCTTTAAGGTTTAGTGTCTTGGAAACAAGGAACATAAAACATGAAACAAAAAAAACATTCTTCTTAAACCCTTGAATGGCTTCTCCTCATGTTCACCCTAGGCTCATTACTGCATCTCATAACCTGGGGACATACATCAAAAGGAAGGGTGAGCAGAAGGCCCAGCAAGGGAAACAAGTGAAACATTTTACATATGAACTTGAGATACATCAATAAAGTCATGAAAAGAACATTAAGGCATGAAAATGAAATCATGAGGCATATCATAATAAAAATATAACTTTTTCATAACTTGAAGATGTGGCTACATCATTTAACATAGACAATCATGAAAATATCACCAAGGTCCATCCCTAAGGTGTCATTTTAAAATTACCAAGGTTATTCACCAAGGTATCGTGAAAATTGTAATCTCTAGTGGTTACATCATTACCCAATGCATTGGAGCGCTATCAGGGCGCACCCTTAAATTTGCCTTTATTATCATGTGAGCCACATATATCATCATCAAACATTTCATAAATAACCCATATAGCATAAAGGAAATGGGTTTCATTTCATAATCATAACTTTTTAAAAACTGCATTAAAGACATGATCTTTATATCACTTTAAAACCCACAGAAAAGGAAGGTGGGTCTCATGTATGTAAATACAAGAATTTAAAATAGAACATTTTGGTATATATGTGAATAACCCTTTGGAAGAAAGAGCTTTGAGTATTCACTTAATAAAATAAAATAACTTTAGAAAAAGAGATAGACATTTTGAGACAGAAATTCTGCAGCATAACGGCAATGTTCCGAGGTCTTAGAAGACATTAAAAGAGAGGTAAAATGGGTCAAACATTCATAAATGACCCATAAAATAGTACATGGACAGAATAAGAAGTATACATTATCATGGTAATGAAATTTCAAGGACATACCATTTGAAATGAAAAACATGGAATGAAGAAAAAAATTAGATTTCTCTTATGAAAGTTCGGCAGCCTAACGGCATTACTTAAACATCAACAAAAATGATTTGAAAAGATCAAATAGGGTCTCTCATCGTGTGAACATAAGAGTTAAATATGATAGATATAGAGATAATTCCCCAACATAACAAAAAGTAACTTGTAAGAATTGACATGAAAGTAGAACTTCAAAACGAGAAGGGTGAATAACCACTTAAAAATTCGGCAGCCTAACGGCGCCACTTAAAACATAAAAATAATGAATTGAAGAGATCAAATGGGGTCTATCATCATATGAAAATAAGAATCCAGTATGATATAAATAGAGATAATACCCCAATATAACAAAAAGGAACTTGAAATAATTGACATTAAAGTAGAACTTCAAAACGAGAAGGGTGAAGAACCACTTAAAAATTCGGCAGCCTAACGGCGCCACTTAAAACATCAAAATACTGAATTGAAGAGATCAAATGGGGTCTATCATCTTATGAACATACTAATCCAGTATGATATATATAGAGATAATACCCCAATATAACAAAAAGGAACTTGAAATAATTGACATGAAAGTAGAACTTCAAAACGAGAAGGGTGAAGAACCACTTAAAAATTCGGCAGCCTAACGGCGCCACTTAAAACTTCAAAATACTGAATTGAAGCGATCAAATGGGGTCTCTCATCATATGATCATAAAATATCAGTATGATAATTTAGAGATCATACCCCAACATAATAAAAAGGAACATGAAAGACTTGAATGAAAATAGAACTTGAAAACAAGGAAGGTGAAAGAATCCCTTAAAAATTCGGCAGCCTAACAACGCCACTTAAACATTCTTAAAACGAATTGATGAGATCAAGGGGGGTCTCTCATCATATGAACATGAAATAGGCAGTAGGATGAATATAAAAGAACATCCTCCAACATAAGAACATGGAGTATAAAAGAAATGACAAAAAAGAGATTACTTGAAAAGAAAGAGAGAGGTCGGATCCCTTACCTTAATATGTAACTCTTAAACCTCAAAGGTTGGGACCTTGAGGGCTTGGGGGCACCTTGGGAGGACTCCTTCGGAGGTAATGAGACAAGAAATTCGTTGGGAATGAGTGGGGAGTCGAATGGATGAGAGGAGGGCTTGGTATTTATAGGGAAAGTGAGGGGACAAGGCATTAATGGCCAAGGGACACCTCACATGTGCTTTTCTCAAACTCATGTGCTCTCCCTTGGCATTTATCATGGAGTTAGGCCACATGGGGCAGCCAAAACAATAATTCATCACCCTTGTCCAGCCAACCCTTAAAAGATTTCATGACTTCATCATGACACAATTATGATGTCATTAAACATACCGAAACCCTAAAACTGCATTTTTACTATTCACTGAAAAATTCATCTTTCTCAGAAAAATCCCAAACTTTCACCTTAACTAAATATCAATGCTCCGATTTCAAAAATGAACTCCATTTTATAAAAATAAATTTATAAATATTTTTAATTTTATTTTTAAATAAATACACTATTCACCGAAAATTCATTTTTTTCAGAAAAATCCCCAAAAATTACCATAACATAATATCGATGCTCTGAGTTCAAAAATAAAGTCATTTTTATAAAAATAATTTTCTAATTATTTTTAATTAAATTTTTAATTAAAAAACACTATTCATCCAAAAAAACTAATACTTGAATAATAATTTATGAAACCGTTATTTAACCATTTTATTGAATCACATTACTTAATCAAAGTGCCTAGCTTATTTTAATACTTTCTTTAAGTGAGATTACTAATCCATTTAGACACATTATTAATCCTAATCATAAAATCACTATTCATAATTTACTATTCATCAAAAATCAAGTTGATCTTATTAGACTCTAAATTTAGTACTGAACATAATTGCAGAAGACCATTTTTGGAAAATCATTACACATTTTTAATTATTTAGGGTTTACATAAACATATTTAAAATATCCTTTTTCTAAAATTCATCAAAAAATTTCATACTATATTTATCCGGTTATTTGAAAATTCATAAAAGAAATCGAAATTTTATTTAAAACAAAGGATTACACAAGACAGTTACGGTCTCCTTACATAGCCCCTTATCACACCAGCATAGGACCTAAGTGTAAGGTGTGCTAAGGTGAGAGAATCCGAGGGAGGCTCGGCCAACATCGCACGAGTAGTAATTTCTATCAGTTTGAACTTCTCGCGAAGGCGATCCCGTTCTAGCTTTATACGATGAAGTTCATCTTGGGTTTGGTCCAGAGCAAAGCCCAGTGGTGCTACCTCCTTCCCAAGTTCTGTTAGATGGGCTTCGATCGGTCCAAGACTACTGGGTGAGGCCATCGAATCTTCTTTCTATATTAATTAACCAAGATTGCTTGTATTTAGAGACAATAGTCAAAATGTTTAGTTTCCAGCGGTCATATTGACCAATGGTCAAATAACAGTCAAAACCCAACAGTCTCATTTTAATTATACTCATGTTACCAAATGAAATATTTTTGTTGAGTATAACAATAACACATAAAAATAGGAAACAAAATTTATTTAAAAAAAATTTCGGGTCGTTACAATCTTCCCCCATTAAGAAATTGCGTCCTCGCAATTTTAAAATTGGGTTTTGAAATTTCATTTAAAGTCCCACATCGGAAAAGGAGTCAGTAAAAATATTACTTTAAAATAAAGAAAGGGAAGTACAAAGGTCACCCGAGTTAACCCACACTAGGGTTCCATGTAGGAAAACATGGACATGGAGGAGAAAACAAAGGGTCATGTTCTGAGGGAGAGTGATAGAGAACATGATTAGGAGAAAGTTAACCATGAGAAAATCCCAAACTTATGATTTGTGTAAATGGTCTTTGATTTCCTAGTAGGAAACGTAAACCAACAACATTTTTGTTTTACGTTTCTTTTCATAATTTTGAGGATTTCATTTACTACATAGAACAAAAACATAAGAAAATATACCTACCTTCAAGTAGAGTTTCATCCTTTAACGAGTCCCTACCAACACTAATATTTTCTCCAAATGATGAGAATTCAAAAAATACTTGGTCTCATAAAAGCACAAGAATCATCTTCTATAGAATCACATAATCTACAAAAGATTAACTATCTATTTCTTCTATCTTTAAACATTATCCCAAAAACAGAGAGGTTAAGGTAAAACAACTCTTCAAAAAGAAAGAATCCCATAGGAATGGAAACTAATTTTAAATCATCAAAGTTCCATGGTGCTACCCAAAGTTCATCATAGACCATTCCATAAATAACGGTCCTTAAAATTCCTCAAAACAAACCAAACTAAGATTAAAACCCAAATACAAGAAGGATTTGATAACATAGTCTTCCAAAACAACTTCATTGTTCATCTCCAGACAACATCAACCACTCCTAACATCTTATAAAAAAAGTAGCTAACCTAAACATATTTTACCCAAGATAGGTTAGTCATTCCCATAAGTAACCTAAATTACTATAAGTTCACCTTAAATTCATCGATTCTTCAAAATATAAGTCAACCTTACTCCTCATTGAAAATACCGTAGTAATCTATTTAGCTCGATCAAATATGGTTCCCAAAATAATGAACATCTTCCAAAATAATAATCATATTGTAATACCCTAATCATACCTGTCATATTAATACGAAAATCGTCGCATTTCCTATCACATTGGTTGTCGGAACATTTTCTTCCATTTCCCACCATTAACTAAGAAGAGAAAGCATAATTAGGGGCTTAAGTACTTAGCTAATAATCATGAAAAGGAACTGAAAGCATATAAGGATAACTTGTATATGAAAGGTATACCCTAACTTGTGATCTCCTAGGTTCCCATCTAGGTTATGAATGATCATATATTCTTATGTAAACCTTTATTTTATTTTATCTTTATTCCTTTAACAATGGTTCATACCAAGCTTATTAATTTACCAAAGCATATCCCCCGGGAGTGTCGTAACCAAGAGTGCAGCAAGGCCCGTTGTCGTGTACCAGTTCCCGTTCGAGTCTAGCTCAAAGCGGTGTTTTCGGGTTTTACCCCTATGTACATCTGTTCCAGAGCCACCTCTACCTGCTCGTATCCAGACAGGGATGTATTTTCTTGGCAACCCCTTACTCAATACTCACCAAAATACCAGGAAGATTTCCTATATTAAACTTTTCTATAGGGTTCTTCCTAGAGTTATCATATCCTAATTTCCACAAATAACTAAACCATCCTTTGATACCAACTATACCATCCCGCCATTTTATAACATAACTTTCATTCCATTACACGGAACTGAGGATCTTTAAGGTTTAGTGTCTTGGAAACAAGGAACATAAAACATGAAACAAAAAAACATTCTTCTTAAACACTTGAAAGGCTTCTCCTCATGTTCACCCTAGGCTCATTACTGCATCTCATAACCTGGGGACATACATCAAAAGGAAGGGTGAGCAGAAGGCCCAGCAAGGGAAACAAGTGAAACATTTTACATATGAACTTGAGATACATCAATAAAGTCATGAAAAGAACTTTAAGGCATGAAAATGAAATCATGAGGCATATCATAATAAAAATATAACATTTTCATAACTTGAAGATGTGGCTACATCATTTAACATAGACAATCATGAACATATCACCAAGGTCCATCCCCAAGGTGTCATTTCAAAATTACCATGGTTATTCACCAAGGTATCGTGAAAATTGTAATCTCTAGTGGTTACATCATTACCCAATGCATTAGAGCGCTATCAGGGCGCACCCTAAAATTTTCCTTTATTATCATGTGAGACACATATATAATCATCAAAAATTTCATAAATAACCCATATAGCATAAAGGAAATGGGTTTCATTTCATAATCATAACTTTTTAAAAACTGCTTTAAAGACATGATCTTTATATAACTTTAAAACCCACAGAAAAGGAAGGTGGGTCTCATGTATGTAAATCCCAGAATTTAAAATAGAACATTTTGGTATATATGTGAATACCCCTTTAGAAGAAAGAGTTTTGAGTATTCACTTAATAAAATAAAAGAACTTTAGAAAAAGAGATAGACATTTTGAGACAGAAATTCTGCAGCATAACGGCAATGTTCCGAGGTCTTAGAAGACATTAAAAGAGAGGTAAAATGGGTCAAACATTCATAAATGACCCATAAAATAGTACATGGACAGAATAAGAAGGATACATGATCATGGTAATGAAATTTCAAGGACATACCATTTGAAATGAAAAACATGGAAGGAAGAAAAAAATTAGATTTCTCTTATGAAAGTTCGGCAGCCTAACGGCGTTACTTAAACATCAACAAAAATGATTTGAAAAGATCAAATAGGGTCTCTCATCATGTGAACATAAGAGTTCAGTTTGATAGATATAGAGATAATTCCCCAACATAACAAAAAGTAACTTGAAATAATTGACATGAAAGTAGAACTTCAAAACGAGAAGGGTGAATAACCACTTAAAAATTCGGCAGCCTAACGGCGCCACTTAAAACAGCAAAATACTGAATTGAAGAGATCAAATGGGGTCTATCATCATATGAATATAAGAATACATTATGATATATATATAGATAATACCCCAATATAACAAAAAGGAACTTGAAATAATTGACATGAAAGTAGAACTTCAAAACGAGAAGGGTGAAGAACCACTTAAAAATTCGGCAGCCTAACGGTGCCACTTAAAACATCAAAATACTGAATTGAAGAGATCAAATGGGGTCTATCATCATATGAACATAAGAATCTAATATGATATATATAGAGATAATACCCCAATATAAAAAAAAGGAACTTGAAATAATTAACATGAAAGTAGAACTTCAAAACGAGAAGGGTGAAGAACCACTTAAAAATTCGGCAGCCTAACGGCGCCACTTAACACTTCAAAATACTGAATTGAAGCGATAAAATGGGGTCTCTCATAATATGATAATAAAATATCAGTATGATAATTTATAGATCATACCCCAACATAATAAAAAAGAACATGAAAGACTTGAATGAAAATAGAACTTGAAAACGAGGAAGGTGAAAGAATCCCTTAAAAATTCGGCAGCCTAACGGCGCCACTTAAACATTCTTAAAACAAATTGATGAGAGCAAGGGGGGGTCTCTCATCATATGAACATGAAATAGGAAGTAGGATGAACATAAAAGAACATCCTCCAACATAAGAACATGGAGTATAAAAGAAATGACATAAAAGAGATTACTTGAAAAGAAAGAGAGAGGTCGGATCCCTTACCTTAAAATGTAACTCTTAAACCTCAAAGGTTGGGACCTTGAGGGCTTGGGGGCACCTTGGGAGGACTCCTTGGGAGGTAATGAGACCATGAATTCGTTGGGAATGAGTGGGGAGTCGAATGGATGAGAGGAGGGCTTGGTATTTATAGGGAAAGTGAGGGGACATGGCATTAATGGCCAAGGGACACCTCACATGTGCTTTTCTCAATCCCATGTGCTCTCCCTTGGCATTTATCATGGAGTTAGGCCACATGGGGCCCCCAAAACAATAATTCATCACCCTTGGCCGGCCAACCCTTAAAATATCTCATGACTTCATCATGACACAATTATGATGTCATTAAACATACAGAAACCCTAAAACTGCATTTTTTACTATTCACTGAAAAATTCATCTTTCTCAGAAAAATCCCAAAATTTCACCTTAACGAAATATCAATGATCCGATTTCAAAAATGAACTCCATTTTATAAAAATAAATTTCTAAATATTTTTAATTTTATTTTTAAATAAATACACTATTCACCGAAAATTCATTTATTTCAGAAAAATCCCCAAAAATTACCATAACATAATATCGATGCTCTGAGTTCAAAAATAAAGTCATTTATATAAAAATAATTTTCTAATTATTTTTAATTAAATTTTTAATTAAAAAACACTGTTCATCCAAAAAAACTAATACTTGAATAATAATTTATGAATCCGTTATTTAACCATTTTATTGAATCACATTACTTAATCAAAGTGCCTAGCTTATTTTAATACTTTCTTTAAGTGAGATTACTAATCCATTTGGACACATTATTAATCCTAATCATAAAATCACTATTCATAATTTACTATTCATCAAAAGTCATGTTGATCTTATTAGACTCTAAATTTAGTACTGAACATAATTTCAGAAGACCATTTTTTGAAAATCATTACACATTTTTAATTATTTAGGGTTTACATAAACATATTTAAAATAACCTTTTTCTAAAATTCATCAAAAATTTGCATACTATATTTATCCAGTCATTTGAAAATTCATAAAAGAAATTGAAATTTTATTTAAAACAAAGGATTACACAAGACAGTTACGGTCTTCTTACATAGCCCCTTATCACACCAGCATAGGACCTAAGTGTAAGGTGTGCTAAGGTGAGAGAATCCGAGGGAGGCTCGGCCAACATCGCACGAGTAGTAATTTCTATCAGTTTGAACTTCTCGCGAAGGCGATCCTGTTCTAGCTTTATACGATGAAGTTCAGCTTGGGTTTGGTCTAGAGCGAAGCCCAGTGGTGCTACCTCCTTCCCAAGTTCTGTTAGATGGGCTTCGATCGGTCCAAGACTACTAGGTGAGGCCATCGAATCTTCTTTCTATATTAATTAACCAAGATTGCTTGTATTTAGAGACAATAGTCAAAATGTTTAGTTTCCAGCGGTCATATTGACCAATGGTCAAATAACAGTCAAACCCCAATAGTCTCATTTTAATTATACTCATGTTACCAAATGAAACATTTTTGTTGAGTATAACAATAACACATAAAATTAGGAAACAAAATTTATTTAAAAAAAATTTCGGGTCGTTACAAAATTACTTCTCTGTGGCTTTTGGTTTCCTTAACCCAGGGGTTTGATGTCATTCTCTTTGGGAAATGCTTGAATAGTAGTATATGGAAATATTTTAATTAGATAAATTTTAATTTTTAAAGCATCGTCCAAAATTGATTTTGGAAACCTATAATGTTGAGGCATGTTTGTTATTATATTTAGAATAATTCTATTTATTTATTTAACTACCTATTGTATCAAAAAACTTTACATAATATTTAAATTCATCGTAATAACAACATATTTATAGAATTTAAAAATTCAAGGGATATATATTTTATATAGAAATCAGTTTTAATGCCTACCTACTTATAACGATCTGTGTTTCTTCAGTCCGTATAATATTTTAGATAGTAACACAAGTCAAACAATTCAATTATGTTTGAAATGGATATGTGTTTGAATATTTATTGTTTAATTATGATCTGTTAATTTGTTGACATGGGATAAAGGTTAATTTTTATGTCAATAAGTCATAAGGAATTGATTCGGAAATTTTAATTTTATAAGGTGACTCATAAGTTTATGGTGGTTAATTTAGGGAAATAAGAGGTTCTGAAAAATGATTTGACTAAAATAATTAACCTCGTAAATTATGGAATTATTGACAGAGAATGTAGAAGCCCTGGTACTATATAAGTAATATTATCCTAAGGGTATTTGGGAAAATCTCATGGGCCTTAATGTCCATTAAATGGGCTATAATTCCAATTGGTCCTATGGTCCATGAAATGGATCACAAATACCCATAAAAAAGAAATTTACAATATTTCAATAATAATTATGAATTAGCTCCAACATTTAAAAACAATGAAGATGAAATTATGAAGAAGGATATCTACCTTATAGATATATATGAATCCGGTAAAAATTTACCAATATATTTTAAATAATATATTTAATGAAACACTTTCATGTATATGGTTGGAAATAATAGAATCTATTTAGCTCATGGTATGCAGGGATATCACAATAAGAAGCAATTATAGCAGTGAGAAATAATTATAAGAAGTCTTGTGGGAAACATTAAAGGGATGTCCAGTAGGATATTTGAAATTATAGATGTGGTATTCATTTAACCCATTGTAATCAACATCATATCATAGTTTAAAATCCATCATTATGGTGAAAATCCATCCAAAGAAAAGAGTAAGCGGTTATACAAAACCTTGTAAAAATATTGTCTGCATTTTTATTTTTTGGACATAAATGCATGTTGTCTTCGATTTTTAGATTTAATATAATATTGATCTATATGTACTAATAAAAAATAATGTTTACTTTCAATTGGTGGAAAAAATTCAAGAATATTTGGTAATTGGTAAAAATAGTCAACACCAAATTGACATGCCAACCCACACCCCAGGTGTCTATATCAATCTAATTGGGAATTTGAACTGGTATCAATGAAAATTTTATCATATGATTGGGTATATTATTAATACCCAATAAATTTTATTCATATTAATGAAGTACATAGTGGAGATGTTTTAAGATCCTAAAATAAAAAAAATCAAAATGTATTATTTTTTTTACAAATGATGAATTCTCTTCCAATACACTATATATTGGATAATGGAAAATTATAATAAAGTGAGAATGATCTCAAAGGAGATATATGGTCACCCACAATCCGAAATTAGTTGTATTTTTTTGTGTTCCATTAAGCATAGTGATAGAGAATTGTCAAATTAATTTTGTTCAATCAGTTCATAATTTAAAGAGATATAAAATGATAAAACACTCAATAATTTATATTCTATAAATATGGAGTATAATAAAATAATTCTCATATATGGTTCTTCTACTCGTATTGATATATTATAAGGGATTATAGAATGAGAATTTATTGATGGACCAATATACTGATACAATGGAAGATGCATTATCTGATTTGGTTGATAAATCAAACACTCTCTTGATAAGGATTATAGAAAATTATGAATCTATTACACTTTTCAATGAATGACTTTCTTTAAAAAATGATAAATAATATAGTTCATCATGTATTAATTTTTTTATTGAATATTTTATTTATACACTAGATATATTCCATACAATTTCAATGATTGTGAAAGAATCCCATAATGATTTGAATTCTAAAATAGAGAAAGAGTCAAAAATTTCACTCGTGGAAGTAAACAAGTTTCATAAGTATAATATTTAGAGGGTGGGGAAATAATGGATTTTTAGGTTGATAATTTTAGAAGATCAAAAGATCGCTCTTAAACTGAAGTGGCTATATAAGGATAATAAACTCACACAATGTGGAATCAATTCATTTTGGACCTTCTCAAATAAATGAAAATAAGAGTACTTAGCCTTATATTTTATAGAAGAGTGTACTCCTCGGCCACTCGAAGCTGTGTGTTGTCCGAGACCGGGCCACACACATGTTGTGTAGGGGTGACGTAAAGGCCGATTTGGGTGAATTATGGATGAACCCACTACATGCAATGTACATTAAGAGTACATGCTGTGTACTTTTTTTTATTTCATTAATCGACCCGGGGTCGCGCCTAATGATGGGAAATATATTCTTCTCCACCTAATTCCATCGAGAACATCCGAGGAGGCCATTTCTTCTCTGATCCACCGATCTGTCACCGTTTGTCCAAATCAAACTCCGTCAGTTGCAAAAGAATCGCAGTGGTGAGTTCTTGGTTCTTCTTTAGCCTCGTTTCCCGATTCTTCCTCTCGTGTGAATTATCTGAGGTTGAGAATTTTAAACATTTTTGCAGATCTAATCTGTTATAGGTTGATTCATGGGCCGAGGTTCAAGTATATGGATCTTTGAGGATCGAGGTAGGTGTGTTGTTTCCTTACGTTGAAGTTCTTTGAGTTTTGGGTACAAAAGAGTCGGATACCCATGTATCGGGTATCTCGGGTTAGGGTTTTGACCATGTTTGTTATCTGACATAGATTTCTTGTACGCTAGAGGTTATTAGATGATTAAAATTTTTTTGTTAGCATGTTTGAGGATCACCCAATGGGTGTTTTCCCTTATTTTGGGTTGTTGATTGCCGTTTGGCACGGTTTGCCTACGAGGGAACCCTTTTTGTGCAGTGCTAGTATGCCTGTTGACTTGATTGCATGTATTTCCTTCTATTTAGATGCTTTTGGATGCATTTTTATCTATTATACAAGTAGTTGTTTAAATTACTTAGGGATTTTAATTGTCAATTACGCATGACTGGATTGCTCAGGGCTGTGAGAACCTGGTGCGAGTGATCAAAGAGGGAATAGACGATTTAGTGCTTCCCTAGAGGGTCTGTTGGTTTTAGTTTTGTATGCAGGACCTAAGGGAATAGGACATTGTGCTTTCCAATAGTGCTCTTACTTTACCCATGCATCGAGACCATATGAGTAATTAGACGTATGTGATTCCTCATAGAGTCTGTAGCTATCGTTTCAAGACCATAGTAAAATTGTCTCAAGAGCTTCTCCGAGTGTATGTGCCTTGTTTGATTACTGGACTATAGGGGTCTGCAAGTTGAAGCCACCCAGAGAGTCAGTGTGAATTTTGATGGTTGGTTGTGATGATTCCAATAATCCAATGAACAAGCATGGGTTTTGTACTGCTTGTGTTAGGTAGTATTTTTAGATACATGTTGTGTTACTTGCTTATCTTGGAATAGAAAACTTTGCGGGTTTTACCAGGTTGTGAAATTAAATGAATGTTGATGGTAATTGGTAGAATTTTTTACTGAATTTATTTACCTTTACATTTTCTATATCACTCACTAACATTAGGGCACAAATATTGTGGTGGTTGCCTACTAGGATTAGTCTCACACCCTGTTTGGGTCTTGCTTTTCAGCCCAAACAGATTATATGGTTGCACGTATAGGTAGGGATTGTGGCCCATCTACCTCGGGTACTTGATTTCTAGTCTGAGTGGGAGAGTATGGGACTGGGCCTTGGCCCGCGATGTTGTTGGAGTTGCTGTTTAAATTTAGTAATTTGGTTTCAGTTGTATTTCATCACGTTTTTTTTTGCTTACTACTTTTCATAGATATATGTACCTTTCTGCATCATTATTAAATCAGGCGTTGCTTTTTCATTCAGTTCAATTGTTGCATGCTTTTTACTGCTTCTGCTATTGTTTATGCTTATTATTCCACTGCATACATTACCAAATGAGGGCATAGTTTCCCCACTGACTCACCAAGGCCATCGCTACTAGTTGACAGCCTCTGGCATTTGGGGAAACACGCTTGAGGTCATATGGAGAAACAGGTAGGGGGAACCAGTGGAAGGGCTCCGGATTCGGGTCGTTACAAAGTGGTATCAGAGGAGTTTTCTTTCTTTACTATTGCTTACTATTTTGCGACAATAGCCAGGGATATGAAGAAATGGGTTGTTAGTACTTAGTTGTACCTGGGAGTAATTAACCCTTGTCCAGGGAAAAGCTATATTACCTCATAATTGCAATTTTCTGTTTTTTTTCAAGTGTTAGAGTTTATTATATTTCACCGTCGGGTGATGCACATGATTTGTGTTGTTACAGTTTATATGATTAAGGTTATATTTGGTTGCAACCCGATGAGATGAGGGTGTGCCATCTCATGCATCATGTAGGAACTGGGTAGGAAATCTCTTGTCATGCATTTTACCATGCCATCTGGGCTGCATTAGAATTTCATGTTGTTGTGATAGATGTTGTGATAGATTATGCATGTCTTTGTGGTAGTTGTTGTGATATAAATACTTATTGCGCTCATAGAGTATTACTTCTTTTACAACCTGTTTATCATGGGCGCAAAGCTATGGTCTTAGAGGTGTTATGGGCCCTCGAGGATCGAAATTTGGCGGATCATTGTTTGTTATGTTGTTTACTTGTTGTATGCGTTGTTATGATGCCAAGCATTCATTCGAGGGGATTGTGGGCCCCCATGGATCGGAATTTGGCACATAGTTGGGTTTTGATTCAGTGACTCTGGCGTTTGGAGCAGTTTTAGAGCTACTTCCCGGAAAAACCCAAAATACACGGCGTGTACTTTATTCATACACGCTGTGTAGTTTTTAAACTGTGTTACTATCTGTGTAAAAAACACGGGGTGTCGAAAAATCATCAGGGACACATCGTGTACCATAAGTACACGCCGTTTAGTATTCAACCATGTACCCGGCCATGTAACTAACAACATGGGTCGGGGAAACACGTGTAGTACACGCCGTGTGTAATAAGAACATTCCGTGTAGGTTTCTTCTGGGTACCCGGCCGTGTCGCAAACAACACGGGTCGGTGTTATCCATCCTTATACATGCCATGTTTGTTCGGAACACGCCATGTAGGGGTCACTCGTGTAGCCGGTTGTGTAACCTGCTACACGGGTCGCCAAGACTGTCTAGTACACGTCGTGTGTTATAGGAACACGCTGTGTAGGTTTCGTCTGGGTACCCAATCGTGCAACGAACAACACGGGTCGGTGTTATCCATCTTTATACACACTGTTTTTGTTCGGAACAATACATGATGGGGTTATCCGTGTGGTCGGCTGTGTAACCTATTCCACAGGCCGCCGAAGCCTGGCTTATACACGCCATGTCCTTAGTGCACACACCGTGTAGTCCAGATTTTGGAGGACCGTGTAGGTTATCCATGCAAAGAGACTCGGGCAGGTGAGTGGAGTCCAATTACACGCCGTGTTTTGGGGACAACACGCCGTGTAGTCTGGAACGTTACATGACCAATGGTGGTAGATTTTCATGCCATGTAAATGGCTTTAACAAACACGGCATGTATCTTAAATACACGTCATGTAGTCTTGTTTTTCAAATTTATGTGTTTCTCTCTCCGGTTCCCATTTTGTACTCTTTTGTTTTCTGTCCTTGATAATCCTAAATCTGAAGTGTGATTTTGACCTTTCAGGGTTATGGCACCAAGACGTCCTCCCGTTGCACGTCAGGAACCAGGCAGTGACCGTACGCCTGATGCAGCAGACCATGGACTACCAGTAGTTCCGCTGATGGTTCCGGATAAGGCACCTGTAGTGATTCCAAACACTGGTGTGTATGCTCAGTTCAGAGAGAGTTTTATGAGGGTCATGTAGACCTTCCAGGGAGCTCATCATCCTGCCATGTCTATGGCAGAGCTGACGCGAGTCTTCCAGCAGCATCATCCTCCCACTTTCATAGGGGATGGAGGACCTCAGGTTGCAGAGACATGGATATAAACAATTCTTTCCATCTTCGAGCATCTAGAGACACCCCCAGACAGATGGGTGAAGCTCACGACTTATATGCTACGAGATTCTACCAAGAGATGGTGGGATGTAGTCCCACAGGTAGGGTGTTAGTGGACTATGGCTTAGGAAGAATTCCAGCGTACGTTCTACGAATACTTCTATCCAGCGAGACGAAGGGCCGACAGGGCCAGGGAGTTCATGAACCTGTTGCAGATTACTGTTTTGGTTATTGAGTATTCCTCCCGCTTCACTGAGTTACAACGTTTTGCTCCCGTTCTGGAATTAACGAGCTGTTTTTGCCGAGGAAGATTGAGGAAGGCCTCAAACTAGATATCATATCATAGGTGAACGTTTTCCAGTTGACTTCTATTACTCTGATAGTCAACAAGGAACTGATCACCGAAAGAAATCTGAGGGATACTGGAGCTGTTGACTAGGGCGGTTCAGCATCAATGGATGAGTAATTTCATACTGACAGCAGGAAGCGCCACCGAGAGTCTACTCGATGTGACTCTAGGAAGCGGGGTATTTCTTCTGGAAGACAGGATCTTCCTTATGGAAACCTGATGGTGTGCTATCAGTGTGGAAAGTGCAGGCATAAGAAGCCTCAATGCCCGAGAGATCCAGTGGAGTGCCGAGCTTGTGGCATGATGGGTCATCTGTAGCGTTTTTGCTGGGTTCTTCTTCCAGCTGCTAGTGAAGGAGGATCTTTTTCTACCACTCGTTCAGGAGAAGGATTACCAGTCCTACAGCAGACTCGGGGCTGGAGTTATTCAGGGCGTTCATTCCCGGGTTGAGGTCACAGACGCAGTGGTCAGGCTCAAGGGGGATTAGCTCAGGGATATCAGGCTACTACATAGGGCCGCGGTACTGGCCAGATGTTTGCAGTAGAGCAGATTCATCGGGACCAGGATCTTGGACCTTCCACAGTTCAAGGTATGATCCTAGTAGCCTCATTTCTATCTTTTGCACTATTAGATACTGGTGCTTCCTATAGATTTATTTCTATGCACACTGTGGAGAGCCTTGGACTCACTGTACTTACTTCTGAGGAAACCTTGGCACTAGACACTCCTTTGGGACATAGAAATTCTAATCTGCGTCAGTTCAAGGAGTTCCCCCATGAGTTTGGTGGGTGTCACTTCATGTGGGATCTTTATGACGTAGAGATGACATGTTATGATGTCATTCTTAGAATGGACTGGCTAGTTCCTTTTCTGGCCTTTGTCGACTATTATCGTCGCAGGGTGAGTTTCACGTCACCAGAGGGTGAGTATTTTCTTCACAAGGGTGAATGGGATGTCCAGGAAAGCAGAGCTGGACCAGAGCATCATGGGTTCAGCAGAGTAACGACGTAGATTTCTAGTTTATATCTGGATGATCAGGGGACCTCTCAGATGGATTTTCCTTCGTAGTCGACTGTTTTCCGGATGTCCTTCTAGAAGACTTCTTAGGTTTGCCTCCGGAGCGTGAGGTAGACATCTCGATTGAGCATGTTCCAGGAGCCGCACCGGTATCCATATCTCCTTATTGGATGGATACGCCTGAGTTGCAAGAGCTCAAGAAGCAGTTGGAGGAGTTTTAGGCTAAGGGTTTCATCCGACCCTGTACTTCCCCATGAGGTTCACCTGTATTGTTTGCAAAGAAGGTGGATGGTACCTTACAGCTATGCGTGGATTATCAGAAGATGAACCAGTTGACGGTGAAGAACTGATATCCCTTTCCTATGATTGATGATCCTTTTGATTAGCTTCGAGGAGCTAGGGTGTTCTTGACGATCGACTTGAGATCCGGTTATCATCAGCTCCGCGTTAGGCCTTCAGATATACCCCTGGCAGCCTTCAAGAGCAGGTATGGCCTCTTCGAGTATACGGTTGTGCCGTTTGGCCTTATGAATGTGCCAGTAGTTTTCATGGCACTAATGAACCGAGTGTTCCATCCTTACTTGGATTCCTTCGTCGTGGTCTTTGTGGATGATATCTTGGTGTACTCTCACACTCATCACCACCATTCAACCCATCATGAGATCCTTTTTAGTATATTGAGGGAGAAGCGTCTTTATTATAAACTCTCAATGTGCCACTTTTGGATGGATGATATTCACTTCCTGGGTCATTTCATCACAGATACAGGACTATCAGGAGACCCAGAGAAGGTGAGAGCAGCAGTCACCTGGGAGCATTCGAAGAATGTCTTCTAGGTACGTAGTTTCTTGGGGCTGGCTGGTTACTAAAGGCGGTTTATACAGGACTTCTCACGCCTCACAGCACCGTTGAAGGGCTTGACTAAGAAGGGGGTGAAGTTTGTTTGGTCAGAAGCCTATAATCATCCTTCTAGGAGCTCAAGGGGAGATTGAATTCAGCACTGATTCTAGTTCTTCAAGAGTCGGGAAAGAGTTATACATTTTTCTGTGATGCATCTGGCATCGGTCTTAGAGCAGTGCTTATGTAGGAAGATCGTGTTGTCGTGTATGGATCTCAGCAGTAGAGGCCACATGAGAAGAACTATCCTACGCACGACTTGGAGGGGGCTGATGTTGTTCATGCTTTGTGTTGTTGGGGGAGCTATCTCATGGGAGTGTATTTCATTGTATATACTGACCAAAAGAGACTCAATTATATCTTTACAAAGTGTGACATGAATTTGAGACAGCGGAGGTGGGTCGAGTACCTACAGTCTTTCGAATGCAAGCTTGCTTACACACCAGGGAAAGGAAATGTTGTGGCAGACGGACTGAGCCTGAGGACTCAGTTGCAGGCAGTTCAAGAGGCCAGCAGTGAGTGGAAGCTCATGGCTCTGTTCTAGGAGATGCATTTAGAGGTGCACGACAGATAGGTTCAGACAGTTCTTTCTTCTGTAGCTGTTACCTCTGCCCTTTTTGATCGAGTTCGAATGAGGCAGCTATGAGAACATAAAGGCCTAGTCCTACAATATGGTGTATCAGATGGAGACCCTACTCTGGAGTGGATAGTGGGTGATGACAAGGTTCTATGTTTTCATTTCCGCGTATGGGTTTCATCAGACATACCTGAAGAGATGATGCGGGAGTTTCATGCTTCAACTTGGGCAGTTCATCCTAGTGTCACAAAAATGTATCGAGACTTGCACCGCCTGTATTGGTGGCCAGGTATGAAGAAGGATGTGGCTGGTTTTGTTATGTGGTGTTCCACCTATCAGCAGGTGAAGGCAGAAAATTAGTGACCATCAGGGCTTTTGCAGTAGTTACTCATTCCTGAGTGGAAATGGAATGATTTCGTGATGGACTTCATGACAGGTTTACCAAGATCGCCTCAAGGAAATGATGCGGTTTGGGTTGTAGTGGACAGGCTCAGGAAGGATGAACACTTCTTTTTATTCAAGGAGACCTTCAGTGTGGATGAGCTGGGATAGTTTTACAACCGAGTTATTGTACGTCTGTATGGAGTTCGACACTCCATTTTTTCAGACAGGGATGTGTTTTTTACTTCGATCTTCTGGTAGGGGCTACAGAGGGCATTGGGTACACAGGTACTTTTGAGTAAAACATACCATCCTCAGACTGATGGCCAGTATGAGCATACAATCTAGTTTCTTGAGGATATGCTTCGAGATTTCATTCTAGACTTTAGAGGTTCTTGGGAGAAGCATATTCCTCTAGTGGAGTTCGCCTACAACAACTGTTTTCAGGAGACTATTCAGATGTCACCTTACGATGCTGTAGACCCCGGAAAATGCATCCCAAAAATTTTCCAAATGCCTCCATACATGATCCAAGATCGTATTCCATTTTTCATGCTTTAATTTGGTAGGTCATAGGGCCTGAACGGAGTTACAGATTAGGAGTTATGGACGTTTGAAGTTTGGCTGGAAATCTGGTAAGCGAAGCCCATTCGCGAAACCCCCTACGTTAGCACGGAGCGCCGCCGCGAAGCAATGAGGCGGGAAGCTCCGTGAACCTCTTTGATGTTCGTGATGCACCGCGAAGACCCTCCGCGATGCTCTGGAGGCAGTAACTCTCTGCAAATGCATTTGACATTCGCGAGCCCGCCGCGAAGCTCCGGAGGCGGTACCTCTCCGCGAATTAATTTGACGTTCGTGAGCGCGCCGCGAAGCACCTGAGGCGGCGTGGGAGTTCTGCTTCGCGGCGCCCCTTGCTTATAAATACCCAGCTCTCCCCCCTTCTCCAGGGGACGGCCATGGCCACTTCACCCCTTGGGAAACCGATCGGAGCTTCGCATTGCGGCTCTGCGAAGCCATGCTCCGCGAGAAGCTTCCTTCACATTGCTGCTCTGTGAGCCGAGGCTCCATGAGTCCATGCTCCGCGAGCCACTACTCTGCGATGCTACTCCGCGAGACCATCCTCCCTGAGCCCATGCTCTGTGAGCCATGCTCCGCGATGCTGCTCCGCGAGACCAAGCTCCGTGAGACCCCTTTGCTCCGTGAGACCCCTTTGCTCCGCGAGAGACCATGCTCCATGAGGCCATGAAAAATGGAGAGTCGCACCGCGACCTTTTCGTTCCGGGATGTCGGGATTTTCCATTGCGCACTTATGCGCTCCAACCTTCCACCTATGGAATACCATGATTTGATACACTCCTCCACACACCATGAAACACCTTGAGATGATGTATTCCTCTTGGTTAGTTTCCTATGTCGTGAGCTGGGGTTCTCATCATCAATTCCCTGAGTATCTTGAGTCGAACCATTCCTCAGGCAACTCCTCCAAACCCAATCACTTAGCTCCTTTGCCAGGTTGAACCAGAAAGGGCCTCCCTTGCGTAAGACCCAACACCAACCATTTCTAGGAACCTTCTACCTAATAGTCCTATCTACATGACTATAAACTATAGTACTCCCTATCTAACAAATGATAGGATGCCTCTTGAGCTATACGAGAGATGCCTCATGCTCCAAGAATGAGATGCCAATAGTCCTCTCTACATGACTATAAATTGTACAACTCCCTATCTAACCAATGATAGGATGCCTCTCACCATATACGAGATATACCTCATGCTCCAAGCAAGATATTCCTTATGCTCCAAGCATGAGATGCTAACAGTCCTTTCTACATGACTCTAAACTGTAGTACACCTTATGTGCCAATCATAGGATGCCTCTTGCTCCGAATAAGAGATGCCTTATGCTCCCAGCATGAGATGCTAACAGTCCTACCTACAAGACTCTAAACTGTAGTGATCACCCTATGTGCCGATCATAGGATGCCTCTTGCACTAAACAAGAGATGCCTTATGCTCCAAGCATAAGACGCCTAATGACATGATTACAGTGGCATGATTCCAACGCCCCCTTGGCATTATCCCGCTTATGCACTGGCGCATAGGTAAATGCCTCAACCCACCAGTGAGTTGGGATGCCCTCATGGCCAGACATGAGGAAGACATTACGGGAAGCCTCATAGCGTAAGCCCCATTCACCATTGTCGCTCCATAGCGGCATCTGGTTAGCTCCTTGCATAAGCCCCATTCACCATTGCCACTCCATAGCGGCATCCAGGCAGCTCTTTGCATAAGCCCCATTCACCATTGTTGCTCCATAGCGGCATCCGGGTAGCCTCCTAGCGTAAGCCCCATTCACCATTGCCACTCCATGGCGCTATCCGGGCAGCTCCTTGAATAAGCCCCATTTACCATTGACGCTCCATAGCGGCATCCGAGCAGCTCCTTGCATAAGACCCATTCACCATTGTCGCTCCATAGCGGCATCCGGGCAGCTTCTTTGCATAAGCCCCATTCACCATTGCCGCTCCATAGTGGCACTCTGGCAGCTTCCTCGCGTAAGCCCCAACCACTGTTGTGATCCCATCCATTGGTAATCCGTTGCAACCCCATGCTGTAGTAAGCCGTTGACATCCTCATCCAGCGGTAAGCCTTTGTGATACTTATCCAGCGGTAAGCCATTGTGATCCTTATTTAGTGGTAAGCCGTTGTGACCTTATTCAGCGGTAAGCCATTGACATCCTTATCCAGTGGTAAGCCATTGTGATCCTATCCTACGGTAAGACATTATGACCCAATCCAGCAGTAAGCCGTTGAAACCCCCAATCGACGGTAATCCGTCATCAGAAGAACTACGTGGACTTTGATTCCCTGCCTCGGGGATACGTAGGAAGCCTCTTCAAGGCTCAAGACCAAAACTATCATCATCCTTTTCTTCGGGCCTCCATCCTGGAGTAAGTCCCATCATTAATGGGCCGCCTAACGCATAAGCCCCTCTTCGCTTCACACGAACGCACACTTCGCGGCATGATCGTCAGGCCCTTGTTGTCTCTTGTTTCTCATACCGAGCATGACTCACGTGGGCTTAGAGTTGGCATTGGCCATGAAAATACCTCGTCTGGCATGATGTTAAACTACATACCCTCATCCCGCATGACGTTAAACTGTATTCCTTTGTCCCGCATGACATTAAACTGCACACTCATTTGAACTTCGAGGTCTTTGATCCATATCAAGGTATGGTACATAGGAAGATTCCACGAGGTTCAAGCCCACCCATCATCCAATTCACATAAAGTTCTACCTTCGTCTAGCATGACGTTAAACTGCATTCCAGTCTGACGGCAAGCCGTTGTGACCAACCTGAACTACAGGGACTTTGATCCGTGTCAAGGCATGGTACGTAGGAATCCTCCTAGAGGTTCAAACCCATCTCCCATCAGACCAAGGTCCCTCATTTACGTTGGTTCTCCGACACCCAACGCCATTCCGAACTACGGGGACTTTGATCCATTCCAAGGCATGGTACGTAGGAAGCCTCCATGAGTTTCAAGCCCACCACCCGTCGTTTATTTACGTCAGGGTTCACTTCGTCCCGCATGATGTTAAACTGTATTCCATCATCCGAACTACGAGAACTTTGATCCATTTCAAGGCATGGTACGTAGGAAACCTTCCCAAGGTTCAAGCCCACCACTAGTGGACCCCGGGGTCTACTTTCACGTTGGTTCACCAATGAAACCCTTTGAACTACGAAGTCTTTGATCCATGTCAAGGCATGGTACGTTGGAAGCCTCCCCGAGGTTCAAGCCCATTTCCTATCGGACCAAGGTCCACCTTCATGTCGGTTCGCTGACGATGCACATCGGACCAAGGTCCACCTTCACGTCAGTTCACTGATGCATTAGACCAAGGTCCACCTTTACGTTGGTTCACTGACAATATCCATCGGGCCAAGGTCCACCTTCACGTCGGTTCATCGACACCATCCCGAACTACGCAGACTTTGATTCCCTGCCACGGAGATACGTAAGAAGCCTCTTCAAGGCTCAAGCCCAACTTCACTGTCACCTCTGCAATGGTCCCATTTCATTCCCCCTCCACTTCCTTCATCCATCCATCACCCATCCTGATTCTCACCCGGGCCGCCACATCCCGGTGGGATCATGCCATCCACCTCCTCGCTGCTCCTAGCGGCGCATGGTCCAGTTTCCACATGTATGCCCCAGCATATCTCCGGGTTTTTGTCCTCTATGTACAACCCAATTCATCACCCTTTCGAACTACGTGGGTTTTGATCCCTTTCCTCTTCACAGGGTATGTAGGAAACCTCCAAGAGCTTCAATCCCAACCAATGGTAATCTGTGGTGTACCCCATCCTGGGGTGAACTTCCCCTGATCCTCCCTCAGTGGTGTTCAGATCAGCCATTACGGTGTGACATCTCCCCTATAGGGAGTGCACCACCTCAGATCTGTCCTCATTGGGTGTTCTGATCCATCCATCTTCCAGGTGTTCTCCCCTTGGAATATACCAATCTGATCCGTCTCTATGGTACATTCTGATCACCCTCATTCCGTCTCCGTAAGACGTTAAACTCAAGGCCTACCTCGTGATAAACATGAGATGCCTGAGGAAAACCTCGGATGACACACCTTTGGCGTAACCGTCTCCGCAAGACGTTAAAATCGCGGCCTACCTCGTGATAAACATGAGCTGCCTAAGGAAAACCTCTAAAGACACGCCTTTGGTGTAACCGTCTCTGCTAGACGTTAATCTTGCAGCATACCCTATGTTAAACATGGGATGCTGAGGAAAACCTCATATACATGCCTTGAGTTCTGCACCCTTGAGATGCCCTCTTATGAGGAAGAATACAGGTCCCCGTATGTCCACGCACCCATAGATGCCCCGATATGCCTGATGTTGCCGTCTACTCCGACCGAAGGTTGCTACCATGTCAAGAACCTATTGAAAGTCTTGACGGATGTAGTGTAATTAACCGGAGTCCATGAAGATATAGCATCGGGAATGAGATTCACGAACAACGTATTAAATCTATGAGGGAGACCCAGACTAGGTGACGAGCTCCGAGGAGGAATCCATGGAAGGAAGAACCGACATCCCATCATCCCGTTTCGATCAAGGAGAAGACGTACCTGAACAAGGATCAAAATCCTCCCACCTTTGGAAAGCGGGAATGCAGGGTAACAGTAGCGCGTCCTCCACGGACGGATGCGCGTGCCCCGGCGAAAGCGTCGGAAACATATGCTTTGTATAGTAGGCCATGATGATCAATTTAATACTGGCTAGAGGCAGTATAGGGAGCTTCGCTTGTACCTCTTCTTGTTCAAGAGACCTCAGAACAGATATAGTTTATTCGAAAGAGGATGTCAACAGCACAGTCTCAGCATAAGTCTTATGCGGTTCAGCGGAGACGACCTATGGAGTTCGAGGTCGGGGATCAGGTTTTCCTACATGTCGCACCGAGGTTGGGACATTAGAAGATTTGGATTCAAGGTATGCTTTCAATGAGATAGGTTGGGCCGTTTGAGGTTCTGGAGAGGGTTGGGCTGGTTGCTTACAGGTTGTCGTTACCTTAGAGATACCAGGCTATGCACGACGTCTTTCATGTTTCTTAGCTTTGACGGTAGTTCTCAGAACCGTCTCATGTTTTGCAACCCAATGATGTTGAGTTGGAGCAGGATGCATCTTTCGAGGAGCATCCTATTAGGATTGTTGATCGTAGTGCGAAAGTACTCCATGGTCGGTCTGTTCCTCTGGTAGAGGTGCTATGGCAGCACGACTGTATACAAGACGAGACTGGGCAGAGGGAGGCTGATATGTGATCATAGTTGCCAGATTTGTTCGAGGTTTCTTCTTCTACGCCTTGTTAGGAAATTCGGGGACGAATTATGTAAGGGGGGAAGTTTGTAAGAACCCGGAGCTTCGGTTTCAGGTATGGATCTCTTTTATGGTCTTTTTAAGGAATAATGGAGAATCTAGAAATTTTCAGAGTACACTCCATGTACTTTATGAGTACACGCCGTGTACTCCTCGGCCACTCAATGTCGTGTGTTGGCTGAGACCTGGCCACACACACGGTGTGTAGGGGTGACGTGGAGGCTGATTTTGACGGACTACGGAAAAACCCACTACACGTCGTGTACTTTAAGAGTACACACCATGTAATTTTTTTTATTTCACTAATCGACCTGGGGTCACGCCTAATGATGGGAAACATCTTCTTCTCTGCCTAATTCTGTCCAAAATGTCCGAGGAGGCCATTTCTTCTCCGAGCCACCGATCCGTCACTGGTTGTCCGAATCAAACTCCATCGGTTGCAGAAGAATCATAGCGGTTAGTTCATGGTTCTTCTTTATCCTTGTTTACTGATTCTTCCTCTCATGTGAATTATCTGAGGATGAGTGTTTTAGAAATATTTAAAGATCTACTACATTCTAGGCCGATTCATAGGCTGAGGCTCAAGTATATCGATCTTCGAGGATCGAGGTAGGTGGTTTGTTTCCCTACGTTGAAGTTCTTGGAGTTTGGGGTGCAAAAGTGCCGGATACCCATGTATCCTGTATCTCAGGTTATAGTTTTGATCATGTTTGTTATATTCCTTAGATTTCATGTATGCTTGAGTTTATAAGATCATTAAAAATTTCTTGTTAGCATGTTTGAGGATCACCCCATGGGTGTTTTCCCTTGTTTTGGGCGGTTGATTGCCATTTGGCATGGTTTGCCTACGAGGCAACCCTTTTTTCACATTGCTATTATGCATGTTGACTTGATTGCATGTATTGTCTACTGTTTATATGCTTGTGTATGCATTTTTAGCTATTATCCAAGTAATTGTTTAACTTACTTAGGGCTGCTAACAGTCGATTACGCATGACTTGACTGCTCAGGGATGTGACATCCTGGTGTGGGAGACCAAAGAGGGAATAGAAGATTAAGTGCTTCCCTAGAGGGTCTGTTGGTTTTAGTTTCGTACGCTGGACCTACGAGAATAGGAATTTGTTCTTCCCAAGAGTGTTCTTAGTTTACCCACACATCGAGACCACATGAGGAATTAGACGTAAGTGCTTCCTTAGAGAGTCTGTAGATATCGTTGCAAAACCATAGAGGAATTGACATAAGAGAATCCCAGAGTGTATGTGCCTTGTTTGATTACTGGACTATAGGGGTGTTCTAGTTTAAGACACCTAGAGAGTCAGTGTGAATTTTGAGGGTTGGTTGTGACGAGTCCACCAAGCCAAAGAACAAGCTTGGGTTTTGTACTGCTTTTGATAGGTAGTCTTTTTAGATACCTGTTGTGTTACATTCTTATCGTGGAATAGAAAACATTTCTGGTTTTCCCTGGTTGTGCAATTAAATGAATGTGGATGGTAATTGTTAGAATTGTTTACTACATTTATTTACCTTTACTTTTGCTATATCACTCACTGACAGTAGGGCACAAGTCTTGTGGTGGTTGCCAACTGGGATTAGTCTAACACCCTGTTTGGGTCCTGCTTTTCGGCCCAAACCGATTATATGCTTGTAGGTATCAGTAGGGATTGTGGCCCCTCTACCTCGGGTACTTGATTTCTAGTCAGAGTTGGAGAGCATGGGACCGAGCCTTGGCCTGGGATGCTGCTGGAGTTTTTGTTTATGTTTTGTACATTGGTTTCAGTTGTATTAAAACATGTTGTTTTGCTTACTGATTTTCATAGATACATGTACCTTTCTACATCATTATTATATCTGGCATTGCTTTTGCTTTCAGTTCAGTTGTTTCATGTTATTTACTGCTTCCGCTATTGTTTATGCTTATTCTTCCACTGCATACTTTACCAAATGAGGGCATAGATTCCCCACTGACTCACTAAGTCCCTCTCTTCTAGTCGGAAGCCTCTAGCATTTGGGGAAACACGCTTGAGGTCATGTGGCGAAACGGGTTCGGGGCACCAGTGGAAGGGCTACGGATTCGGGTCGTTACAATGGTTAAATGATAAATTTTATACATATGTGGGAGATGAAAATTTTATGAAACCTAACACATCATTAAGAGTTTATGTGAGAAATTTCGGTATGTTATTTTCCCTAAATGGAATCCCAAAAATGTGAAAGTTCACAAGAAAACATGTTATAATTTATCAACATACTTATGTGGAAAAAGTCCATAAGTTTGGGAGAAAAAGATGAAAGTAAAAATAGTTTATTGATGAAAAAATCTATGGAAAAATAAAATCCCATATTCTAAGAATAATTTGACTATATATATAATTTATATGATATTTGAATCATTGTTGGTCACTATTTTGAATACCTTTTCTACAAGACATCTAGATATCACAAAAATACTAATGAAAAAAAAGATCCACCACTAACTGAAAAATAGGACAGGTAAGAAATGGTATCTACATTGGGATATAATAATATGAATAAATATACTGAGAATATAATCCCATGAAGCAAGATAATATAGCTAAAAAATTTCCCAATGGTAGTGACTTAAAGATAAAATAAATTATTTGTGTAAAGTGTAATTTAACTGGACACACTCAAAAAATGCATTAATAATATACCATAATAGAAAGAGCTGTGGAAGAATAAATTTAAATCTCTAGTGGATTTGGCTTCCAAATTCGATGTTAAAAAGAAGATTTCCACATAGAATAATAATCTAGTTCATGTACCTAATTATATATTGATCAAATGTCCACATTAGCTGAAAGAAACAAGGGTTCTGGAGCAAGTATCAAAAATTATAATAGTCTTGCGAGCTCCAGATGAACACGTTATTCAAACTAAAATCCAATAAGAAAAAAAATTAGTTCATGATTCACAAGGCTTAATTAATATGGATAATTAAATAGTACATAATCATGAATAAAAAAAATACACTTAATAACTTGAAATATAGTTTCTACTAGGTTGAAGAAGACATCATAACCCCAATTCTATAGTATATTACTTATTAAAGTCAAACCATATTACCATATTACTGATTATGATTAGAAGAGGGAATTAAAGATTAATATAGAAAGGAAAAATCCATCATGGGTATTATTTCAAGTAGTATTCATTTCTAATTGGTATGATGTTATCAACTGCTATAGTAACTCAATAGTTCTTATTTATGAAAGAAATTAACCTCAATGATGAAGTCTGTAATTCCTCCATTAACGGGAAGAAAGGGATGAATTCATTGTTTTTTGTGATTTTAATTTACTCAAAATATGTAATATGGATATCCCAAAATATTACTAAATTATTATAAATGATATTCTCTATTATTTATCTATTATAGTGAAAACTTTTTTTATTTATCAAGTGGTGTTTATATAAAAAAATGTGGTAGTAAAATAAACTTCACTTGAACATACTGATGTTTTTGATTAGACGAGTATAAGTATATAATAATTATTGAAAATATGACTTTTTTATCCCCTATGAAATGATATTTAGAGTTGGTACCACATGGAGAGATTTGTATGCACAACCTATATTTTTTAGTGAAATTACTCATATTTTTATAGTGGTCTTTCTAATTTAGACTTAGATATGAATAACTCATTGCTTATCGTTGAGAATTTTGTGTACCCTCCTTCTCTAAGGATATTGTATGATCATGGGGAGAAGAATATGTTATTTCAATAAGGTTAGAGGATCATTATATTAAGGTTATAAAGGATTTCACATGTTGTATTTATTTTCATAAAGGGAGAGTAAAACAACAATGAAATTGGATGAAATTGGTTTAGAAAAAAATATTTAAATGGGGATATTGAAGTCCCATTGGGTTTTAATAATGATTATATTATATTTTTTTGTCATATATATATATATAATATTGAATTCATTGTATCCTTCAATCATGGGCGGTGGATTCTAAATATTAACACAACACAATATATAAAGGATTCCATTATTATTTATGTAAAAAAAATTGTTCTTCCATGATTATTTATATGAAGTCTTATATGGTGGAAAAGAAGTTAGAAATACTAGTTTTTTATAATATTTCTCTAGATAGTTTTTAAGGGTTTCACCCCAAAACAAGATGATTGAATGTTCCAATTATCAAGGTTGTATAAGAAAAGTTTTGAAGGAGAAATTCTAGAAATATCTATAGTAGTTTTTTATTAGAGAAAGTGACAACTATAGTATGCTTATTTAAAATCTATAGAATATAATTTAGAATGATTTTTATTAGATTTCGAAGAACCATAAGTTGGGAGAAATCCATCCTAGTGTTCTATTTCATATTCAGGGTATAATTTGTAAGGAAAAATACATGGATTAAGGTTCATTATGACTAAATTGAATATATAAATAATATGTGTTGAATCTATTAACAATAATCAATATAGAGTGTTTAATATGTTTCATTTGTGTGGGAATTGAATTGAGGACCATAATATGGTTCTATATTTTCCAGAAAGTGTTTTGGAGTTGTTATGATTTATTAAGAATGGTCATTTGTAGTTTTAAGGACTCTAATATTTTACTATTCAAATTATAATTTTTAGATATGCTTTGTTATTTTATAGTAAATACACACTGTGTGGTCAATCGACTACCTAATGATCAGTCAGTGATTTTTATGTGTGTTTAATATTTATGTCACATAGTCATGTCTTCCATTGTTATCCATTAGGTTGATCCACTATCTTTAAAATTGTTCATGAGGTCAATTTACCTATCTTTATTGATCCACTGCCCACATGGTTGGTTATTAATTTATTCTTGTGGTTTATTAGTTCATGGTCAGTTGTTTTCTCATGTGGTTGATCCACAAAATTTATCGTCAAGGTAAATTATTTTTTCATACGCTCAACGGATATACAATCACTTATCTATTATTAACTCACACTCTATACATGAATTGAAATTCACTATTGATCTAAAACATAAATAACAATGTAAAAAATATTCCAAATAATTTGAATAAATAAAGTTTTAATTATATAATAATAAAATCAAATGCCATGATTCTTGGACTATTCTTCATGAATTTAAAAATCTCAAAAAATAATGAGGGTGTGTGATTCAAGTATGAAAAATATATAAGTCGATCATAAATCTTGAAAAAATGATAAATGTACAAATAAGTTTTTAGAAAAATTTAATATTGATAAATTAGTAAATTATAGAAATAAAGGAAGTGAATTATAAATATGATGAAGTAAATACATATCGATCAATAAGGAATGAATCTTCTAAGATATGTGATTGATGATAACTAGCAGTGAAGTGGAGATTTCATGATGACCCACCACTAGAATGTGTAGATCATTTTAATATTTCATTGTTATTCAATGAATCTGTCAATAATAAATGGAGACTATACCAATCTATGAGATGGAATGTTGTGTGATTTATCATTCAGGCATGGAGAATGTTTTATTTGAATTTGGGTGGATGAAATTTTCACATGAAAAGAAAAATCATGATCCACTAATATAATTATCTGAAATATAAGATGTTTTTTAGAGAATGTAGAAAGAAGAAAAACATGGGATGGTTCAGTATGAACGAAACTTAAGATTTTTTCTAGATGGTAATGCAAGAGTTTAGAATTCTGTATTTAGTCATGGTAAATGAGAACAGAATGGGAAAGTAAAAAAAAAGAAAAGGTACTATTGGAAATTCCCCTGAGACAATTATTGGAGACAAAAAGAATATGATTTCATAGAAAAATCCTATATAATAAAAAATAATTAAATTAAATGGAACCATGTGAACTAAATTATTTATTAAGGATATTCTAAATACCTAAATAAAAAACTAGTTTTTTTGGTGACCTATGTATAAAAGAAAAATGAAGTATAGTGGAAATGATTTTAAAATGATTATCTGATATTGAAGAGAATGGATGAAATATTATATCTCTCAAATAATAATAATATGAAGGATAATATGATCCTATATTGAGGATTGATATTAGTTGGTTATCAAAGAAAAAGAAAGAATAATAGATTCCTTTAATGGACATAGTTTATGAAACCTGAGAAGAAGAAAATAGAGTGAGTGTTTTATCTATAGTGAATGCTTATATTTATTAGTATAGATAATATAAATAAAAATAAGGTGTTTGGGGTGAAATAACCATAATAGCTCAGTGAGAGAGGAATCTTGATAAATGGGTTTTGAAAATATGTAAAGTTGAGGTTCATGTAGTGAATTAGTTAGACATTATTCTTAAAGATCTAATCACATTTGAAAAATCCAATATTAAGAAGAGGTAGATCTATCTTTTTCATTTACAAAAATCCTAGGAAAATATTCTAATATACATAAAAGAAGAAAATAAAATAATTAATTTCGTATATATAGTGGGATTCCATTTAACCTATATGACTCAAGGTAGGTAGGGATGTCATAGTGTGATGATCTAACTACAGTGGGAAGTTGTTGTAAGAATTCCAGTGGGAGGCTAGACAAATAATTCTAGTGGGATGACAATAATTTTAGGTGTGGGATATACTACTCCAATTGTATTCAACATCAAATTATAGTGGATAATCATTGATTATAGTGAAAACCCAATCATGTCACAGATTAAGTATGTGTACCAAACCTTGTAAAACAATTTGTGCCTCTTTATTTTCATTACATACATTTAATGTCATTTCTGATTTCTAGTTGAAAGAAATATATCAATATAAAATAACTAAAAACAACTTTTAATTACCATTAGTGGTTAAATAACCCAAGAATAATTGGTAATTGGTAAAAATAGTGAAAACCTTATTAACCCCCACCCCACAGCTGTGTACATCGTTCCTACCTGTTATTTCACCATAAATATATCATATTATATATAGATCCTCAATTTACATCAAGGTTTTAGAGTGTATTGTAAAAGTAAAGTGGTATTTAATTGAATATGTGTATGTCATGCCACCCTCATATGGATGGAAAATTAGAATATACCAAACAATCTTTGGAGGATATCCTTCTAGATTGTATGCTAGATTTGATGAGATTGTAGGAGATTATATCCTTCGGTGGAATTTTATTTTAAAAATACATATCATGCATAGATTCATTTAGATCCTTTATGATATTTTTGTAGAATATTATTTCAATCTCCACAATATTTGGTTATGGTAGGAGAAATATCTCACATGGGACCTTGTTTGGTGAATGAGATGATTAATTAAATTCATCTAATCTAGAAGATATTGATGATGGTTAAAACATAGTAAAAGTATTATAATGACTATTTAATGTAATATTTAGATTTTATATTTACAGACCATTCCTTATTTGAGATTGTTGATATGGTTGGGACGTCAATGAATTAGAAAATAAGGAATGTTTACACCTCGATATATTTGTCCATTTGAAATAAATAATTGAATTTGATATGTGTCTTATCAATTTATGTTTCCATTGAAGTCTATTGTAGTGAATTATATGTTTTATGTTTCTCAATTATGTAAGAACCAATTATACCCATATCCTAGTATTTAGAGGGAATCTATTTAATGGTAACAATAAATGTCCTCTATTGAAAGGAATATGCATATTTTTTATAAATAAATGAAGGTATTGAGATAAAAATTTATTCCCATTCATTTAGTATTATGAAAACATTGGTATGTTCAAGAGGAAACCTAGGAGAGAAAATTTCATATGAAATAGAAATGTAAAAATATTTTTGACAAAGAGTTGGTACGATGGCTTTTTGGGGATAAAAATTATTATAGTGGTTATAATTTCAATAGCCATATTTTTTAACACCATTTAATAATTTGTTTAATTTGTTTAATTTTCATATTGAAATGAGTTTTACATAGAAATTTTATTAAATTTTCATTATTAAATTAGGATTTATTAATTTTTGACAAGGTATTGATGTATATTTGGATATTAATGAGACATTGTGAATTAATTAAGATATTTTTATTTGACAATTTGAAATGGAAATTTATATTAGTTACTTTTATGAAATTAAAGTATTGAAGATAAAAATTTATTTGAAATAATTCATTTAGTCTACCTTGGAATTAATTTTAGATAAGGAGAAATAATTATTGTGGATTTTGTGATATAATTTAATGGTGGATAGAAGAAAGGAAATTTAACTAATTTATTTTTTGGATTCCAAGGTAGATTTAGAAATATATGAATATGTTTTTAAATTAGATATGTAGTCTATTATATGATCATATTTGGCCACATTATATATTTTTTCATTATTTTTTGGGGTGTAGAAAATAGATGATTTAATTTGAGAGATTAGAGATCGTTCATATTAATAAAATTTATATGAGAAACTTATTTACATATTTTATTTCAAATATCCAGACTATTTACTGATTTGAAAATTATTTAGAATTTCCATTTTTAATATTCTCACTTTTATGTCATTGAAATTTAGTTTTATGACATTATTTTGAGGTTGTGACAACTGGAACAGGGGGTATGCCACTTTTGGGATTTTACCCTCCAACCATTATTAATCTACCTCTCAAAGATAGTGAGTGAAATGGGGGTTCTTCCAATGCCATGACATTAATGCCATGTAGATCATGGGTCATGCCACTCATCAGAGATCATTTATGTTTAACAAAGAATCACATTGGGTTTGTTTCATTTTGTCATGTTCCATGACAAATAAAAATGAGGATCAATTAAAATATACTTACATCTTGCATATAACCATTAAATAAGAGTTTTGTTTTATTAGATTATGATATGTGACTTTTAGAGTAATCATGATGATAAAACTCTATCGGTTATCATGGAAGGATCATTTGATTGGAACGTTTGGGGATTCAGTGAATATATCTATGGTATGTAGCTCCTATTTATTCTTTTTTATTTATTTTGTTTTCAATTCCATAATTTAAAATAAGATTTTTTTTCAAGAAATTGTGTGAAATATATTTGATAAAATGATGGATTCTTTGGTTTATGATAAATGTGGAATATGATTTTATTTATGGGAAGAATGAATATCAGTTTTTTAAACTGATGGGATATAATATGTGAAAATGATATTTTTATCATATATTAAACATAAATTTAATATATATTGATTAATATTAATTTGACATGGGAAATTATTTTATAAACAGAATAGTTTTTGAAAAAAATACTAGTTTAAAAACATGAGTTACAGGGATCCATTGTTTGGTAAGTACTATGGAGGAATGGTCGGATGTAACAAGTGGTGTGGTTTGGTAGAGACAACGAATGGTGTGGTAATGAAAATATGGATTCAACTAGGTGGATGAAAATTAATTGTTGGTAGATTATGATCACAGCTATTTTGGTTCTTTTTTAAATGAATTTTTTATAGAACTCATTATGCTTAAATTATGGAAATTTGGATTCGTCAGTAAAGAATTCTATAATTTGGCATGCTTAATTATAAATAGTTTTTTATGGACTATTATTCTATACAATTTTTTTTAAATAACATTTTGTAACGAATAGAATTATTATTAATAAAATTCCCCATCTGATTTATTTAAATGTATTATTATATAATATGGTTATAGAAAACACAAGAAATAATTTGGTTTATTATATCTTATAGGATTAAATTTACCATTAAGAATCTATAAATTTGAAAATATTTTCATTAAACAATGATCAGATGACAAATATAAATATAGGGTTTTAAAAAGATTATTTTTCATAGAAAAAGGAAGTGGTGGCCTCAAATAATAGTATCATAACCAATAAAGCACATTTATTATAACTTCTATGGGATATATAATCACTGGGATTTTCCTTTCACCAATCCTGAGCTGATATCCAGCAACTTAAGCCTGAGAAAACCCATTCATGTGATAATTTCAAGATCATCGAGATCACGGTCAAAACTACATACACTGAACCACCGCCTGAATGTCTCACTATTACGCACCTTAATCTTATTGATTTAGTTTTTGTATTAAAGGAATATGTTTCAAGACCCTAGACATATGGGTTTATATATTATTTTTTATAGAATTATGAATATATATCCATCCTATTATTATTTCTTTATAAATGTTTTAAATTTTGATATAATAAAGAAAAAATAGTATTTTTGGGTAATATTCATATTCAATTATGAAATTAAATTTTTTTAAATAATGTATTTTTGAAATTAATAATATTTTAATTAAATTATTATTAAATATATTTTTTTAAATATAAATGAATATATAATTTTTATAAAGTGAAATGTAATTTTTATAAGGGTTCAACATCTGTTATTGTCAAAAAACCCATAATTTCTCAATAAATGTAGATTATTATTTTAAAAGTGATAATAATAATGTTTGGAAAATTATTTTGATAATATAAATTATTATTTTGGAATCAGAATGTTTAAAATTTAAAATAGTGAATTTTTCATAATTTTTTAAGACAGTTGAATTTTCAGTTAAAAATTAAATATTGTAGAAATATAATTTTGTGTATTATAACATCATAATGACCAAAAAGTGATGTAATAAATACTATTAAGTGTATTAGATAATAAATATATTTTTTCCCTTTAAAATAATGTGATTTTGTATTTATTTTTTGAATTTTTTAAATCCGTTGTGAATTCTATGAAACTATTAATATATATTGAGGGTTTAAAAGAATTTCTTTATGAGTATGAATCACTTTTACATAAGAAAGGGTATTATTTTACTATTTTTCTCCATTAGACATATAATATAATTTAAAATAATCACATTTTTTTGAATCCATGGTCAAAACCATGGTAATGTTGGTGGTTTTAATTATTTTATTATATTGAAACTATGTTTTAAAAATATTAATGAAATCCCCACTTATTTCCTATATGAACCCACAAAATATCTCATTTATCTTCACTAAAGATCATTGGATATTTTTCTTACACAATACTCCCATCTCTATATTCCTCCCAATGTTCCACCAATCTCTCAAGAAGCTTTTACCATGCATTTTGAGCCACAAACTCATGTAAGGGATCGTCTCATTTCTCCTATTTATTCAAGAATATTCGTTACATTATTTATTTATCATAATTTAATAATGATGGAATATTTCATTAAATATTTGACATAGATTCAAATTTATTTCCAAATTATTTGATATCCTGTTTCTCTCTCATCAAACCATTTTATAAATTTGTATGTGATGTAATTATGCTGTCGAAATTTCATCATGATTTTCCATTCCAAAACAATTGTGTATTGAATACAGTTCCCATTTCCTATCAAATGTATTCACCTTCATTCACTTATACATATTCTAATTGGTAATTAACTGTATTAATTCCTCAATCCTTTATCATAAAATAAATTCTTATGATGAATGAATCCATGTTGTATGATCGGTGTGGCACATTTAAGCATGATAATGAAACATAATTGATAGGTGTGCTAGGAATTATATAGCACTCTAATGCATTGGTGATGTTTTCATCATGAGATGCCATGTTGGTATAGGGAGTGAACCTTATTTCTGAATGGTACTTTTTTCCATTATTATATCTTTGTAGTTATCCTATTCCAATGCTTTTGATTTAGTGTTTTATGATGTTGTCACATTTCCCATGTACCCTTTGTGATTATCATGATATATCATGTCTCATTGTTAATGTTTATTATTCCAACTCCATTTATTTCCAATTTCTTTTTATATTGTATAACATATATTATTTCCTTCATGTTATTGCATTTTTATTCCCATACAGGTCTTTATAGCTCCACCCTTTCCTATTTATGTCCAAAGCATATCCTGTGCCGTTTTGAAAGCCATAGAATTTTAGAAACATGTTAGGAAAGTTTTCAATAATGTTGTTGTACCCATATTCTAGCTGTTTTTCTATGTACCTATTTCTCAAATACACTATAATTCTTGATATTTGGGGTTCTATCATGTTTAATTATTTCTCCTGAATCACGTGTTAATGTATAATAAATAACAGGGTTATTATAGTTGGTATTAAAGGAAACTGTTTAGTTATTATTATGAATAAGATTAGAAAAAAATATATAAATACTTAAGAATAAGAAAAGGTATAATAAAACAGACATAATTTTAATTTATTATATAGTCAGTGGTTTATCAAGAAAATATATCCCTATTTAGATACTACAGGTTGAAATGGATCTGGAACAGATGTACCTAGGGGTAAAAACTCTAACAAGGTGTGTCAGGCCTTTCTCGATGTAACCTGGTACACGATATTGGGCCTTATTGGGCACTTAGTTTTAAACCCTCAGGTCATATTCTTTGTTAAATTCATTATATCATTATAAATCATTATTTAGGGAACAAAAAATTTATAAAATAATATATTTTAGGAAAATTATAATGGAAAACATATATTGAATCCAAGAAATTCATATGTTAAAGAAATAAATTTATGTTATAAGTTATCCAATTAATTCCATTAAATTTGCATTTATGTGTTTAATTGATTAAAAATATTCGTCCCTAATTTCAATTTATTATATACAATTGATTAAAATAGGAGGAATTGAGTAAAAAATGCCACAAGCAATGTGATGAATGTCACAATGAGATAACAAACCTAATGGGATTGGGAATTGTAAATTATGTGATGATACTCTCACCTGAATTGATTTTTGAATATAATATTAAATTTGGAAGAGCACCCAAATCCCCCAAATAAATAAAAAGCTCACATTGATCCCTTTATGCTATAAAAGCCCCCAAATTTCCATGGATCATCGTATTCCCTAAGCGTATAAAAATGGATCTACTACATTGAGAAGATATTCTCCATCCATCAATGTTTTAAAAAAAGAGAATATTATATTGTCTGTTTATCATATAGAAGAAAAATCTCATCAGTGGTGTATATTGATCAAGAATACGAATCTTGAGTAAGAGATCAAATCTATTGGGTGGGAGGAATTCCAGAAAATGGTTTTCAATAAATATTTGCTTCACACTATATGACTTAAAATGGAATGGAACTTCCTTGACCTCCAGAAAAAAATGGAAAATATATCTGTTCATATGAGGAAAACTTTAGAAGAAATACACAATAAGCCTCTAGCATTATCATTTCCTCTTAATTCAAGGTTGAAATATTTTTTGGTGGGATAAATACTAGTCTATAAAAATCCTTGGTGATCCGAGAATTTGATAATAAAGATGAAAAATTGTTCGATTTTCCCTCCAAATAGAATTGTAGATCGGTGAATCACAAGGGTATCATAGGGATTAGATGGAAAATATGGATTATAATTCTGGATTTTATATGGAAAATTTGACGGTAAAATGAAATTTAAACATCCCATTTATCAAAGTCATGTAAAGAAGAACTCTGAAAATTACCTTTGGGGGGCGAGGAAATGATACAGGAGGAGTAAGGAAGGATATTTAGCTCATGATTAGCAATAAGAGAAACCTATTAATGAAATGGAGTAAATTAATTCTCCAATAAGACTTCATGGAATTAATTATTTATACAAATTCAAGGTACCATGACACTTTTCAATCCAATTGACTATTACATGGGAATTAAGAGACAACCAACAACCTAAAATATTGAAATGGTGATTTTTTTGCATCACAACCGACAAGGGGTATCCTGTAAATGATGTGGTGATAAGTATTCTAGTTATTCATTAAAGAATATTCAATTTTCTTTTTTATTCTGGTTATATGCATTCTTTCATATCACGAAATATTAGTATAACTATTCAAACACCATCACAGATTAGGGAAGTGTAGTTATCGATAAACACAGAAAATGAGGAAATTTGTTCATCCTAAGTATATAACTCCACCGATATCATAATTTGTGGGATAGAGTTTCTATAGAAACTTCACATGCTCCCTTTTGTGGAAGTTGATGAAATTTTGGGAATGGATTGGCTTTACATGTGTAGTTCTAATATAAATCGTCATGAGAAAGAATTCACTCTCCATATTTAATATTTTTTCCAATTTTGTACAAGTAAAAGGAGGGGGATGAATATTATTTAGCACTAACATCTCAAGCATGAATATTATTTACCTATTATTAATAATATCTAGAAAAAAGTAGCGAGTCTAAGGAAAGAATAATCCTTCATTAGATTCCCATTGTGAGAGAATATGTTGATGTGTCTCTCAAGGAATTTTCTGATCTTACTCATAGGTGAGAGATTGAATTTTTAATCGAGATTATACTTGGTATATTATTATTATCCAAGACTATATATAGAATGGGTGCTTTTGAACATGAGGATTTTAAGAAACTACTAAAATAGAATCTTGATAAAATGTTCATATGCCCTTGTGGTTCACCATGGGGTGAAACAGTATTCTTCATCAAGAATAAGGAATGATCAATGCATCTTTTTGTTTATTATCGTGAGAAGAACAAGATCACAATAATGAACATGTATCAACTTCCATGAAATGATGGGTTTTTTCATTAGTTACATGGATTAAAATATTTTTCCAAGGTGGATCTATAGTTAGGATATTAAAAATTTATGTTGAAGGAGATGGATATCCCCAATATTACTTTTCATAAAACGTATAGGCACTATGAGTTCATAGTAATTCCATTTTTTCCATAGCAATTCTTTTGAAAACATCATGGACATGATTAATATAGTCTTTAGTGATTACCTAAAAAATGTTTTTGTAGTATTTATAGATTATATTCTAATATTATCTAAAGATAAGGAGGAGCATGAGGGTAATCTAAGAATTGTACTAAAGGCCTTGCAAAAGGCAATGATTTATGTGAATTACAAAAAAAGTGACTTTTGTTTGAAGTAATTCTCATTATTAGGGAACATCATTACACGTAAGGGGATATTTTCAGACCCTTAAAAGATATAAATAAGTGAAAAATGGAGAATGAATTTTTTTTGATATATATAAATATATTGTTTCTGTATATTATCTTGTAATTATCATCAATTTTTGAGATATTTCCCATAATTGACAGACCCTCTAACCAAGATATCTCAAAAGGGAGTCTTATTTTCATGGAATGATGAATGAAAAGAGATGTTAAAGGAGATTAAAGAAATTCTTATCATTGCACATGTACTCACACTACCAGCATATAGAGAAATTTTTATTGTGGTAGTGATGCTACAAAGAAGGGATTAGTTTGTGTGTTAATGCATAATGACAAAGTCATATCCTATGCTTCTAGGTTGTTGAAATTTTCTTGAACAGAACTACTGAACATATGATTTGTAGTTGATTTTAGTGATATTATCATCGAATATATAGTGGGACTAACTCTTTGGGGATAAGTGAAAAATATATACGGTTCTCAAAAGTCTCATGTATATATTCACATTGGAAGAGATGAATATTCACCAATGAAGATGGTTTGAGCCGATCATGGATTTTGATTTCTTAATTCAATACTATCTAGTAAAAGATAGTAATGTGTAAGATGATATACATATACATTATCCAAATATTATTTCATTGATAATAATTGATAGGGATATAGTATTATTAGATTTAGAAAGTATGGACATGGTAATCATAAAGGATAGAACAACATCAATAATTTCATAGATTATTTCTCAACTATCTCATAAGGAAAATATAAACGATCCTCCTAGAAAAGATGTGGGAATTGAAATGAAATTTTATTGTATAAGAAATCTAATATTATGGAAGTTCAATGTTAATGTATAAGGAGTTTTGAGATTTGAGTTAACACTATGTGTACCATCAAATAATAATTTAAAGAAAGATCAATTGGATGATGAATATAATTCAACCTTATCCATCCACCTAAGAATTACAAGGATGTATCAGGATCTTTGATTACACTATTGGTATAAAAATATGAAGAATGAGATCATAGATTATACATCATGGTGTATTGTCTGTCTGTAAGTGAAAGATGAAAGGAAAAAAATCAAACTGGATGATGCAAACCTTACCCAGACCAATATTTAAATGGAAAAACATCACCATAAACATTGTCAGTAGTCTTCCAAATACATAAAGATGGAATAATTCTATATGAGTTGTGGTGTATCATCTGGCCAAAACATTACCCTTCATTATGGTTGGAGTAGATTTATCACTTGATCAACTTGTAAGGATACACATCAAATAAGTGGTGAGGATGAATGGAGTACCACTATAAAATGTATCTGGCCTAGATATAAGATTCACCTCCATGTTCTATAAAAGTATTCAAAATTATCTAAAAACCATGTTGAATATCATCATTATTTATTACTCTCAGATTTATTGCAAATATTATGAGACATTCAATACCCATGAGGTCATCTTGAGAGAATTCGTAATTGACATCAATAGAGTATTTGAACAACATATTCCTCTAGTAGAGGTTTCAGACAATAATAATTTCTACTAGAGCATCCAAATGGATCCTCCTGAATCCCTTTTTGGGAAGAGGTGAAGAATACCTATATTCTGAGATGAAGTTGGGGAAGGAAAACTGCTAGGGCCAGAAATGGTTAAAGAAATGGTGGAAAATATTAAGACCATTCACTATCACATCATGACTACTCAGAGTTGATAGAAGATATATACTGACAATTGACGATGAGACCAAGAGTTTAATTTTGGATACATGTTTTTTCTCTTCATATATCCAAGAATAAATTCATGAGATTCTAGAATAAGGTAAATATTAGTCCAAGATACATTAATCCATTGATATCCTTGATCTCATTAGAGAATTGGCCTATTTCCTTAGACTCCCACCGAAAATTTGTCATGTAAATGATGTATAAAATGTATACCTATTAATAATGTGAATACTAGAACCCTCACATGTACTAAATATAGATATGGTACCATTGAATAATGATATTTCCTTTTTAGAGAATCTAGTAACGATCTTAGATCCTATAGAAAATGTTTTCAAATATTAGGTCCAAGAGGTCAAATACCATGATAGGAGGGGTGAATAAAGGTATGAAATATCAAATATTCCACCCCTACGGATCTTATTTAATCATTAAATAAAACACACTTCTATCATTCTCCCATATCAATGTATAAACATAAATTAAATCATGCATAGGACACAACAATTTTTCTTGGTTCACCCTTATTGGGCTATATCCATGGAGCAAACAATTGGGGTGTGAAAATGTACCAAATCCACTAATGATCATTCAAAATTATAAGGTTTGGTCTAGATAAGTTATATTCTATGTCTCACATCCATTAATATTAATGAATTCTACGTCCTAAACTATAGATAGATGCTCTATTGTAGCTAAACATTCATCCACTGATTAATACTGCTTCACTATTGATGTACTGGGAAACATCAAACATTAACACAATATTAGGGTGACTAGATCAAAACATTATTCTTGGCGTGCAAGTTTCTCCGTTATTATTGGAAACCATAATTTTCAATACATAGTACATGTTCAAGACACTATAATAATGCATTATTTCCTTATATTTGTGCCACTCCCTTATGACGTTCAACTTTTTAACAACTATCTTATTATCTTGAAAATTCCTTCATCACTATCCACTTGTGTGATCATCTCTACTTATTTAACTATAGATCTGATTTTCTATGAGTGTTGGGAATCTCTCAAAATGAGTGGGGTAAATTCATATTTATATACATTTTTGGGACCCTACGCACATGGAATGTAATCCTATCCTTGAATGTGCTAGTCTCACGTTAGTAAAACCTCACATTGTGCAGAAAATCCATAACTTTCAAACCCTTATTTACATTTCCATTTTTGGAAATTGTAATAATGAAATATGTCTAGAACATAACATCCTAAACCTATTTAACAGTTTCGTTCAACTTACATTTCCAAAAACACTTTTCTCCATTCTCCAATTTTTTGACCCAAAAATATGGAAAGCGTTCGGAAATGATGCCCCCATGTTTATAATATTTTTGTATCACCTATAAAACATCCATTCCATTGTAATTGATATTTTTCAACATAGTTTGTCAATAATATCTTTGGAAATCTGTAACATACCATGGAATCCCTCTTTTTCAACAAACACAATCAACCCAAAAATGTATCAGTCTTACCTTGAAATTTTTTTTCCCAACATAAAAATATGAAAATGAACCTTATCAAAGTGATATAGAGAAACCACATGTTTGATGATGTAATATGGCAACTAGAGGAGGTGATGAAGAAGAGTTACCCAATACAATTTTAGTGTTCAAAATGAAAATTTCTATGGTGAAATTTCATAATGGGGAATATTGTGATGATATAAATGATTATAAATAATGTTCACATTGAGATTTAATTAAATGTATAATTATGTAATATGGTTATTGAAAACATATGATCTTATTTATATTATTATATCCTATTATATTTGAGTTACCATCAATAATCATTATCATTGATAATATAATCATTGAATAGTAATCAGATGACTTGTATGAATATAGGTTCTTAAGAAATCAAATTGCCATAGAAAAAGGGTGTGATAACCTCAACCAGTAGGATTGTACCAAATGAATCCCATTTATCAGATCTTCTATGGGAGATAGCATCACTAGGGGTTTTCCTTGACCAATCTCAATGTGATATCCAACAACATAATCATGATAAAAACCAATTTATGGGATATGTTCAATATTATCGATATGATGGCCAAAACCAAATTATGTTGAACCACACCATTTTAGTCTCATAATAGTGCACCTTAATATTATATAATTTAATAGTTTATTATATGGATATGTATCAATACCGTGGAAATATGATTATGTAAATTACTCTTTATATAATAATTAATATATTTTTATCCTATTTTTTATACTTTAAAAATTATTTTTATTTTGATATAATAAAACACTACGAGTATTTTTGGGTAATATTAAAATTAAATTTATTTATTTATTTTGAATAATTAATATATTTTTGTAAAAAATAATATTTTAATAAAATATTATTATTAAATAATTTTATAAAATATAAATTATAATATAATTTTAATGAGGTTAAATGTAATTTATATGAGGGATCAAAAAATGTGTTTGTCAAAAACGCAACATTACTCAATAAATTTAAATTATTATTTTAAAAGTAAAAATACACATATATAGAAAAATATTTAGATATAATGAATATTATTTTTGGAATTATAACATAAAAATTTACCAATGGTGATTTTTTCATAGTTTTCCAAGAGAGTCAAATTTTCGGGTAAAAATGAAATACTGTATATAAATACCTTGTGTATTATGATATCCTAATGACCCAGAACTGATATAATAAATACTATAAAAGGTATACATGACCAAATATATGTTTTACCTTTAAAAATGTGATTTCAGGCATATTTATTTTATTTTATAAATTCTTTTTGAATCCTCCTAAACCATTAATATATTTTACGGTTTTATAATCATTTCATTAAGATTCTAACTCACTTCCACATAATAAAGGGTGTTATTTTATTTTGATCACTCCTTGGACTTATAAAATTATGGAAACCAATCTAATTTTGAAAAAAACCATGTGAAAAAATCTTAGGAAGTTTTTAAGTTTTGTTTATTTTATTATATCGAGCCCAAAACCCAATTTTGAGAAATATTAAATAATTTACCACTCATTTCCTATATAAACCAAATCAACCTCCCATCTATATTCACTAATGATCCTTTTAGAAGATCATTACTCTACCTTAATCTCCCTATATTCCCCCAAGATTCCCCCATGATCTCAAGAAGCTCATCCCAAGCATTTGGAGTCACACACTCAAGTAAGGGATATTTTATTTTCTCCTCTTTATTCAACTATCTTCTTTAGATTATTTATTTTATATTCATTTCCCAATGATATAATTTTCCTTCGATATCTCTTGTACTGTAATTTTTTTTTATAAATTATGGGATACCCCATTTATCTCTCATCAAATAATTTTATGAATATTTAAATGATTTCTTTATGTTGCCAAAATTTTACCACGACTTTCCATGCCAAAACAATTATGTAGTGAATACTATACTCATTTTATATCAATGGTATTAAAATTTTTACACTTATAATAAATTTAATTGGGAATTAAATTAAATTATTACACACTCCGTTATTATGTAATAAATTGTGAAAATGAATGAATCCATGTTGTATGATTTGTCTGGCATATATAATCATTTGAATGAAATGAAAGTGATTGTTGTTCCCAGAATTATATAATGATATTATGTATTGGGTAATTATTAGTCTAATAAGATTTCATGTTTGGATAGAGAGATATCTTGATTTCTTTATGTGACTTTTTCCCTTGTTATTTATTATTATTTATCTGTGACCTATGTTTATGTTGCAGTGTTTTATGATGTTTCCACGGTTACAAAGTTTTCTTTATGATTATAATGTTATATCATGTTTCATGGTTCTAGTTTTTTATTTCTACTCATTTTATACCCATATTAATATTTATATTTTATAATATATATTATTCCATTCATGTTATTCCATTTTTATTCCCTTTCTGAGATTTATATCTCACCCCATTATTATGTATGTCCTGAGTTTATCCTGTTTAGTTTTAAAAGACATGGAATTATATAATCATCTTAAAGATGCTTTAAATAATGTTTATGTATCACATGTTCAAGATGTTATGATATGTACTTAATCCCAAATATACTATACTTTTTATCTTTTAGGTAATATTATGTGTAATATTTTGTAATATAGCAAGTGTTAATGTGTAATAAAGAATAAAATTGTTATAAATTTATTATATGGTTCGGAATAAATCATACATGGGAATTCATTGGAGTTTGTATCTCACATTTTATTTTTATAGGGACCATTTGATTGTTTCCTCAAGGTGATGTGTCTTGAATTAGATATGAAGAGTGTCCAAATAATCTAACAACAGAGTTTTATAGTCTATGACTATCGTATATATTTATGCATATTCTTGAAATCCATTCTAGTGAAAATACTTATTATCCTATTTGTGAATCTCATTTTATGAGACCATGAATTTATGATTAAAATTGCATGAAAGAATTATATTTTCTCATATTTGATCTATGTATTTATTTACTACATTGTTTGAATCCTTATTAGTAGTCACTCAAGAATTTATATCCATCCTGATGGTGGAAGGTGTTTTGATAGAGTGATTAGGCCTGTGAGAGGTACTTCCTATGTATCCTTGTGAAGGGAATCAAAAACCATGTAGTTAAATTCCATTTAACAATATATTTCATAACATTCATGTTATTGTGAAAATAATTAAATAAAATGATTTTAAATTCATGTTTACATGACTTATTGTATCTTATATTTTTAAGTTCAATGAATGGTAGTTCTTATGAGTATTCAGAAGATATGAAAAATGGATTTTTTTAGTGAATGGTACATAGAATTGTTTTGGTGTCGATCATATGCATTAGTGACCCTCCCTAGTTTATAATAGATGATTTTTTAGATTATATAATTCAATATTCCAATAGGTTAGAGGTGCATGAGATTTTTGATGGGCCATGACACTTTCCTTGGGTAAATACATGGGGGGAATAAATCCAATAAGGTTAAAATGGCCACCATGTGGTAATGAATACTTTAATCTTAAAATGTTCACATTGGTGAAATAGAATGGTTTCACCCAATTAATTGACTTGAGAGAGTTTGGATCCTGATGTTGGCAATCAATGATCATTGAAACCATCATCTTTGGGGATTAACATAAGAATGATGGGTGCAACATATTTTTGGAGTCCAATAGGTTAAAATTTGAAAATTAACCCAATTATGTGGTGTGGGTTTGCAGGGAACATAAATGATCCCTTTAGGGTTTATTGTGGCTCCAAATGGTAATAACATGTTTGAATGGGGTTCCATGGTGAACCCTTGAAGGTAGGGAATGAATAAATATGGAAGGAACATGGGCACCATCCTGCTTTTCCCTTTGTAATCTATTTCACTCCTTGAATGCGGTCTTTTATCCAAGAATTCATAGAGGATTGGGTGAAGTGGTATTTAATGAGTTTTTTATGTTATAATACTGTTATCTAACCTAAATACCCCTAGTTGATATTATATATTTTTTTATTGAACAAATAACCTAATTGATAATTTCTAAAAAGATCAGGTGTATAGGCTAATCCATTGTATGATCATGTGCTTAGGGTATCCATCTATTGTCTCTCTATCTGGGATTCTATCGAAATGGGAGGATGGGGGTCCTTTTTTAGGAAACCCCAACATATGTTCTCATGTTTTTGTGGTAACAATATTTGACACCTTGGTGTACTATAATAACCATTCTAGGAACCTAATCAGGAAACATGGAATGTGGTGTGGTTAAAATTGGGGCATATGCGCAATACTAGATGATGGGGTGCATGGGTTATTTAGAAGCATGAACACATGGAGTTTTTAGAAGTCTCACACATGGGACTTTGGAAAGTCAAGCATGGTGTACTTCAACAAAGAAGTCATGAAGATATTGATTGGTCAAGCATGCGAGCATAGAATAGGTCATGCCCAAGGTTTTCGGTAAATCATGTGTATGGGTATCATCTGAATTGATTTTGATCATAAATTGATAAAAATTAGTTTATAGAGAATCCCACAAAGAGTTGATATACTATTTGATCTCGGAATCTTTTTTGGCTTCACAAGATACTAACTCTAATATAATTGGATGATTTACCCCTTGAACACCAATTATATATATAACATATGTTTTTAATGGTTAAAATATGTTCAAAAATTTCGTCAAAATGCTTCTAAATATTTGAATGGAAATCATGAAAAATTCTAGATAATAAGTTCCCAACCCCATGCCTCCAGATTAGGTAATTTTTTTTTGGAATATTTATCCATTCGAGTATGAGTAATCAGGAAACACATGGAGATATCATTTCAATTTTATTTTTGAACTAAAATGTTTTTTAAAAAAACATTACTTATGTAATCAAAATGTGGATCACACCATGAATTTTATTGGAAATTATGGAATATATTTTTGGAACTAAAAAATACCCTCCTCTAAAAATAAGATATGTTAGAATGAATTAAATTTATTTTTAGGGAATATTATACACATTGGTGCACACTTCAGGTAGTCAAGAAATTATTTATTTTCAGTCTATAGGAATTGGTTTCCAATTAGAATTATATTTACCCATGGTTGATTATTGATAAGATGAGGATCATGAGTCAGGGAATTTTAGATCCAAAATGTATGATCCATTACCAACCCATTAGATTATTCTGAGTTGGAAATGAAACAAACCATAGGTGAAATACCCAAGAAAACAAAAAATATAAATTAATTACAATGGTTTACCTAAATAGCGGGGGATGATTTTTATATTAGAAAATAAAAATCAAAAACAAACTTTAGAAACTGATAAGTTATAAAAAATCGATATGATGCATGATAAAAAACTGTTTAAACAATAAAAAAGGAAAATTAAATGTTGTAACATTAATGAGATTCACCCACAAAAAATAATTGAAATAGAATATAAATCTATGACACAAATGTAGAATCATCACAACCATTACCCAAACATGATCCAAGTTCCAAATCCATATCTCATGTCTATGGTATCAAGAAGCATCACTAAAGAAGTGTGACACATTTACATTTTTTCCCCAGTAAAACACATCAACAAATGAACCAGATTTTTTATAAAGGGGGTGAATGTAACTCATAGTAAAAACCCACATAGTTTACCAACACATGTCACTTGTATAGTAACTTGTTATCACATTTTATATAAAACATATGAGAAGAAAATTAATATATTTATACAAATCCATAATCAAGTTCCATGTATGAATAAATTAAGAAAATATTATTATCATTTTGTACCACTTGGAATGACTATACCAAGTTCACACACACACATTTATGGATTTTATCTCTCTATTATCATGATTGGTGAGTCATCATATCAGCAATATTTCACTTGGAGACCCACATTAACAGTCGTACTTCTTGAACATGATATGTCTCATATTGATTGTGCTACTTCACAACCATGCTCAATCCAAAATGGGAATGAACACATGCTAATATATATTCCTATTTCACATATCAAACCATTTCACATGAATCAATTGTCCCATTTACAACATTTCCTTTAAAACATTTCTTGTATTAAACAAAAACCATAATTTTAAAACAATAGCATAAAATTATATATAAAGGCGGTTCTATAAAATTTGTTAATAGTCTCATGTTCATCCAAGTATTAAATTATAAATCCAATAAAAAAATTAGTTAATAAATCCTTTAATTTCTTTAATAAGTATAGTATAATAGAGGCCACCTACCACTCAATAGATAATTACAATGATGAATGGTATAAGGATACCACTAGATCTGGAATTGAAATTTCTCCCCTTTATACATTCCAATAATTTCTCATCAAAATACACATCAATGAACATATATCTATCCTTGAAATATTTTATAACTGATTCTATTAGAGAAAAAGTGTTTATATCTATAGATAATAAGAAATAACAAGGAATTACTGTTGATTTTGGAGATCTAACACACCTTGAATTGAAAAAATCCCCTCCCATACAAAAGTGAATCGTCATTAATTAATAAGAGTGTATAGTTTTTCATTTGAATGGGAGAAAAATGATAAAAATTATAATTTTGGGGAGTAAATATAAGTTAAAATATAATATTTGGAGTATTAAATTTATGTCTCATGGTTAGGTCACATGGTTTAACAAATCATTCACCAACTGTCTTCATGACACTAGACGTCACCTAGGGAGTGACATGGTCGGGTCACATAGTTAGAAAAAATATATGTTAACCATGCACTAATATTTTTCAAATGATCCCAAATCTCATGGTGTTTCTTGGTCACCATTATGGTTTTGAAACACCATGCACCAACTTTGGTCTTTCCTAATGACTCTGATCATCTCTTTTCATGGTTTCATATAAAATGTATATTGTTTTACCTAACCATTCTCAAACCATAAACCCTTAAAAATCCTTCCAAAACACTCCATAACCATCCCAAAATTCTATAAAATAAAACAATGTATTATATAAATTAGCAATACATAATAAAAGGATAATGTACATGAAATTGGGGGATTTTACATTCTCCCCACTATTGGATTTTTTATACTCATAATGTTGGATGTTTCAAGTGATTTAGAATCTTTTGGGGCATTACTCCAAAATTTCCATCTCATATTCCTAGGTCACATATTGAATCTAAACATTCTCCCATAAGACTCATACAAAACTGATAATTTTCTCATGCAAGAGAATCTCTAATCCACCCACAATTATGATTACATGTAAACTAACATAGAATCCAGATAAATATAAACATGGTCCCATAAAATAACATTGTTAGGATCATACTAGTAATTGGTCAATTGAGATGCATGAAATACAATATGCATGTAATTGAATGTGGTGGTAAGGATAATAAATAATTAATATCATTAATTAATTCAAGTATTTCAAAATGTATAGTGTACTAAGGATTCATTTTACTTTGTTTACCAAAAATAGGATGTCATATCCCTAGAGAGACTCTCAAGAAAACAACATCACTAATATCAAATGATAATGATCGATGATGATGATCCACATAATATTTCTAATTACATTGAACCCTTTCTATTCGTTTCCTATTCGTATTAATTTTTCCATCTCATGTACAAGTCTAGGTCAGATGAATGATGGCTCATCCACATCCACCAGTAAAAGTTAGTAATGATAATGAAAACTATAAAAATCATTAAAAGGTGAAATATATATTGATTATTAATAACTATTATTGAATTAGAACTCCAATAATGGTATATGATTATCCCATGAGACTACAAAATCTATAATAAAAGCTCTTATAATGTCTTCCAATGTTTGTATATAATGATCAGATTGTCGAAACATTTGAGAATGATAAGCTATGATCATAGTAAATTTAATTTCAGCGATTTAATGTAAGGATTTCAAAAATCAATATGTAATCCTCATTTCATGATCAAACACAATCATATTTGGTACATTGTGTAACTTTATAACTTCTCAAATGATGTTTTTTGAAATCTCTTCCACTATATTATATTTTGAAATAGGAATGAATTGACTTGAATTGTGGATCCATTATACAATCACCCATATGGAATCAGTTTTTCAAACCATTCTTGTTAGACCAATGAGAAAATACATAGTTATATTCTCTCATTTCCATAAATTTATTGGTAAGGATTTCAATATACTGGCTATTCAACAATTCCTTATGTTGACCAGCTAAAAATATAAGTGTTTTGAGCCATATTCATCCAATCTCCTCTTCATGTCAACCCAATTAGTGTTTTGTCACACCACTTTATACTTTTTCTTAATGCTGCGATGAATAACTCATCTCAATTGGTTGTAGGTTGAATGTATTTTTTCATGATATTTAAGAGGAATGAAAATATGATATCTAAAATGCAACACAGATCTCCCTTCTAACATTAGTCCATCAATGGTCTACCAAACCTTGAGTTTCAACACCATAGTTAGAGATTTGGGATTGGATTTTTGAGAATCATTAACTTTCTCAATCAATTCAGAACCCAAATTAATTGGAATGAAAACCACAACACCACCTTGTTTAGTACAATCTAGATGCATATCAACTATGATCATCATTAACTACCACTATTCTGAATACTCTTTAGAAAATTGACAATATGGATTCCTAATCAATGAATAACCCATTAAATTTCCTTTACCTGAAGTAAACATTAAGTCAGATTCAATCATTTGAGTTTGTATCGTCCATATCCATTACATTAATTTCAAATTGATTTGTGAGAAGATTTATTTCAAGATAATATTATCCCTAAATATTGTAAACTTATCACAAAAATAGTAATGATTAAATGTTTTTAAGAAATTTTTTATATAAATTATCTCTAAATAATGTGATCGCTATTTATTCTAATGAAATTTAAATCATTATGAACCATATTCTACAATATGATCTTCTTACATGAGAACACATCCCAAACTAGATATAGATTCATCACAACAAACCACATAGCCTTCTCTTGAATCTAGTTGCATAAGGATAAGTGTTGATGTAATCCAGAGTATAATATCTCTAAAATATTTATGACACTCATTGATACATTGGAAATGAATTTATCTCCCAATTAATAATTTCATCGAATATTAAATTCATGAAAATTCGTGAAAAAAACACCGGTATTACCCTATTAATCTGAGGAAACTACATATCTAAATGATATTATTCTATGGTTTCTAAGAGATAATAGATTCTTCCTTCTAGGATCTACTAATACTCATCATTCAAAAAACACATGGGCTACAAAACATACCTCTGTTGTATAGAAATCACACATCAAAATCGTAGCATAAATGAGAAGTTCAAACAAGATAACCATAACTATACAAAATTGTTTTATGTGATTGGACATAGTACAAAAATAAACCAGCATATCGTTAATAAAAACTACCTAAAAATAATCAATATATATTTGAAAAACCAAATTCATCAATTCCATAAAACAGTTGGTACATTTTGATGACCAATGTGAATAAATACATATTTTTAATCACTATAAGTAATCTTAAAAGTTGTTTTTGGTCTACCACATTTCCAAACATGGAGTTGGTGATACCCATAATATGCATTAATTTTAGAGAACCATTGGGATACCTTCAATTGTTAAAAAAAGCCATTAATATTAGGTAGTTAATATATATTCTTTATCATAACTAGATTTATCTTATGATAATACACAGAAAATCAAAGTGCTTCATCCACGTTATAAACAAAAATAATTGGTGTTTCCCATGGAGACATAATAGGTCAAATGAATACATTTCTTTAAAACTATTCCAATTTAACGTTAAATTAACTTTATTTTTTCTTTATTACTATATGATGAAATGGAAATAGTATTGGTCCATATAAAGTGATCAATCAAAAATTTTACTTCTCTTTCAGTTGGAAACATAGAAATAGTCATGAAAGACCACATGAAATTGATCCATGGTGATTGGAAAATCTAATTGTTTGATTGAATTGATATTTTCAAATATAATTTATACCAATTGGTAATAGATATTACTAGACAATTGTATTATGTAATACGCAGATTGAGATACTCAAATACAAGTGGGGGGTGAATTGTATACTTTAAAAATTCCTTTGGAACAGTTAAATATGATGTAAATGATTACTGAAAAATGTTTGTTAACCTAGTTTTTAAGGTTATCTTTTAACTTTATGAAAAGTTATTTTAACAATGTAAAACATACATTCAAAAATCCACATAAAGAAACCTTTTCTTAAACCTTACAACCTTAATAAAAAAACATAAAAAATATTTTCATAAAAGAAATATCATATCTTAATTCTTATAGAATCATTAATATTATTCGAGTAATTTAATTAATATTTATAAGAATGTTATAATTTTTAACAATAACAAAGACAAAATAGAAGTGGAATAAAAACAACTTGATATTGAAAAAAAGTAACAATAAGATTTTTTAACCCATAGAGTAGGGTATCCAAAAACCATAGATAAAGGTTCCTTGATTTATATTTTCATGTATGTATGTATTACCCAAACCCAATTAAGCCCTCAATATGATGATCGATATTTGTCTTTCTACCCCCACAAACCCTCAATTTAGATCAAAATTGGAACCTCTCTCTTTCAAATCCATAAGCCCATGATCTTCATGATCAGAGTCTACACTAAGTAAGTGTAAACAAGTTGTTAATGCCTAAAAAGGTTGTTCACGGAATCTGCATAAAGCAATGCATGTCTTATGATCTTCTCTCACTAAAAATCACTTCAGAAATATTGAACGCTTTTACATTCAATATTCATCATTGAAGAATATATGTTTTTTTTTGCTCAATCAAACAAACTTGTATTTATATGAAATAATTCCCAATGGTTGGCTCCACTCTAATAATCATATTTTCCGTAATTTTCAGAGGGTCCTAAACTCATGTATAATATAAAACAGTTATTTTGTAACAGATAGTATTACATCGTTTCATATAATAAAATGATGATACATTGTTATTAAGTATAAGAAAAAAGTGGAATATGATAATATTGTAATGATATAGTAAAGAATTCGAACTTTATCAAGAAAACAAATTATGATGAAAATGTAAATCGGATTGAGAAAAATTGCATCACTAACTTTGGGTACCAGAATCATAAAAACGTTATGACATTTGTACCAGATTCAGTATTGTAAAAACAACATGGAATTTGTTCTAGAATCAGTATCACTAAAATAGCATGCAATTTGTACAGTAATAGATACCATTTAAACAATATGACATTTGTACCATAATCAATGTCATGAAAACAACATGACATTTGTACCAGAATCCGTATCAGGAAAATAGCATGACATTTGTACCAAATTCGGTATCGTAAAACTTATTCGTATGTATAACAGAATGATAATTCTATAAGTATAAAATAATGATATTTATGTATGAAAACCTAATCATAATTCCGTAAGTATAAATGAATTAAAAAACTATGAGTAAAACGGAATGAAAAATTCGTAACATAACAAAAAAGTGTTTGTGATTTTGAAAACATAAAACTATAAGGAATGGAGAAGACATAAGATAACCTTCTAGAATCAACAGTCACCCCCATTTTAGAAATCACAAACAACTTTTCTAAGGAAGAATATATTGAATTTGATATACAAGTCTGAAAACATTTATCTCCCTCTATGAATAAGAGTGACTCCCTTATAGGTTATGATTCCCAAAAAATCATATTCATTATCTTTATAATCCATTTTTCATTCTTAATAATATATCTCCCCCTTAAAAAAACATTCCTTCTTAAAAGAAACTCCCCATTACATAGGAATTATTATTTCTTACCATACTCCCCATTAATTGATTCTCCCTCTTTGGATTCGTTATTAAATCCTTCCTTCAAAATAAATTCTCCCCATTTTTTGATTTTCAAAAAGGAATAGAGAAGTATAATTTGTACCTATATGGTTAAGGAAACATACAAGAAAAAACAAATAAAGGATATGCAAGAAACATATTAAGAAAATTTTTTAAAAATGTTTTGATTAAAACAAAACATTAGAATGTAAAAAAATCGTTGATATATATTTTTCTCAGAAAAAATTTTATTTATCAAAGCATTATATTTATTTACATCCTTATGATATTCTTGAAACTTCTTCTGAGGAATCTCTTGATCATATATCCTCTTTTCTATGGACAATATCCTTTCTTCTTGAGCAATAACCTTTTTCACTAATTTGGATCAAACTTCAATCCCACTTCTTACAAATCCGACAAAAGAATTTTGTTGGATAAATTTCTCATAAAAAGTTTCAATGAAATTGTTGAACTTTGATCCACAAGTTTTTAATTCTCTATTTATTGAATCCATGAAGTCACTAAACTTTCTAAGCTCTTCATTGATGGTTTTGGTGTGGTTAAAGACTTTCTTACATGTCACCTTCTGATTTTTATAAAAGTACAATGATTACTGAATTCTGCATCTTGATTGATGACCATGACCATATGAATATTTCAAGATTCTTTCTTTTGATTCAGGGTATCTTCTATTACATGTCTCCGGGAATCTATATTTTCCTGAACTAGAATTGTGTCGACCAATATATTTCTTGATTTATTGACAATGTAATGATCAACAGAGGATGATGATTCAGAACCTGAAACATATTTCCCCTTTTTAGTTCCTCTTGGAGTTAATGAAACTTGTTTCTCTATCCTTTAATAAAACATCTGTGGCATTTCCTTATTAGATGTGTCAATAAAAGCACTCTTTCCTTTGATAGGATTTCATACTACAGTTTGTTCATTGGATACATGTATAACATTATGATCAGCTTGTTCATCTTTTTTCCCTTGAATCAATTCTTCATTTTTTTTCTTCTTGTCTTTCATTATCCTAGATCACTTTCTCTTCATCAATTTTTTGTTCCACCTCATTTTTCTCTTCTTCTTCATCTTCATCCTCAACTTCATCTTCAACTTCAACTTCAAATTCTTCATAAATATCATGATCTTTAGATCCGGAATTAGAATAGGAACTATAAGAAGATCCAATGTAATCATCCACTTCATGTAAAACATCATCATTATATTCATCAATGATATGATCTTCCATTTCATGAATAGTTTTTGATAAATTTAGGACTTTCTTGGCATTCTGGGATTATAGAGTGGTAGAAGGTGTCATATGAACATATTGAGGTTCCATTAGTTGTTGATACTTCTTCACCACAATTTTCAGTAAATACTAACATACTTGAGCATCTGAGGAATTTTTTTTCAATATCTTCTCCATCATTTCATCCTCTAGATGTTAAGATTTCTTGATTTTTAATGCCTTATCCTCTACAAAATTTAGGCCAATAGAAGGATCACCATCTTTTCTTATAGCTACCATCTCTCTCAATTTTTCAACCGTTTCATTAGAATATGAATTTAGATTCTTTTCATGAGGAGGTTCTCAAAATGGATAATCAGGAACTAGTATTGGTAATATTGGTTCTTCAGGTGTTCTTTTCTTACATTCCAATTTTGATGATTCCTAAACATTAGCCTTGTTCTGAACACAAAATTTGTCAAAATTTGTGGATTATGATTAAATTTCTACCTTCATGTGCACTAACTGTAAAGAATTATATGTTGTAACATCACTTATAGATTTAAACCTAGATATATTTTTCTTTAAATATTGAAAAGAATCATAGACTTTAGTTGAATCAATATTAAGTTTTGTTAGATCTTAAACAAGTTCTCTATTAAAACGTTTACTAAGATTCCTTATGTTATAGTTTCATAGTCTTTTATGTCAAATCCAAGATTAATCTTCAAATGCGCCAAGACAAGGTAGATCAAGAATTATACGGTTTTCTAGGATTAACGTGTACAAATTCTAACTTTGAAGGGAAGAGAAAATAAACTCATCCTTAGAATTGTGAACTAAACATTTATCATATCTAAAATTCACAAGGTTACCTTCATCACATTACTGGAATATTCTAATGAGGTTTTTCTTATGGCCATTTACAAAAATAACATTTGAAATAATAGTTTACCAAGAAGAATAATGATACCTTTACTGACAATTTCTCAATGAGAGTTATCTCTAATTGTTACTTTTCAACCATTAGTTTGTAAAATCTTTTTGAAATAGTATTCATTACCAGTACTGTGCTGAGAACATCCACTATTAATATAATATAAGTTGTTAGTACTAAATTCATTATCTTGAAAATGAAATAGGTAGGTTTTAATAATCCAAACATTCTTGGATCTGGAATTATTAGATAATAAAATCTTGGGAATCCACATTTGTTTATAAAAGTAAGATTTATGAAACAAAAAGGATTAAACTCTATTTAAAGAATATTTTATCTTCCAATTCCCACCACTCTAGAATTTGTTGAAAAAGGGAGCACTTGGGGGAACAAAATAATTTTTCTAGAAATTAGTTTTTCATGAAGATAGCCTAGTATTTGATTATAATCATGAGGTAGGATCTTGAATACACCTAATTAATATTTTCCTTACCAGAAATATAATTTTTAAAAAGATTCTTCAAGTAAAATATTTCAGATTTTAGTATGAAGACTAAATTTTAATCCTCTAGTATAATATCTTTAGATTTATGGTTATCCTCTAAAACATCATTTTATAAAAACATATTTTTAGGATTCGTATAATTTCTATCTTCTCATAATTAACTTCCTCATGTTTCTTAGAAATATTTTATTAAAAAATGTTTTTCTTATCAAGATATTGGTAAGATTTGAAATTTCTTTTGTTAAAATAAATTCTAAAGAATTTTATTTTTTATATTTCTTAGAGACTTTATAGTTTTTCGTTTCAAGCATCATAGAAAATACAGAAACATCCTCATAAGAAGGAAAACCATTATCGATGCCTAATGAAGTGGATTCTTAATCTGAAGAAAAATATTTATTTGTAAAATTATCACAATAAGACATATTTTTTATGTATTCAGAAGTTCGTACCTATGAAATAAGATAATGATTTCGAAATGAAGCTCTGGCTATTTGTCTAATATTATTTCTCTCAGAAGGATCATATTCTGAAGAATCATCAGATGAATATCCACCACTAACAATACAAGTGTCATTAGCATTCACGAAATTCTTATTCTTTGGTCTATATAACTTCTACTTGTCTCATTCGTAAGTTATGTCTTTCTTTTCTTTGTTCTTAAGAAAGGGACAATCGGGTTTAATATGACCAGTTCATCTACATTCATTGCATGTCACTTCTCCATATTTCTTTTATTTTCCATCATTATTCTTGTATCTATATTGAATGTTCTTCTTTCCAATAATCTTGTTCATTCTCCGAGAAATATTTGATAACTCATTTTTTGAAGCATCACATTCACTAGATTCAGATTAAATAACAACCATATTAGATTTAGATCCTATAATTCTATCAAAATTCTTTCCATTCATATGATTTTAAGTAGTTGTAAAAGAAACACCTCCATTTCAATTATTCTTCTTAATATTATCACCATCTCCCTTCATTCTGGTTTTATAATAAAGAAGTGTTCCAAACAGCTCATCAAGATAAATCTGAGTTACATCTGTATTCTGAGTTACAGGTTCTCCATAAGGAAAACATAAACCATGATACATAGCTTTGAGCATGGATCATCTAATTTCAATGACTTTTGATGTTCCAGAGAAACTTACTTTGAGCCTCTTCCAAATGATATTTTCAAATTTACAAGATGAGATTTCGCTATATATATTTCTTGTCATAGATCAAATCAAATTATTGTGTACCTTAAGGTTCTACTGGTATTCCAACTTTTATGGATTTGTAATGCTTCTATGTTCCATATCAAGAATCTTATAATCTCCAGTTAACATAATATAGTTTCTTACACTTGTGTTTATCACAAAGGATTTAATTTTGTCTCTCTAGTACTCATAGTCATTTCCATAAAAGAATGGTGGTCTAATCAATTTGATATTTTCTAGAGATCCAACATGAATTCCTACCATAATTAAAATAAAATTATTTCTACAGAACTTATTAGCAGTTAATGAGAGTAAACAAAAATAATAATGAATTATGAAAATTGAAATTTTGAGTAAGAAAACATTTATGTGAATATAAGTATTTAAGATAACTCCTTTGATACCAATTATTGGATCCAATACATAGAATAAGATACTCAAATAAAATGGGTGTGAATTGTATACATTAAAAATTCATTTGGAACCTTTAAAGTTGATATAAAACATTCTTAAGTGAAATTTCATAACCTTAAAAAAAATTATTTCTTAAGGTTAGCTTTTAACATCAAGAAATCATATTTTAACAATGTTAACAAACATTCACAAATCCTTTTAAGGAAAAATTTTCTTAAAATTTACAACAATAAGATAACAACTGAAGAATTATTTTTTAAAAGAAACATTCTAACTTAAAGCATATATAATCTTTAATATAATCATTGTAACGAGTTTTAAATGTTTAATAGAGTTGTTCATTATAAATTTTACAATGTAAAATAGATTATGAATAAAAACAACATGAAATAGAAAATAATTAACAATAAGATTATTTTAACCCAAAGATAAGGGTGTCGAAAAACCATGGATAAAGGCTGTTTGATTTATACTTGCAATAAATTCTATCTTACCCAAACCCAGGTAAGTCCTCAATCTGATAATCTATATCAATCATTCTTTCCCTAGAAGACCTCAATTTAGATGGAAATCAGAACCTCTGTATTCAAAATATGGAGTCTCGTGATCAGCATGATCAGAATCAACACTAATCACATCTGAACAAGTTGTTCACAACTAAACAGGTTGTTCACAACATCAACACGAATAAATGAGAGTATTAAGAGCCTCTCATTCTAGAAATCACTTCATAAACATTGATTTATTTTCCCTTCACAGTTCATCATTAGAGTGTATCATTTTTTTTCTCGTTCAAATGAACTTGTATTTATAGTAAAAAATTCCCAATGATCGGCTCCACTACAACAGTAATATTTTCCTTAAATTTCATAGGGACCTGGAGGCCTGTCAAACGTAGAATGATTAGTTTTTAATATATTGTACGACATGATTTCATATAAGAAAATTACATTATATTAAAGTTAATTATATGAAAAACATAGAATCTGATAATAATGGAATGATACATCATGAAACTCTATGATTATCAAGAAAACAAATTCTTATGAAAAGGGAAATCTGATTAGGAAAATGGTAACACTTTTTTTGGTACCGGAATCATAAAAACGATATGAAATTTGTACCAGATTCAGTATTGTAAAAACAACATGACATATGTTCCAGTATTGTTATCATGAAAAGAGAATTACATTTTTACCAAAATAAGTATCATGAAAAAACATGACATTTGTACAAGAATCGGTATCATAAAAACAGCATGACATTTGTACTAGAATCAGTTTCTTGAAGACAACATGACATTTGTACCGGATTCAGTAGCTTAAAAACTAATTTGTATGTATCACAGAATGATAATTCCATAAGTATAACAGAATGATATTTATGTATGAAAATGTGATGATAATTCATTAAGTATAACAGAATGATTAATAATATGTTAAACGGATTTAAAAAATTGGAACATAAGAAAAAAAGAGTTTTGATTTGCAAATCATAAAACCATAAGAAATGTAGAGGTCAAAAGATAACCTTATTCACTCAATACCAATTATACCAATGTTCTAACTATATCAGCATTAATATCCTAAAACCAATTTAATGTATGTTTAACACCATCAAAATATTTGAAACTATCCTACCAGGCATAACAGTTGATGTTCACATTAAAGGATTTCAACCAATCCATTCCCAATATCAGGATGGAGATGTTCATATCAATAATAGATAAATACCAAACAAACTAGACTATAAATTTTTATAGGACTAGATTAATATTTAAATCATGTACACTCTGACTACCCAAGAGGTGTCTCAATACTCATCATGTGTTGAATCATCATGATATGAAACCCCATTTGATGAATAAAACGCGAATCATTAATAGATTGGGATTCATTGGTATGAAATTTAACTTCAATAATAGTGGAGTTAATTATAATAAAACCTAATATAATTGAAGGACATAAAATTCATTTTTGATCATCTTATCAACACTATATAATTATATACTCACTCCCCATGATACATACTTCTATGTGAGATTATATTGGTTGAGGAGTGGTGTCATATAATATAACATGATATTATCGATTTAACAACATTAAAAAAATTATGCTTTTTTTGGGTCAGGGGGGAAAGTTAATTGATTCTGTGGTCTATTTTTGAGTTGATGTGCCATCATTAAAATAAGTATACCTCTTCCAGTTGTTCCAAATATTAGATTTCCAACCATTCATGAGATTAAAAACATACTTCTTCATGTAGGATTCCCAGTAATATATATTTCCCCCAACATTTTAATATTAACCATCTCTATATAACTACTAATATAGAGTAAAACTATCTTTGAATGAATTTTTTATCATAATCCATATTCAATGATGTGTTCCTTCATGGATGATCTAGTAGATACTTCCAGACAAAAATTATCTAATTCCAAAATATTGATATATGTTATTTCATTGATATATTCACTTAATTTATCCTAAAAAAATTCAATTTTTGGGATAACGTGAATGTGAGTATAGAAGTATTTGTAAAAAAATTCTTCAAAGTCCTCCCACATAAGGCCTTGGTTAACAGTACTGTGGATAGCTAAATCCCAATACTGGAATTAAATATCCTCAAGTATGTATACTAAAAATTTGAACTTTAGCTCTACCGGGGTACCACAGAAATCAAAATTCTAATTTATTATATTGTTCCATAGTTTTTCCTCTTTAGATTCTGAATCCCCCCCAAAGAGTAGTGGATTCTATTTTTAATATTTAATATAATGATCCACTTGGATAGGTTCTCCATTTTTATTTCCCTTATATAAAACATTAATATATTTCATAATACTTAGAGTAAGTTGTTGTTCCACATATGGCTTGGGTTCATCCACAAGTATTGCAGCCTCTTCTTATGGTTTTATATGACTTCATCATACTGAAATTTCACTATAGATAGAAACATAAACCACTTAGTCTTTACTAATTAGAAACTAAAGGATTAAAATTTACCAAATCATAAAAGAAATAATAATTAAAATAAATATTTCGAAAAAATATTTATAATAGAAACCCATTAGACAATTTTTTCAAAATAATCAAACACAATATGATAATTATAGTCATTGTGGGAAGTCTCATTACTAATGCATGATATGCTACACTTATAGGATAAACCCATGATGATGAGATAATAACACCCATAAATGTTTCCTAAAACACTTTTTCCCATAAAACCTTAGTAACAGGATATTTAAAATAAATAGATTAGTTATTTAAATTTATGATATCTATTTAACGTTAAAAAATTACCATCTCCTTGCTTATATACCATTATGATAAACCGACCAAGCTTCATAGTATTTGTAACATCTCAACAAACCCAGTAGCTTGGTATGTGTATGAGGTGAAACTAACCTTAAGTGACATACCTAAGACACCAATTGCTATAAATTAATGCCAAGAGATTACCTAAATATTGGGGGACATTTTAGACTTTATAAAAAACATAATCAAACATAATAAAGTGAGAAGATGGACATAATATATATGATTCGTGATAAGATAACTTTTTAAAATTGTTACCCAAAAATAAAACATACATTAGAGAAGAAATGGTATTGACATTCACTAACCCAAAAGAATTGAAAGACGATGTGACTCTATGAAACCAATGGGGAATCATCCTGAACTCCGCCTAAACTATCTCCATAATCCAACCCCATATTCCATGTACATGGTATCACGAAGCATCATAGTAGAAGTATGAAACCTTTCCATTTCATTTGCCCCAAAAAAATAAATATACAAAATATAAAAAGTACCTAATAAGGGGGTGATTAAAACACTCAATAGGCAATTCCACGAGATGTTTTGATTCATTCCACTAGGATAAAAACATGTTTGTACATTTTATATAACATTTATGAGATGAATATAAATAGTTTTATACCAATCCATATAAAATTTATATATAAGAAAACATTAAATAAAGATTATTACTAATTCATACTAATTGTAATAACCATCCCACGTTCACAAATACACATATATTCCATGAATTTCCCTATACACATGAGTGGTGAGTCATCCTATCATTAATCCATCACATGGCGACCCACATTGATGGTGGTAATTCGTGACCATGATTTATCCAAATTTTATGGTGGTACTTCATGACCATGATCCATCCCAAATTCAGATGAACACATACCATTATGTATACCAAGGTCTCATATCAAAACATTCCACATGAAACAATCCTTCCCCTTGAAATATTTAATTTCACACCATAATATCATTAAACAAAAACCATAATAGAGAATTATAAAGATTATTTTTCGAAAATCCATTAAAATTTAATGTTTATTATAAATTACATTGTAAGTAAAATAAAAACATTTATTTGAAAATAGGACATCATTTTTTAAATAATTACAGTGGAATAGAATCCACCTACCTATCAATGGATGATAAAAGTAAATATTGGCATAAAAAATAATAGATACATTCATTAAAATTATTCAATTTATATAACACAATAATATCTCATAAAAATACACATCATAGAATATAGATCAATCTATAATATAATTTATTTATTGATCTTTGAGAGAAAAGTGAGTAGATCTAGAGAGAAAAAGTAATAATGAGATATTACAATTCATTTCGGAGATCAAATCCATATTTAATTGTCAAAATAAACTTCCATTTAAAATGGATTCATCAAGGGAACCTAGGATAGAAGAGATGCTTGAGATTTAGAGAAAAAGTATAAAAATTAATTTTTAGTGTTGTAAATATGAGTTAAAATCTATTTTTTAGAGCATTTAATGCATATCACATGGATTAAAAAACCATGTGAAAACGGTGGGCATGTTACTGGACACCACTGAAGGATCCCTATAGTCATGTCACACAGTTTAGAAAATTTTGTCCAATTAATATCCAAATGATCCAATCTCATACGGTTTCTCCTCAGCACCCACATATTTTTTCCAAATCCTGTTCAAACTATACAAATTCTTAGTGACTCTCTACATCTCTATGTGTAGTTTCTTAGAGAAAGTGCATTAATTTACCTAATCAATCCCAATCATTCACCCTTAAAACAATTCCTATATACTCCAAACCCTCCAAAAAATAATGGGACTCAACCCAAATTTTATACATCATCATAATACATAATAAATTGGTAATGTTCCACAAATAGTGGTGTTACATGAAATGAGGATCTTGACTTAAGGATTTTGGGAACCAAGAGGAGGATATCAAATCAATGTTATTTGAGACCCAAATAATAATAATAAATTGAGGATTTTATAGGAATTATAGGATAATCATAACTCTAGGTATTTAGGAGTAATCATTGAATCGTGGTAGAAAACATTTTGTAACCCAATATTATGATATTAACTCTTTTTTTATCAAGAGTAGGATCCCAACTAAAGGCTATTGAGATACAAATAAGAATCTAAAATCAATGTTTTTGTAGTACCAAGAGGATAATCTCAACTAAAATAATTTTAAAACAATAGAATAAGATTGACTAAAATAATTTTAGAAACCAAGAGGGTGATATCAATAGAATGTTTTTTACCCAAAGAGGATATAGACTCAAGGATAATAGGGACTAAGAGGATAATCTAGACTTAATGAAATTTTTACCAGTAGGAATATCTCAATTCAAAGTTTTTAATATAAATAGGATGATCTTAAATAAAATATATTTGGAACTAGGAGGCGAATCTCAACTCAAGGATTTTTTTAAGATGATTTGTGCCCATATATAAGAGAGGGAGTAATATTGAAATGTCTTAAATTTAATTTTAATATGGGAAAGACAAAAAAAGTGTAATTGTATTTATATCCAATTTAACAATGAAAATATGGATAAGGTATATCATTGCTTAATAATGCCTATGTTGAAATGGGATATGGGGATAGGAGGGAATATGTCAATAATTAGTAATATAAGGAAGACCACCACACCATTAAAAAATAGTTCATGTAATTAAGGAATATGTTCTTCAAAACCAAGAATATGCCTTAGGAGATTACTTAGTAGCTTAAGGTAAACTATGTTTTTTAATCATACAGTGGAGTCTATTAAAATTATTTAGTGAAGTAGCTATCAATTAATATGAATGGTTTGATTGGTGATAAAGAAGCATAACTTGTGGAATTAGGGGGGACGTCTTAAAGATCATAAATATTCCTTGGAAGGTTTATTAGAGTATCAAGAGTTATTATGCCTTTAATTCTACCAAGTGGGTCTATGAAAATTAGTTAATAAACCTATTAATATTTTATATGAAATGGTTCATTGGTAAATATAATGGGTGTCATGGGGAATTATGAATTCCCTTTCTTTAGGGAACTGAATGTGCCTTGGATGGTTACTTAGCAACTCAAAATAAATTATGTTGTTAACTCAACTAAAGGTGGTCCATTCAGATTAGTCAATAGACCCATTAATAATTACTAATAAACGGTTTATTGGTTATGGAAAATGATAATATACTGAATTAGGGGGTATTTTCTTCAAGAACATGAATATTCCCAAGGTGAATACTTAATAGATTAAAATAAATTATGTTGTTCACTCTATCAAGGTGGTTCCATTCAGATTAGTCAATAAAAATTTTACCAATGGCTATGAAATGTTTTGATTGATGATAAACCAGACATTAAATATATGAAGTGGGTTTATGAAGAAATTTATTCTTAAGAAAGGATCAATAAACCTTATGGTTACACCATTATATAATTCGATCATATTTTAAAAAGCTGATATGACACAAAAAGATGTTGGTAGAAAATCACTCAGTACAAATAGATTTAAAACTGCTTCACTAAGTATAGACCACCTAAAATATTTTAATCTCATGTGACTAGGGTGATAATGTTATTCTCTAGTAATTAACTAGATCAATGGTCCAAGAGAGCAAAAATTTATTTTTTAGGGATTCCCTTTGTGTTCTTTTAATCTAAAAGTCTTTATATATTTTCTTTTTATACCTTTATTTTTTTCATAATCCATGGAAGGGAAATGATTAGTGAGCTGAGACATCAATTTTTTATAGGAATTCATTTGTGAATTTTAAACTAAAAATCATTTATCTATTTTCCTTTTCACTACTATATTTTCCCTATATCATAAAAGAAACATTCATGGTAATCAAACACATGAATTTCTCTTAGGCCGCCCTTTACAGTTTTCAATCCAAGTTGTTATTATTTTCATTTTTGATTATATTTTATGATCATGTAGGTTATCAATTTTTTTAGTTTTGTAGATTTCGCTTAGACCCAAGGGTGTTTTTGTATAAGGATATGTAGTTGTGACAAATGTGAGGTTGTACATGTTGTGATAATGTAAAGATTAATTCAGTACGAATAGTGTGCCTAATCCAATTATGGAAAACTTCATGTAAAATAGTGAATGTAGTTTAAATACACACTAATTTGAACAATGTATAGTTTATGTTTAAATTCATACATCTTTGACCAACGTGAGGTTACACATTTATTGATAAGGGAATGATATACCCATATGAATTATAAAATTAATTCTAGGGTATGAAAAATCAAATGGGGGAATGCCCATATAGTTTAAGGATTTAAATTAAATCGACAAAAATATAGCTCATTGATTAAGTTCATAGTGGTTGGACCCAAAGCATAGAAGGAGAAAATACCTTAGTGTTAGATTAGAAAAAAAATGTCTCGATATAAATTGTTGCAGTTGATAACCATGGTGGATAATATTATGGGAAAATGAAATCTAATGGAAGAATGTGACATAACCTATGATAGGGGATCCCAGTTCCATTATACGGTATTCTAGTGTATGGAAGACATAGAAAACCCCTTATGAATTAGAAAACCATGCACTAGAATGATAATAAAGTTAAATGGGGTAATGGGTGAATTTTTGATTGGGTCCCAGAAAAGAGATTCATTTGTCTATTTATATCCTATAAGGATAGGAATAAAGACACACATAATTTTTGGAAAGAGAAATTTTAACCTAATATAAATGTAATTTAAATAAACCTGAAATGATATTTCAAACCCATACACTATGATAGTTTTATCGATGAATAGAGTAATGATAATATTTTTGGGTGGGATGGACATATGAAATCTAGGAATTACTAAATATCCTATGATAATTATAATTATGTCACAAATAGTTCTTAAATATATGGTTTTTTTATACTAGTGTGGGCCATTGGAGGAAACCTAATTAGAATAAGAAGACTAAAAACAAGAAAGTTTTTAATAATGTTGAAATTTGTAGTTGTTCCTAGGAATAGTTTTCAAGGAATCATTATGCGTCATATGGTTATAGAAATAAATCCACACATAGTTTTAAAATATTTATTGGTATGTGATTAATGAATGAAACCCCAATATAGATAATTCAGATCTAAAACAGTAATGTAGATTATGTAATAATAAAATTATAAGTTAAAGGTTTTAAATAATATTCATATAGATCTATCTCATTTATTGTAGAGGTTCGAGCTTCAAAATTTACCATCATGATTTGAATGTTTAATTCCATGATGTTCAAGGTTACAATCAAAAGGACCACTCCATATAGAATATTTTCAAATATGTTAGACCAATATTATTAGTTTATGTTCATGTGTGATAGACCACTCTGAGTAGTTTATGTTAATATGGGATAAACTACTCTGAGCTGTTTATGGTCGTTTGGAATAGACCACTGCATGTAGTTTATGTTCATTTGGAATTGACTAATTTTATTTGTTTAATTTCATGAAACATAGACCACTATGAGTAGTCTAAGTACATGCACAAAGGACCATTATAAAATGATTAATGTTATATAAGATATACCATACACAATGCAGTATTAGGTTATATGATATTGACCATATGTCTTGTATTTTAGGGTCTTCTAAGATGGACATTTTTATCCAATATGAATTTTCAAGAATTTTAATTTTTTACTAGAGTTAAGATGACTTACATACATTTTTCATGTATATTTGGATTCTCCAACACAATCAAGGCATCATCTATATTCTTTTGAAGTAATCCATTAAAGGAAACATATCATTTAATTTCACGTATCAAGAGTTGGTGGAGGGGGAAATATTTTGGATGATATTTTAAAATTTGCACTTCATACTTTTTAATATCTAAATGATTAATAATTTCATGATCTAAATATGAAATTACATATATAGCCACCTCATTAGGTCTAAAAAAATAAACCATATCTTAACTATTTTTTAGTCAAAGACAATAAAAATTACCTCGCAAATTTTTCTTTGTTATACTTAGTTTACTCAATTGGATGAAATTTAGGTATGTGTGCTCAAAAATCTACTATACATTTTTCTATCTTACTCTGAATCCAATCCTTAATATAGAGAATTCTGGAATTTTTTCCCTAAAAATAGATGATAGTGTTAGTAGTAGGATGGGCCCTTAAAATTTACCTCATCACGTCTCTTATTCCTTTGGAGTTTGGTCAAGCTATTTTATATGGAAGTGGTAAATTACATAAGAACATGATCAATATGGAGTGAATATAACTCGTTCCACATGAATATGTTAATTTTAAAAACCTTTTTCCCATGAATATGATATATAACTAGGTCAATATGAGCACATGTTCATAGCTAATATCTCTGAAATGATGGCTTAACCCTAGTCAATTGAATTGTGTAAGATGATGTTGTTAATTATTTTTGCATAAATGGGGTTATCCATGTTTCATAAAACACCAACTATTTTTTTATTCATTTTGGACACTAATGTAGGATGATGTCTATCATAAACATAATAAAGGTGTTATTTATATGCAAATACCCCCACTCCTATGGGTTGGGGTTATTCATTACAAGGGGGCCATTGTAGCTGGAGGCTCGCATTTCAACATGGGGAAAATGTCCCAATAAATACACTAGAGATATTCTTTATCTAATTTGGAGATGTTGTATGGGTATATCCATATTGATCAATTTGATACTCATAAATCAAATAGTTTATCTTTATTGAGATGGGTAGATATGGTGACCCACCTTTTCCATACATGGTTTTTAACATAATTCATTGAAAAAAATGCATTAAAAACATTTAACTAAATTTTGAGATTTACTATCACGAAACCTAGTACATAAAACATGAAATACATAAATATTATTTAATTATCTTCAAAGACTCCTCTAATATCACCTTAGTTAACATCACTCCATAATAAATCCTAATGACATGAATAAAATGAAAGGGGTTAGGATAAATCCATACAAGGGATAACAAAGGAAATTTGAAGTGTGTGACCATGAATAATTAATGAGTAATGAAAATATATAATGATCATAAATACATGACTCATTACATATGAAAATGATAATAAGTACATGTGGAATATAATAATAGTATGAACACAAGTACATGAGGCATAACATGGAAATGTGGCTATAAAATGAAGATGTTATGTTCATAATCATATCACATAGTGCTATAACTATGGTTTCATAATAAATATTACCAATTATATTCACCATGGTTTCAGAAATATTTTATATCTAGGGATTAATTAATTACCCATTTCATTGGAGTACAATTAGTGTTCACCCTTTATACGCCAAAATTCATGTGTGCCACATAGATCATATATCATAAAAATATTTTCCATTATTTTAACACATGAATAGGGAATGTATATTTTATAAATTTAATTCTCCAATAAATAAATAAAATTTATATCTATATAAATACACTTTATTGATGATGGAGTTTGGTATTCACCAAATTATAGCATGGAAAAGAAATGGATAATTTTGGTATTATAACAGGTGTACAGAAAAGTTCATGGATTGGTTTAATGAGATAGGAAGGTATTATATCATTATTTAGAATGTATTTAATTTATATTAACATGTATAAACATAATTATTTATAAATAAAAGTATTCTAATAAATGAAATTATTTTATTTAAAAGTGGTTGGATATAACCCTTTACTTTTAGAAGATGTTTCTTAATGACTGAAGATATCTTATTGTAAACATAAGTACTCCTTGAAAAGACTCTATAGAGATATAGCGAGTGGAAATTCATGATAAAATTACAAGTATAATATAGGACTAGAATAATTGGGGGGTTTTATAATAATGTTGGGGAATTTTTTATTGATTTCTTTCATATGCCTTATCACCTAATTAATAAAAAATACACAACCATTGGACTTACTATGATTTATTACTATAATATTCCCCATGGTGGAGTGTTTTTTATTATTTTATATGTTTGGGTACCAAAATCCTTAATATAATATCATTAACGACATGGAAGTGAGTCATGATCATAATGAATTTGTTTTAAAATCATAAAATATAATTTAGGTTCTATAAGGTTCTTTATAGGTTTGTGAAATTAATAGTATCAAATCGAAATACATAATATTATTGAGAAACAATTTTTTGGTCGATATACCCCTTAAATAATTAACTATATGACCTTTATGTCATTATAATTTCATAATAACTACTGTATATGTATAAAATATTTTACTTTTTACCCAAAAAATTTACTATCATAGAAAATAATGAAAAAATCACCGCTGGATAATTTGAATGTGATATTTTTAAAAATGGTATCAATTTTATAAAAAAAATCTCAAAATAGTAGAAATGTAATTTATTAAATAAAATACATATTTATTGAAAAATAATAGTTTTGATAGCATAATCAATTTTTTTGCTCTTATAAAAAAAATTTAGGACATTATATAATCATATGATCATTTGTATTTAAACAAATAGTGTTCTATAAGACTATTTAATGGAATTTAATTTCATTGAAAATGTATTAATTAATCATAATTTATTATTTTAATTTAAATTATATATTTTCTAGAAATAAAATTATGTTTTAGTTGAATACAAATTACTATTTTTCATATTCTTCTTATATTCAAGTGTATTTTTTCGAATAAAAAAAATATTGAAAATGGTATTGAAGAAACCATGTTCTAGTTTATCAAAAGAAACAAAAAATATATAATACTACGATCTAGATTCATCACCCCATATTACACTAGAATACACTCTACGGGTAAGGATTGTGATGGTGTTACATTCATGGGTTGGCTCAACTATCATTGATCTTCTAGTGATATCCATTAACATGAACATATATCATATTCAATTTCACTCAATAAATACATGTTTAAGATTTACTTGCTATAAATCAAGGTAGATCCCTAGTTATTCAACCTCCCACCTAGGTTATGATAAATGGTTTTCAATGGGAATGAACCTGTTAGTTGAGACCATTGTTTCACACTTTTGTATCAATTATTTCACATAATTTCCCATCATATAAATTAATTTGAATGTTCATATTGACCAATGGTTATATTAGATAGTGGCAAAATGTTCCAATAGTCATATCCACCAATGGTCAGGTATGGGTCATGTAACGTCCCAACTCGACTTACCATTCAACTCGGTAGCTGGAACGGTCGCCACATGGCCTCAAACGCATCTCCCAAAATTCTAGAGGCTACCGACTAGCAGCGAGGGCCTAGGTGGGTCCATGAGGAGACTATTCCCCCATTACCAATGAATCACAGCGAGATTACAAACATACAATAGTGGAAGAAGGTAACCAGTAGACAACACATAGACAGTAGAAATTGGTAACAAATAGAAAGATCTGACATATATCTAATGGTGAAAATGGTACAACAGTCTAGAAAACATCCAATGATGTTACAAGTCAATACATTATAGTACAAGTGTACAAAACACCAAAAATAAACAAAAAAGTATCCCATGCCACATAGAAAGTCTCAGCTTGGTCCTGTGCACTCCTACTCCGAGCAGCAAGTCAAGTACCTGTACTAGGGACTTTCCCCTTATCCATTACTGAAATCATATATTCTTCTTGGGTCCAAAAACATGACCCAAATAGGGTGTGAGGCTGAATCCCAGTAGGCAACCACCAAAGATATGTGCTAATCTATCAGTGAATATATAAACAGGCAGTGTAATATGGAAAGAAATAAACTAGAAAAATCTAGCAAGACTTACCCAAGAATGTGCTTTGGATTGGCGTCTCTTCATGTATCCATTCCATTCATTAACAACCTCATTCAATTGTTCAACCATTCCTTGAACCCGTTCTTGGAATACTCAATTCGGAAAAAAAGGCATCACTCAAGGAGAAAATCCACCAACACCCTACAAGCTCATTTCGGTGAACCTCTAGGAACCCGGCATCTCTCTACAAGCTCGTTCCGGAGAACCTCCTAGGTACCAAGCCTCACTCTAGGTGTGGTATAGTCTGTCATCTGAGACTTGTCCCCGGTATCCTATAAATAAGATCTGGGTATCACAAATGACATATCATGTACTGTTGATTCCGTCCATGGCATCTCACGTGGGATCCATGATTCACACGACATCATAGTAAAATGTCCCGTATGAGTCTGTCCATGGAAACTCACATTGGATCCATGATTCACCCATGACTTTTTTTCACATTTAAAACAGCACAAAAGCATTTAACTCACGTGGGATAGCAATTCAAGAATTATCATACAAGGGTCATGGGGAAAAACTCCATCCCATACCCAAAACCATTTCAATTACAATTTCATTCTATTGAAATTAAATTCATATTAAAATTACATTTTATTAAAAACACCAAGGGAAAGAAAATCATCCATGGTGAAAACCGCTAAAGTAGTCATTCAAGGAAACACACCCAATGTTTGGTTCCTGTCCAAGGTGTACAACCTAACTCAGGCACACACCACTGTATTCAAATTAATTACAACACGCTAGGTAACAACATGGTTTAATTTCAGGTTCATGCGACACACCAAAAGTGGGCATGCGACACCCCAAAAGTGGGCATACAACACTCCGGCATATATAAACAGCTTTAAAATCAGCGAAAAGCACAAGACCACCTACCTTAGGCTCGTACTAGATAGCTCATCTAGTATTAGGTTATGATTCATCCTAGTTTGGAAGAAATCTAAAGTACAGATGAAGAACGAGAAATTAGGGCATATGAGCCCGAATCCAATCTGGGTTCGTTATAACCAAAAGAATCGAGAAGTATTCAAAATGATTTGTGGACCTACAATTGCATATCCAACAAGAGGAACGACGTTCAAAATGGAGATCGGACGAAGGGTGAGGCACAAATTCTCCCAAAGCATCTTGAGAGTTATTCCCCCTACTGTGCCAACGGCACAAGTATCTACCAAGAGAAGAGAGTGGGGTCAAAGAGGGTAGTCAGCCATTCACCCTCCCATCAGAATGTGGGGGAAAACATCCCCCCAGGGCTCAAGAATCCTCGAGGTGTCAGATGCCCTTATCGATAGGGCGGAGTAGCGTATAAAAACACAAAAAGTACAGAATATATATATTACTCACAACCACACTATGGGAATAACTTAGTATTAGACTCAACTACAGCTAACGTCTCTTGGACTCCGGGCTTCTATTTCCAAGACATGGTATCCTATAAGCACACAGCCAATTAAAGAACTTTATTAGGTTACTTCATTCCCTTTTTCATCAATTCCATTGTACGTTAATTAAGTCTTCCATCATTAATTAACCATTAACCACCCACATTAACATTCATGGCATCACATTCAAAATTTATAGTTCCATTAAAGTTACAACATAACCATTAAATTTTAGTATCTCCATCCCTATGGGTTATCACCATTTAGTCAAACATTCATTTTAGAATTACTTTCCCATATTCCTAGGCATTCTATAAAATCATCCTACGCTACTAAACACTAGGGGGCTCAACATGGTGAGTAGATATACTACCCGTCGAGTATTTTCCGCCTATAGAAAGAACATAGGCACATTCTCCCTCAAGAGCCTAAGCACGAAAAGAACATGGCATACCCTGCGCGTCTTCGCCCCTTTTGGAAGAAGGGTAAGAAAAACCAGCCACCTTGAGTAGTGGGGAAAAGTAAAGCAGATAACAACCAATCAAACCACCAAACATCTAACCAGTACATCCATCCCATACCATCATCCCCGGTTCCCTCCCTCACACCCACATGCATAAACCGATGCATCTCACCAATCTAGGCATCATCCGCTGCCACAACCACAAGGCCTCTCTAACTCCATATATCACAACACCCCTTCAGGTTCACATCACAACACAAGCAGCATGAAAACAACACATTACATCAATTGGGCGCTTAGCCCAAATTCACAACAAGAGGGTAACTTAGAACCCTTTAGGGAAAATTCAATCAAACAAGTTCGTAAATCCATCTTGAATTAACATATTCAATTCGTTGGTTCCAACATAATGAACCAAAACAATAAGCTATCACAAGGATTAAACATTCTTACTATGCCATCATAATCAACAACAAATTTCCACAAGAACCAGATTATTTTTCATGCCACTTTATTTATAGCCAATTAATTATCAATTAATTTAGGCTTTACGTTCTTTATCAATTCATCAAGAACAACATGCTAACAAGAAATTCATAGATATCACACTATCTAGAAAACATGAGGCAACAACATGCGTTCAATGCAATTTCTTAATCGAGTTCAAATATTTAATTAGGTCAATTCCATTGTGATCTAAATGGCTAAATCATGCTAACTCTATGATTTCAAAAAAACAATTAGAGAAGCCATAAATCCCCAACCACAAAGGTTTTCAAGGAATCCCACAATGGTCGAAGAACGCCCAAGAAGATCGGGACGATTCACCAAGGATCCTTCCTAGATCTCTTCTCCTAACACAACCAAGACCAAATCTCATCACAAACGTCATCCAAACACTTAGATCTACCCATAACAGGCGTAGATCTATGATCCTGAGAGAAAAGGAGGAGTAGATCTAGGTAGATATAAGAAACCAAACAAAAAGTATGACTTACCTCGAGAAAATAGCTTCGATTCACAAAGTGAAGCCACCAGATCGCCTTTAAAACTCTTGGGAGAGGTTCATTCACCTCCTAGGAATGGTAATCCCAGGTTATGGCCGTTTAGGGGTTTAAACGAGGTTATTAATGTCAAAATGAGTTAGATCCACAGTTTTCGGATCTAACGTTAAGTGCCCACAGAGATAGTTCGCACAGTTTAACAAACCATGCACTAACCGTGTGTTAGATTCTGCCTCGACAACCCCTCCTCACACGGTTAGTCCACACTTTTAGGAAAACCATGTGCTAACTGTGTGTTAGCCACTGCCCTCAAGACCAGCTAGGCACAGTTTGGCCGCACGGTTTAGGCAAACCCTGTGAAAACCGTGCGAAATCTATTACCCTTTAACTTTACTCAAAAGTCCACCCAAACATTCCCCCACATCACCTAGACTTCCCAGAACACCTCTAGTACTGCATTTTCACAAAGTAATGGTCCGGAGCGGTCCGGACCATTACACGCACGACCTGGAAAACCATGTGGTGACTGTGCGGACCATAATGGAAGGCAAGGGGCAACTACACGGCTAACCTGCACGGTTTCCTCAAACCGGGCGTAGGCCGTGCTCCTGCCTCTGGCAGTCCTGCACCAAGGCACATGGTTTACCCAGGCCATGCGCAGGCTGTGCGCAAACTGTTTTCCAGGACATTTTCAGCCAAAACCTTGGTTTCGGGCTCCGAACAAGCCTCGGACACCTCCGTAACTCCCTCTTCATGTTAGGCATCCTCAAATGGCCTCAACAGAACAGTTAAACCGAAAAGAAAAGGATATGTACCTCGTATGAAAACACATGTTCTTAAAATAATCCCCCCTTATAGCAATTCATCCCCGAATTTCTCTCTGAAGGGTGGTCAAGATTCTTCTATGAACAGATCCAGCCACTGAGCACGTACATCGGCCTCCCTCTCCCAAGTCTCATCCTGTAAATAGATTTTATGCCATAACCCCCATACCAGAATAACTGACTGGCCTCAGATAACCTTCATGCTCCTATAAACGATATAGATCAGATGCCCCTCAAAGAACGCATCTAACTGAACCTCGACTTCCTTAGGCTGGAAGGTATGAGACGAGTTTGAATAGTATCATCGAAACTTAGAAACATGGAACATGTTATGCATGGCTCGGTACCTCTGAGGTAACTGCAACCAATAGGTTACCGTCCCAACCCTCTCTAGAATCTCAAAAGGCCCAACATATCTCTGTGATAGTTTACCCTATCTTTTGATCCGCCTGTGTCCCCGCCTCGGTGAAACATGTAGGAAAACCTGATCCCCGACCTCAAACTCTAGGGGTCATCTACGGCGATTATCATATGACTTCTGATGAGACTGTGCAGTACCCATTCGCTTCTGTATCAATTATACCTACTCAGAAGCCTCACGAACAAGACACAGTCCCAGTAAAGCTGCCTCGCCTACCTCTAACCAACACAGGGGTGATCGGCATGGCCTACCATTTAGAGCCTAATATGGTGCCATCTATATAGTCGCATGATAACTTTTGTTATAGGAAAAATCAACTAGGGGAATATGCCTCTCCCATGAGCCCCCAAAATCCAGGATTCATGCTCGCAGCATGTCCTCAATAACTTGTATCGTACGCTCTGACTGGCCATCAGTCTGAGGGTGGTATGCTGTGCTCAGATCCACCTGTGTACCCATCACCCTCTAAAGAATCATCCAGAAACCTAATGCAAAACAACCATCCCTGTCTAAAAAAATGGTTTTTGGGACCTCGTGGAGTCGTACTCTCTCCCTTATATACAACCATCCAATCTCATCCACACTAAAGGTCTCCTTGATTGGAAAAAAATGAGAAACCTTAGTGAGCCTATCAACCAAAACCCACATAGTATCGTTACCTTGTGGTGACCTCGATAACCCAGTCACGAAATCCGTCACAACATCATCCCATTTCCACTCTGGGATAGGAAACTGCCGTAAAAGCCCAGCTGGCCGCTGGTGATCCACCTTCATCTTCTGACAGGTGGAACATCTCATGATGAAACTAGCCACTTCCCTCTTGGTACCCGGCCACCAGTACTATTGGATCAAGTCACGATACATCTTACTGAATCCGAGATGAACAACCCAAACCGAATCCTAAAATTCCCGCATCAGCTTCTCTCTAATATCCACAGGAACCCAGACACATCCATGGATATGAAGAACTTCATCCTCGCCTATCATCCAATTAGGAGGAGGGTCCTCACATGACACACCTTTCCATAGAACTAGGCCTTCCGAATTTGATAGTTGTCTCATATTTACTCGGTCCAAGAGGGTAGAAGTCACAGCTAAGGACGATAGAAAAGATTTTCCATGGCTATTTTGCACATCAAGATGCATCTCAGAGAACAAGGACATAAGCTTCCACTCATTACTAGCATGTTCCAATGTCTGTATTTGATTCCACCTGCTCAATGCATTGGCCACAACATTTACCTTACTAGGTGTATAAACAAGCTTGAAATCAATGGAATGTAGGTACTCCACCCACCATCGCTACCTAAGATTTAGATCACACTGAGTAATGATATATTTGAGGATCTCGTGGTCTGTGTACACCAAAAAATGCTCTCACAAAAAATAGTGCCTCCAACTACGCAATGCATGAACAACTGGTGCTAGCTCAAGATCGTGCATCGGATAATTCCTATCGTGTGGCCTCAGCTGCTGAGATCCATACACCATGACTCTATTTCCATACATCAACACTACACCCAGCCCAATACCTGATGCGTCACAATATACCATGTAAATCATTCCCTGTTCTGGCAGTATCAGGACTGGTGTTGATGTCAACCTTCCTTTCATCTCCTGAGAGGATACTTCACAAGCATATGTCTATACAAATTTCATACCCTTCTTAGTCAGGCATGTCAACGGCGTTGCTAAGCGTGAGATATCCTATTTTAAATGACGATAATAACCAGAAATCCCCAAGAAACTCCGTATGTCAAAGACATTATTGGGATGTTCACAAGAAACCACCGCTCTAACCTTCTCTTGGTCTACAAACACTCTTGTCTCAGAGATAACATGGCCCAATAAGTAAATTTGATCCATCCAAAAGGGGAACGTAGTTAGCTGTGCGTATATTTGATGTTCTTTTAGTGTATTCATGGCGATCTCATGATGATTGACATGGTCGTTTCGATTTTGAGAATACACCAAAATATAGTCCACGAAAACCAAGATGAATGAGTCCATGTACGGATAGAACACGCGATTCATCAAAGCCATGAAAACTGCTGGCGCATTCGTGAGACCGAATGACATAACTAGATACTCATATAAACCATACCTTCTACGAAATGTTGTATGAGGTAAGTCTTTAGGTCGAACACGCACCTAGTGATACCCTAACCTCAAATAAATTTTCGAAAACACCCTATCTCCTCGAAGCCAATCAAACAGGTCATTTATATGCGGCAAGGTATATCAGTTCTTTACTGTTATTTGGTTCAGTTTCCGATATTCCACACACATCCTAAGAGTCTCATCCGCCTTTTTCGAAAAAAGGACCGGTGAACCCCACAGAGAAGTACTGGGTCGAATAAAACCCTTTCCCTCCAAATCTTCAAGTTGTTTCATGAGCTCTTGCAACTCCATCATAGCCATCCTGTAAGAAGGAATGGATACTGGTGCATCTCCTGGCACTACCTAAATGGAGAATTCCACCTCTCTCTCAGGAGGAAAACCTGAAAAGTCATCAGGAAAAACATCTCTGAAGAACTCAACTACTAGAGGAAGGTCTGTCTGACTCGATACCTGATCATCCAGAAACAATCTAGCTATCTAGGCTGTCATCCTACATGGCCCACGACGCTCTGGTCCATCTTGGATTTCCGGGAGATACCACTCGCCCTTAAGAGTATACACTGCACCCTCGGGTGATGTGAAAATAACCCTTCGGTGGTAAAAATCTATGTAGGCTCGGTAAGCTACTAGCCAGTCCATACCAATAATGACATCAAAACATATCATTTCGAGAACATAAAGTTCCTAGATGAAGTGACACTCTCCTACCTCATGGGGGAACCCTCTGTACTTACGTACAACCTCTTCCCTATCTCTTAGTGGTGTGTGTAATGTCAATATGTCATCAAAAGACAACACAAATAGCCAAAGGACTTTCACTATAGGCGTAGATATAAAACTGTGTGATGCACCTGTATCAAATAGGGAAGATGAATTAACAGATTCTAATAAGATTGTATATCTCACCGTAGACGGTCCCACTGACGGATCCTCAGAAGTAGGCTGAACTGCATACATCTGGCCTGAACCACGACCCTGTGATATAACCTCACTACCCAGAGCTGGCTCACTCTGAAGTCTCGTTGTACCCTGTCCCCGGCTACCACTACCACGACCACTACCTCAGCTTGATTGGCCAGTCTCACCCCAACTCCCTATATGATGAGAAGATGTCGACCCTTCTCTTGCATATGGAGTCAGTGCGGACCCTCTATCAATGGCTGCTGGTGGAAACGTTGTGCAGAAATGATGAAGATGACCCATCTTTCCACATGATCGGCACTCGACTGGGTCCCTCGGACATTGCAGCTTCATGTGCCCCATCCTAACGCACTATTAGCACCTCAGGTTTCTATCCAAAGATAGGTTATGACTGCTAGAATCACCGTGAGAAAGCTACAGGCAATGCTTCCTACTAACAGTCGCATTAGTACCTGATCTCAATGTCGAACAGCTCTATCTCGAACCTCCATCCTCTCTCAGGTTATGTTCTATGATTATTTCCTAGTTCACAATTCTAGAAATGTTATTCAATATGACGATATTTACCTTATATCAGATGTCATATCGGAGACCATCCTAAAATCTTCTAGCTCTTGACAGATCATCGCCCATTAGGATGGGTGCGAAGCGCTGAAGCTCAGTAAAACGAGCCGAGTACTCCATCACTGATAACGTGCCCTATTCCAGATGAAAGAACTCCTAGGATTGATCATCCATCAATGTCTCGGGATAAAAGAAATCATAGAGGGCCGTATGAAACATTAAAAAATATATCTCTTGTTGATGATCCGACTGGGTGATCACGTCCCACCACCTCTTGGCGGAGTCATGCAGCATGTACGTATCAAGCTTGACCCTCCTCTCCGGAGGCGTCTCCAAATGATCAATGATAGCTAGTATCACATCTAACTAGGACTCTATATTTTGTGGACCGCCATCCCTTGAAAACGTAGGTAGATGATACTGCTGAAACTCACGCGTCAACTCTTCCATAGTCGGGGCAGGTCGCGGTGCTCCCTGAATAGTCTGCATAAAATGCAACAAGCTCTCATGGAACTATGCCTCAGTACCTGGGTCCGGTATAACCGTCGGTTTCGCTACTGGCAAAAATCGAGTTTCTTCTAGTAGCCCATGGCCTACCATCTCCAGAATGTGGTCATCACCACTCTCCCAACGTACTACTGGAGGTCATCGTGGTGGCATGACTTTTCATTTCCAAACACACGCCTCAGTTCAAGATTTTTAATGAGATTCTAAACTCACGAGCACAAGAACCCATATATGACAGGTCATGACCTTCCTAAAAAACACCTCAACCCATAGCCTACTTCTAATGCTAGGAATGCAAAGGAACAGTCCCCAAAAATCACTAGAGTCACTACCTCTTTCCCACTCAAGAGTCGGGCCTAGTTCAGGCTCTATTTTTAACATCCATTCATTTAACAACATTTGTTCAAAATCTATAAACATTGGTCCACCATGTTCCGATCCATGAGGTCCCATAACACCTCATGAATCAAAATTTAATGCCCATATAACCATACAATTTAATTTCATTTTACATTTACATAAAATTGGTGCGTTATTTCCCAATCCATAAGGGCCCATACTCGTTAGGAATTGAAAGATGACATCACACTTCATTCATTGCACCAAATCTAACACAACAGTAGGCACACCTATCAGTCAACTATCAAAACAGCATGTAATAGCTATCCCAACACCTGTCACAACAGCATGCAAAATCTAATGCATCCTAGATTGTGTGGAATAATTCATGACATGTGATTCATATCAAAGTGACTATATGATGCATGAGATGGAAAACCCTCATCTCCACGGGTTGCAACAAAATAGAACCCACAATAATACCATTAGTATCAGCAAAAAACATGTGTGTCACCCAACGGTGAAATTAGAATAACCATAATAATTAAAACCAAGAACACAATTCCATACGAGGCTACCTGGATTTTCCCTGTATGCGGGTTTGCAACTCTCGGGCACAGTTTATTACCAAAGTCCCTTCCCTTCCTACTCATTTCTAGAGTTTCCAAACCGTAATTCAAATTGAAAAATGAAAAACTCCCTTTGATACCACTTTGTAACGTCCCAACCTTACTTACCATTCAACCTGGTAGTTGTACCAGTCGCCACATGGCCTCAAGCGCATCTCCCCAAATGGTAGAGACTTCCAACTACCAGTGAGAGCCTAGGTGGGTCTTTGGGGAGACTATGACCTCATTACCAAAGTATCACAGTAAGATTACAATCATACAATACCCGAAGAAGGTAACCAGTACACAACACATAGACAGCAAAAATTGGTAACAAATAGAAAGATCTAGCATATATCTAATGGTGAAAAATGGTACAAGAGTCTAGAAAATAGCCAAAGATGGTACAAGTCAATACAGTGCAGTACAAGTGTACGAAACACCAAAAAGAGACCAAAAAGTATCCCATGTCGCATCGCAAGACTCATCTGGGTCCCGTGCACTCCTACTCCAAGCATCATGTCATGTACCTATACTAGGGCCTTTCCCCTTATCCATACCTGAAATCATATAATCTGCTTGGGTCAAAAAACATGTCCCAAATAGGGTGTGAGGCTGAATCCTAGTAAGAAATCACCAATGATCCGTGCTAATCTGTCATTGAATATATAAACATGGAGTGTAATATAGAAAGAAGTAAACAAGGAAAACAAGCAAGACCGACCAAAGCTTGTGCTTTGGCTTGGAGTCGCTTCAAGTATCCAGTATATTCATTAACCACCTCATTCAAGTGGTCAAACATTCTTTGAACCCATTCCTAGAATACTCAATTCAGAAACCAGGCATCACTCAAGGAGAAAATCCACCAACACCCTACAAGCCCATTCCGGTGAACCTCTATGAACCCGACATCTCTCTACAAGCCCGTTCCGGCGAACCTACTAGGTACCCGGCCTCGCTCTATGTGCAGTATAGTCCTTCGTCTGAGCTCGTCCCCGGTATCATATAAATAAGATCTGTATATTTCCCATGACATATCATTCCATGTTGAGTCCATCCATGGAATCTCACGTGGGATCCATGATTCACTCGGCATCATAGTAACAAGTCTCATATGAGTCCGACCATAGAAACTCACATTGGCTCAATGATTCACCCATGAATGTTTTCACATTTAAAACAGCTCAAAAGCATTTAACTCACATAACCTATCAATTCAATAATTTTCATACACGGTTCAAGGGGCAAAACTCTGTCCCATACCTAAAACCATTTCAATTACAGTTTCATTCTATTGAAATTACATTCATATTCAAATTACATTTTTGTAACAACCCCAAAGGAAAGAAAAGAATATAGGGTCAAACACCCTAAAATATTCATTCAAGGAAACACACCCAATGGGTGGTTCCTATCTAAGGTGTACAACCTAACAAAGTCACGCAACACCCAATTCAAATTAACTACAACACGGTAGGTAAATACAGGTTTAAATTTCAGGTTCAGGAGACACCCCAAAAGTGGGTGTGCCGCACTCCGGCATATATAAACATCTTGACAATCAGCAAAAAGCATGAGACCACCTTCCTTAGGCTCGTACTAGATAGCTTGTCCAGTATGAGGCTCTGATTCGTCCTGGTTTTGAAGAAATATGAAGAATAGACGAAGAATGAGAAATTAGGGCATATGAGCCTTAAACCAATCGGTGTTCGTTATAACCAGAAGAATCGAGAAGGATTCAAAAGGAGTTTAGGACTTATTGTTGCGGATCCAATAAGAAGAACGACGTTCGAAATGGAGATCGGACGAAGGAGAAGTCTCAAATTCTCCCAAAGCCTCTTGAGAGCTCTTCCCCCTGCGGTGCGTTTTGAAGAATGGGGTTAGGTTTAGGTTTTTATAAAAATTTAATCATCTTAATTAAAAATTAATTAAAATTTCAAAACACAGCAGGTCACACGGTTTACTCGCACATCCAGGGAATCCATTTGAAGACCGTGCAGACCTTACTGGAAGGCAAGGGGCAAGCACACAGCCAACCCGCACGGTTTCCTCAAACCATGCACAGGTCGTGGTCCTGCCTCTGGCAGGCCTGCCCCAAGGCACACAGTTTACCCAGGCCGTGCGCAGGCCGTGCGCAAACCGTGTGCCTAGCCATTTTCATCCTAAACCATGGTTTCGGGCTCTGAACAAGCCCCAAGAACTTCCATAACCCCCTCGTAATGTTAGGCATCCTCAAAAGGCCTCAACAGAATAGTTAAACTGAAACGAAAAGGATATTTACCTCGTACGAAAACCCAGGTTCTTACTAGTCAAATCATAATGATTATGTTTCCATTTGCACATTATATATACTCCACTATTCTCATACGTCATTATTAACCTATTACATTATAAAGGTTCTAAACTTACCTTGATAATGTATATCATATTCTTAACTATACTATTTATTATTTTTTTTATAACAAGTGTGATCTTTATATAATAACTCTGTCCTATGGAGTTTATATTAGGGTGTGTTGTTCTTTTTGGTTTTTCTCCCTATATTATTTCTGACAATTATACTCAATTTTAATTCATAATGTGCAATGAAATGTAAAATTATTTCTATGTAATCCTTTTATAAAAAGTAATAAAATATCCATTTTGAGGCATAATATCTTTTATTAATAATTAAAAAAATTATTAAGTCATTTCATTCTACCATATTAATTAATTTTTCAAGTTTTATTTATCTACATCCTTAAATTATATGCAGATATTTATCCTTCATTACATATTCATGATCCCATGTTTATTCTTCAAACATTTGATTTCTCTGTACGTAATTCACTGGATAGGTTATCTTGTTTCTCAATACTTGTTCCCTTTCATCACGAATCTAGATAAATTGTTCTTTATATGATATTTCAACTTCCATTTCCTTACCATGCATGTTCGAAATATGTGTTGGCTCTGACATAATCTTTCTTAATTGGGATACATTAAAGATTTCTTGATCCTCAAAAAACTAAAGAGGTAGATCCAAATAATGGGAAATTTCTCCAATATTCTCTAGAATCTCAAATGGTTTCATGTAACCAATAATTGGTTTCCATTACTTTAAAATCTTATGACCCCTTTCCATACTGATATTTTTAGGAATACATTATCCCCAACATAAAATTCTAATTACTTACATCCATTTTCATTGTAACTATTGTTCCCACTTTGATAATCCTTTATATTTTTCTAGATTAGTTCTATCTATTAAGAAATATCTTTTAGAATTTAAAGTATTAATATTTTTCCTTCTCCTATTTCATCACATCGTGTTGCAGTTATACCCCTCTTCCCATTTACTGATTCATATGTATTCATTTGAATACATGAGTGAAAACTATATTTATAGGATAATTCTATAGGTGGATGATGTTAGTCAATGTACAATGAATATCAAGTGATCCATCCCATGAAATTTCTTCCAATGATTAAATATTCCTCTATGATTTCCCATCAATTTTTATATGATGGGTTTTGTTGAGGTTTATATTGGTATTCTTTGAATTTTATAGGATCATATAAAACTTATATGTAAATCTTGGATCATAGTGTGAAATAAATGATAGTGGAACCCCGTGAAGTCTCTCTAGTTCCTGAACATATAGAAGAGCAAGATGACCAAGGGTTAAATCCTCTCATATGGTTATAAAATGATCGTACTATGTCAATATATCAATGAATACACATATGGGATGTTTTTGTAGCACTCAATTAGGTAGTTATTACTCTACCTTCACTAATTTTAATACATAACATCTTATATTATAATCAATAATATCTTTTCTATATTGGACCATCAATAATTATCTTATAGATATCTATAAATTTTGTTTACTCTGGAATCATTTGAGAACGTATAGCTATGATTTTAATAACTAAAATCCTCCTTTAACTCTATAATTGTTGGTATAAGTAGCCTAATACCAAACCATGGTAATCCTTATTGATCAACATTAAACTCATAAATATTCCCATTTTTTACAACTTATATATTCTTTTATAACATAGGATTTTCTATTTCTTCTTTCTTAATCCCCACTAGTAATGATATATGAGAAATAATTTTCTATAGGATTGATGTTTTAACTTCCCTTTTGAATTCCATGTCTATAATTACCTATCCTTGATCAATGGATCTCCTTCAATCCTTGTCATCATAAGAACTCCTACATACTTACAACTAAACACATAAATGAAATTGTTTTCCTTTCTATGGTGATAATGAATAAAACAATAATAATATTTTATAAGGACTATCTATATCATTTTTCACAAGTTCAATTCATTTTATATGAATATATATGTCAGACTCTAGTGGTTGGTGTATATGTCACACTTGTCACCATAAAAAAAATTTCCATATTTTTAATGAGAATATAACTAAATATAACTCCAAATCATGAGTTGGATAATTTTTTCATGAGGATGTAATTTTTGAGTAGCATAAGAAATCACTTTGACATTTTTCACTAGTAAACTTCCAAATCACTTTAAAAATTCATCATTATAAATGAAAATTCCATATTTATTAGTGGAAAAAATTATCATATGTTCATTTACCGACATCTTCTTCAGTTCTTGGAAACTTCTTCACACATTTTTTTCAAAAACAAATTGATCATATTTTATGTTAACTTGGTTAGTGGATTATAAATTCAAGAATATTTTTTCAAAAACCTTCTATACTATCTTAATAGACCAATGTAATTATGAATAGTAGTTATTATTGTTGGATAATGCAACTCCTCTAGAGATTTTTTTACTGTATCAACTAAGATACCTCCACTTATCAAAATGTGTCCCAATAATGTGTCTTGTTGTACTCAAAAATCAAATATGATAAATTTACCAAAAAGATTCCATTTCCTCTAATTTTGATATATAAACCAAATGGTCTGAAGACCTTTATTTTAATTGATTTTTGATAACCCCACTTTCAAGGGATGAGGACTAACCCTTACTAGGCCCATAGGATCAAATATCACATGGATTGTAGTCTTTAAGAGATTAAATGACCCGAAGGTCATAGGGAATTCAACCCGACTATCTACAAGGAATGGCACCTCCACAAAATCTGTATTGTCATAGTACCTCCCCACCATTGCATGTCTGTCTGGCTAGGCTTCCCGTTCAAACACAAGATGGTCTCGATGGAATATCCATACCTTCTCATTCTGATAAATCCATTTGGCTCTACTGTGGTGATTGAACCTTCTCTAAATCCTATTTTTGGGATGCTCTGTTTTTTGTAAATCCAATATAGGGAAACAGCATGTGGCCCGATGGCCTTGAGGTGGCCCGAAGGCCTTAAAGTTGGCATGAAAACCCGACTGAACTGACGACCTAGGTGGCCCGAAAGCCTTAAGAACTCCAATCCCAAACCAGTGGCGCAACGTGAATAGTTAAAGCTGTTACAGTACTGAGCAATAACTACTACAATGCCTTCTATAGTACTAGCTCAATGTAAAGTTCTGCTATTGTACCATTACATTGTACAGTTCAGCAACTGCAACTATACAGTGTACAGTTCTGCTAGAGTACTACTATAGTTCCTACTATAGTACCTGCTACAGTGATGTTGTGGTCCCCGTCGATATACATCTACCTGATTTTGAACCTGGGTCTCATGGATGCACTTAAGGATACCTCACCAACTAGGTTGAGGCTCATGTTCTAGAATGACGTCTTTGGAATATCTTCTTTCGTTACCCATAGATGATGATAACCTATTTATAATTCAATATTGGAAAATAATTGAACCCCCAAAATTTTGAATAAGAAATCATCAATCCTTGGAAGAGGGTATCTATACATTATTATGATCCCACTATGTCTTGTATAATCAATGAATAACTGTATTGATTCATCATTCATGTTCACAAAGATAATTGTTTCTCACCATGAAGACACACTTGGTAAAATAAAACCTTTATCTAAAATTTCTTTAAGTTTATTATTTAGTTCCTATAACTCCATATATTCCATTTCATATGGATTATTCTATATTACCTTGGATCTAGGTATGATTTCAATAGAGATCTCTACCTCTAATTATATGGGAGGTATTGGTAACTCTTTCTAAAATACATCAATGTATTCCTGCACAATGGGTTCATCATGTATCATTATACTTTTTATTTATCATCTCTCTTCATTAATAATTTCGATAAATAAGAAAATATGTCGTGGTACTTGAAAATACCCTATCTAGGATATATATACTATATAGAAAATTAAAGGTTTTCCCTTCATGATAACTAAAATATCATTACTTCTATATTTGATCATGGCATTATACATTATCAACTAATCCATCCTATATATTATTTAAAATTCCACCTTTAGACTGACAACCATTTTGGTAGAGATATTTTACTCATCATGGTTAATAGGGAGAATCTCTATATATCCTTGACTATTGAATAGTTTCTCCTGGATTGGTAACTAAAATATATACCACTAAAAATTAGAGGAATAATTTGATGTCCTTTGAAAATAATAATTAAATAAAAAAATTCATATATTTGGAATAAAACAACATACATTATAGTTTTGAGTTTACAATTACTATAGAATACACTATACTATTTGTAGTCTTGACTCTAACTATGTGGATTCTAAAAGGACAACTTCAAACCCTTTGCCTCTACTAGAGTTTATATTAGTTTCCTTGTATAATCTTCTAATTGTTCCATTGATTAAGGAAATGTTTATACTAACCACATTATTTAATTGAACTATATATTGTACTTATACCATCTTCCCTTTTTATTGGCATTCAGATGTATTGGATTTTCATCTAAATGATAGTTTCGATCTATATGGACATCTCTTCTACACACGTCATGCTTTCCAATTCCTTGAAAAATTTACAATGATTTTTTTCTTTCCACTCATGTTATACATGGGTAGTTTTTACTTCTTTCCTTTTCTTCATTGTATAAATTCATTATAAAATTTGGATCATTCCTCTTCATTTTATAATTCTATTCACAAAACCACTTTGTCTCTCCAAAATTTAATACCACATTGAGATCATACTACTCTCTATCCTAGAAACTCCCAAAATCACATATTACAATATATTTCTATTTATGAGGTCTAATCCCCCCAAATAAATATTAAAACATCGCATAAAAATCAATGGTAATGCTCAAGTCATATCATGCAAGCCTTGTTATTTTTATCTCACCAATTCTCACTGATTCATTCTCCATTTTATTTAGCTCAAAAAAATCCATCTCTATCCTGGATTATTGGGTTTGTGGAAAATAATTTCAGGAAATGTATTATTTAAAGTCTCACCACGACAAGTATCTATCGTCATCCTTTGTCTTCCTATTCTTGATTAGTGTCCACCACTGAACAGCTTGTCCCCCTAAGAGGTATACTGCCAAAGTCACATTCTCTTAATTTAGAAAATTATGAATAGAAAAAATCTATAATATCATTCCATTTTTATATGTTTATCAGATTAGTGTTTCCACTAAAAATAGGTGGTCCTTGATATATGAAGGATTCATGTGCTTGTTTTTTTCATGATAAATCTAAATGCCCCATTTGGTTATGTTTATTATTCAAATATTGTTTTAGAATCCTTGGTAGGATTTCATCTTCATATCATATTACATTGGGAAGTACATCATTTCTTTTTTCATCACATCCATTATTAACATGAGATCTTCTATTTCATACCATTTTTCTAGAATAGTAAAACTTAAACGAGAAAATTATTACTATTTAAAATTTTATGATAATAATTTTTAAGTGAAAATTTAATCCTAAAATTTCATAATATCATATACCTGGTATTTTAATATATATTTCATAATGGATTATTAAGTGAGTTCTGTAGAAAGGCCTCTATATCAAGCACCACGTATAAGTAATGTTAATACCCGAGAAGCCCTTTTGAGGTTAGTACCACTGGGTATATTTATTCTAGAGACAAATCCATTTATACTATCCATATAGGGATTTCAATTCATAGAAACCACTCACTTTATACATTAAAAAAAATTATGAGTTTTCCTATAGTCATAGTTATCCCTGGTGTTCTTATTAATTTCTTTGATTAATAATATTCCAAAAAAATTAAACCAAACATTTGATAACAATTATGGAAACCATAAATTTATAAACATAATTTTTAGCATAATTGGATGAAAAAGATATTAAATTAAAATCATCAAATTGAATTTTGAGGATTAATGTCTTGGAAACTTGGTACCTAATAAATGATGTACATAAACATTATTTAATCCTCTTAAGAGACTCCTTTAATATCATCCTAGTTCACTTCATTACATAATATTCACTAGGATCATAAAATAAAAGAAAGGAGTGATCATATATCCTATAACATCCTACGTACTTATAAAATAATATTTTTTCTTTTTGATAATTAATATTTTATTCCGTATCAATTTTATAATTAGATAATTGATATTTTAAGAGATGTTCTCGGATGGAATTGTATCATGAACTTAGAAATAGTAATATGAACCTTAAAAATAGTAAATAGGAACATAGAATAGTAATCACACCTATAAATTTGTAAAGAAAATTTATGTATCTTGTGTGTAAAAATATGATATATTTAAATACAATAACAAGTAAATAAATGTTTTGAAAATGATAGATTAAGTGTTGTTTTTTGTTAAACAGAAGTATTTATTTATAATTATATAATTAATATAATTATTTAAAACAAAATAAATTTTAATGAAATATATTAATTAATTTATATTTTATTGTCTTATGAATATATGTAAATTTTATGATACCTTAATTAATTTTTCAAACTGTTTTCAAATTGGTTATAGTTTGAAAATTGGTAATTTTTAAATAAATTGTGATTTTAATTAAAAATTAAATTTATAATTTTTATAAAATTATTTTTATAAAATTATTAATAAAATTTAATTCTACACATTGAAAAAAGGATAGGGTGAAATTTTGAGTTTTTTATAAAATACGTGAATTTTTTTGTGAATAGTGAAATACGATGATTTATGAAATATGTTAAATACATGAATTATTGAGTCATGGATGATGTTATAATGAGGTAAGAACCATTGGATTGAAATCACATGCACTAATTACTATTTTTATTCAAAATAACCAACACCATTGAATGTTTTGAGAAAAATAATAAAATAATGATTAAAATAATGGGAAAACCCTCCTCTCATCCACTCTAAAGACCAACTCTCACCCCCACTTCTCCACAAACCATTAAAGCCATTATCCATGTCAAAATTCTACAATATATTCTTTCTAAAACCCTTCTATATTGCCAAGACCTACTGGTCTCATCAGAAGGAAAAAACCACAGGCCTAAAGGAGGTTCTCAAGGAGGATATTTCAAGTGGTAAAAATCCTCTTTCATTTTCATTTTTTTCATTCATATACTTTTCTTATAATATATTCACTTAACCTTATCCAATATGAATGAAAAATATATTATATTATGTATACAATTATTTTATCATGTTTATGGAAAATTTCATCATCATACTTCTTCTCCTCTCCTTTTTTATAAAAATATAAACAGTGTCTATGATGTGTTGATTTACAGAGATCATAGGCGATGAATTTTCAATTTACATTAATTCCTTCATGAATTTTAAAAAACCCATTTTAATGGTTGAAATAATATTTAAATTATATTATATAATCCCATTTATATTAATTAACAAAAAGATATTCATAATATTGAATTATATAAAGAAACTAGACTGTGATGATTGAAGAACCATCAAAGTAATCTAAATGAATATAAATAATGTTTAATCTAATGAATCATTATCATTAAATAAAAAATTGATATATGGTATAATTTAAAGTTATATAAACACTTAAATACATATTCTTTCAACTTTTAAAGTTTCTCATACATTCTACAAAAACATGCATAACGATCCAGTCGTAGAAATCATGTAAAGAACGCACCAAAAACAATGAAAACTACAAAAAAATAATATAAATAAATGGGTGAAAATGTCATCAAAATGTAATATAATGAATTATAAATTAGAATATGGTTCATTAATATATTAATAACACTCATTGAAACATTACATAGGAGTTATGAACACATTTGAAGGATGTAGAAACAGGGGTAAGCAATTCTTTAACCAAAACATGTTTTTAATATATTAAAGATTTTTTCTTAAAAATATTTCTATTTTATGTACATGATTTAAAAATGGTTTTTATAAATGTTTCTATATTTTATTAATGTTTTAATTACTCTTATTTTTTTTAAATATGAATATTTTTCTTAACATATGTTTGGGACTTTTGAAATCCATTCTAAATATCTCTTTTATGAAATTCAAAAAGATTGTCCTTATATATATAGTATGAGTGATCTATCACACTTTCATGATGCCTTATTACATTATTGTTTACTTTATGTGATTTCAAAATTGTTTTTTAATAATATTATTTTATTATTATGTGTGCAGATATTATAATTTAAAAATTATTTCTTACAAGAAGAGGGTATTATGATATCTTGAAGGGTTTCTTCCTATGTTTTTAAATGAGTAATCATGTATTTTATTCATGATATGTTCCTTAGACATTATTTATGTTGTTTTGAGTACATTATAGAACTATATATGATGTATTGAGACCCATTATAGCTCATTATATGTTTGGTAGATCCCATTATAGCTCATTATGTGATGGGTGAGACACATTATAGCTCCCCAATGCATTAGGTACTCCGAAAATAGAAATTTACAAAATGGTTATTCCATGTGTAAGGTTGAATTTAGGAGTGATATGGTAAATATGTCATAGAGAAAATGCATGATGTTTTATGCATGCTACATAGTTTTTATAAAATGGATTTTATCGTTTTTTTGTTTGTCACGTGACTTAAAATTTCATTATTTATATCCCTTACTGAGATTTTTTGTCTCATTATACATTTTTAAAATTTTCTCATGGGTTATAAGGATTTGTAAGAGACTTAAAGATGTCAATTTCAAATTTTATGAATATTTTTCAATGAAAACTTGTTTTTTAAATGTATTCTTTTGAAAAAGATGGATATTGTTTTCAAAGTATCCACTTTATATGAATGTGGTATGTTATGTATATATTATGTCTTAATATTCTAAAAATATAAATCTGAAAATATCATCAATTTGACAAAAATTATGTTTTTGACTAAAACTCAAGATTATGTAATGTTTTAAAGAGGTTTTATTATAGTATGTATCAAATGATGGTTTAAAAAACCTTAGGTGTAAAGACCCGTAAAATTCAAGGGAATTTTTTTTTCTTAATTTTCTTTGGAATTTTACAAGAGCGCTGTTTCAGACGGCACCTAATTCCCAGGCCCGGAGTGCCCGGAATTAATTTCCGAAGTTTGGCTCGGGTACGTTCAGTGAACGAACGAGCGGGAATTCCTAACTTTTGATCTGGTGCTCGGAATTGAAATCTGAGGGCACCGATGAACTCGCAGCGCCGATATTCGCTTAAAGAGACCTTTTCGGGAGTTGCGTTTGTTGCGGGTTGAAAGTTAAGTTTTGGGGTTTTCAGTTGAGTTAAATAAAATTTGTGTAAGACAAATTTTATTTTTAGTTTCTTAAAAACCTACCAAAGGGGGTTGGAAGTGGGACCCACACCCACTTAACCTCCCTTGAGAGGATTAAGTGTGGTGGGGCCCACACGAACCCCTAGACTTTTCAAGTTCCCTTAACCCCCCTCTTTATTGGCTTAAGTTACATAATTAATTATGGGAGTTAAACCCTTTTTGAATTTCAAACTTTTGAAATTCTTATGTGTTTTGTAATAATAAAATAAGATGTTATCTTATTTTATGTTGGGTTGTTTGTTTGTCTCCATGAGAGATTTTGGAGAGCTTCCTCTTCATCTTCAAGCTCTGACGAAGAACGAAGAACGCTCAACCTCCGACGAAGAACGACGCCTCTCTTCTTCGTCCTCGGTGTCAACAAGAGGGAACGTCACTTCCTCCTCGGACCTTCTTCGTCGGCAAACGAAGATCCTCCAACGACGTGTCTCTTCGGGCATATCTCTTCGTCAACGGATTTGACGAACGACGACCGCGATGCCGATGACGTCTTCTTCCGTGACGACCGACCTCCGTGATGTCTGATCTCCGCGACGCTCCTCCTTCGCGGATCGTTGACGAGCTCCGCGAACTTCCTTCGAGGTAGGGGTTGTTAATTCAATATTTATTTATTTCGTTCTTGATCGTGGATCTAGCATGACTAACGTGAGGATGTTGATTCTTAAGTTGAGTTATTTATTTTAACGTGAGGGGGGCCGGACCGCATGAACACAGCCGAACCCCCCTCCATCGTTCATGTTTATTCATGCGGGTGGAAGCAAGTGGCGTGGTGCCGTCGCACCACGCGGATGATCGTACAAATATTTTACGCGGCGCCGTCACGCTACGTCAAGGAAAAATCTTCAAGAATGCGACGCCGTCGCGCCGCGTTGAAAAGAATCATGGCACGGCGAAAGGGGCGCGGTGCCGTCGCACCGCGCCGGACGACGAACACCGCGGCCGGTTCCGGGCCGCGGCGGGACGAGGAGACCGCGGCCGGATCCGGGCCGCGGTGGGATGTGAAGACCGGCGGCCGGGCCGCCGGCGTCGGAAGTCGATGGCGAGACCGGAATTTCCGGTCCCGTTAGTAAAAACCGGCCGGCCAGCTGGCCGGCCGGATGACATAAAACCGGGGGAATAAATCCCCCGGCCGGTTCAACAAAACCCCCCTCTTAATGAGGGGGGCGGTTCTTTAAAGGAGGGGGGGGGGCAGCAGCCCCCCGGTTCGTTTCCAGCCAGCCCCCACATGCGGGGGCCGTTTTCTTCAAATGGCGCGGCACAAGGCCGCGCCGCCTAATCAATCCACGGGGGTTTGATCCCCCCGCGCGACCTCCATGCGGCGCCAGCCGCCAAGCCACAGCGGCCCGCCGCGGCCGGCCGCGCCGCCGCCGCCGCCCCAGGGGGGGGGGGGGGGTCGGGCCGGGTCGGCCCGGACCCGGACCCCCCCGTTTCGAACCAGATTTGGTTTTTGGCCCATAACTTGAGCCTCGGACCTCCGATCGACGAACCGTCAGCGGAAACGCGATCCTTGGATCGAGACGGTCGTTTCGGTATATCGCACACAAGGTTTCGGATTACTTGAGTTCGGCCGGGTTGGTTCGTTCACGAAACCAACCGGGCCTTCGGAGCGGAAACGCTCATATCTTGAGCTACGAACGTCCGATTGACGCACCGTCAGTCGCGTTGTGTTCCTCTTAGTGAGACGGATCTTTTGGCATACTCCGCCCGAGGTTTGGACGCAGGTGGAGTACGGCCGGGTTGGTTCGTTCACGAAACCAACCGGGCCCTCGGAGCGGAAACGCTCATATCTTGAGTTCCGGACGTCCGATTGACGTGCCGTCGACTTTGATGGAATCCTCTAAGTGAGACGGATCTTTTGGCATACCCCGCCCGAGGTTTGGACAAAGGTGTAGTACGGTCGGGTTGGTTTTACCTTAAAAACCAACCGGGCCCCGGGAACGAAAAGGCCAATAACTCTCAGACCGGACGTCCGATCGACGCGCCGTCTGTTGCGTTGAGTTCCTGTTGACAATACGGAACTTTTGGATACATCAACTCTAGTTTTTGTGACAGTTGATGTATCAGCCTCTCGGCTCGTGGAGCGGACCCTCCGAACGAGCTTGCTGTGTGCGGGAACCCTAGTGCTGGCTGCGACTGTTACTGTGACGACTACTACTACTGCTACTGTGACTGCGACAACGACAGTACAGAGATCCTGTGTGGATTCGACGACGACGACTACAGCACTCAGTGATCCTACGTGGAACAGTGCTACCGAACCTGTGTGAGCTGAATCTTCTGTTTACCTAGGGCGGTGGAGCGCTTGGGTGTAGCGGCGAACCCATGGTACTTGACAGTGGTGGTGTGCTTGGATGCAGCAGCAGACCCTTGGCGGTGGAGCGCTTGGTTGTAGCGACGGACCCGCGATACTCTACGGAGCATGTGCGCTTGGTTGTAGCGACAGACCTGCGACGGTGGAGACGTGCGTGCGGAGTACGGAGACCGTGTAGATGACTGAGACCTGACGACTGCTTGACCGACTCGACTTGGAGTGAGTCGACTAGCCCAGTGGACGGAGCGCCCAGTAGTTGGCAGCAGACCCACGGCGGACGGAGCGCTTGGTAGTTGGCGGCAAACCCGCGGTACTCGACAGGAGGAGTACCTCAGTAGGCTATCTGGGTGAGCGCCCGGTATTTGGCAGCAGACCCTCAGCGGACGGAGCGCCCGGTAGTTGGCAGCAGACCCGCGGTACTCGACAGGAGGAGTACTCCAGCAGTCTTAGGTTAGTGAGCAGTACCTCGGAGTCGTGACAGGACTACTGCACACTTCAGAGACGGGGCTCTTCAGCAGCTACGGTTTCGATAATAAAATCCTGGTTTGAGCTGAGTCAATGATCTTTGTGTTTCCTCATGATTGAGATGGGTCGCATGATAACTTAGGTATATGTATGGGCATATACCTGGGTAATAGTTATCCGTTGATTTCATAAACTTGTTATAAACTGTGTGAACTTGTACTGTTATCCTGTGTGGATTACTCTTCTTGTGGATTGGGTTGTTCTTGGACTCGGTGTTGGAGCCGAACGGAAATTGGTGACATAGGTATATGTATGGGCATATACCTAATCATTTCTGGATGTTACTTTGTGATTGTATCTTCTTGTGGTTTATCCTTTGTGGATTTCAGGAGTCCTTTGGGGGGTCTCGGGGTCCCTACTGAGTAGCTTATACTCACCCCTGCACGGGCTTTTCCCGCACTTCGTTGTGTTGGTTGCAGACGACAGACAGCGCTGACTGCGGTTGAGGCTTTCGGAGTAGGTCGGTACCCGGAGGAGGACCACTGAGCGGGACGTGCTCGGAGCGGACAGTTGGACCCAAGGAGTTGTGGAGCTATCTGTACCTACCCTTCAGGTAGAATCCGTGGTGGACGATCCAGGAGCTGAGCCATCTGTACCTACCCTTCAGGTAGGAATCGAGGAGGACGTCCCAGGAGCCGCTTGTACTTTCAGTTGCTGTTTTCCCTTTTGAGTTGTACTTTACTTTACAGTTGGGCTTCTATTTCCGGCCCCCTTTACTTTTCTGCACTTTGTAGTTACTTTCCGCTTGCTGACTCTGTGGTGGCTGTTTCTCATAAAGGCAATGCCTTCCCTGTTTACCGGGATTTTACACCTTGGTGCTAGTCGCCAGCCCCTGGCCTATGGAAGGCGGGCTTGGGGTAGTCACGGCACGGGCCCCGAGGGCGGGTCGTGACAAATTGGTATCAGAGGAGTTCGGTTCTACCGCGAACTCTGATATTTTCTATGTGAAGCAATAGTGTTTAGTGTATTGAGTGTGGTTATCAGTCCAGGGAGTCCAGTGTTGGTGCGGCGGCCGACGTATCCGTACCCAGGACCCTGACTTCTGATTTCCGACTTAATGCATGAAAACACTGATTGCGTGTGTGTTTCCCAAAAGGTTTAAAGTCAGCTCAAACCAGGTCAGCTCACCAGGTATAAATCGTTGACCGTAACACAACTGTTCAGAATGTCACCATGCAGATAGTTAGCTGGAGTTCCGAGAGAGTTCTCGATGATGGCCCACCGAGCAGCGAGACTCCGGTGCAGGGCCCCTTTTTCAGTGTTGGCACCTTCGGGTGGTGTACCAGCAGCACCACCACCCGTTAGGCAGCAGATGCCACTAGCTGACGGTGCACGCTAGCAGAGCGCGATGCACGAGTTCCAGCAGTAGAGGCCTATGAGGATACGAGGCGAGACAGTTTTCCCAGGCATCAGTGGACTGGATGGAGGCGGTTGCTAGAGTTCTACGCCTAGCTTGGATACTAGTAGAGTGGATGATGATCTTAGCTCCTGTTGTTTCCAGTGAGTGACCATGAGGTTGGTCCTTATAGTAATGAGGCTTCGGTACGCGAACCGATACCTGGGATAGTACCTACGGGTAGTGTGCCAGCTATGTCACTACCTGTTGGTCAGCATACACTACCGGCGGTACCGGTAGCAGAGACTCACAGGCTTAGTGCCTTACATATGTTTTAGCACCAGATATCCCTCAAGTTTCGAAGTGAGCCTGTCTCGTAGGCGGCTGAGGACTGGCTTGAGGAGGTGGTTGTGAGTTTTCTGGAGCTAATACAACTTCGACAGTACGACATGTCGGAAGCAGAGCACTCAACGTGGCTTACCAATCAATCTTGGTATTCGTTGGTTGCGTTGTGATCAGTTCTTTAGAATCGAACTTCTGAGCGAAGTGTGTCTAAAGGACATCCGAACCAATTCTTTTCCTCTATGCATTCCTACCTATGTTAGGATGCTAGAGAGAACCATAGTGGTTGTGAACGTTAGCAGTGAAAGGCAGGAATCTAGCGCCAGTCTCAGAGACTCGGGCGTGTAAAAATGTTTCAGGAGGAGGAAGTGCTAAGGACAGATGAATCTGCAGGGTAGCAGACGTGGAAGCAGAGCTTAGAGAGCAGCATGTGGTGGTGTACATTTCGACATGTTACGACCACCCGACTTAGTAGTCCCCGCCAGGCTCAGGGAGCAGGAGGGCTGGGGAGGAGAGTAGCTGCATTGCGGTCAAGGAGTGTGACCCAGGAGCTCTAAGAATGATTCGGGGTACGAATTATGTCTACTACGAGCTGCCATATCTATAGACATAATAACCAATCATTCTACCCTTCCGCGAATCATGTCCCAGACCTAGAGGTTCCAGGTAAGCCGTAGACTTGACCCTCACGTCTGGAGATACCTTTGGGAGGAGACTCGATAATCACACTTACACCGACGGTGTGATTTGACCTCGAGGCGAGAGTTTCGGTTGGAATCTCTTGGTGGCAGCGTAGAGGCCTTACGACGTTGATCTGGGTATGGTTTTGATTCACAAATCATACCCCGGTTGACTGTTTTAGGCAAACGTCGGAATGGGTTTTCCTTGGTCGGCGAAAAGGAAACCCTGGGCAGCAGATGTTAAACTCAGGCATAAGAGGGTGTGGCCGATCACTCTTGAGTTGGTCAACCCTACCCTTGTGGCAGCAGGAGTTTTGAGTTTCAGTTCTAACCTAAAAAGGGAAACCTCTTGAATTCGAGGGTGACGAACACGTTCTTATACGGTCTCAACCCGATGAGGTTTCGGAGATGTGGCCGAGGCGGCATGTTATCTCAGAAGTTCGAAGGACCCTTTTGATCTTCAGCAGGGTAGGCGAGGAGGTTTACCGCTTGACCCTACCACCTCAGTCGCACCAGGTGCATAATGTCCACCATGTGTCTCAGCTGTGGAGATACGTGTTTGTTTCTTCACACGTCATCGACCCCGGGGAATTGGACGTCGATGACAGGGCGACAAACACAGAGGTTCTAGTAGAGATCGAGGATCGAGAGGAGCAGGATCTACGTGAACGGTTGCTTCCTCTGGGGTGCTTCTCGGGTAGCACGAGATCTTCAGGTGAGCATATGGGAGCGTAAAGCTCAGTTGCGTGCTCAGTGCTACCTAGTTTCCCTTAAGTAAGAGTTGAAGCTTTACGGGGACGTAAAGCCCTGAGGTGGGAGTAATGTAAAGACCCGTAAAATTCAAGGGAATTTTTTTTTCTTAATTTTCTTTGGAATTTTACAAGAGCGCTGTTTCAGACGGCACCTAATTCCGAGGCCCGGAGTGCCCGGAATTAATTTCCGAAGTTTGGCTCGGGTACGTTTAGTGAACGAACGAGCGGGAATTCCTAACTTTTGATCCGGTGCTCGGAATTGAAATCCGAGGGCACCGATGAACTCGCAGCGCCGATATTCGCTTAAAGAGACCTTTTCGGGAGTTGCGTTTGTTGCGGGTTGAAAGTTAAGTTTTGGGGTTTTCAGTTGAGTTAAATAAAATTTGTGTAAGACAAATTTTATTTTTAGTTTGTTAAAAACCTACCAAAGGGGGTTGGAAGTGGGACCCACACCCACTTAACCTCCCTTGAGAGGATTAAGTGTGGTGGGGCCCACACGAACCCCTAGACTTTTCAAGTTCCCTTAACCCCCCTCTTTATTGGCTTAAGTTACTTAATTAATTATGGGAGTTAAACCCTTTTTGAATTTCAAACTTTTGAAATTTTTATGTGTTTTGTAATAATAAAATAAGATGTTATCTTATTTTATGTTGGGTTGTTTGTTTGTCTCCTAGAGAGCTTTTGGAGAGCTTCCTCTTCATCTTCAAGCTCTGACGAAGAACGAAGAACGCTCAACCTCCGACGAAGAACGACGCCTCTCTTCTTCGTCCTCGGTGTCAACAAGAGGGAACGTCGCTTCCTCCTCGGACCTTCTTCGTCGGCAAACGAAGATCCGCCAACGACGTGTCTCTTCGGGCATATCTCTTCGTCAACGGATTTGACGAACGACGACTGTGATGCCGACGACGTCTTCTTCCGTGACGACCGACCTCCGTGATGTCCGATCTCCGCGACGCTCGTCCTTCGCGGATCGTTGACGAGCTCCGCGAACTTCCTTCGAGGTAGGGGTTGTTAATTCAATATTTATTTATTTCGTTCTTGATCGTGGATCTAGCATGACTAACGTGAGGATGTTGATTCTTAAGTTGAGTTATTTATTTTAACGTGAGGGGGGCCGGACCGCATGAACATGGCCGAACCCCCCTCCATCGTTCATGTTTATTCATGCGGGTGGAAGTAAGTGGCGTGGTGCCGTCGCACCACGCGGATGATCGTACAAATATTTTACGTGGCGCCATCGCGCTACGTCAAGGAAAAATCTTCAAGAATGCGACGCCGTCGCGCCGCGTTGAAAAGAATCATGGCACGGCGAAAGGGGCGCGGTGTCGTCGCACCGCGCCGGACGACGAACATCGCGGCCGGTTCCGGGCCGCGGCGGGACGAGGAGACCGCGGCCAGATCCGGGCCGCGGCGGGATGTGAAGACCGGCGGCCGGGCCGCCGGCGTCGGAAGTCGAAGGCGGGACCGGAATTTCAGGTCCCGTTAGTAAAAACCGGCCGGCCAGCTGGCCGGCCGGATGACATAAAACCGGGGGAACAAATCCCCCGGCCGGTTCAACAAAACCCCCCTCTTAATGAGGGGGGCGGTTCTTTAAAGGAGGGGGGGGGGGGGGCAGCAGCCCCCCGGTTCGTTTCCAGCCGGCCCCCACATGCGGGGGCCGTTTTCTTCAAATGGCGCGGCACAAGGCCGCGCCGCCTAATCAATCCACGGGGGTTTGATCCCCCCGCGCGGCCTCCATGTGGCGCCAGCCGCCTAGCCACCGCGGCCCGCCGCGGCCCGCCGCGCCGCCGCCGGCCGCCGCCGCCCCAGGGGGGGGGGGGGGTCGGGCCGGGTCGGCCCGGACCCGGACCCCCCCGTTTCGAACCAGATTTGGTTTTTCGCCCATAACTTGAGCCTCGGACCTCCGATCGACGAACCGTCAGCGGCAACGCGATCCTTGGATCGAGACGGTCGTTTCGGTATATCGCACACAAGGTTTCAGATTACTTGAGTTCGGCCGGGTTGGTTCGTTCACGAAACCAACCGGGCCTTCGGAGCGGAAACGCTCATATCTTGAGCTACGAACGTCCGATTGACGCGCCGTCAGTCGCGTTGTGTTCCTCTTAGTGAGACGGATCTTTTGGCATACTCCGCCCGAGATTTGGACGCAGGTGGAGTACGGCCGGGTTGGTTCGTTCACGAAACCAACCGGGCCCTCGGAGCGGAAACGCTCATATCTTGAGTTCCGGACGTCCGATTGACGTGCCGTCGACTTTGATGGAATCCTCTAAGTGAGACGGATCTTTTGGCATACCCCGCCCGAGGTTTGGACACAGGTGTAGTACGGTCGGGTTGGTTTTACCTTAAAAACCAACCGGGCCCCGGGAACGAAAAGGCCAATAACTCTCAGACCGGACGTCCGATCGACGCGCCGTCTGTTGCGTTGAGTTCCTGTTGACAATACGGAACTTTTGGATACATCAACTCTAGTTTTTGTGACAGTTGATGTATCAGCCTCTCGGCTCGTGGAGCGGACCCTCCGAACGAGCTTTCTGTGTGCGGGAACCCTAGTGCTGGCTGCGACTGTTACTGTGACGACTACTACTACTGCTACTGTGACTGCGACAACGACAGTACAGAGATACTGTGTGGATTCGACGACGACGACTACAGCACTCAGTGATCCTACGTGGAACAGGGCTACCGAACCTGTGTGAGCTGAATCTTCTGTTTACCTGGGGCGGTGGAGCGCTTGGGTGTAGCGGCGAACCCGTGGTACTTGACAGTGGTGGTGCGCTTGGATGCAGCAGCAGACCCTTGGCGGTGGAGCGCTTGGTTGTAGCGACGGACCCGAGATACTCTACGGAGCATGTGCGCTTGGTTGTAGCGACAGACCTGCGACGGTGGAGACGTGCGTGCGGAGTACGGAGACCGTGTAGATGACTGAGACCTGACGACTGCTTGACCGACTCGACTTGGAGTGAGTCGACTAGCCCAGTGGACGGAGCGCCCAGTAGATGGCAGCAGACCCACGGCGGACGGAGCGCCTGGTAGTTGGCGGCAAACCCGCGGTACTCGACAGGAGGAGTACCTCAGTAGGCTATCTGGGTGAGCGCCCGGTATTTGGCAGCAGACCCTCAGCGGACGGAGCGCCCGGTAGTTGGCAGCAGACCCGCGGTACTCGACATGAGGAGTACTCCAACAGTCTTAGGTTAGTGAGCAGTACCTCGGAGTCGTGACAGGACTACTGCACACTTCAGAGACGGGGCTCTTCAGCAGCTACGGTTTCGATAATAAAATCCTGGTTTGAGCTGAGTCAATGATCTTTGTGTTTCCTCATGATTGAGATGGGTCGCATTGTAGCGGACCCGTATCCTGACATACATTGTCATTACATTACTTTTGCGGAATACTTAGTACATAACAAAAACACACACACAAGGACCGTAATAGTTTAGTGTCTTTGGAAACTCGGACTATAATCTTCTAATCGTGGTGAAAGATCTTCAACATCTCCCATAAAGATCTTCCTTTTTTTTACCTAAAACCTTTCTTTATATCCTGGGGAAAAGAAAACATAAAAGGGTGAGCTCAAATGCTCAGTAAGGGTAAACAAAAGAAATATCAATCACATCATATTCATAAGAACATAACATTTTGGAAATCATAACCTGCAAAAGAGAGCATAATTTCATAACATGGGATAAATCATGGTAGTGAAATGTAATCACAATAATCATAACATAAAACATGGAACTTTGTGGCATACACACATAATCATAGAGAATCATTTCTTGTTAGTCAAGACTCATTGCCAAGACTATCTTAGTGGACAAAGTCCCTTTCTGAATCGAGTAATCCTCGTTTCAGTCCTGTTTCACTGAATCGGTATAACCTACCATTCCAGCCATGTCTATCTCATGAGATATAAAATCTTTACCCAATGCATTGGAGGGAGATATAGGTCCCACCCATCTCTTAATGAATCCTTTCTTATGTGTGCCACAAAATCATAAATCATACATCATTGCATAACCCATGTAATAAAAATGGGATTCTTAAACAACATGACATCATAAAACCATTCATATAAGATAAAGGAATTCATAAACATAATTCCATCACAACATAGTCAAATCAATGTAAAAATATGGATAGAAACAGAACCCTTTATTATCTTATATGGAAAATAATTTTGATAAAACACTTGAATTGAATTCTTGAGGAAAATATCCTTTCTTCTTCAAAATCAATTTCTTTTCAAAAAACATCATGCAATTTTAAAAGAAAGAGATTTTATTGAAAATAGTCATGAAATCTTTTAGAGGAAGCTTCATGAAAATAAGGCTTTATAAAACAGTATAAATCCGTTCGTGCCGTATAAGTTAAAAAAAACATTCTTCGTACTTTTGTCGGAAAAGTCAAAAAGTACCTCGTATAAAAACGAAAAAAGATTCCTTTCATATATTTTACTAAAAACTCACCGAAGGGTAAAATTGGATTTAAAAAATTGTAGGTGGATGGAAATAATATTACATATTGAAGAAACATGGATGTGGATGATAAAATACACCCCAGTAAATACCAAAGTATAAACAATCTCGGATAAAAATGAGATTGTGATATTTCCCTTACCTTAGGTCCGACTAGCTTTGTAAGTGTCCGAACCTCCTGTATAATGATTTAAATCATGTTATTGACTTATTACAGAATCATATTCATTGTTATGATATCATATATGGTTCACTTATGACATTATATTCCATGTTAAAGAAGCGTTTTGGGTAAAATCGTTTCATTTATCGTAGGTGTTTTGACTTGTTTGTTCTTGACATAATTATTACTTATATCATGATTTACTTACTTCCAGAATATAAAATATGATTTATATATCATATATATTCAGTATATATATATATAATAGGTAGATAAATAAAATGAAAAACACCGTTCATGGAGACGGTAGTCCGTACGTACGCATGAACGCTGTTTTTCTTTCCTTATTGTCTTGAAATGGAAGTAAGTAGATGACATACATATGTATATATATAAATAAATCCAGTAGCTTTATAATGTCATATATTTCATTATTATGTCTTATATATACATTATAATCATTCTTAAATGGTTAACATGGAGAATGAATCTCATCGCGTCGTGGAGACGGTAGTCCGTACGTACGCACGAGCGATGATATCATTTCTATAAATATTGAATTGGATTGGAGTGGATTATACAATATATCAGAATCAATATGATGTTGTAATAACTATTTATAGTTATTCTTTACACCATTATACCCATCCATGTAAGGTGGTGGTGGAAAATAGATTACACCACGGCGTGGAGACGGTATTCCGTACGTACGCACGCGCGGTGATTTCTTTTTCCGTAGGATGGATAGATGGTGAAATAGGGTTGTTTCATACTTATAATAACATATCAGTATATGAGTGATACTGATGTTATTACTTCATAATGAAACAACCTAATAAGAAGAAGTGGAAGAAGAAATAAAGATGAAAGAATTGGTAACGGTAATTACCTCTTCTTTGAAGTGCCTCTTTGAGACCTCCTCTTAGGGCACTAGAATTGGTCTTTGGGGAAGACCAGAACCTCTAGGATGTTTCTAGGGAAGTGGAGAAGGAATTTTGGCAGGGGTTGTCCGAGATTGAGTGCTCAAATTGGTGTGAGGAGGAGGGGGAGGAGGTGTCCTTTTATAGGGGAGGAGAGGGGCACCTTAGGAATATCTCAAAATATTATTTTATATTAAAGTCAAAATCGGTTTATAATGGTTCCAAAGGGTCTTATTTCGAAGCTAAAGTGGGGATGGGTCGAAATCCTATCAACCAATATAATTTAGACAAGTTTAGGATATTATTTTAACCTTATCAATTAGATTTAACTCTAAGTTAAATAATTTAACTTTTATCATGTCTTTTTGTTTTCTTTCACTATATGGTTAATACACTTACTATAACATGCCAAAAGAACCCCAAATTGTTTATTATTAATATATATATCCGTATCTAGGTCATTTGGCCGAACCTTAGATTTTTAAAAATACAATAACAATTAATAATATAATATTTGATTTAAAAACTATTTTGTGTCAATTTTGACACTATTTGATATATGATTTTTGTGAAAGTCATAAGAGAATTAAATGTTCGAACCAAGTTGATTAAATCAACACTAATACATCATAGTAACCTAGAAAATTAGTTTAATTCATAAAAAATCTTAAATTACATTCATTTTAGCATTTATAACATCAATTATGTTAATATTTCCTTAAAAGGGTAATTACTGCATCATCGTTGTGTCAAATATAAATTAATTTATTTAAAGTCTAAAAATTATAAATAAAATATCATTATGTAGGAAATCTTTTTAGCTTTATAATTAATATTTATAGTCGAATTTATCTTATGTATAACCCCATATTAAAAATGTTTTAGTAAATAAACATTGATTTTAACTCTTTTAACTCTTCTTTGAATTAAATAATAATAAATGTCCTAATCTAATCCAAGTGGGCCTAAATGGTCATATTATATTCCTAAGGTTGTTTTTGGCCGAATTACACTTATCCAATAGAATTAGGACATGTGTTAGGGTAATAGTAATATCATATTTACCCTTAGTTACCCTATTTACTATTAACCGTGGTAAAAAAAAGTAAAAAGTTACTATTCACCAAAAATTATTTTCATCTCATTGAACCACATTTTAGTCCTTGATATTAACCGTGTCTGTCGGATTTTCGAAATTCCATTCACAGAAGTGGTAAAATTAAGTTTTATGCAAAATTCAGTTTTTAACCTACCACTTAGTAGTTTCACTATTCATCAAAAATTGATGTTTTTCAAAACAATGCCAAAATTTCATCCTAAGCTATATTTCATATTCCGAATTCAAAAATGAAGTCTATTTTACCATATTCATAACATAGATGTTGCATTAATTAATTTTATAATTAAATCCCGCTGTTAAAACAAATAGCGTGTTTTTAAGAAACAATATCTATCAAAATATTGACACTTGTTTATGTCTGGTTTAAATGTGAAATTACATCCAATGACCAACATTGTATTAAATTGTAAAAATATATTCTAAATATATTTTAAAACCACTCAAATTAATGTTTTATCACTATTAATTATTTCGATTAAAAAAAAGTTGTTTTTAATTATAATTTAGTAATTTTCACTATTCATCAGAATATGAATGTTATCTGAAAAGTACCAAAATTTCACCTTAGGCTAAATTCGATACTCCGAATCCAAAAATGAAGTTCATTTTGAAAAATAAGATTTACAGAATTTCAAAAAGTGGTTATTACTATTCATAACGACTTGTTTTAATAATATTTTAATAGAATATCATTGTTTAGTGAAACTCAGTATTGCGTACTACACACGCTATCGAGGAAGGTTGTGATTGCGTGTAATGCAAGGCAAGTCAAGGATGCGTGTTGTGCAAGCTCCTTTTAGTGTAGCGTACAACACAAGACATTAATAAAATTAAAAAGAATATTTTTTTTTATAAAATCTTGGGCTGTTACATTCTACCCCCCTTAAAATGAATTTCGCCCTCGAAATTCGTCGGGGTTATAAATGGTTTACTATTCGAAAGTTTCTTTAATAGAAACCCACATCGTAAAAAGGAATACCAAAACTTGGCTTTAAAAACTAAAGTATGAAATGTAACGATTACCCAAATAAATTAATCACTGGGTTTCCACATAGGTGAAAATATGGATATGGAAGAGAAATCTAACCATCATGTTCTGATGGAGAGTGGTAGAGAACATGGCTATGGAAAAAGCCAAAAATCACAAATCCATAAATTTGTGATGATATAAGGTACCATCTGATTCCTCAGGTATAAGATCACTAGGACAACATTTTTGGTTTTCAAGATCATTTCCCTAAAGTTAAAAATTTGAATTAGAATAAATACTTACTTTATTTTGGTACAATCTAACTTTTGTTCGTGCCTTTAACAATTTCCACTTAATCTCTTAAATAAATGAAGTTGAATTTGTTATTCGTGAAGTGTTAGCAGATCATGTGATAGAATGACGGTTCATTCCATCTATCTCAAACAAAAAGTTAGCAAAAATTATATACATAAGTCGATCTATAGTGAGATTAATCACATATGGTTCCTAAAATGGACTTATACTTCATATATCATGCTGCTTAATATAATAAAACTAGTTTCTACTAAACAGGGACTTCCTGTAGGTCAGTGGTAGGCGATAAAGGCCAGTCGCACTTCGGTTGTGGGTTCGATTCCCATAGCCTTGTCCGACGCGATGGGTTGTCGCTCGTCCTGCAGGTTGTCCTTTTTCTAAAGCTATATTACTATAACATCCCATCAATAATATCGAAAATCTTCTATCCTTAAACAATACTAACTTATGTCCAACATAATCCAGTCTAATCTTTAGGCTTATACATAATACTGCAGTCCACTCTCATAATATAGTGACAACGATCACCAGAGATTTAATACTGTCGTTGATCCCCATATATCATAAGATATGTCTTGTTGGTCACATTCCAAACATTCAAAGTCCTTAATCGTGTATTCTCTTGAATACCTTAGTGAAAACATGAATGCAGTTTAAAGTTAACACTTTCCACATACCAAAATCCTCAAAATTCTATATACTCAAACCATGATATCACTTAGTCCTTATATCAATCATGAGCTCATGAATACAATCAAACATCTCATTATCTTCTTATCCTTTCATTATGCACTTATCATCTACTTTCCAAAAGTATCTGAATAACCTTTCATGGTTACTGGTACCATTCATCATACACTTTCAAAACTTAAGGAAAGACAACAGTGTAACAATCCTTAGATGTCTCCTTATTCCATGAGATTACTTATACAACATTACACATGATAAACATGTAATCATTCCACTACATTCTTAGACCATTGATCGAGCTTCAACATTTCTTTCATCTCACATATCATTTGTAGTTTCTTCATCATCATCAACATAAATACTTCCCATACGACCATACTGATTCTCTTCATGAGACTTTCCCTTAGGGCATTGGTTTGCATAATTCCCGTACATTCCACATTTAAAGCATTTAACCATTGTTGATGTCGTAGCAATACCATTATCCTCATCCATGGTGTTAACTGAACCTTTTCCTTTGCACTTACTTGCTTTGTGTCCTTCTTTTCCACACCCAAAGCATCTTCCAGTTCCTTTGAAACATTCTCCTTGATGCCTCTTCCCACATGATTTACATAGGGGAAATTGAACTTTCTTTCCTCTATGATCATCAGAGAACTCCATCTTTCTCTTATTAGTCGAGTCAGGAAACTTACCAAATTTTACTTTATTGATCATGTTGTGAGATTGCTGATTCGGCATAATAATGATGTTTGGACATCCAAATCCCATTTCATTTGGTTGCTCATGAAGAATATCATTCCATTGTCCATGATATCCTCCATTATTGTGAATCATCTTGTTTCCAGCCATTTTCTAAAACCCAAACAGAATAGTGTTAGATGCAAAAATCATGATAAAGGGGAGGTAACTTAAATATCTATCATCTTTGGTTTAATCTAATATCGTTACCATAGTTCTAGGACTATATCCTATACGTATACTTATCCTTAGGGGCATCCCTAGACATACCTTAGAAATATCTCTAGGGATCTCACTAACGTTTTCGCATCCTAGTTTCCAAAGGTTGACAAAACCTTTCCTCTAATACCAACTGTAGCGGACCCGTATCCTGACATACATTGTCATTACATTACTTTTGCGGAATACTTAGTACATAACAAAAACACACACACAAGGACCGTAATAGTTTAGTGTCTTTGGAAACTCGGACTATAATCTTCTAATCGTGGTGAAAGATCTTAAACATCTCCCATAAAGATCTTCCTTTTTTTTACCTAAAACCTTTCTTTATATCCTGGGGAAAAGAAAACATAAAAGGGTGAGCTCAAATGCTCAGTAAGGGTAAACAAAAGAAATATCAATCACATCATATTCATAAGAACATAACATTTTGGAAATCATAACCTGCAAAAGAGAGCATAATTTCATAACATGGGATAAATCATGGTAGTGAAATGTAATCACAATAATCATAACATAAAACATGGAACTTTGTGGAATACACACATAATCATAGAGAATCATTTCTTGTTAGTCAAGACTCATTGCCAAGACTATCTTAGTGGACAAAGTCCCTTTCTGAATCGAGTAATCCTCGTTTCAGTCCTGTTTCACTGAATCGGTATAACCTACCATTCCAGCCATGTCTATCTCATGAGATATAAAATCTTTACCCAATGCATTGGAGGGAGATATAGGTCCCACCCATCTCTTAATGAATCCTTTCTTATGTGTGCCACAAAATCATAAATCATACATCATTGCATAACCCATGTAATAAAAATGGGATTCTTAAACAACATGACATCATAAAACCATTCATATAAGATAAAGGAATTCATAAACATAATTCCATCACAACATAGTCAAATCAATGTAAAAATATGGATAGAAACAGAACCCTTTATTATCTTATATGGAAAATAATTTTGATAAAACACTTGAATTGAATTCTTGAGGAAAATATCCTTTCTTCTTCAAAATCAATTTCTTTTCAAAAAACATCATGCAATTTTAAAAGAAAGAGATTTTATTGAAAATAGTCATGAAATATTTTAGAGGAAGCTTCATGAAAATAAGGCTTTATAAAACAGTATAAATCCGTTCGTGCCGTATAAGTTAAAAAAAACATTCTTCGTACTTTTGTCGGAAAAGTCAAAAATTACCTCGTATAAAAACGACAAAAGATTCCTTTCATATATTTTACTAAAAACTCACCGAAGGGTAAAATTGGATTTAAACAATTGTAGGTGGATGGAAATAATATTAAATATTGAAGAAACATGGATGTGGATGATAAAATACACCCCAGTAAATACCAAAGTATAAACAATCTCGGATAAAAATGAGATTGTGATATTTCCCTTACCTTAGGTCCGACTTGCTTTGTAAGTGTCCGAACCTCCTGTATAATGATTTAAATCATGTTATTGACTTATTACAGAATCATATTCATTGTTATGATATCATATATGGTTCACTTATGACATTATATTCCATGTTAAAGAAGTGTTTTGGGTAAAATCATTTCATTTATCGTAGGTGTTTTGACTTGTTTGTTCTTGACATAATTATTACTTATATCATGATTTACTTACTTCCAGAATATAAAATATGATTTATATATCATATATATTCAGTATATATATATATAATAGGTAGATAAATAAAATGAAAAACACCGTTCATGGAGACGGTAGTCCGTACGTACGCATGAACGCTGTTTTTCTTTCCTTATTGTCTTGAAATGGAAGTAAGTAGATGACATACATATGTATATATATAAATAAATCCAGTAGCTTTATAATGTCATATATTTCATTATTATGTCTTATATATACATTATAATCATTCTTAAATGGTTAACATGGAGAATGAATCTCATCGCGTCGTGGAGACGGTAGTCCGTACGTACGCACGAGCGATGATATCATTTCTATAAATATTGAATTGAATTGGAGTGGATTATACAATATATCAGAATCAATATGATGTTGTAATAACTATGTATAGTTATTCTTTACACCATTATACCCATCCATGTAAGGTGGTGGTGGAAAATAGATTACACCACGGCGTGGAGACGGTATTCCGTACGTACGCACGCGCGGTGATTTCTTTTTCCGTAGGATGGATAGATGGTGAAATAGGGTTGTTTCATACTTATAATAACATATCAGTATATGAGTGATACTGATGTTATTACTTCATAATGAAACAACCTAATAAGAAGAAGTGGAAGAAGAAATAAAGATGAAAGAATTGGTAACGGTAATTACCTCTTCTTTGAAGTGCCTCTTTGAGACCTCCTCTTAGGGCACTAGAATTGGTCTTTGGGGAAGACCAGAACCTCTAGGATGTTTCTAGGGAAGTGGAGAAGGAATTTTGGCAGGGGTTGTCCGAGATTGAGTGCTCAAATTGGTGTGAGGAGGAGGGGGAGGAGGTGTCCTTTTATAGGGGAGGAGAGGGGCACCTTAGGAATATCTCAAAATATTATTTTATATTAAAGTCAAAATCGGTTTATAATGGTTCCAAAGGGTCTTATTTCGAAGCTAAAGTGGGGATGGGTCGAAATCCTATCAACCAATAGAATTTAGACAAGTTTAGGATATTATTTTAACCTTATCAATTAGATTTAACTCTAAGTTAAATAATTTAACTTTTATCATGTCTTTTTGTTTTCACTCACTATATGGTTAATACACTTACTATAACATGCCAAAAGAACCCCAAATTGTTTATTATTAATATATATATCCTTATCTAGGTCATTTGGCCGAACCTTAGATTTTTAAAAATACAATAACAATTAATAATATAATATTTGATTTAAAAACTATTTTGTGTCAATTTTGACACTATTTGATATATGATTTTTGTGAAAGTCATAACAGAATTAAATGTTCGATCCAAGTTGATTAAATCAACACTAATACATCATAGTAACCTAGAAAATTAGTTTAATTCATAAAAAGTCTTAAATTACATTCATTTGAGCATTTATAACATCAATTATGTTAATATTTCCTTAAAAGGGTAATTACTGCATCATCGTTGTGTCAAATATAAATTAATTTATTTAAAGTCTAAAAATTATAAATAAAATATCATTATGTAGGAAATCTTTTTAGATTTATAATTAATATTTATAGTCGAATATATCTTATGTATAACCCCATATTAAAAATGTTTTAGTAAATAAACTTTGATTTTAACTCTTTTAACTCTTCTTTGAATTAAATAATAATAAATGTCCTAATCTAATCCAAGTGGGCCTAAATGGTCATATTATATTCCTAAGGTTGTTTTTGGCCGAATTACACTTATCCAATAGAATTAGGACATGTGTTAGGGTAATAGTAATATCATATTTACCCTTAGTTACCCTATTTACTATTAACCGTGGTAAAAAAAAGTAAAAAGTTACTATTCACCAAAAATTATTTTCATCTCATTGAACCACATTTTAGTCCTTGATATTAACCGTGTCTGTTGGATTTTCGAAATTCCATTCACAGAAGTGGTAAAATTAAGTTTTATGCAAAATTCAGTTTTTAACCTACCACTTAGTAGTTTCACTATTCATCAAAAATTGATGTTTTTCATAACAATGCCAAAATTTCATCCTAAGCTATATTTCATATTCCGAATTCAAAAATGAAGTCTATTTTACCATATTCATAACATAGATGTTGCATTAATTAATTTTATAATTAAATCCCACTGTTAAAACAAATAGCGTGTTTTTAAGAAACAATATCTATCAAAATATTGACACTTGTTTATGTCTGGTTTAAATGTGAAATTACATCCAATGACCAACATTGTATTAAATTGTAAAAATATATTCTAAATATATTTTAAAACCACTCAAATTAATGTTTTATCACTATTAATTATTTCGATTAAAAAAAAGTTGTTTTTAATTATAATTTAGTAATTTTCACTATTCATCAGAATATGAATGTTATCTGAAAAGTACCAAAATTTCACCTTAGGCTAAATTCGATACTCCGAATCCAAAAATGAAGTTCATTTTGAAAAATATGATTTACAAAATTTCAAAAAGTGGTTATTACTATTCATAACGACTAGTTTTAATAATATTTTAATAGAATATCGTTGTTTAGTGAAACTCAGTATTGCGTACTACACACGCTATCGAGGAAGGTTGTGATTGCGTGTAATGCAAGGAAAGTCAAGGATGCGTGTTGTGCAAGCTCCTTTTGGTGTAGCGTACAACACAAGACATTAATAAAATTAAAAAGAATATTTTTTTTTATAAAATCTTGGGCTGTTACACGCATGATAACTTAGGTATATGTATGGGCATATACCTGGGTAATAGTTATCCGTTTATTTCATAAACTTGTTATAAACTGTGTGAACTTGTACTGTTATCCTGTGTGGATTACTCTTCTTGTGGATTGGGTTGTTCTTGGACTCGGTGTTGGAGCCGAACGGAAATTGGTGACATAGGTATATGTATGGGCATATACCTAATCATTTCTGGATGTTACTTTGTGATTGTATCTTCTTGTGGTTTATCCTTTGTGGATTTCAGGAGACCTTCGGGGGGTCTCGGGGTCCCTACTGAGTAGCTTATACTCACCCCTGCACGGGCTTTGCCCGCACTTCGTTGTGTTGGTTGCAGACGACAGACAGCGCTGACTGCGGTTGAGGCTTTCGGAGTAGGTCGGTACCCGGAGGAGGACCACTGAGCGGGACGTGCTCGGAGCGGACAGTTGGACCCGAGGAGTTGTGGAGCTATCTGTACCTACCCTTCAGGTAGAATCCGTGGTGGACGATCCAGGAGCTGAGCCATCTGTACCTACCCTTCAGGTAGGAATCGAGGAGGACATCCCAGGAGCCGCTTGTACTTTCAGTTGCTGTTTTCCCTTTCGAGTTGTACTTTACTTTACAGTTGGGCTTGTATTTCCGGCCCCCTTTACTTTTCTGCACTTTGTAGTTACTTTCCGCTTGCTGACTCTGTGGTGGCTATTTCTCATAAAGGCAATGCCTTCCCTGTTTACCGGGATTTTACGCCTTGGTGCTAGTCGCCAGCCCCTGGCCTATGGAAGGCGGGCTTGGGGTAGTCACGGCACGGGCCCCGAGGGCGGGTCGTGACATTAGGGGTTTGAATGATGTTAATAGAATATTGTAAATGATTTTTACATGATGGTTAATTTGAAATGATATAGAATTTGAAATTACCATGATAAATAAAATAAGAAAAGTCTATTAAAAATGTCTTTCCACATAATAAATGTGGAAGATGAATTAGGAAGGAACCAGGAGGCTGATATTTGTCTGAATTTATCGCCCGAAATGGTGGGAAATGGAACTGATCTGTTTGTGACTATAATGTATTTTTGAATAAGAGATAAATGGTTATGGTGTTCATTCTATTTAGGAACCAAGTCTACAATTAAGGAACATGTCTTTTGTGGAGAGTTTCATGAGGAAACATCCTCCATAATTCAATAAATAATAATACCCAGTGGTTTCCATAGTGTGGATCAATTATCTAGAAAAGATATTTAATGTCATGGTATGTTCATGATGAAAAAGTTTTACCCTATAAATTTATCATTTTAAAGGTGAATCTGATCAATGGTGGTATATTGTTAAGAATAAAAGATAAAAATATGATCTTGATACTTTATAATGTGATCATTTATAATGTCTTTTTCTTGAAAAATATTTCCCAAAAACCATTTGAATTAAAATGGAGAAATAACTCATAGAACTAAAGTAGAATGATGATTATTATATAGCAACATATGAAGCCAATTTTATGATGCTTTCAAGGTATGTACCAGATTTTATTAGGTACATTGATAGTATGATTAAAATATTTTACATTGGATTGATATCATTTTTATGAAGATACTTGGATTCATAAGATTATAAAATCTATGAGAAACTTATTCATTGTGATGAAAACATTGAGATACTGTTTACTGACATGTATATGCCTCATTATGAAAAGATTAAGAAGCATTTAGGTTGGATGGATTTGGGGAATAATTCATCAATCGAATATGGAATTTGTAAAATAAATTTCTCTTATTGTGAAATTTGTTGTAAAATTCATCCTTGAAAATGTCTTATAAATTATTGGAAATACAACTGATGTGGAATTTTCGGGCACATTTTTCATGATTGCATAGAAAATAATCAAACAAAATTATGAGAACCCAATAGTGAGAAGATATAACTATATGTATTTGCGTCATTTTGATAATGTGTGTCTAAATATATTCACTGTGGTAGGAAATAAAAAAGGTTCAAAGAAGAAGGGTGTGGAAAAATCCTTTAAAATTACATCCGTAGATGTTGAGTCATCAAAAGATGTGGTATTTGGTATATGTATTATTTTAAAAAAATATTAAAATTTGTGGATTGATATAGGGTCTACACATTCCATTATTTGAATGAAATTTTCTCTTAAAATGGAAATTCCACCTCAATAAAGGAAGCCATAACTCATGGTAAAACACCTGAAGGAAATATTTAGGCAAAAAAATTATTAGGATCATCCATTAATTTTCTAATGATAGAATTTACCTATAACCCTTAATTTATTACTTCTAGTAGAGTTTGATGTTATTCTAGACATGAAATTCCTTTATTATTTATCAAGCTAAGATAGAGTGTAGATCAAAAGAAGCTTTTATTGAGAAGTGTTTCACTTTGTGTACAAGAATGAACCCATACAATTTATAATATATCAAAATGTTGAGAAAATCTTAAAATATAGAAATAGATATTATCTTGCACATATTGTTGAAAATAATGGAACTATTTAGTTTAATTATGCTGAAGTGGTAAATTAGTATCTTAATTTTTTCATCATTATTTATCTAGTGTTGTAGCTAATGGAGAGGTTGATTTTACTATTGAATTAGTTCATAATGATAATCCAATTTCTAAACCCCCTTGTTGAATTTTTCAAATGGAACATTTAGTGTTGAAAAAGTAATTACAAGAATTATTAGATAAATGCATCATCTGACCTAGAACTTCACCATGAGGGGCTCCTATATTTGTTTTGAAAATGATTGATGGTTAAATGATAATTTTCATTGATTATAGAGACTTTAAAAACATCATAATTAAGAAAAATTATTCATTGCCTCATATCAATGATATTTTCTATTTAGCTATAGGGAGCATAGTATATTTTAATGATTGACCTATGTTTGGGGTACCATCAGTTGAATGTGAAGGAAAATACATTTTTAAGACTTTATTTTGAACTAGATATGGGAATTAAAAATTCGTTGTTAATCTATTTGGGTTAACTGATGACGCTATTTAATTCCTGGATCATATTAATAGAATATTTCATGATTTATTGTATAAGTTTGTTTTTGTGTTTTTTGATGACATTTTAGTATATTCTAAAAGTAAATAGGAGCTTGAAATAAATCTAAAGATTATTTTTAATCCGTAAAAGAAAATATATTGTAAAGAAAATTCAACAACTGTGAATTTTGGATGCAAAAATATTCTTTCCTTAGTACCGATATTTCTAAATATGGAATACATATTGATCCTGGAAAAATAAATTATATTGAAGAATATTTAACACCCAAAAATATAACTGAGATTCATATTTTCTTTTTTTTGGAAAGCTATTATTTTTGTTTCATTGAAAACGTTTCTCAATTATCTATCCCAATGACTATGTTAACTTAAATAGATATTAAGTACAACTGAAATAAATAATGTCATGATTTCATTTAGGAATTGAAACAAAGAGTGAGGAATGCATCAGTTCTACACTTCCATCCATAAATAGTGAATTTCTCATATTTAGTGATTCTTCTTTGAAAAGAATTGGTTTTGTCCCCATGCATAATGATCAGGTAATTTCATATGCTTCATTCTAGATTGAACCTCATGAGTAAAATTACCCTACACATTATTTGGAATTATCTATTATTGTGTATGAATTAAAAATTTGGAGGCATTATTTGTATAGAGTAAAATTCAAAATATATACTCACAATAGAATTTTGAAGTATATATTTACTCAGACGAAATTGAACATGATATATATAAGTAGGTTGGAAATAATCAAGGATTAGGATTGCAAAATTCATTAACATCCTGGAAAAATAATGCAAAGTCATTAATGATTTGAGTTGTAAAAGTAAAGATATATTAACCATGTAACATTTGGAACATGACCCCTGGGTTAATTAGTTGATAAATTTTGGTTTGGAAATTGATGGTTTTTTATTCCAGGTTTCATTGTATTAGTCTTTGTGAGACAAAATAAAACATGATTAAAAAGAAGATCACGAGTTTTAAAAAAATTAATAATTGGTTCAAAATGATATGTTTCATGAGTTTAACATTGGTAAAGTTTTTTTCTGTTTTGTGAAAAGAATATGTGTTCCTTGTGATTATTAGATGAAGAAATAATTGTTATGTGAAGCACATAGTTCCCTATTTTTAGTTCATCTTGACAGAAAAAAAATGTAAAGACACCTTTCAGACTATTATCGATGGGATGGAAAAAACAGAGATATTTCTGATTTTATCAAGAAATGTTTGAATTATAAATAGGATAAAGAATATCGGTGGTTACCAAAGAGGATTATTTAGCATCTTCTAATGCTATAGTGTAAATGGGAAAATATATCTATGGAAATTTTGGAGGGAATACCAATGAATTTTCAAGGTAACAATGTGATTTGTGTTATTGTTGACCAACTAACTAAATCTGAAAATTTCCATTCTATTTGAGATACTATGTCATTGGATCATCATTATTGAATATACCTTAAAGTGATTTTAATTTTACCTGGAGTTCCTCTATCCATTGTTTATAACCGAGATCTCAGGTTCACTTCTAAATTTTGTAAAGGCCTTCATAAGCCATTGGGAATGGAATTAAATTCCAGCAAAGCCTTTCATCCTCAATCTGATGGAAATACCTTGTGAACAATTCAGTGATTTTGTGATATGATTCTAACTTGTTTAATGTATTAATAAGGATATTGGGATCAGTATCTCTCATTAGTTGAGTTTTCTTATAATATCAGTAATCATACCGTATAATGATGCAACCATTTGAGGCATTATATTTGAAGCGGCTTCAAACTCCATCATATTTGGAAGAATTTAGTGAATGGATGTATATGGGACTAGAATTAGTAGGGGACATAGCTGAGAAAGTGAAGAGGATCTAGCAGTACATGAGGACAACTCAGATCGGGTAGAAAAGTTATTAAGATAACAGGAGGAATGTCCTTTCAATTAAGTTAGGTGATCATTTTTTCCTTAAAATCCTTCTTTGGAGAATTGTAATGGGTTTTTTTAGTAATGAAAATCCACTTCCATGATTCATCATCAATTTTGAAATCATTGATAAATTTTTACCATTTTCCTTCTAAGTATCATTTTTATTGAGTATATCGCAGGTACATAATGTTTTTCATGTTTAGATATTGATAAAGTGTGTGTTAAATCCATCTCAGGTTTTGATCCCAGAAGAAGTTCAACTAGAAAAGGACCATTCTTATGAAGGGAAATTTGTTCATATTCATGACCGCTGATAGAAAGTATTATAGAATATGGTAATTCCACATGGTATGTTATTTTGGAGAACCCACATGGTTTAAGAAGCAAATGGTAATCTGAAAATTATTTGAGGGAAAGGCATCCCCACTTGTTAAAGAGGTGATTAAAAATTTTGAGGATGCAATTTCCCAACTGTGGGGATAATGTAACAACCCAGTTACACAGAAATTAAATATTTTACATTTTTAAATTTAATAGTTAAATCCATTTCAAAGGTATAATGAAATAAGTGTTTTTTCAGGGAATTTTTTATATAGAATAGTAACGTGACCTTAGGAATATTAATATAAACCTTATGAATAGTAAATTCGAAAATAGAATAATAACATAACCTATGAAATGTTAAATAAAAATTAAATATCTTATTAGTTAACACATGATATATTTATATCGTGGAATGAGTAAATAAATGTTTTGAAAATGACACATTAAGTTGTGGTTTTTTTGTGAAACATAATTTTTTTTTTCAATTTTATAATTAATATAATATTTTAAAATAAAACAAACTAGTAGAAAATTGATCTCTTTCCACAGACCTATAGCCATTATTTTGATACTATGACTATAGGTAGTCTATAACCATGGTTGTGTGGCCTATATCCATAGTTATGAAAACTTTGTCTATATGCCATTTTTTAAAGTACTATAACCATAGTTTTAAAAACATTGTGGTTATATCTCAAGCATATAACCATAGTATATTAAAATTTTACTATTGGTCTCCTCACGTTGCGTGAGAAAAAAAATCCCATGGAAAATAGAGTGGGAAGATCTATTTCCAATGTTTTTAGGATATTGTCATGGTTATTAATAATATATTTAAAATAATATATATTTATATACTCAATTCTCGATGTGTTGTAGTGGTTAAGTAGTTGAATTCTATAGTCGCAGTATATAGATCAAATATATTTGGGGACATATTATTTTTGAGTTATAGCCACTATTTTTTATCTTTGGTATAAATCTACTAAAACGATGGACAATAATGAGGCCAATTTCCATAGCTCTATAAACCATGGAAATACACAATATATTTCCATGTTCTATACTCGGGCAATAGGTCTGGCCCATACTGTCATGGAAATAGCGACCACAGTTTTGGAAAACTCTGGTCATAGGATACCACCATGGTTTGGGGCCCAATTACCACAGTTTTCAAATGTGTGAATAGAACAATTTTCTAGTTTTGGTATCTTTTCATTAAATAGATTAATGAATTAATATTTTATTTTCTTATGATTATAAAATAATTTTATTTGACCTTTTTAAATTTTTTAAACTGTTTTATAATCAATTATAGTTTTAAAATTGGTATTTTTCGATTAATTATGATTTTAATTAAAAAATAAATTTCTCATATTACAAAATTATTTTCATAAAATGTAATTTGATTATGAATTCATCATATCAAAAACCGAAAATGGTGAATTTTTTATAATTTTCTGAAATACTGGAAATTTTTTGAATAGTGAAATACACAAATTTATGAAATAAGCTAAATAAATGAATTACTGAGTCATGGATGATGTTATGTTGAGATAATAACACATAGTTCAAACTCACATGAACTATTTATTGTATTTAGCCACAAAAACTAACATAATTTTCTATTTTTATCAAAATATTAAAATGATGATTAATACAACGAAAAAACCCACCTCTCCTCTACTATAAATACCACCCCTAACCCACTATTATCCACACACCTATCAAGATTTGTTCATTGTACAAATTATAACCAAGATTCTTATGAATATTCATACCCATATACATGAACTACTGGTCTCACCAAAATTCCAAAACCAAAGGCCTTAAAGAGGTTTTCAAGGAGGATGATTCAATAGGTAAATCCCCTCTTTCACATTATTTTATTTTATTTACTATTATTCATATTTTCTTATATTCTTTTAACATTACCATATCAAAGAATATTGAAAAATAAATTAACAAAAATATACTATAATATTAACATTTTTTCAGAAATATTCATTATCATGCTACTTCTCCTCTCCCTTTTTCTCTAAAAAACATTGTCTGTGATGTGTCGATTTTCCAACATCACAGACGATGTGTTTTCAATTTCCATTAATTACTTCCTGGATGGTAATATGACTATTTTAATGGTTTAAAAATATTTCAAAATGAATTATTTTACCTTATTTATGTTCTTTAATTTACATATATTCATAAAATTGAATAATATGAAGAAACTAGTTCTTGATGATCAAAGAACCACAAAAATGATCTAAACGAATAACATTAATGTTTTATCTAATGAATCATACTCATATTTGATAAAAAGTGATATATGGTACAATTTAAAGTTATATAAATATGTAAATACAAATTATTTCCACTTCTGGGTATCTCTTTCATTGGAAATGAAAATCCATAACAAACCGACCATGTATACCATGTAAAGAACCTAGACTAAACAATGAAAATTTAAAAAATATTATTAATAAATTGGAGAAATAATGATACAAAAGGTTGATATTATGTGTTATAAAAAGTAATATGTTTATTTAATATATTAATAGAACCCGTTGAACCATTATACAGTATCTTTGTACACATTTTGAGGAACTCAAACACAAGGTAAGCAGATCTTTAACTAAAACGTTGTTTTAAATGTTATAATTATTTATTCATCTAAATATTTCAAATTTATGTCCATGATTTCAAAATGGTTTTTATAAATGTGTGTATATGGTAACTAATGTTTCAATTTCTCAAATGGGTTTTGAAAATTTTTCTTTTTCATGTGTTGCGTAAGGGAGTTTCATTTGAAATATTTTCTAAATGTCCATTTTATAAAACTCCTAAAATTCTTCCAAATATATATATATATATATATATATATATATATTGTATGAGTTATTTCTACCAATTTTATGATGCCTTATTACTTTATTTTTTTCTCATCTATTTTAAAATTTAAATTTTTAATATTATGATTCCATTATTATGTGTTCTAATTTTATATTTTATACGTGATTTTTTACAAGAATATGGAATTTAGGTATCCCAATGTTTTTCTTATCATGTGTTAAAATGTGTTATGATGTTTTATAATAATGATATTTTCCATTGAAATTTTATTATGTTGGGTCATTACCATTATAGCTCATGATTTAATGGGTTTAACCCCATTATATCTCAATGTTTTTTTGGGATGATCCCATTATAATTCAAGATACGATGGGTGATCCCCATTATAGAACTACAATGCATTGGGTGATTCATAAAAAGAAGTTGACAGAATTTTTATTCATTGTGTAGGGGTGAATGTAAGAGTGATATGGTAAATATGTCCCAAGTAAACTACATTATATTTCTATTCATTATAATAAGATTTTATGAAATAGGTTTTTTAAATTTTTATGTTCTTTCATGACTAAAAATATCATTCTATATCTCCATTATTGATATTTTTATGCTCATCCCATGTTTTTAAATATTTTTCACTATTTATAAGGATTTGTATGAAAAATAAGAAAGTCAAGATAAATGTCATGACTACTTTACAAAAAGTCATGTTTTATTTTTAAATTATTTATTTTGAAAAAACTAATATTGTTTTAATATAATCTACTTTACATGAGTGTGGTTTGTTATGTATATATTATATCATAATCTTCCAAAAAATATAAACCTAAAAATATCCTCAATGATAAATAATGTAATTACTTGACTAAAACTCAAGATTATATAATGTTTTAAGGTTGGGACCCTATAAATCCCAATAAGGGATAACAAAGAAAATTTTAAGAATGGTTTCATGGATATCTCAAGAGGAAAAAAATAGAGCATGATCATAAATACATGATTCATAATATAAGATAATAATCATATGTACATGAGGCAGAACATGTAAATGTGGATACAAAATAAATATTTTATATTCATAGACATATCTCTATGTTTCATTAACAAGGTATCATAAAACAAATTAATATGGTTATTCACCAAGGTATCATAAATATGTTATCTCTAGAGTTTAATCTTAACCCAATGCATTGGATCACTATTAGGGTACACCCTTCATATTTTAAAATTCATGTGTTCTACATAGATCATAAATCATTAAAATATTTATCATAATTTTAACCATTGATTAGATAATTTAGGTTTCAAAAATGGAATTCCACAATCAATAAATCATGGTTATATCAATATGATCATCACTTATTGATGAAAGTGTTGGGTATTCACAAAAATATAGCATTAAAATATAGTGATAATTTTGGAAGAATGATAAGTTTAAATAAATTTCCATGAGAGGGTTTTATGAGAGAGGAATAAAGAATCTCATTATTTTGGAATTTTGGGATGTCTATGAACATAGTTAAACATAATTTTTTTGTAATAAAAATTGTATAACAGCGGAAATTTTTGAATTGAAATCTGAGGGAGAGAACCCCTTTCCTTGCAATGATTCTTATTAATTCTTGGGAAGATATTCTACTAACAGTAAAAATCTATAGACAGACCCTGGAGAGATAATCTAACAGTAAATTCATGCTCAATTTCTTGGTAGGGGTAAGGAATGTAAGAATAAATGATTTTAATAGAAAATAATGTGGTATTGTTTATTAAATTCTAAACATAGGCCATGAAAACTACTTTAATAATAATAATAAACCATTATAAATCCCATTTTATTTTCCAATTATATTGGGCATGGAGGAGAGGATTTTAATATTATATTGGTCTATAAAGCTCACTTGTTAAAATAATATCATTTATTATACGGACATGATTCATGTTCATGAATAATTGTTTTTAAAATTTTTGTATATACTTTAAGTTATAGAAGGTTATTTATAGTTTTAAGAAATTAATATTATCACATTAAAATTTATTATTTTAATGAGAAAAGACATTATGTGTTTATAAATCATTTTAAATTATTTATTATATCATGTTTTTGTCATTATTATTTCATCATAAATATCTTATATATATATATCATATTTAAATTTTTACCCAAAAAATCAACTATCATACAAATTCTTGTTAAACTCATTATTGTCTATTTTTGAAGTGCTGGTGTCCAAAAATAAATACATTTTATCGATATAATTATCTAAATATGAGAATAATTTTTTAAATAACAGGATTATTTATTGAAAAGTAATATTTTTTCACATAATCAACTTCATTACTCTATTAAAATTATCTCAGACATTATATAATTATATTATCATTTATATTTACATAAATAGTGTTTTATAAGAAAATTTCATGAAAATAAAACTTATTTAAAATACATTAAATTTTCATAAAAGTGTAATTTATTTAAAATTATATAATTTCCAAAAATAAAATTTTGTTTTATTTATTTCCAAAAATATATTTATCTTATCCATATTATATTCTTGTTTATTTTATTGAATAAAAAATAACTAAAATTAGATTAATGAAAACACTATTTCATTTCTAACAGGAAAATTACCCCTTATTATAGTAATGTATATATAAATAATCCATTATTACATCGGAATTTTAGAACTGTTCGGACCTTTAAGGATCATTAAATTTTGTGTTTTATGTATTGTAAGTGTTAAGAGAAGACTCAAAGAAGTAAAGAGGGGAGTTATCTAAAATTTCACCTGCAGAACAGTGTTGTGGCATTGAGATGTATGTTGAATTATAGAATTTTCTTTCGCATCATGGAAGATGGAGATACATTATGGATGTTTTATTATAGGATTTGATAGTAATTTAGAGAGTTAGGATGTATCTTAGAGTCCTGTGAAGTGGATATTTGGTGGTTCTCCTTATTTTAGTATGGTTATGGTGTCGAGGGTAGGTTGTGGTGTGGAGTCCTAGAGAGATGAGTTTTATTGTTTCTGATGAGTTCAGAGCCATTGAACCATAGATCTGGTAATTTATGTGGCCTTCTTCATTATCATTTTAATTCGATTGTGTGGTGGTTATTTTTCATATGGTTCCTTATCTATCTTTATAGGATCTTCAATATAGATCACATCTTGTTTCATGGATGTGGTTTTAAGTAACCCTATTATAGTGTGGTGTTCTTCCTTTTTATTACATGGAATATTCTCCATGTTAACATGGTGTTGTGTAATCTTGGGTATTCCATTGTGGTCTTATTATTTTCATATTGCCTATAAATTCTTGAACTCTTTTAAACCATATCATTATTCTACCTTATCTCATGATTATTTAGATATCTAGGTGTGTTCCTAGAAATTATTTCATATTCCATTCATCATATTTCAACCTTAGTCTTATGAGATCAATCCTTGGTTATTTTAGGTGTCTCCAATTTATTTCCTTTTATATTTTTTCAATTTATTTATCTAGATATTGTTATAGTTATAGGAGAGACTGGTTTTAGTGGTGTGTTATATGTTATTGATCCCACATTGGGGAGGTTCTCTTCTAGTTTGTGTCCTCTATTCACCTCATCTTCACATAGTTGTTTTTAAATACCTGGTTTAGGATAGGGGTATTGATACTCGTCTTCAATATTCTAAAATAAATATGGTTGAATATGCTTGTTTTTTTCTCCCAGATACTCTATTGTAATTTCATGGGGTATTTTAGTTTATGGTAAAGGGGATAACAAGTAGAAAACATAACCTCTAATAGGATTTAAATTTTATATAAAACATGACCTTATTATGGGTAGTTGGGTGCGCCTTATTATTTTCATGATATCATGATGTATTTATTTATATGATTGAAGTGTGTTATGTAGTTTTATTATTTCTATCATTGGAAGCCATGCCACAAATGTTAATATATTAATTACTTAATAAAGGTATTGAGGAAAATAAATCAATAAATACAATCTTAAAATATGTGTTGATGAATTTTTTGATGTTTAACGATGTACTTTCTTTTACTATGCTTTTTTATAAAGTGAGAGTTGGAATTTGGGACTAATTAATTTATGGATGTTATATTTTTGGGGTATTTGTTTTTCATATTCTATGAATATTTTTATGAATTGATTTATGGGTTGAGAAAATAATGGGATTAGGATTGAAAATATAATGTTTATGGGATGAAATTGTAAAATTTAATATATTATTAATTAAAATTTTAATGTTTATAAATGAATAATGGAGAGTTTTGAAAAAGATTGTATTGATTAGATTTTGAATATTGGTAATTTACTTGATGGGGGGTTTCTTTTCTTGAATTGGTATCTATATTGATGAATGGGTGGAATGAATATTTTATTGGGTTAATAAACATAATAAGGAATGTTTTCTACATTTTATAATATCATTTTTTTAATAAGATGTTGGTACATGATTGTTATTCTTTTTCGATGTTATTATATATTATATTATGAGGAAGTGGTGTGGATAAGGGGATATGTTTTAGTGGAATTTATACGGGTTATAATATATTGAGGATTACATATACATATAGTCAATGATGTATTGTAATTATAGTGCACTTGAAGTGATGGTGGAATTTCCATGGGTTATAATGGCTCATGTTTTGAATATACACAAAGGTTTTGAGGCTTTTCATTTATAAGGAACTAGATGTGATTATTGATTGGAATATGACGTGGTTAACAGTGGGTTTCATGCATGGTAAGGGTAGAGAATGAGGTTTATTCTCTACAAGTTCACCTGTAGAGAATCGGATGGTGTTATTGGGGGATGTACATAGAAAGAATATGGAATAAGGTTGACTTCCTACATGTTTTCGTTTCATTGTCAGTGGACGGCTGGTAAGTGGTGTAATTTCCATGATAGTATTGATGTGGTTTTTGATGTGTGATTATACAAGTGTGTATATGTGGAGATATTGTGATGTAGCTGTATATGTATAAAAAAAGGTTGATAATATGACATTGATGTTGTTTCATACCCATTTCCCTAAACATAGAGATTAGGTGATCCTACCTGTATACTATTATTTTGAATGGGAGAACCCAATAGTGGATAGGTTGGAGCTGAGAAGAATATATTACAGGCAAGATGATGTTGGAAAATATTGATAATTTTGATGGTGATTATGGAAATGGTAATACTTCAATTAAATTTGATATTAAGGGTATTTGCATCTTTGATTTTCGGTTTGTCATTTTGGCAACTCTGGATCCCTATTGATGGTGTTTCTTATTCCTATTATTCGTCTTATGGTTATGATTTGTCATTATTCTTGTGGGATTATATATATCTTTATTAAAAATATTACATGGTTTATTTCACTCCTACTTATTCTTATATGATTATTACACATTTAATTTTATCTGTTTATAGGAACAATCCTACATGGAACTCCTAAGTGAACACCCACCATTATTTCATATGTTTTTATGATAGATCACGAGATTTTGGAGATATTATTCAGGTATATGGATCTGAGATTAATTTTTCTACATGCATTAATTTGGATGTATTACATTTTTTCAGGTATTTCTATTTGGTATTATTAAATGTCATACATTTTGTTTATTACATGTATTTGACTTCATAAATTTTTATATCTTCTTTTTAGGAATTAAGAGGGTAATGCCTCTTATATTTTTTTTATACCCTAAATCATATTCTCAAAACCTAAATATATAGGAGGCAGGCCTGATGGGTCAATATAATATTTTCTATTGATCTAGGATCGGTTTCGAGTAGATAAAATTTATGATAGAGTGGCATCAAAATGTTTTGTTGAGTGATTGGGTAGATATTGGAGTTAGAAAAATGTGATGTTTTCATGGATTTGTTATGTATGTGGGGAAACATTATCCTAACATGTGAGGTAAACCAACAAATCCATACATGGAATTGATATTAGGGGAGATATAATCTAACCTAAGTACTTTGACATCCAACTGAACATGTCTAGGTGGAAGTGAAAATATTTCAGGGTAAAAATTATTGAGGTACATGATTCATGATTATTAGTTTCATTATCATTAACATTTTTTATGTTTGTTTATTTAATTATGCCTTACCCGTGTTTGTTAATGAACTATCATTTTCTAATGAACATGTTATATAACCTAAAAGGAAATGGTGAAATGGTGATTAACTGGAATGAACCATTAATTTTCTAAAACCTTATTGATACTAGAATGTTTTATTCCCATTCATTTTATATCACGATTCTTCATAAATTGAGATTTTCATCCATTATTAAAAGTCATTGTATCTTAACCTATTTTTCTAATCATTGAAATTTTTATTGATGCATGATTAGTGTATTTTATTGTGAATATCTATTAAATTATGAAAACATTTATGAAACATGATACCTTGAGAATATTCCATATTTTCATGATAAAATTATTATTTTGAAACCATACATAGGAGTGTTATTTTTCTCATGCACGTTAATAAGTCAATTTTTTTTATTCAATTGTGGTATATTAGAAGCATGTGTTATGAAGTTTTGGTAAATTTTATTTTGGTTATATTAATTCAAAAATATTTGAAATAATGACCATTTGTATTATTGATAATTAGATTAATATTTGAAAACATTGACATGACTAATTTTCTACATCTTGTTTGGAGTGTCTGATAATTAGTGCTATTATACATTAATATATTTTATACATGTGTTAAAATTTTATTTTAGGGATGAAATTTTTGTGTCTTTTGTATAAGGATTTTGAAAAATGGTAAACATTCTCAGAGGTAATTATTATCATTTTGAATTTTTTTAATCAAAAAATATGTCTCAGTATCCAATTATGATAAGGATTATTTTTATGAAATATTATTTCTATTTTTACCTTATACATTGAGATTCTAATATCATTCCATCTGTTACCTTTTTTCTCATGATATGTGGCTTTCAAGTGTTAGGAATTTATTATATGTTTGGATTTTTTTTATTTTAAATTCATTAAAAAAGATAATAATACATTGAAAACATTTACACCGCTTGTTATAAAATTACTACTATTTAAATCTTGAGTATATAACATGTTTATAGGTTTTATTTACAATAAAAAATGTTTTATTCGCTGATCACATTTTATTTAAATATGGATGTAAAATCATGATTATTTATTATGATCTATAAGAATGTTTTTCTGAGTGAAACACTATTTAGAGATTGTTTAGTTATATCATGTAAAGATAAATACACAGTGATATAACATGTGAAGTTTTATTTTTTGTGAACTGAAAGCATGTTTTATTTTGAAGTATGAAATTATGTCGCCTGCATGATAATATTTTGAAGAAATGTTTAATTTGAGAATTAATAACAAGAGGTAAGTTATTGTGGAATGTATTGTATTTATTATATATGAAACATGTTTCCTAAAAAATAATATGTTTATTTTAGGTATTCCAAGCATGATTTTTAGTACTAATGTATGTGATGTTTTTTCTTTTACTTATATGCACGTTCGTGTTATTTAAATGCAATGATAAAATAATTCTATGAAAATACATTTTAAATGTTGAGCGTTTTTTTACAATTACCTTATTTGTGTCTTTTTTCATTGATTTATGGATATTTCGTGGTGAAAGACTTATTTTTCAAATTATTAAATTTGGTATCAATTTTTACTTATGAAGAATATAGTCTGTAATGAATTTTAATCCATGAACCCTTTATATTTAATTATGTGGGAATGATGTGATCATTGAGATTATATTTCTTATTATTATGAACATGTTCCAATGTTTTGATTATGTGTTGTGAAATGGTTTTATTGATAAAAGAACATAACAACCAGAAATGTTTAACCACTTAAAGATGATATGAATATATTATTTCTCTCCACACCTGAATTTTTATAAAGAATTAACAAAAAGTGATAGATTATTATATCATAATCTCTATAATTTTTGTGATTGAACTTATTATGGAAATGTGTGTTATATATTTATGCATATTAATATAGGTAAACCACTCACCCATCAAGATATTTTATATTTATGACACATTTGGAAACTATGAAGGTGACATTGGGCTGACCAATGTGGAACATATCATTACAATATGGGTAGGATTCCATGATTTGTGCACATAGGTGTTGTGTGACTTTTGTGGTAGCTGTTGGGTTAGGATATATAGTGTTTTAAATGATGGAGATAATGGTTATTTGAAAGATATGTGTCTTGTGGTTGATATTATATGGTGTCATGTTGTGACTTATAGAGGATTGTGTGGTAATTGTAAGGAGTATCTTGTGGATGAATGGACTTGGATTGATGTTATTCTTGTGAATCATTTAAGTTTCATATATATTGGTTAATGTGGTTCTGTGAATTCTTCTAACAATGTTTTTTCCTAGTTTTAAGCTGCTTTGTAAAAAATCCATCGATGTTTGGGTCAAGTACCGGAATATAGATCATAGGATAATTCCTTTATAAAATTATAGAGGCAGGAAGTTCTATTGATATTTAAGGGGTCCTTCATACCCTACATTAAGGAATGTTTGGATGAGTTTGATGTTGATTTTGGGTATTTAAAGACCCCAAATACATTCGGTGTTTCTTTGGATATTGGATTCTTTGTTAGGTGGTGGGAAATGAAGTATGGTGATCCATGTGAGATGTATTAAGGGACATTTATTAAGCCTTTAAATAAGTATATCCTTTCCTAATATAATATTTGTGATCACATAAAGAATATTTAGGAGGATCAGAAAGGGTATGAGAGTGTATATTTCTTTGGGGTCTTCTTTATAGACCTAGTTAGTTGGTTTCCATTTTTTCTCAATGAATGAGTATACACGTGACATTTTGAATTGGATTTGATATCATAGATTTAGGTATCCATAATGCCTTTTCAATTTTAATATTATGAATAAATGAAATATAATGTAAAGATCAATGATTAATGGTTATTTATAATGTATGTTTTTTAAAAATATTCTTCCCAAGTGTTTAGGAAGGATGATTTTAAAACTATGAGTTTAGTGTGAAAGTTCATGGTGGAAGAGAGTGATATAGACTACTAATTCTATGGAATGGCTTTGAGTTCATGGGTTGAGTGGTTTGTGGTTTCAAATATATTGTGAGAAAATATATTTATGGTTTGATGTTTTTTGGAACTATGATCATGGTCATCCCAATATTCAACATTTATACCAATATTTTTTGGAGTGTTAGTAGAGGGGGAATGTATTCATTGAGTTCTACTCATTCCATTAAAACCATGTAATTAATTTTGAATTTTTTTAATCTATGTTGAATTATTTGGAAAATTTATATATAAATGTTATGATGAAGCATTCAATAATTCCCCTTTTTAAAATAATGTTAAATATTTTAATCAAGTTGTGAAATTTTTTTATCACGGTGTGGACATATTGAAACCTAGTTAAAGTGGAATGTGTAGTAGTTAAAAATATTTCATGAGTGGGGAGGATGGTTTCACATTAACTTCATTAGGTGATGACACTCTATTTGAGAGGTATATCATGTATCTGTGAAGGTTTTTAGGAAATATTTTGTTAATGAATCATGATTTTTTTCTTTATGGGGTTGTTGGTAGTGGTTTGGTTTTATTTTATGGGTTTTATGAGAAAGGGTTTTTGTCGAATTTGTCTTCCTCCTATGGTTTTCTTTGGATTCTTATGGTTGAAAATAATTTGAGAGGTATTTGGTGTAATGTAATAGACTATCTAGGTCCATTACATTGTGTTTTATAAATGATTTAGGTTTCTAATGAAAACTAGGTGGAGGAAAGAGGGTAGTTAATCAAAAAATTCAACTTAAGAGCAGGGTTGTGGTGTGTAGATTTATGTGGCATCGTGGAGGGAGTTTGTGAAGCATGGAGAATAGAGCTACACTATAGAGGTCTTTTGGAGGATGGTATGGTGATGTAGAGAGATCAGTTATACATTAGATCCATATAAATTTATGATTTGGTGGTTATTTCTATTTTGGAATCACCGTGGACTGGGAGGTAGGCTATGGTTTGGAGTCCTAGAGATGTAAATTTTTTTCGTTCTTTCATCTATTGGGTCTCTACAAAGTAAAATTGGGTTGAAAGGTAGACTTATTCTTTATAAATATAATTTTATGGCATGGTGGTTCCATTGCACAATGGTACATTTCTTATTTTATAGGATATATGATGTAGACAATGATGCGGTTCTCATGTATAGACTTGAATAGCCCCATTACGATGTGGTATTCCTTCTTTCACGATGGAATCTGCTCCAAGTCAGCATGTCCCAATGTAATCTATAACACCCATTGACATTACAAAATTTTTATTTTAGAATAAAATTTATTTTTTTGCGAGATTTATATATATGCAACATGTGATTAAAAATATTCTACACACAATACTGTGTTAAAATGTGTTACACACAAAACTGAGTTTCACTGGCATTTAATATGGAAGATATTTTATAACTAAATTTTTAAAGTTTGTTAAATTTTATTTGTCAAAAAAAAATTATTTTTTTAATTTAAAATGTTAATATCATCTTATAGTGAATTTTTGGTGTTTTTATCAGATGTATAATTTTTTGAAAAATAGTGAATAATGCTTTATTTTACATTAAAACAACAATTTATTCTAAAGAATTATTAATGATAAATTTTCTTTTAAATTTTCTTTAAAGTAAATATAGATAAATAGTATATTTATTAATCCAATTTCTATCATTGGAATTATTTTTTTTACTTTAGATATAAATACTAAATTTGATTTTCATCATTTTCACTTTAATAACTCGCTTTCTCGCCATGTCTGTGGGATTAGCTTTAAGGATAATATTTCCATTTCTATGAATTTATTTTAAAAAACATATATAAATATTTTTAATAATTATAATATTTTTACTCTAATAATATCAGCATAGTTTTTGACCAGAAATATTAGTAAAAGTAATTAAAAATAAATATAGAAATTAAGGTATAATTAAGCATAACTAGGGAATAAACCTACATGTTAAGGGAATAAATAATCTAGAAACCTATACAAATATATGGGATACAAATATTTAAACCACGTCACCTATTGGTTCAAATATTATGAGTTAGTGGGAAACATGATCATGAAATTGACCCGTATAATATGTTATGTTAGGAAAAAACATACATTACATTTAAAATTTATAAATCTTTATAGTATGGAAGAATCACCATAGTTTCTATTTTAAAAATTATTTGTAAAGTTGAATGAATTCTTTTACCATGATAATTTAACTGTAATTTTTATATATGATATAATTACAATACACTTAATAAATGCTAACACAAAGATTATTTAGTTAATAATTAATTGAGATAAAGGATTATAAAAACATTACGAGTAAAAAATATTAATTACATATTGTGATATATTATTTTTATTGATATTTATATCATTTTATACATCAATGAACTTAATATATTTGAATTCCATTATTTTTTAATATTTTTAAATTTAAATTAATTAAATAATGTCTAAATTGACAATAATGTTTTTTATAATAAATGATATTTTATTAAATGATTTAAAATTAATAAAAAAATACAACCTTATTCAAAGTGAATTTTAAGTGTTGATAAATATCTAATATGGTAGTTAAATGGACAAACTAATCTGTTATAATTAAAAAATTTACCTAAAGATAGTATATACATTGTTAGCATGATCCGGGATAAAGTTGTGTTTTTTGCGTTACATGCATTTTCTTTAAAATTAATTTCTAACACACATGGGATTTATATATAGTAAAATAGATATAATATTTAGAATTCAGTGGGTCTATATTGTCTAATAAATCTCTCTTTAGTTTATTCTTAATGGATAAATTTCATAAGATAGAAAATTATTTACCTAAATGAAAAATCCAAATGAAAAATACATGGAATCGTGAATACTAAGGAATACGATTATAAAAATTCACTTATTTTAGCATGATTGATATTTTTATTGATGGTAATTTTGCATTAATCCATTATTTTTTTCTTTTTTTAATCACACGAGGTAAGTTATGCCTCTCAATAGTGTTTAACTTTTGGTATTTACAAGAATATCACTCATCCTCCACTATAAAAAGGCATTTTGTCTTCCCCTTCTCACGCATCTCATGCCACTTTGGATCATCCCAAATCTTCCCAAAAAATACCCCAAAATCCTTCCCCTATAACTATAAGACCCAATTTTGGATAATGAAATCCAAGGAAATCCTTTGATGAAAACCAAAAATATTTACCTGAACAAGATGAAGATAAAGACACACATGAAATGTCAGACCAAAGGTAAGGGATTGATCTCAATTTTATTTCATTGAGATATATTGTAATGTTATTCAAATGTTTCTTTTTTATGGTGTATATACTACCCTTTTACATTTTATATCATGAATCACCTTATTCTACTTGTATTCAAAGTTACATTTAATGTTATTCCTCTAGGGGGATTATGATTCAAATGTTTCAATGCAGAATGGGTATCATTGGAATGTTCAATGATTATTTTCCTCAAGAATGATTTAATGATAGTAAAATCATATTTCCAATCATTAATGTCTGAATCCCTTTGTTTTTACTTATACTCAATGGGGTAATTATTGATAAATAAATATTATTTATCCAATATGGATATTTGATGATAAAGAACATTGTTTATTAATTAAATCAATTGTTTGATATATGACGAATGATTTATATGGGTATGACACTTGTGGAGCTTAGTTAAAGATATCCTCTTGATGAATCAGTAGTCACCAAAGACTAAATAAACTGAAAAAAAACCTTTGCGTTTTTTGTTTAAGTAGAATAGACTGGTATGATACTGGTTGGGTTCTGGTTAATACAATCCCCTCAACTCATTAGTAGTCTAATGAGATGAATAATTTGGCCAAATTAGATGGGTTTATAATCGATATACTAAGTATTCCTATGAATTTTTTTGACAGTAAATGTTCTATGTACCTAGGAAACATGGAATCCACCAATTAATAATTTCTCTTTTTGATAATCAGTTGTTATTATTACTATTTATGACAATTTCACTTTGACATTTTCTATAGATCTATTTCATTCTTAGTTTTTTTATTAAATGCCATGTGCCCTTATTTATTAACCTTTCCATATTTATTATTCAATATATAGTTTTTCTAAAAGGAATTTGGGTTCAGTTAATTACCTTTCTATAAGGTTTATTGTTATTGATAGATTGTTTCATCCACTATACTCTCCCTTACTAAGAATTTGAGCTCACACTTTTTTTAATTTTTTAACTCACTATATGAAGATTAATTCATTGAATGAGTTTAAAGTATTATGAGATTTTAATTATGATACGCTTTATTTTAATTTACTAATGTATTATGGGAATCATGTATGTAATCTAATTTTCCAAAACTACTATATGGTTCAGTCGTTCAAGATTTGATTCCTTGTAATCATGCAAATGTAATGGTAGTAGACACAAATTAAGAGATTACTAGGGTCAGTTCATTATAGTTGGTATCATAGAAAGATTAGTAGAAACCAAGAAAACTATTTTTAGGTAAACATAGATTAAAGATGATAATACTAAGTTATACATTAAAGATATGTATAATAGAACATCCCAAAACACCATTTTTACGATTAAAAAACTAGAAACACATAAAATTTTCAATTTATGTTTTGTATTTCACTTGTTTGGGGATTATGAATGGTAATATATAATCTAGTATAGGTCTTCATTTGGAAAGGGAACCTAGTAGAAAGAATATTATCCTCACTAATGCAACTGATCCAATGAGTAAGAATGATCATTTTTTTACTGTTTTAAGTCATCATTTTGAAGGTAACTAATCTCAGATGAATTACCATCATATGGGGATATAGTATCATGTGATAAAAATATGGATAAATAATTATATAAGAATTATGGTTTCAGAATGATGAATTAGAACAATAAGAAAACTGGGAAAAGTATGGAAAAGTGAAAAATGTAAAGAAGTATTTTCCCACATGTAATAATTGTTGAAATAATCACTCTGGTAGTTGTATAATGTGAATGGGAGTTTTCTACCTGTGTGGAAAGAAAGTACATAATTCTTATGATTCCATGTATAAGAAAACAATGTTTCAAATTTAAGGATATAGGACACTAGAAAAATTAATGTCTCCAATGTCAATTGAATATACACCAACATAAGGTAATAGATCATGCCGTGTATTTTTCTACTACCATAGGTGAAGAGGAATAATTAATATCCACATGTTCATATTTAAGAATTATGTCACTTGAGTAAGGTATTGGTCATGATATTATAAAATATATAAATATTGTACTGTGGCACTTTTTCATCAATTATTCAAAAGTGTGTGTTGATCAGTACCTATAACCAAGAAAAGTCAGTCAGTAGCAAGTTGGATATTTTTGGAAACCTCATGGTTTAGGGAAAGACAAAAATTAATATTATCCTAATTTTTGATGTAATGATGTTTGGATAAATATATGATTGATATGGATTATTTTACCAAGATACTACTAACTATCTTGGAACTGATTTGTGGTATCTTGATAGTGGTTTATTATATTATTGATTTATTTTACAACACTTTTGGATATAGTAAATATATCCAACAGCATGTGTTTTACTTATTTAATAAGGCCTAATGCATGTTTACAATAATTATTTTTTAGTGATTTCGGTTATTACCATGTTTCAAGAGAATATATGATGAAGGTATTCACATGTTGGTAATGTGACAAATAAGATCTGCTTTATGTTATGAAAGATTAATGATAGGTTCATTTTGGAAACTCAAATGGATTCTTTCTAAAGTGTTGGATAATAATATTTTTGAATATTTTTCCATTTATGAAATTATTTTAGTAAAAAAAATTATATTCTTTCATATATTGTTGTATTACATCACTAAATTAAGAATTTTTTGCTGAGAGATGATGTATAAATAGTTTAAGATGTAATAAAAGTAAAATATTATGTTTATAGAAACATAGATTTACTGATATTAATAGGCTATGAAATAATTTCTAAAATCTAGAAACAATGTTCTTGAAACAAGAGTATTATCCTATTATAATCCTTTTTTATGTTATCAATTTCCTTTATTCACACTTTTCATATATGGATTTGTGGTCAAAAACATTTTTATGAACATGATAGCTAGCACTCTCCATCAAGAACTTGATATATAGATTTTTCTTCCATGTCTATGTTTTTACTAATTTAATTCTATTTGAAAGCCTATTTTGGGGTGACCTTCACATTTTTCATTCCCTATTATTAAAAAGATTTGTTATTAACCCTACATACAATGTAGGTTTTTCCATCAATAATATTTTCAAATATCAAACCCTAGACTACATATATCAAGTTTAAATAATGAGGATGAAATTTAATTAATGTGTGGAGAATTTAACACACTAAGAAGTTAAAATATTTTATATTAAGAATAAATTTCCTTTTGTTTATATATTTCTTTATAATAAATTCCATGGTAAACTTACAATACACACAACAGTTAGTTAGCTCGCGTTACACGAAAGACTGAGTTTCGCTGCCTTTTAATGGAATACGTGTATTAAAAATAAATTTTAAAACTTATAAATTTTATTGTTTAAAATAAAATAAAATTTTTAATTTGTGAAGAAAAAATTATCATAAGGTGAATTTTTTGAAATTTTCTAAGAAGTTTTATTTTTTGATTTGTAGTGAAAAATACTACTTTTCTATTGAAACTGTCTTTTCATCTAATGAATTATTAATGTTAAATTATATTTTAAATTTTCATTACATAAAAAATAGATAAATTATATGTCTATTAATCCAATGTATTTTAATGTAATCATTTTTATATTTAATTTAGATATAATGACTTAATGAGCATATAAATATTTTCACTTAAAACACCGACTTCCTCTCCACGTCTGTGAGATTATATTTAAGATTTTTTTTACTTTTGTGAAATAAATTTAGAAAAACATACATACGGATTTGTATTCAGTATAGTATTTATATTATAATAATATCAACATAGTTTTTGATCAAAAATTTTAGTAATGTAATGAAAATTAATTACACAGATTATGGTAAAATTAATATTAAAAAATAACTAAACCTTAATCTTAAGGACCAAAATAATGTATAAACTTGTCAAAAAGACATTTTCTACCAATATTTTTACAATATCCCCTATTTTATCAAATTTTATTAGATATTGGAGCACATGATTATGAAAATGACCCATATAATATGTTTAGTCAGAAAAATATTACAAAAATAGTACCTTCCATTACTTTAACATTTATAAATCTTTAGAGTGTGGAATATGGTATATAGTTTTAATTATAAAGTTATTTGGAAATTTAAATGAGTTTTTTAATAATGATAATTTAACTATAATTTTTAGAGATGATATAATTATATTAAAACACTTATGAGAAGATAACTAATGGATTATTTTTTTAATAATTAAATAAGATAAGTGAGGCTAAAAACAATAAAAGTAAATAAAATTTAATGAGTTATTTTATTACATTATTTTTTTAAATGAATATATCATGTAACATATCTATGAACTTAATATATTTTAATTTCATCATTGTTGTTATAATTTAAAATTAAAAATGAATTAATAATATTAAAATTGACATTAATGATTTTTTACATTAAATGATATTCAATAAAATTATTTAAAATTAATGAAAAGTGTATCTTCTTAAAATTGATTTTTACATGTTAATAAGTATATAATATGGTCAATTAATATAATAATTGAACTTTTATAATTAAAATTTTGACCCAAAGATAGTAAAAACATTGATCGGACGGTTTGGTTTAATGTAATGCTTTTTATCTTTACATGAGCTTGTTTAAAAATTAATATCCATCAAAAATGGAATTTATTTTTCATAGATTAGAAATAATATTTATAATTCAGTAGGTCTATATTGCATAATAAATCTCACTTTAATTTATTCTTAATGCTTAAATTACTTATGTTAAAAAACGAGTTTCCTAAATGAAAAACCAAAACAAAAATTATAAAGAAACATAAAGACTAAGGAACACAATTATAAAAATGAACTTATTTTTGTGTGGTGGATATTTTTATGGAACTTAATTTTACATTAACCCATTATTTGTAAATTTTTTATGTATACGAGGTATTATTGACCTCTCAATTGAGATTACCTTTTGGTATTTATGAGAATACCAGTCCTCCTCCAATATAAAAAGGTATTCAATATTCCCCTTCCTCACCCCTCTCATGAAAAATTTTCTCATAAAAAATCTACCCAAATATTCTCCCAAAATACCTCCCACAAACATATAAGACTCAATATGGTCCTAAATAAATCCAATTAAGTCATTTTGTGAAAACCAAAATGAGTTTCTCGAAAAATTAAAAGATAAAGATACACATGAAAAGTCTGACTCATGGTAAGAGATTTCGTCTCGATTTTATTTCATTGAAGAATATTGAAATTATATTCTCCTAGTTTATTTTATATGGTGTATATAATTCACTTTTAAATTTTATATAATTAATTTCCTTGTTCTCAGGATATTGAATGTTTCATTTAATGTTATTCCTCATTGGGGATTATAATTCAAATGTTTCAATATGGTATGGGAATTATTGGAATATTTGAAGGTTATTTTCCTCAGGAATGTTTAAATGATATTTTAATGATAATTCTATTCATAAATGCCAATAACACTATTTTTTTACTTATCCTACACTAGGTAACTTTTTATAAATCTATATTATTTATTAAATACATATATTTTATGATAAGGAACGTTGTTTATTAATTACATCTTTTATTTAATATATGACGAATGCCTTGGACTATTATTACATGGGTGGGGTATATTTATAAATACCACCTTGATGAATCTATAGTCTCATGGGATGAAATTATTATAAACAAACCCTTCATGTTTATTTCAAATCATAATAGACTGGTATGATATGGGTTGGGGACCAGTTAATGTAATCCCCTTAATGAATCGATAATCTCATGAGACAAATCATTTTTCGAAATTAGATAGGTGTCTACCCAATATGCTAAACTGTATTGTTAATGGCCTTAATTTTAAAGATACCATGTAACTATGAAACATGTAATCCAATAATTAAGTATTTCCTTTATTGAGAATTCTGTTTTTATTATTATTATCATTAAGATTTTTTCTTTGACATTTTCTATGTATGTATTTCATTTTCAATTATTTGATTAAATGGAATGTATTCTAAATTATTTACCTTGACATATTTATTATTCATTATATAGTTTTTACAAATGGAATGTTTTTTATGTTATCTTCCTTTCCTTATTGTTTATTCATATTGATTCATTATTGATTCTGTTTTACTCACCCAAACTGATCATTTTAGATTATACTTATTTTTATTTCATTTACCCAGGATATAAAGATGAATTCTTATAATGAGTTTCAAGGATGTTGAGATTTTCCTTATGATATGATTTATTTTATCTTACCAATGTAATATGGGTATCAATTATGTAATATGGTATTCCAAAACTGCTTAATTAATCAGTCCTTCGGGATTTGATTCGGTGAAATCATAACAATTTAATGGTAGTAGACACCATCTCTAGGATAACTAGGTTCATGTCATTAAATAATCTGGGGTCTTTTATTATGGTGTTGTAATTCCAAGATTGCCTATAAATTTATAAACCCATTTTAACACTATAATTCTTCAACATTCTCTCTCAATTTTTGGTGATACGGGTGTATCTTTATGATTTATTCATCCCCCTTTAAACTGCTTTAATTCATGTCTAGGGGAGATTGATCCTTTTAGATTCTAGGTGAGTTTCCTCGACTTTACTTTTCGTTTTCTTCCCATTATTCATCCATAGAGTGTTATAGTTATAGGAGTGACATATTTATGTTTTCTGATCTAGGTTGTTGATCCCTATTTGGTGTGGTTTTGGCCTTCTGGTTATCCTCTCTTCATCACATCTTTGCACAGCCATTTGTAACGTTCAAGTGGATATAGAGGATCTCATGACTTATCTTCTAAATTTTTGAATTAATATCCTTGTATATTCTTATTTTGTCTTCTCCCAAGTATTTTTTTGTGAATTCATTAGTAGATTTAGTTTAGGGGAAATTTGAGAAACATGTGACACTAACCTCTAAGAATATTTTAATTTAATAGAGATGATGAATCATGAATGGGGAGTTGGGTGTGACTTATGATTTATTAGTTATTGTGATGTATTGATTTCAATGATCGATGTTTATTATTTTGTATTTATATTATTACTATCAGTAGAAACCATTCTATATTTTTAAATGGGTTAATTAATAAAATATGTTTATGAGTAAAAATATTCTAGAAAACATATCCTATAATTTATGTTCCTGATTTTGTTGATTTTTAAAATTGTTCTTTCTTCTATGCTACTTTTTCATAAAGTAGAGTATAAATAGAGAATTATTTAAATGAAATTTCATTATTATGTGGGTTTTTTCATTGATTTCATAATGATTTTATGAATTAGATTATGGTTATATAAGAAATGGGATCATGGTTTAGAATATAATGCTTATATGCTGTAATTGGAAAAGTGGGTATGTTATTAATAAAAAATTTAATGGTTAGAAATGAATAGTGGTGGGATGTTAAAAATATTATTATGATTATATGTGTGAATAAGGATAGTTAATTCGTTTATAAAGGGTTACATATCATGAATTGATATGTGAAATGATTAATAGGTAGTATAAATATTTGATTGGGTTTCTAAACGTAATGAGTTATGTTTGTTCTGTGAGATGATGTTATACTTTTTGGAATATTTTATTGATGAATTATTTCAATAATATGTTTATATTATTATTAAAATACTTTTGGGGAATTTATGTGGATTAGGGCTATAATGGCTCGAGTTTGAAATATACAAAAAAATTACGGCCTGTGGTTATAATGTAGTAGAAGTGGCGGTGGAATCTCCATGGGATTTAACATGTCATGGATGGAATATACACAAAGGATATGATTTATTTTAGTTAAAGTTTACTCGATGTGATGATTAATGAGAGGATTATGTGATTAAGAGTGGGTATCGTGCACTGTAGGGGAGGGCATGAGGTTGATTCTCTACATGTTCACAATACCCTACTGTATAGAATGGGATAGTGTTGGAGGAGGTATATACATGGAATGAATATGGATCAAGGTTTATATCCTTCATCTTTACATTTCATATCAATGGATGGTGGGTAAGTAGAGGTATTTTTGTGATTGTAGCGATTTGGTTGTAAATTTATGGAAATTAGGATAATGATATATTTATAGTGTTGTTTCATACTCACATTTATCCACTTTATAAGGTGTTGATACTACTGTCCCACTATCAATTTTAGTGATAGATCCACTGAGATGACAATTTTGATCCATGATGCATATATTCTATGCCAAAGGATATTTTGTGATGTTGAAAGATTTGATAGTGGTTGTAGTGATGATGAAACATCAAGGATATTGGACATGGTTTGGGGATTTATATCTTTGATGATGGTTTTTGGGGTTTGGTGACCATGGAGCCTCAGAAATGGTGTTTCTTCTGCCTCTTTTTTGGGTATTATGTTCATTAAATGTTATTATTCTAGGTGGATTATGTATATGTTTAATTATTATGCTTTATTTTTTTAATTTCACTACTGATTATTCATTTATATTTACAAAACATAGATATTAAATTTCTAGAGGTATGGTCTTATTGAGTACTCCAATGTTTTCACCCAACTAGAAGTTGCAGCTAATTCTAGGATAGATCATTAGAGTTGGGAGATATCTTTGGGTAGTTATAGTGGACCATAAGTGTTCAACCATACATTATTTTGGATGTAATTCTATTGTTCATATATTTTTCATTAGGATTGGTAAATATTATACTTATCTCTTATTATATTCAGTTTATTTGGTTTTTATTTATTTCATCCTTCCTAATATTTCGGATAGTAATACCTCTCATATTTTTATTTTATACACTTGGATCTAGTCACAAAACTAGAGAATATTTTAGGAAACACATAGGGGTCACTCTCATCTTCACTGCTAGCCTAGGAGGGTTTTCTAATAGGGGAATGTCACAACATATTTTCACTGAGGGTATGGTTTGTGATGGTTTTACATTCATCGGTTGGATCATCTAATTTTGATCTAGTGTTGATCTCCACTGACATGAACTTCTCCCATAGTCATCTTCACTCGAGCCTTACTTGTTGAATCTTTTCACGGGATTATTCAAGGGAGAATCCCAATGATGCTGCATCCCTTAGAATTTCTGATACATCGGCTTTAAAAATAATTATCCCAATGATTTAGTTCATTGTTTCTCCCTTATGAATCCATTTTTTCTCATTAATACTCATCATATAATCTAATTCAAATGGTCATAATACTGAATGAACATATTAGATAGTGGACATATCATAATGGTCATGCTTTCCATTATTCTTTATATATACCATTATTAGTTTACTTAATGATTTTATACTTCAATTATAAGGGTTATACAATTACTTGAAAATTTATATCATATTCATATATCTTATATTTTATTTTATTTTATTGTTTTTATAACTGGATCAATATTCATTGGAGAATTCAAGCCTGTGGGGTTTTAATAGTGTGTGTATTTTTCTTTTTTCCTTTATCTCCCTATACTATTTCAAATTTTTACAGTAAATATTAATTATAATTCATAATGAAATAAAAAAAATTATATGTGATCATATTTTAATACATAATAAAATATTCATTTTTAGACATAAGATCTTTTATTAATAATAAAAGGAAATTTTGGACTATTAAAGTAGACCAATGAAAATAGATAATATTAAAAGAAGTAATAAGGAATGTTAATCATTTCCCATTGTAATTATAATTTAATTTTATAGTTATTTATATATCTGTACTGTAATTGGGTGATTTTTTCTTCAATAGTGATTTCCCTTGAATATTCAAGTGACTGGTGGATAGAATACATGGAGAAACCCTTACCTTTTTTAGTGTTATATTGGGTGGGAAATATAGATTTTTTATGTTGGGACCACAATGAATATATTATCCATTGATGTTGGACACTTTATTTATTTATATTATTTTTTATTGTTGATATTATCAACCAATACATCATACATTATTGGATCATTATCAATATCATGCTATAAGGATTCCATGGGGGTAGAAATGAATTTTTTGGAGGTATGTGGTCTATCTATGAGAAAATACCAATCATCAAAAACAATGATAAAGGATGGATCAACATATTTATCATCAAAAAATTACATTCTAATTTCATCATCATTTTTGGGAGTGAAATTTTCAATTGAAGAGGAATATTATTTGTACTTGAATGATACCATGTGGATGAAAATCGAGGCTCTTATTTTATAAAACTATTTTTTCATTGCACACTTTTCTATTAATCTAATAATATTTAAAATTATTTATTAGGTATCCACATTAAAAAATAATATTGTTTTTTCGAATGGTTCTCATACCCCCAATGCCAAGGGAATGAAATCCATGAGAATCCCAACAAGTTTAAGGGCTTTTGAGGGATCCAAATTTTTTTGATAGTGTGATAATTTTGATTATTTCAACATAAGGTATAATTTTTTGGTAATGATATTGTCACTTGAGGTTTATAGGGAATTTGGGAAATAATTATGTTATCCATTCTTGCATTGATGATGTCCAGTTCATGATTTACTAATTTTCAAACAATCTGGTCATCAAATTTTTACATGTAATTTCTAGGTACCTCCTATCAATCTCCATTATCTCTAGGAAGGATGGTACCCATGTGGGTCACACGTTCTTTTGGATCATATAACACTACATTACCATTATAGAAAAACTTCTATAGAAAATCCATAAATATGAAGCTATCTTTAATGTTATGACCAAATATTTGATAGTATGGGAAGCAATTAGTTCAATTGCCAATACCCGCCTCATTAGGATTTATGATATTTGGTGGTTTAATCTTGTTATGATTTTGGGATGAAAAAATGGGACTAAGAAACTATTCAAAATAGAAAGGATGACTTTATTCTTCTTGGATTTAAATTTATAACACCTCTACTCCCCACTATAATTTTTTTATTAATGTTGGGGTGTATATTTTGTTGTTATTAGGGTTTAGGTTTATATAGTGGTGCCACTTAAAAACTTAATCAAATTGGAACCAAGGATGATTCTACTATTATCATGAAAATGATAGATTTTTTTCTACATTCCTATCAATTATTCATTTTAGTGGTAGTGACAACCAATAATTCTCCTTGTTTTGAAAAATTACATCTTCTAGGTGCAATGTTGTATCATTATATTCATGAAATTATACATGATATTTCTGGAGAATTTTCATTTTTTCCATTTTATCTTATAGATTTTCCACCAAAATTTATATTAACTGGTCTTGGGGTATTTTTAGATCTATAGAAAAGGTGAGACCCTTCTATCTAGTGATTATTTATGTAACTAAATCGTTCCCATATTTATTGTTGTTAAAGAGCTTGTTCATGATTGTTTACCTGATGGTAATGTTGAATTGTTAAAGTAATTTCAAATAAATATCTTCACTTCAGAAGATGAACCAATAATAAGGATTTTGTATCAAAACAATTTTGGGCCTTCTATGTTATTCATGAATCATTTCTATTTAGATACCTATTTTTATTTTCAGTATCCCATAATCGGGCTACACCAAGATATAATGTGACAAAGATTCCACTATGGGACTCCAATTCCATTTAATTTCAAGAATTTATTCTTTCAAAAGATAGGTAAAAGGGTATTAAAGTCCACTAAAATTGGATATGGATTATTCTCCAACTATACTAGTTAATGTAACATCTTGTCCTCGGATCCACTAAAATTTTCCCCCAAGTTGGTCAGTCACATGGCCTCAAGTGAACCTTCTTGTATGTCAATGGATACTAACTAAAAATGAGGGTATAATAGTGGTGAGATAGGGGGAATATACCCTGGAGATCAGAGTACAACAATAATATAAAAATAAATAAAATGAGAAATTGTGGAAGTAATATAAATATAGAATAGAGTAGTGGAAGAATTATAATAACTAAGGAAACAAATAATGGAAAATTACAAATTTATAAGAAACTATTAAAATAAAAATGATGATACATAATCTAAAAAATAAATACAAAATAGAAAATACTATACAGAAAAAAAAATAAGAAAAAAATATATCCCCCAAATTCCATCTCTGTGAGAATCCTAAGCTTCAACTTTATCATGTTTTTATAACTCCTAGGCACATCCATGAAAACACAATCTAAGAATCATGATCTTGTAACAAGATAAATATGTTTGGGTACCTCAGTGCAATGGTGGACCAAAAAGGGTTTGAGAGATACTCAGTAAGCCACCGCCAATGGTTTCTAATGAATAATATAGTCTCTGAATATAAAATAAAGTAGTTTCTAGGTATGCCATGTGTATTGTTAATCTTGTTGGCTCAGATTCCTCAGGAACACCTGGATGACCATACATGCTTTGGCCTAAGCTAGAATATCAAAAATCATGCTACCTATTTAGATAATATATATATATATATATATATATATATTATTTCCTAGCACACATGTAAGGAATCCTAACTTGGAAATTATAATTGTAATGTGTAATTATATACTAGACCCAAGCATGTTCTTTGGCTTTGCCTATGCATCCATATATTTCATAAGATATAATTCCATAACTATAATAATATGTAAAAAGGTTAGTAATGAAATTTCATCTTGAGAAATAAATATATATGGAATCATTAGCCCAACTATGGGAATTCATAAAGAGGAAACCAAGTATCTCTTCAGAAGCATTATAAATACTCATCACCATAGGATTCCATCCAAGGAGATCCCTAAAAAGGAATCCCAAGTATCACTCCAGGGATGCTGTAAATCATATCCCACTAAACTCATTCAATGTATCACACAAAGGGGACCATGTATTGCTCACATCAAGGTATAACCATCTTTCCACCACATCCATCCAAGGTATCTCCCATAGGGTACGAGTATCACTCATGGGGATAATAATCTCAAACAACCTATGAGCTCCTCCAAGGAAATGATACAAGGAAACATGAGAATTGCCCAAGGAACATAATTCATATACTATTAAGTCCATATCTGGTATAACATATAGAAGACCAAGTATTTATTGTTGCATAATATAACAACATTTCCCCCCAAGCTCAGGCAAGGTAATTCTACTAGGGAACTCGTATCATTCATGGGTAGGTAAGTCATCTACTTGGTTAGACCATCTGAGGTATTATATAAAAGAGACCAATTATCCCTCCCAATGTAATATAAAACATGTAACATATGATGTCGTCCTTGGTTTTCCGTAAAAAGAAACTAAAGTATCTCTAAATGTGTACATAATTCATTTAATCATTTAATTTCAATTAGGAAAGAGTTCATATTAATAAACATTCCATAATAACTCAAGTATTAAAAATAGGGTCATACTCATTATTCATTTAAATTATATTAGAAAATTCTATTTTCATAATCTTTCTATTAATAATATTTCTGATATTATATTTATTATCCCCTTTTTTATTAGGGAATACATTTCACATCAAAGGAGTTTTCATTATAAAAACAGTGTAACAAAAACATACCATATCTTTTGATAACATTATAAAACACTTACAAGTTAGCTATTAAAATACCCCTCGAGGTAATTAAAAGCAAAGAATATTATTAAAATTATAATAATTTAAAAAAACTCATATGAAGTGTGATTACATTATCTAGATGAAGCATATGTCATGGCATAAATGTGAAACATCCCATAGGGATGATTCGATATGAGGAGAACAACCTCAAACAGTTAAAATTTAAAGAACAGTATATAATTTACTCATGAATTAAGTTCAACATACATAAATTCATATTTAGGAAGTGTTACATGAAATTACTAGTGCTTGGAATAGGGAATAAAATTCTAAATTATCTAGAATTTAATAGTAAATATATAGTCCACCTACCTCATACTTAGGATGCTCTAATCATCCAAAATCAAATCATGGATATGGATGGTTTGAGAGGAGTTGAAGAAATATTTAAATGATTTGAAAATATAGATAATTATATCACACAAATATAGCATAGGGGTTGGAGAGGAATGCAACATAAAGTGAAATATGAATAAATATATTAGTGGTACGAATCCAACGAGATCGAGGGAAAGTGATTCCAACTCTAAATGGAGAAGAACTCTCCATGAATAGGAGATGAGGGGGAAGCACCCTTAGAGGGGTGTCTGCTATGCAGCTATAGAAGAAAAAAAGGGGTGAACCCCTTTAAGATGTAATAATAAAAAAATAGAAAAATTGTTATATTTAATAGGTGAATAGTTCTGAAAACAAAGAACCAATCATGTGGACTCCTCTATATAAGAGATACACCCCACATTGGTGCCTAGTTTTGGAAAAACATGCACAAAATATGTGGGCCACCCCATGTACACCTATACCAAGATCCAAATCCTCCCATACCATTGCAATACAAAAAACTATGCTTCTCATGAATTAGGGCCGCATAGATGACCCCCATGAATGAACTAACCTTACATCAACAATGTACCTTAATTTTCTATTCAGAAAACACATACTTTTTGACACCAATGCATCTGAAACTCAACCAAACTATGGGGAAACCTCAAAATACTTAAATCAAACCCAAAATAATGCTTTTATGTCTTTAATGTTTTGTATTTACATTCTTACGATCAATCTATTAATTGAACCTTCCATTAAAAAGGAAAATTTCAATTCCTTGGGAAATTCAATCCTATCCAAAATGTAGGATGTTATACCCTTCCTACCTTAGAACATATCATCCAAGAGAGGCCTTGGGGAAATATCTAAAATAACACCCATCCAACTAAGACCATATTGATTCAATTTAATAGTCTTATTTTGTTTCTCAACACATAACACAACATCAAATATCACCTCAAGATTATCGTACATAAGATGTTAAGACTCGATCCAATGCTCATACACAAAACTGAAAAATCGATATAGATATTAGCTGATCCCAAATAACTCGAGACACTACCATCCCATGATCTATTAGAGTTTAAAATCCAATAGATCATACCACCATGGTTCTAACATTTAATGGTTAATTACATGTTGTTGTACTCCTCACCATTGTAATTGATCATTTAAGTATTCCAATAACATTATAATGATGCTCATGGAATGATTCTCATCTTGATTAAATTGTATAATCTTAATAGACCTCATTCATCATGGCTTAACTAAATTTCCTTGATAAGTATTGTTCAACATACACTACACTCACCCCATCCTAAAAATATTCTGTGAAACGGTTCTTCACTGATTTTATTTAACAGAATCATAACAAACATGTCCATCCATTCTCGACTAACTATTCCCAGAATTCTCGAATTAAATTCTTAGTATATCCCATCTCAAAAAATGGCACCTTATCCTAAGGAACCTCATATTTTCATGGATAGTTTCCATCGAATCCCCTATCTAGATTCTGGGTACATATCAAGCCACAAAATCCATTTATATTATCATACCCAACATGAAAATGGGTTTTTACGTGATCCATAACTCATGGATTTTCAACCTTAAATGTACCATCCAATCCCAATTAGTGTTTGGGGTAACCTCATAATCTTTAACTGGAGTCCAAGGAGCACATCAAAGGTATTCCATACTCGGAATTTAACAAGTGATCTATCAGTAAAAAGATGAGACATCCATATAACTAAACACTAACCATTCATAATGGTAGTCATGTCACAGAATCAACTAATTTCAACGATTCTATCCAAACCATTTATTCTTGGGAACCAATGTATCACTTAGGACTAACGATGCCTCTATGATCCACAATTCTTTTAGATTGTATCTCCAATGGAGACTGTTTACCCAAATAGAAAGATAGTTGTAATTTATATTGATGTATAATCGATGATCTCTCAGTGTTCCTAGATGATTTCAATATAGGTTTCATGATCATCACTACGAAAATGGTACAATGAGTGGATTTTGACAATTACCAAAATGGATCTAGGACACTTCCTCTACATCATTGATTTCATTAGAGCAGATCAACCACATATATTGATGTGCCACCCCTAACCGACCATGATGCCTTTACAACCAGATGCATCACTTGGTCACTCATGCACAACCGCCAAATATTAACATGAATATATGTGTTTATAAAGGTTTCTAAAATACAAAATCAAGGAATCGTCATGTTTCCTTACAAGTACCAAGAAAAATGAATGATTACCAGCCACATAGGAACTCAAAATCAGTATTGATCATTTTTAAATGGTCCTCCTTGGATATGTTACATCTACTTGGAAGTCCTAATAAAACTTATCGATGTGATGTTCCTCACCTTAAGAGTGTCATTTCGATCATATTTACTAAATATGGTAACTCATCCCATGAAACACACTCCATCGACCACTTCTTGTGGGTCCTAGATGTCAGAAACATGATTTTACTATGTGCCAAAATTAAAGAGCGATCAAATAGACACTTACAAGTGAACAAGGATTAGATTCACGTTAGACACATGTTTGATGATACTCCATGTCAAGAACACATACATCATGGAATTTTTTGTACAATAAAAAACAACGAACAAAATTTTGAAAATAGCAGATCTTTTTACAACTATATCCTATTCATTGGGATGATCCTATTTCACAATAGTGCTTAGGTCACTCTACTCCACTGATGAACAGTGAAATTAGTGTAAGAGCTTTTGTCTTGAATGATTACCATCAAACTCATACCGTTTTCTAAACCATTTTAAAAACTCAGTGAGTACTGTATCTATCGATGCATTCTACCCAAATATTTCTTAAGAAAAATACCATATCCTTGATATAATCTATAGGATTATCAGCCCTATGAATCCCTGTATCATATGGCTGGTAAAAAGAACTTGAGAAGGGTCATATTATCCCATATAATCGAAATATCTCTAATAAAATACATTTTCACCCATCACTGAAGAAGAAAATAGGGTCACACTACCTACTAAGTTGTTGACCATGACTATGGTATGTCTAACTCGCTCAAACTGATCATTACTTGATATTTGCTCCCATAACAAGGGTAAAAACACCACACAATCACCCATAAATCCCAAGTTTTATTTTTGAAACTGAATTCCTACTGGAAAAAATGACACATGAATAGCACCAGGTGCCTAAAATTGTTCACAAGCATTTAGCAAGGATTTTAGGTACAAATGGATCTTCCAACCTCAGGCTATCCCCTTACCAAAAAAGAAATCATTAAACCCTGTAAGGGGTTAATGTTTGAAATTTCAATAGGATTAAGGGCCTATCATTTTGGTTAGATGAAGGATGTGAGAACTGATCTCATTCACATTTTATGGAAAATTTATGGAATGATGAAACTACCCCTACAAAAGGGTTAAAACTAAAACACCTATTAGAGGTTTTATATAAGCCAATTAATTTATTTACATTTGATATTTAAACAATATAAAGGATATGGTTTAAAACCTCATGTAACATTTGTAAGGAAATTGTACATAGAAAATTTACTTAGTTAACACTGTAAGGTACACATTCATGTTTCATCAATCTTTCTTTCAAGAATTATTTATTTAACCAACATCCTAACATAATTACTAAATTTGTCAAATAAATAAATTTTATTCATTTTATTTATCCATAAGGATATAATAATTTCTCTTAGTTAAATAATATTTTAATTCATATCTATAGAGGAAAACCGTTTAGGTTGAAATTGGCATTTTAATTAAAATAGGCCTCACAAATAATAAATATCAAAGTATATAATAGGTTCTTTTCTAATTAAATAGGGTACTTGTTAAGAAAGATGTCACTATATGAATATATATAAAACCATATAAATGGTTGTGTACACATTGAATAATTATCCATATATTGTACAAACATAACATAATGGGGTTAAGTATAAAGTTCTTAAAGATAATGTACAAGCATACTAAGAGGGTACCAATCATTCCATTCTTGGTTCATCAAAATTCGACATAAAACATTTTAAAAATTAATATTTAAAACACCATTATTGGGTTATATTACAAAAATATAACATGACAAGGCTGACCTACTTCATTCTCGCCAAGGATAAGATTAATAATCATCTAATTTATGTATGATTTAATGTTTTTCCACCTTTTCATATATATTGTGGTTTTTAGGTATAACCAGATCATATATGATGGTTTGATTGTATGGATCATTGTTTTATATTTTAAATCATGAATACACTTTATAAATTTTAAAATTCCTCTTTTTTAATCACAACAGTCATGTTTCATCCCACGAAACTAAGGGTTCATGGATCAAACATGTCATGAATGGTTAGTTAATGTTCCACCATCAATATATGTTGGAAAAATCCATTTAGATTGATATTGAAACATTAAAAACCAATTGTATATAAAAAACAATTACTAGGAATAAAATCTCATACATTATATACTAGTAAACATGAAAAATAATTACCTAATCATTGTCAGCAGATAAACATTCAAAATATACACGAATCATGAAAAATAAACATAGAATCCTACTATGTAAGTCAGAAAACCCCTAATAATGGTTCACATGACATGTTATACAAAAATGAATGATAATTAAATATCTAATCAAGAATAAAACAACATATATCACTAAAATACATAAAATAGAATATAGCATGCATGATATTAAACTCACAAGGCACATTAGTAAATCTAAAGAGCCAAGAAACGAAATCTACATGGCATGTAATATGTATGGAATATTCTTGGCATGTGAACATCTATGTCCCTATAACTATGAATGTAAGGAAACATCATTTATATAACAATACAAGGGTAAATACATTAAATATCATAAATAAATATCCATCAAAAGTACACTAATCACTCAAGGTCAAATCACAGTCAACCACAAGAATGAAAAACATGAACAAAAACCCAATCCCTAACCATTTGGCATTTCCCCCATGCATGCTTTTATCACTACTAGATAAAGTTTTTTACCATGAATAGACATGTTACTATCCACGTGTATAAAATCACAAAATAATAAGGAAAAGAAAAGGAACCCTTATGATACCACTTTTTAACATCCTGACCTAGGAGGCACTAAAACAGTTCCCTGAGTTGGTTTATCACGTGGCCTCAAGTGTGCCTCCCCATACGCCATTGTTTGCCAAATAGATGTGAGAGTATAATTGTTCTATGGATTGAGACTATACCCTCATGATAAGAGTAGAACAATGGTGTAATAATAAATCAATAAAGAAAATGATAATGAAATATAATAAGATAATAGAGTAGTTGAATAATAATAATAATATGTTAAGAAACAGGTAATGTCCAATTATAAATAAAAAATCATTGATTCATGTTCAGATAAGGATACATAATCATAACAATAAATTTAAAATAGTAAATTCCATATAAGACATGAAATAATAAAAAAATGCCTTATGGGGTATCTTCATGAGTATACATAACTCAAACACATTCCTATGGTCCTAACTCCCATGTACAAGCTTAATATCACAATCCAAGGATCATGATCCTACAACTAATGAGTTATGTGTGGGTACCCCAATGCAACAGTTTCCCAAATAGGGTGTAATATATACTCAGTTATACACCACTAATGGTATTTAATGAATAATACATCATTTGAATATATGATATATTAGTGTATAGGTATCGAATGTAAAATTTTAAACAAATAAAACTAAACTAGTCGAATTAGGTTCCTTAAGAACTCATGGACAAACGCACCTTCTTTAGCCTAAACAAGTGTATCTTGAACCACAGTATCTGTGAAAATATATTATTTAGATATATGTTTATATATATATATATATTATTATCTATCACTCATGCAAGGAAGCCTGACTCAACCATCATAAGAGTCATGTGTAGTTATATACCAAACTCAAGCATGTTCTTTGGATTGGAATGAACAAGGTTCTTTACCAAAGGTAATAAATGTAATTTAATATATAATTAATCTTTATCTCCTATATGGTGATCCAAAAAGAGAAACCACAAGTATCAGTATAGGATCACTATAAATATCTATCACTATAAGGGTCTATCCAAAGTGATCTATAAACGGAATCCCAAGTATCTATCTCGGTATGGTGTGAAACATAAACCACTAAATCCTTTTCATGTATCACATATAGGGTACCAAGTATCTCTTGTGGCTTTTTATAACCATAATTCCACCATTCCAATCCAAGGTATCTCCTCTATGGTGTTGTTATCACTATAGGGTATAATAACTCCAATAGCCTATGATCTTATACATGGAATTCCTACATGGGAATCTAAGTATCACTCAATGTTCCTATGGAATATCCCACTTATCCCATCCTTGTTATACCATGTAGGGTATAAAGTATCACTCCTGGTATGAAATAACAATATTGACCATGGAGCCCTCCTTGGTATTTGTCCTAGAGAATCGAGATCACTCATGGGTAGGTAATTCATCTACCTAGTTTGCACGTCCATGGTTTTATATAAAAAACCAAGTATCACTCCCAACGTAATATGAAACTAGTAACCTATGAGACCATCCTAGTAATATTTTAAATAGGAACCCATGTTTTGCTCAAGGAAAAAACAAATTACTTTATTATTAATTTTCTATTACAAAAGAGAAAATAATCACAAACATTACATCATGACTAATGTAAAAAAATAGGGTCATTCCCAATATTCATTTCCATTATATCAGCAAATTCCAGGAACATAATCATTTAATTCAACGTCTTTATCATCTCATATTTATTAATTATTTTTATTAGAGATGATAACGCACCTCAAAGGTGCTTTCATTATAAAAATGTGGAAAGGAAACAAACCATATAATTTGATACATTTATAAAACTCTTATAATTCATTTAATTATACACATAATTATGTGATTTAAAAAGGAATGGTTTTATAAATTTAAACTTTAAAAAACACATGAGAAGGGTGATGACATCTCGTAGATGAAGAATAAGTCACGATATAAAATAAATTCATCCCACAAGGCTTATTCAAGATGAGGTGAACAATATCAAATTGTTAAAATCTAAAGCTTAATGGATAATCAATTCACGTATTAAGTTACACATACATAAATTCATATTTATGATGTATCACATTGAATTATAATCACACGACACAATTAAATAATTTATAAATGATTTATAATTTAAGGGAAAATATATAAAACACCTACCTCATACTTAGGATGCTCTAATAATCCAATATCGAGGCCTGAATTGATTCAGTTTGAGAGAAATCAAAAAAATAGAAAAAATCCTTATATATAGGGTAAACTACATCAAATAAAGAAAATGTAGGCTCTGGAGAGGCAAAAAATGAAAAGAGAAAGTGGAACTAATAGCTTACCGGTACGCATTTAACAATACTAACGGTAAGAGATTCCAATACTGGATGGAGGAGATCTCTCCATGCCCAAGATAGGAGAGGTTAATCTCCCACAAAGTGGATACTATTCACATCAATAGTAGGAAAAGAAGGGGGTATACCCTTTTAATAATTTAGGGAAAAATATAAAAACTCGTCATTTAAAGAGGCTAACTGTTTGGAAAAATGGTTTGGAAAATTGTGCACCAATCGTATGTCCACCTCTATATATGAGACACACCTTTTATGGTTAGGTAACCCATTTTTATCAAACCATGTTCCAACCATGTGGTTCTACTTCTTAAGTGGCACTAAGAGTGCATTATAAGAGTGTGATTTTGGAAAATCATGCCTATCCCAAGCGATTCGCCCCATGAACACCTTCACCATGTTTCATGACCTATTAAACCGTTGAACAACTTAAAAAACACGCTCTTCAAGAACTGGGGTCTCATGGTTGACCCTCATGGTTAGAATAACTAGGCGCCAACTGTAGTAATCAGCGTACATTTCAAAAAAACTAATGAATTCAAAAACCAACACATTCAAAACTCAACTAAACACCCAAGAAACCTCCCGAGACTAAAACCATTCCCAAAAATACACTTTTAAGTGTTCAAAGGTTAGTATTTAAGCTATTAATATCAATTTATGAATTAACACTTCCACCAAAAATGGAGAAATCATATTCCATCATCAATTCCAACATTTCCAAAACATGGGATATAATTGTGAACACTTACCTTTAATAGCATCCATGAAAAAAATCACATCAAATATCTCAACTTGTGCTATTTTTTCTTTGGAAAAGGTCACTTATAAATGATTCTCTTGAGCTTGTGACAGGTGACTTGCTTGATCCCGAAAATAATATTGGTCCAATAAATGAAACTCTTAGTAGTCATTTGGAGTTATAATTAATCAAATAAGATTATATAGACTTTTTTTATATAGATGGTTATAATATACTTTAATGTGTCTAATGGTCTCTTCCTAGTGAGGAAGGCCATCCAAATATGATAAGAATGCATACTAAAATCATTCTTAATACCAATATTTAGTCAAATAAATTTAATATAAATCCACTCAAACATTTTGCCTCATCGTCATATTTGGAAAACCACTCTTTTTTTGAGGTGATATCAACACCCTTAAGTTTTGGGTGGGTGGTAGATGCCGCCACACATTTTAATTTGACTTTAGTGATAGCTCATTGAGTAGTTAGTAATTGGATGTATGGAAGTGACACTAAATTGAGATATCAAAATTGATTTTGTGTAAGTATGCTTTATTTTCATACCCCATGAAAATCATATTTTACATGGACAATTCCTCTTTTTAATATCTATCCATTGAATTAATCTTTATAGAATTAGGGAAATTAGTATTAATGAGAATAACTAATGCTATTCCATTATCCAGAACCAAATATTTATCTATATTTGATAAGTATGGAGACTTTCAACATATCCATCAAATATATTTTTCATAATCAACCCTTTATGTTGTCTTTATAAAGTAATTTACATCATTGTGATCCTTGTGAAAAAATCATTTAGATAAATCAGAGGGATTCTCAAAACAAGTGATTTTGAGGGATTTTTTTATCAACTGATAAGGAGGGTCCAAGTGGATGTATTAGAAAACAATATATATATAATCTTTTCTCTATACATTAATGGATTGATTCTATTATAGTATTAAAACCATCAGTTAAGGTTTCTATATTCTTAATTAATGATATTTAGGGTGGTGATGGATGTGAAAATTCCCCCATCCATGGATTTTAGGGTTTCTCCTTAGGTATTGTTGTAGATAATGGATGTCTATTTAGTTCTCCAGATCATATTCTAACAAATTCTGAATGTGATGTATGTTTTTTAATTTCTAAATAATAATTCTTCACTATAAGAAATTATTCAACATTTGTTGTTTTTTAATTCCTCAAATATAAATCTTTTCTGAAATTATTAGTAACCTAGTAGAGGTGTCTGGATTCTTGATCACCTTGGGGAGGACCTCCATGATGGGGTTTTATCCCTCACACATGGATAGATTGGTAAATTTAGTCATAAATATTTCCCCAGGTGGTTTTTTAGGATTTATAGTGATGGTGACACATAAATTCTCATGGGATTCCATTAGGATTTATCAATGAGTCTTGGGGATGGAAAAATTGATCTATCTATGACCTTTTTCCTGAGATTTGATAGTTAGCATCCCCATAGTGGATTATCCATATAGATTCCCTACTCTAGATAAAAATTTAAATAATATATTTATAAGTTGATTATTATAGAATTTGGGTCATGTGGTGATAACGATGACAACTAGGATTGGTCATAGCATTCCTAGTTGGTTCTAAGGTAAGAATTTTGACACAAGATACATACTCTTCACTCTATTCTAGGTTTGGATGGTAAATTTTGTCTCTCATTGGGTGAATAATAATTAAGTAGTTTGATACTAATATGTGTAAATCCAATCTACTATTGATTTCATGATGTTGATCTATCCATTTTGGATTCCCCCCTCCAAGCTTTCCGGAGATATTTCTAGGGTTGGAATTAACCCTTCACAAAGATACTCCCACCCCATTATATCTACTATATGTTGTTGTCAGTGCAAGGTGGGTGTTAATTTTCCAAAATTCCTTATATATAAGGTAGATTCAATGTTAAAAACAATAATGTTTTAGTGTGGAACTTATGCATGATCGGTTCATCCAATTATACTCTTTTAGATGTTCTAAATAATGGTATTGTGGAATTCAATATGTTTTGGGCCAAAAGGATTAGGTTTGGGTGATAAAACATTAATTAGTTAAATACATGGGTAGAATGAATCCACTATGGTTAGAAAGTATTCTTTGGTGAAATTCAAGGGTTTCATCTTGGTTGGGGTCACGGATGAGGGTTGATCCCAGAGTAGGCCCAGAGGGATAAAATAAACCCACATCTTTGGGATATAACCCACGAAACAGTGGTCCCATTGGAGTTTTATAGGCTATCATGGTGAAATTATAAAAAAATTCCAAGTAGGTGACCTAGGTAAATGTGTATCCAAAGTAAGCCCTTGAGGGATCAGTGTAGATCCAAATATAAGGAAATTGGGTCAATGGGACACCATAGTTTTCTATTTAATGTTGTATTTACTTCAATCTATAAAGAACCTAAGTTCCACATTAATTTTTTGTTATTTCTTGGAGTATCTCATAAAAATTATTTTTTTACTTAATTTAGAGCGCTAAGAAAAGTGGTATTTCATGTAGGTTTGAGGTTTCAAACCTCTTTGGTGCAAAAATTCCCATATTTTACATTACTTCTCCTTGGTATTGATTTTAAAATAACTTAAGGTGGTTTTTTTAATCTAGAAAATGTATGAAACACCTTTTTTTCTATTTCTATTAGTGTCTATGTTTATTACCACTCAGTATGGGATTCATTCAAAATGGTATTTCATCATTTTATTAGTAACCTCAACATATGAAACTATATTTTTTTGGTAATAGTCTTGGCTACACAAGCTCCTTGCGATAAATACTAAATGTGTCCATCCTCGACCTATGTTGGACATGGTAGTTGAAATTAGGGAACATATTCATGATTGGATGAAGGAGTATGTGGGGAACTTTTGGAAGGCCACATGCACTTGTCTTTGGTAAGGCGGGAATGTAGGTCTTTGACTAGGCCTGTATAGACTTTGGTTGGGCACACTCATAAGTGTTTAAAAATGATCATGTGGAGATTGTACAACGAGTGACCATGGATTTCATATGGGAAGATGATAACCAGTATTGGTACTTCTACATAATCAATCAAAATTAAAATGTTCAAAACTTTTGATCAATCTATCTGTTTTGGCTCAACAAGCTATCAGATCAAAGATAACATAATTATTTACCCATGGATATCATGTATATTCATATTCTATTTTTTCATATCCAAAATACATCCAAAAGACTGAAAATATTTTAATTTTAGATTAGGATAGAATCCATGGTACATTTTTGATAATAGGTTCTAACCATCCTTTAAACAAATTGACAAGTATTTTTTAGGAATCTCAATCCCTTGAGGTATGAGAAATAGAACAACATATAGAGGACCCTTTTATATCTTCTTTTTATAATGATATATATTATTTGAAAACTAAATTGAATTAATATGAATTTGTATCACATGTTTTATTTCATGGAAATGTGATGTGAGTACATTTTTTCACTTGTAAACTGATTTGGTAGAATCCTACTAAGTGTTACTCACATTTATTTAAACATCTCGGTGTGTATGTATATGTTGTTTTTAATGATAAAGTAAAAGGAATGGTTTCCTTGTCTATCTTCTGTCTATGAAGAGATGTGTTGGTGTTCAATCATGTGTCAGTATAGGAGTTTTTTCTATTCAATATTAATAGATATTGTTCATCTGGTTGTATTATTTCCTGTAATGAATTTGTAATCATATTATACTACATTATAGGTACATTTTTTCTTTTAAAAAATATATAAATTATTTCTGTTTTAAATGAATCATTATTTCAGTTTACAAATATTTTCAAATTTCCTTTGTAGAAAAATTGTTCCTTAATAGTTATTTTGTAACTCTATACACTTGTTTCCATCCATTTTCAATATAAGAACATGTTTGGGCCTATTTGTTGATCCAATTCACATACTATTATTTGGGTACTCGAGTTGAGTTATTACACTACAAGTTTAATTTTCCATAGAACTTTTACCATTTTCGGGATTTGAAAATCATCAGATTTATTATTTAAAAATGTTTTAGATAGTGGGTTTTTTGTAGTATTAGTTTTCATGTGTTCAAAAGATCAAGATAATGATGAGATTTTACGTCAATGAAAAGGTGATGACTTAGGTGATGGAGAAAGGATCCACCCAAAGGAAATGATTATCTTATTTCCTATTTTCTGATGGGTAATGATATGTGGAATATTTTACTGCCTATTAGGATCCATATAGATATATTATATGTAGTGACTATCATATTTGTTGATTGTATGCGCTGGATTGTATAAATATAAAAATTGAATCAATATTAGGTGAATCCTTTTTTAAAATAGTTACAAAGTCATAGGGGATCTATCTACTAAATATGGATATATAATCTTATAAGACTATATATATAAATTGAAAATCATATTAAAATATAATAGAGAACCTATATAGAATATTTTAGAATATATACTTGAGTGCATTACAATTTGGATGCTAAAATTATTGATAAACTCCATTAGATGAAGTATTATTTGAATTAAAATAAAAAAATTTATTAAGAAGGGTTTAACATAAAGTTTCCAAATTAGTGTAGGTTAATAGAGAGGACAAGGAGAATCGATGATCAATTTCTTTTATAAATTATTCTTAAAAAATCATACTATAAAACCATTTGTAGTTAAAAATCACTCAAATATATCTCTTAAACTCATTTTTAATGTAGTAATGTAATTTGAGAGATAAGTATTATATATTTATTAGTTTTGGTACAAAGACCCTCTCCTTTCCTTTTTAGTTATCCCCCCAACATGGATTATTTTACTAACATCATTCAGTAATTCAAAGGCATATGAAGAAACTGGTTCAAAACCCTATCAATCGTTCCACTAGATATCTTTATCTTTACACCCAAACAATTAACACTTCTTCCAAAATTTGTTATACCCCCCCCCCCAACTACCCTTCTTATATCATGTTCTTTACCAACTGGTTTTACACCCCACCCATAGGCCTTTTCAGAAACATATTCTACACCCCAGATACAAGCTCATTCTTATTCATTTCTGATCCACTATAAAAATATATTCTTCTTTAAATGTTCTTTCTCCATAATAAATTTTGGTTATCATCATCTATGTGCAATATTTAGGATCTTAAACTACTTTCATCAGTGTATTTTAGCCTAAATACATTTTTATATTCTTAGAAAGACAATTATAACTCAATATCAAATTAAAGAAATTGCAAAAAATATACCTTAGAAAAATTAAATCTAATTATTATTCATTCGGTATAACATCTACCTCATGGGTCACAATATCCTTCCATCATATCTCAGTTCAGAACTCCAAAAATAAATACACTCCATTTTGGTTGGATCTGTCTGACATATCCTTATCCAATTCCCCTCTTTCTATGGATTCTCTGTTTGATGAAGTAGGCTTGGTCAGATTTTTCCCTTTATTAATTTCATATAACTAGGCCTAATGAATCATTTTCCCCAAAGTAGGAACTCAATGGGTAATTATCATTATAATTATTCTTTTATTGATGAAACACTGCCTAATGTACCCTCTTTTAATATTCTTATTTTGATGCTCCGCCTTTAACCATGTAGAAACTTTTTGTGATACTCATGCGATAAATACTTCATCACCATTACTCCTTTGTGTATGAATAGGGTTTCCCTATACTTTTGTACACATTTATAGAGGTGCGCTTCTTGGGTGAATGGTAAGGAACTCAAAAGTATTTTCTCAGTCAATGAAACTCAATTTTAGATATTCCTCTCATTTCAATTTCACGAGACACCTGTAAAATCTTCTATAATATTCATAATGATTCCAAAAAAATCAGAATATTTTAATCATTTGTAACTTGGAAATATAAAAATCATAGAATGGATAGATTTTAATTTCCATTTTTCTTGTTCTGTATAAATTTTTTGTAAATAACATTAGAACATAATTGAGAAATTTACTATTATATGTGATTTGTAATTACACCAATTTTTAATGGTAGATCATTTTCATTCTACTGCTAATAGACTCAAAAGATAGATCTTTTACCGATGTTTATTCACCTAGTTCCACTCTATTAGGAACACTCAATATGTTGGGATCAACATATCTCTATCTAATAAAACCCAACTTAATTTTAATCTTCATATGACCTTATCTTTGTAGATTGCTTCCATCTGATGGCCTTACAATTCTATATATGATGTCATGATAGTAATCCATCCATTTGATATTTCTAGTATCCTTAATATGTAAATTAATTCAATGAATCTTAATATCATTCATTGTCTATTTCTCTTGAAGGGTTTCATTTCTACGATAGCATAGACAAGATATCCTCAACCTTTTACAACTTTTAACTATCTCATGTATACTACTTATCATAATATTTATACATATATTCCTTGTACATTATAAGTAATCATCACATAAATCCATTTAATCCCATTATGTATTTTATTTTGATGTAGCCTCATAAAATTCCTTCAATAGATCATAACTTCTCCAACTGTCTAACTGTTGGAACTCATTGGATTCATCACCTCACCTTTTCTAATTTTCTTCCTTCTGGTATGACTTGTTTCATGTTCAACCTATGTTCCACAAATATTTACTCCATTTAATAATTTTTTATCATGGTAATTTAAGAAATAAAACATTAGATACCACAACATTGTAGATCAAAATCCATAGATTTGATTCTAAAAACATTGAAACATGGAAAACATACATTTCTGTCTTTTCACATTGATTATGTTTGTCTAAGAACATTTTTTTACTTCGTACAGCCTGTAAGTCATGTCACAACCCACTCCCAATAAGGATGACCCTCCCGAGCTGGAAATGGTGAAAGGGAGATAATGACCCCCGAGTCCCACCTCCAGTAGGCCCCAGAGTGGCCACTAGCAACAATGGTATTCATTTTCAAAAATATGGGAGGCATTTCCCTTTTTATTATTTAAGATTGTAAAATATGATGAATCAAACACCAAATGAAAAAGGAACAAGTAAATGAAAATAAACCCAAAACCAAACCCATATGCATGTTTTATACAATACAGAAACAAAATTACAAGTACAAGAGAAGCTCCAAAGTACGATACCAAAAAATAAAAAAAACCGCAACCAGAAAAACTCCAACACCCAACTAGCAAGGTCTCGCACGGTCCCTGAATTCCCCCTAAAAACATGAAAGTAAACGCAGGGTGAGCATACAATTATACTCAGTAGGAAAACCTAAATCTCTCATGTTCAGGTGGGGAGACATTTTAATGCCCTGTGAGAAAATAGAAGGAACCAAAGCTTAGTAAGGAATCTATCCACCCAACCTTACAAGCCACACTCACCTAATATCACAACTCCATAGAGTAGTATAGTAATATTATCAAATTATTGTTACCTCACACCACATTCTCATTGATTACTGCTCAAGCCCTCATGCCTAACACTCTGATGCTTCCCCCTCTTCTCGAGCTAGTGCCGCAAATTGGCCATACGAAGCTTGAGATAGTGTCACAACCTGGCCATATGAAACTCATAGTATCCCGCCGACACTCAATCCTCGACCATCATAGTATCTCGCCGGCACTCAATCCTCGTCCATAACCACATCTCATCCCGAAGACACCTGGGAGCTACATCACATCCTCATCCTAAAGACTCTTGGGAAACATCTGTCGTAACCTTCCCGAAGGATATTGGGCTACAGAACATGGTAGAGGGAGCACATAGAAGAAAAGTAACCATCCATCCTTTATATGTTTGAGAATCTCACCCCCCATCCCACGGGTGTTCCGCACGTTGTGATCAACATGGTTCAGGTGCATAAAGGTACATAAATCAAACAGATTTATATAATTATATCAACCACTCAACCCATCCTAATGCTTCTACACAAATGATCTGAGCACATGCCTCGGCACTGCTACCTCGAAATTATGAACACAATAAACAGCCCCAAACTCTATTAAGATTTTCATGTTTCAACAGTTTAAGTTTATCAGTTCCTTAACTACTAAGGAACTTTCAACAACCAAACCCGATCAATTGTTTGTAAAATATATCTCTCCCAACCACAAATAAAGTGAGGGAAAACACAAGAAACACAATATCCTTTTCTTTTATCAGCCAATCAATTCCATTGATTTTCCGTATTTTATCAACTACCATGCCCCAAAATTCAATAGTTAATTCTTCCAGTCTTATTCATATGCCCAGCCTATCCCTGCCGCCCAGCTGCCAACCACCATAACCAAAAAAAACATTGGAAACAATACCAGTACCACATCAACATTCCTTTGATACCACTTACCGCATCTCTGCTTCCCATCAAAACCATATCATACATGCCAACCCACAACCAAGCCAATCGTAGCCCTGCTACTCACTCGTTCCACAACATCCCACGAAACACCCCGTCACATAATTAAACCCCAACCAGCACCCAAAAATTCATTAGTTCATTTAGTTTAATCGGGGTGATCATTCAAGGGTTATAGGTATTAATTTAATCATCAAACTTTACATGATTAACCAATTTCCACATTCTATGAAATTATATACATAGAAATATCCAGAAAAATAGGGAAACATTTAATTTTTCAAGAAAATGCCCCCATCGACTGTGATTTTCAGAAGGCATAAGCCTATTCAATTCAAAACATAATCAAAGGATAATCATTGATGAATATAAAACAACAATATCAACAAAAATTCCCAAAACCCATTCTTTAACATGTTATTATCTTTATTTACTAGTTCAACCATATCTCACGAAAACAAGAGGATACCTACCCCACATGATGCACAAAATAGAGAGAGACGATGGTATGATCCCTAACTAAATAGGTTTTGATGTCCTTCTGCGATAAAAACTACCACGAGGATTTCGATCACTCCTATTGACGACTACGTCCTCCCGTGGAAGTTGAGGCACAACCACACAGACAACCAAGAGAGACTCCAATAAGGTTTAAGATGTCACTTTTCATAGCATGGCAAGGAGGAACAGAAAGAGGGGATCGAGGAAGGAATAAGAACGGGGTAGAACGTACCATTAAGATGACGTTCATCGAATAGAGTTGTTCCTGTCAAATATCAGCAATCTCCTTGGTAGGAAACTGTGAAAATGAACATGAAGAATAGGTAAATGAATGAGGTTCACAATGTTCGCCTCATCGACACGATCTTGCAGCCACTGACAGATCGACGATCAGAGTTCGGATGAAGAAGATAGGAGGATGGATTCTAGGTCATCCGGGAGCATCGTCATGCGGAGAAGAAGATAGGTCCATAAATAACATGTGACCCTCTCTTATATAGGAAATGAAAAGATAAAACGGTACACAACATGTATTAATGAATACACAATGTGACCGTACAACTATTACGTTGTTTGACTGGTCAACAAATGACACGTCATGCAGTCTCCATCCATTTAGTGATAATAATAACTTCAATTAATAATAGGTGTTTTATTGACCTAAGACATGATTCATAAAAAGGTATTCATTATTGGTATTGAAATGACCATCATAATTTCAGGGTTGCAACGTCATAGACGGTTCTCTATTCCAACACCGTATGAGGGAGATACGTTGGATATATGATCCCGTAATAACAAAAATATTATTATTATTGGGATCTTCATCGATCCAAGCCATGAACCATAATTTAATATCCAACCTTAGACTTGAAATGATAATATTAATGAAAGGATTACATCGCCACTGACAAGAATTCAATCGGACGTCGCACGCGGGAGTTATGACTGGTCGAAGATTTAATATTAAAATTAAATCTATAAATTCACGAGCCTTTCAGGTACCCAATACGAAAACCCGAAAAAGACATTAAATATTGGACTCATAATTTCCGTCTCGAAGTCAGGGTCGCACTGCCACTGACGTTTCGTAAAACCAAGGTCGCAAGAATGAGTTATAGACTAAACATGGTTTTCCCAACAAAATTAATAATTACATTATTTTATTATTTTATTTTGTTTAAACTCTTAGATTCTCACATTCTCTCTCTAATCTCCTTTGAGATTCACGCACAATGTATCCCATTTGTTTAGGAGGGTTACACATGGTTCCTCTCTCTTATTTTCATTTTTCTATAAATCTTATTTTCTTTCAACATGTTTCTCTCTACATTCTTCTTCCTTTCTACCACAATTTTATCACGCCCCAACCAAAGTGGCACCTCCCCTTTTATTCCATACCCATCACACCCCATTTTAATCCTTTATCATTATTTTTTAACACAATTATAATAAATAATAACATCTCTCATCTATTCTCATATCTCAAATCTCATTGCATTGAATTCAATGTTTAAATCTCATTAAATCTTTATCGACAGATCTTTCAAAATTTATGCCAATATTATTATTATAATTATTTAGTATAATAATAACAAATCCCCAATTAAAATTTATTACCTCGTCGTCAATTTATATTAATTATTATTATTATTATTGATGTTCTTCGTGTTGATCATGTCTGACCACCATTACATCATCGCCGAGCAGCCTCCCATTACATGTCCATTACATAGATAATTTATTATTTATAAAAATTTATATATATATAAAATAAACTCTGACCCTCACCTTATTGAATTAAAAACATTCAATTTTATTTTCTTTTATTTCGAAATTATTATATTTAATGAATTAAATATAATTAACACCAAAAAATTTCACGCCACCATTATCAATTATTATTATCCAAAAAATTTATTATAACATGCATCGTGTATGACCACATAAAATTTTACAAAGTAATGGATCAGAGAGGTCTGGGTCATTACATAAGATACCTCTCAAAACATTCTCGTCCTCGAGAATTAAAAACCATCCCAGAAAAATGGAAAGGTCCGAACAACCACCACACAAGATAACTCTCCTGGCTCTCGTCAGAATAGGAATCCACCCACTATCCTTATAATACGAGTCTGGGAATTCCTTCCCCCATGTTGAGATATTATCCGCTTAAGGCGGAACTGATTCACCTGCACAGGTTTAATCGCATCCACATTAATGTGTCTCGATTAGGGATTACGTCCTCCTCTCCCCACATGTTAGGACTCTACACACACATTTAAAGGAAAAAGGGAAACAACATAGAATTATAGAATCATTAAAAACAAGGTCCAGGCCCAATCATGGGTGAGAATGAGTTTCAACAAAGAAGTGTGATGCTCCTGAATTTAAAAAAAACATAAACAAGAGCATTTAAGTAAAACCGAAAACATCTCTCTCAATCTCTGGCCTTTCTAGGGTTGTCGCTTCTATTGCGTGCAACTGTCCGCGTCCCACTCCTATGCATTTATGTTGACTTCCACCTCCTCGACTGCATCCTGGTTGGGGTCCTTGATGAACTCCATGTGGTTGGCCACCACCTGCACTAGTTCCCCTTGGAGGCTCTAGAGGTTGTTGCTGTTGGATAGGTCAGGCTGGGAACTGCTGCTGGGGTTGGGGCTGAACAAGGCCAGTCCCTCTATACAGATTCTGAAAAGGGCATTGTATGACAAGATGCCAATGATTCCCACATGTAAAGCACCTCTGTCCCTGGACCATAGAAAACGGGTGGAAAACATGAGATTGGTATGGGACCGTCTGAAGTCTGCTCCCTGCAGGTTGAAACATGGATGGTCCTGTTACTGGGGATCTACTTTTGACCGCCTCCTTCTTGGATGATCTTGGGTGACTCCTCTCTCACGGTGGACCTACTTGCGAGTGCATCCTCTCAATTATCTCTTCCTTCTTCTATACTTTCAGGTACATTGGTAAGGTGAAAGGGGTCATCGCGCACCGAATATAGGGGTGAAGTGGCTTCTATAAATGTCTTGTAGAGACCCAAAGCTTGATGTACATGGACATTACATTACTTTTTCATAATAATTAATACATAACAAAAACATACACCAATGGATTGTAATAGTTTAGTGTCTTTGGAAACTCGGAACATAATCTTTTAATCTTGGTGAATGTTCTTCAACATCTCCCATAAATATCTTCCCCCTTTTTTACCTTAAACCTTTCTCTATATCCTGGGGAAAAGAAAACATATAAAGGGTGAGCTCAAATTGTCTGTATGGGTAAGCATAGAAAAAATAAAACCAACCATACACATTTGACGTTAAAAACATGAAAATAATGTTTAAACATCAAATTCATGAGGAATGACATAAAACATGGAAGTACGTAATGCATAGATCATAAAGGAATGTCAATCATGATAAAATAACATGGTAATAAAGCATGTAATTGTTTAAAACATTAAGCGCATGACAAGACCAAGGCCAAGGCCAAGGCCAAGGCCTTACTGACAAGACCATCTTAGTGGACAAAGTCCCATTCTCAATCGAGTTCACTCCTCGTTTCAGTCTTGTAACACTGAACAGCATTAACTTACCATTCCATCCATGTCTATCTCATGAGATATAAATCATTACCCAATTAATTGGAGGGAGATATTGGTCCCACACATCTCATAATGAAATCATTCTTACTTGTGCCACAAAATAAACATACATCATTCAAAATAACCCAACGAATAAGATGGGTTTCATAAACATCATCCCATTATCTCATAATTAATATAAAAGAAATGGATATAATTTCATAATAAAAAAAGTTAAACCATGTAAATCATAGAGACTTTATACTTGAAATATACACATATGAAATAATGTCATCATAGATGGAAAATGGTTTTGATAAAACACTTGAAATGAATTCTTGAGGAAAATATCCTTTCTTCTTGAAAATCATTTTCTTTTCAAAAAATTTCATTCAATTTTAGAAGAAAAGTATTTTGTTGAAAATATTCATGAAATATTGTAGAGTAAGCTTCTTGAAAATAAGGTGTTATAAAATTGTAAAAATCCATTCATGATGTATACATTAAAAAAACATTATCCTCGTACTTTTGTCGGAAAAGTCAAAAGTTCATCGTATGGTAAAAAAAAGAAATATTCATTTCATAACATGTGGTAAAAGTAAAAAATGGGTAAAAGGGACTTTAAAAATACATAAAAACACTTTTATAAAACATGTACATGGATGATAACAATAACCCCTGTAAATAATTATGAATAAACAATCACAGATAAGAACAAGATTGGAATAATAATCCCTTACCTTAGGTCTGATATGCTTCGTACGTATCTGATCCTCATGTATAATGATTTAAATAATGTCATTGACTTATTACATAATCATATTTATTTTTATGATGTCATAAATGTTTCACTTATGAAATTATATTACCCGTTCTTTAGTAAATTTCATGTTAAAGGAGCATTTTGGGTAAAAGTGTTTTATTTATCGTACGTGTTTGGACTTGTTGTTCTTGATATCATTTCTAATATTGTGAATTGCATAATTTCAGAATGTAAAACATGATTTATATATAATATATATTCATCATATACATATATATATGATAGATCGATAAATGGAATGAAATACACCATTCATGGAGATGGTAGGTCGTACGTACGCATGAACACTCTTTTTGTTTCCTTATTGAATTGAATGGAATTAAGTAGATGAAATAAATATATATATTCATACATCTAGTATCATTATTATGTCATATATTTAATGATTACATAATATATATACTTTATAATCATTCATGAATGGTTCACATGGAGAATGAATCTCATCGCGTCGTGGAGACGGTAGTCTGTATGCACGTACGAGCGATGATACCATTCCCATGACCATGGAATTGTATTGAAGTGTATGTATAATATTTTAGAATCAATATCACAATAAAATTATCATATATAGTTATTTATTTACACCATTATACCAATCCAAGTAAGGTGGTGGTTGAAAACAGATTACACCATGGCGTGGAGACAGTATTCCGTACGTACACACGCGCGGTGATTTCCTTTTCCATGGGATTGATAGAAGATGAAATAGGGTTGTTCAGTATTTATAATAAAATATAAGTATATAATTAATACTGATTTTATTACTTTATAATGATAAAACTAATGAAGAATAAGTTTAAGAAGAATGAAACATGAGAGAATCAGAAGAATAGATTACCTCTTCTTCGACGCACCTCCTTTAAGACTTCTCATAAGGAACTAGAGTTGGTATTTTGAGAAGACCAGAACCTTCAGAATGTGTCTTGGGATGTATAGAAGATAAATGGTCAGGTTTTGGATGATATTTAAGGCTCAAAAGGGTGTGAAGAGAAGTGGGAAGGGGTTCCCTTTTTATAAGGGATGAGAGGGGAACCTTTGGAAAAACTTAAAATATTATTTTATAATAAAGTATTATTAGGTTTTTAATAGCTCCAAATTTATTTATTTCGAATTTAATGTGGGGATGGGTCTAAATCCTCTCAACCAATAGATTTTAGACCAGTTTGGGTCATTATATTAACCTTATGTTTTAGTTTTAACTCTTAGTTAGTTAGATTGACATTTACCATGTCACTTGGTATTTTTATATTATATAGTTAATAAACATACCATATACATCCAAGAGACCCCCAAGTAGTCCATTAATGATACACCTATCATGATATAAGTATCATGGCCGAACCTTAGATTTTTAAGAATATAATAACAATTAATAATATAATATTTGTTTTAAAAACTATTTTATGTCAATTAAGACACTATTTGGTAATTGATTTTTGTGAAAATCATAACAGCATGATTAGTTCTAAAAAAGTTAAATAAATCAATACTAACATGTCATATTAACCCATAAAATTATTGTAATTCATAAAAAGTCTCAAATTACATTTATTTGGGTATTTATAACATATATTATGTTAATATTTCATTAAAAAGATAATTATTGCATCATCATTGTGTCATAAATAAATTAAATTATTTAATGTCTAAAAATTATAAATAAAATACAATTATGTATTAAATCTTCTTAGATTTCTAATGAATATTTATAGTATAATTTATCTTATGAATAACCAAATATTAAAAATTATTTAGTTATTAAACATTGATTTTAACTATTTTAACCCTTTTTTAAATAAATTAATAATAAATGTCCTAATCTAATCCAAGTGGACATAAATGGTCATATTTTATTTATAAGGTTTTTTTTGGTCGAATTACCCTTATCCAGTCGAATTAGTAAATCTGTTAGGTTAAAACCAATATCATTTTTACCCTTAATTACCCTATTTACTTTTAACCGTGGTAAATAAAAGTAAAAAGTTACTATTCACCAAAAATAATTTTCATCTCATTGAATCACATTTTAGTCCTTGATATTAACTTTGTCTCTCAGATTTTTTAAATTCCACTCCTAGAGGCGTTAAAATTATGTTTTATGTGAATTTCCAAATTCTCCTAGGAGGTAGGTAAAAGACGGTGAAAAGTTCAATAAAATTTTTATATATCTAAAATTATTATAAAATGACTCCAATAAATTACATTTAACTTATATAGGTATTATGTATCAATTTAGACCTAAAATAAATTTAAATAAAATAAATAATTATTTAAATAAAAATTCGGTTTTAAAATAGTAACCAATCGTTTTCACTATTCATCAAAAATTGAATATTTTCAGAAAAATATCAAAATTTCACCCTAGTCTAACTCCGATATTTTGAATCCAAAAATGAAGTCCATTTTGAAAAATAAAATTTCAAAAAGTGGGTATTACTATTCATAATTGCTAGTTTATTTAACATATCGTTTTTTAGTGAAACTCGGTATTGCATACAACATACGCTATCGTGGAAGGTCACGATTACGTGTAATGCAAGCCAAGTTAGGGATGCGTATCATGCAAGATCCTTTTGGTGTAGCATACAACACAAGAAATCAATGAAATTAAAAGAAATATTTTTCATAAAATCTCAGGGTGTTACATTATACCCCCCTTAAAATGAATTTCACCCTCGAAATTCGTCGGGGTTATAAATGGTTTACTACTCAAAAGTTTCTTTAATAGAAACCCACATCGTAAAGAGGAATACCAAAACTTATCATTGAAAACTAAATTATGAAACATAACGGTTACCCAAATTAACTAATCACTAGGTTTCCACGTAGGTGAACATAGGTAAAAATATGAATATGGAAGAGAAATCTAACCGTCATGATCTGATGGAGAGTGGTAGAGAACATGGCTATGAAAAATCTAAAAATCACAAAGCCATAAATTTTTTATTATCTGAGGTATCATCTGATTCATCGGAAATAAGGGCACTAGGAGAACATTTTTGGTTTTCAAGATCATTTCCCTAAAGATGAAGAATTTGAAATAGAAGAAATACATACGTTATTTTGGTATAGTCTCACCGTTGTTTGTGCCTTGAAAAATTTCCACTTCATCTCTTATAGAAATGAATTTGAATTTGTCTTTCGCGAAGTTTTAGCAGATCATGCAACAGAATGATAGGTCATTCCATCTGTCTCAAACATCAGTTAGAAAATGTTATATACATAAGTCCATCTATGGTGAGATTAATCAGATATGGTTCCAAAATGGATTTATACTTCATCTATCATCCTGCATAACAAAATAAAACTAGTTTCTACTAACCAGGGACTTCCTGTAGGCCAGTGGTACGAAATAAAGGCCTCTCACACTTTGGTTGTGGGTTCGATTCCCACAGCCTTGTCCGACATGATGGGTTGTTGCCCGTCCTGCAGGTTGTAGTTTTTCAAAAAATACAATATTATAAATTTCCATCAATAATATCGAAATAGTTCTAGCCTTAAACAATACTAACTTATGTCCAACATAATCCATTCCAATCATTAGGCTTATCCAAAATACTGTGTTCCAATCTCACATTATAGTGAAAACAATTACCAGAGAGTTAATATAACAAGCTTGTTAATGCCATCGTTGATCCCCATATATCATAAGATATGTCTTGTTGGTCATATTCCAAACAGTCGAAGGCCTTAATCATGTATTCTCTTGAAAAATGAATACCCATTGAACCTTAGTGAAAACATTAGTGTTTTAAAAAGTTAACTCTTTCCACATACCAAAGTTCGAAAAATTTGTATACCCAAACCATGATATCACTTAGTCCTTATAACAATCATGAGCTTTTGAATACTATCAAATATATTATTTCCTATGTATCCATTCATTATGTGCATATCATCTTCTTTCCAAAAATATCTGAATAACATTTCATGGTTACCAGTACCATTCAACATATACATTCAAATAATTTAGGAAAAAATAGTGTAACAATCCTTAGATGTTTCTTTATTCCATAGTACCATTAAATTACCTATACAACATAACTCTTGATAAACATACAATCATTCCACTACCTTCTTAAACCATTGACCAAGAATCAACACTTATTTCAACTCATATATCATTTGTAGTCTCCTCATCATCATCCACATTAATACTACCTATATGACCATGATTATTCTCTTCATTAGATTTTCCCTTAGGTCATTAGTTTACATAATGCCCATACATTCCACATTTAAAAAACCTAATCATTGTTGATGTCGTAGCAATACCATTATCCTTATCCATGGTGTTAACTGAACCTTTTCCTTTGAACTTATTGGATTTGTGTCCTTATTTTCCTCACCCAAAGCATCTTCCAGTTCCTTTGAAACATTCTCCTTGATGCCTATTCCCACATGATTTACATGATATAAATTGAACTTTCCTTCCTTTATGATCATCATGAAACTCCATATTTCTCTTATTAGCTAAGTAATGAAACTTACCAAAGTTGATATTATTGATCATATTATGAGTTTTCTGATTAGGTATAATAATGATATGTGGACCTCCAGATCCAATTTCATTCGGTTTCTCATGAATAATGTTATTCCATTGTCCATCATATCCTTCATTATCGTGAATCTTCCCGTTCCCAGCCATTTTCTAGAACCCAAAAAGAATAGTGTGAGAGGCCAAATTCATAATCAAGGGGGGTTACCATCGATATCAAACATCTTAGGTTAAATTCTATGATCGCTACCATAATTCTAGGACTATAACCTATACTTATACTTAACCTTAGGGACATCCCTAGACATAACATAGAAATATCTCTAGGGATCTCACTAAAGTTCTCGCATCCTAGTTTCCAATGGTTGACTAATACTTTCCTCTGATACCAACTGTAGAGACCCAAAGCTTGATGTACATGGACATTACATTACTTTTGTGGAATACTTAAAGCATAACAAAAATATACACCAAAGGATCTTATATTTTAGTGTCTTTGGAAACTCGGAACATAATCTTCTAATCATGGTGAAAGATCTTCAACATCTCCCATAAATATCTTCCCCCTTTTTTACCTAAAACATTTCTCTATATCCTAGGGAAAAGAAATAATATAAAGGGTGAGTTCAAATGCTCAGTAAGGGTAAGAATGGAAAAAATAAAACAAACCATACACATTTGAACTTAAAAAAATGAACATAATGTTTAGACATCAAATTCTTGAGAAATGACATAAAACTTGGAAGTAAGTAAGGCATAGATCATAAAGGAACATCAATCATGATAAAATAAAATGGGAATAAAGCATGTAATTGTGGAAAATATTAAGCACGTGTTATGATTTCCATAATAGGAAAGGCATTACTGACAAGACCATCTTAGTGGACAAAGTCCCTTTCTGAATCGAGTTCACTCCTCATTTCAGTCTTGTAACACTGAACATGATTAACATACCATTCTAGCCATGTATATATCATGAGATATAAATATTTACCCAATTCATTGGAGGGATATATAGGTCCCACCCATATCATAATGAAATCATTCTTACTTGTACCACAAAATAAACATACATCATTCAAAATAACCCAACGAGTAAAATGGGTTTCATAAACATCGTCCCATCATCACATTATCCATATAAAATAAATGGATATAATTTAATAATAAGAAAATTGAAACCATGTAAATCATAGAGACTTTATACTTGAAATATACATATATGAAATAATTTCATCTTAGATGGAAAATTGTTTTGATAAAACACTTGAAATAAATTCTTGAGGAAAATATCTTTTCTTCTTGAAAATCATTTTCTTTTCACTAAATTCCATTCAATTTTAAAAGAAAATTATTTTGTTGAAAATATTCATGAAATATTGTAGAGTATGATTCATGAAAAGAAGGTTTTATAAAATTTTAAAAATCCGTTCATGCAGTATAAGTTAAAAAAACATTCTGCCCGTACTTTTGCCGGAAAAGTCAAAAGTTCACCATATGGTAAACAAAAGAAATATTCCTTTCATAACATGTGGTAAAAGTCATGAATGGGTAAAAAGGACTTGAAACATACATAAAAACACATTTATAAAACATGGAAATAGATGATAACAATAACCCCAGTAAATACTTAGGAATAAACAATCTCAGATAAGAACGAGATTGGAATAATTATCCCTTACCATAGGTCCGATTTTCTTCGTACGTATCCCAACGTCCTTTATAATGATTTAAATAATGTCATTGAATTATTACAGAATCATATTCATTTTTATGATGTCATAAATGGTTCACTTATGACCTTATATTACCCATTCTTTTGTAAATTCCATGTTAAAGCCGCGTTTTGGGTAAAATCGTTTTATTTATCGTACGTGTTTGGACTTGTTTTTCGTGATATTATTTCTTATATCCTGATTTAATTAATTACATAATGTAAAACATGATTTATATATAATATATATTCAGCATATACATATATATTATAGATCGATAAATGGTATGAAATACACCGTTCATGAAGACGGTAGGTTGTACGTACGTATGAACGCTATTTTTGTTTCCTTGTTGAATTTAATGGAATTAAGTTGATAAAATAAATATATATATATATACATATATCTAGTATCATTATTATGTCATATATTTCATGATTACCCATTATATATACTTTATAATCATTCATGAATGGTTAACATGTAGAATGAATCTTATCGCGTTGTGGAGACGGTAGTCCGTACGTACGCACGAGCGATGATACCATTACCATTATTGTGGAATTGTATTGAAGTGTATGTTTAATATTTCATAATCAATATCACATTACAATAATCATATATAGTTATTTATTTACACCATTATACCCATCCAAGTGAGTTTGTGGTTGAAAACAGATTACACCACGGCGTGAAGATAGAATACCTTATATACGCAAGCGCGGTGATTTCGTTTCTCGTAGGATGGATATAAGGTGAAATAGGGTTGTTTCATATTTATAATAACATATAAGTATATAAGTAATACTTATGTTATTATTTTATAATGATACAACTAAAGAAGAATAAGTTGAAGAAGAAAGAAACATGAGAGAATTAGAAGAAGAGATTACCTCTTCTTCGATGCACCTCTTTTAAGCCTTCTATTAAGGAAGTAGAGTTGGCCTTTTGAGAATAACAGAACCTCCAGAATGATTCTAGGGAAGTGTAGAAGATAAATGGGCAGCGGTTGTCCGAGCATCAAGGATCAAATGGGTTTTAAGAGAAGAGGGAAGGGGTGCCCTTTTTATAAGGGTGGAGAGGGACACCTTTGGAAAAACATAAAATATTATTTTATAATAAAGTCATATTCGGTTTTCAATAGCTCCAAATTGATTTATTTCTAAGATAAGCTGTGTATGGGTCGAAATCCTCTCATCAAATAGATTTTATATAGGTTTGGGTCATTATATTAACCTTATCTTTTGTTTTTAACTCTTAGTCAATTAGATTGACATTTATCATGTCACTTTCTATTTTTATATTATATAGTTAATAAACATATCATATACATCCAAGCGACCCCCAAGTGGTCCATTAATGATACACCTATCATGATATAATTATCTTGGTCTAACCTTAGATTTTTAGAAATATAATAACAATTAATAATATAATATTTGTTTGAAATACTATTTTATGTCAATTTAGACACAATTTGGTAATTGATTTTTTAAAAAATCATAACAGCATGATTAGTTCAAAAAAATTGAACTAAATCAATACTAACATGTCATATTAACCTATAAAATTAGTTTAATTCATAAAAAGTCTTAAATTACATTTATTTGGGTATTTATAACATCAATTATGTTAATATTTCATTAATAAGATAATTACTGCATCATCATTATGTCATAAATAAATTAAATTATTTAATGTCTAAATGTAACACCCCAGGTAAATAAAGAATATGACATTTTCACATTTATCAATATTTGTGAATAAAATATTAATATTACTTTAATGGGGATGATATGCTCGATGGCGTACCCAATACGCAACAACGAGTTTCTTGGGAATCTTACGTTGCACTCTAATAATAAAATAATATTATTTTAAATTGTAGTTAACGCCTAGCCGTTGTAATGGAGGGAATGAAAATAACTAACTAAAAAATTATTATATATGTTTTTCAAATATTTTTAGTTTTTACAATAAATGTTAGAGGATTAAAAATGGGAATGAATCCAATTTTAAGCGTAAACATTCTAATATTCATTAAAAGGTCGATTAAACGCCTTTTCATGGTGAGCCTCTTGTAAATCCACCTTTTGAAAATTTTATGTGTTATATTTGACAAAATAAAATTTTTCTTTAGAATCGGGACATCAAAATTTACATTGTGTAAATTTTTGGTATTTTTCCGATAAAGTTCATTTTTTAATGAATAGTGAAAAATGTTGTATTTTAATTCAAAACCTTTTTTTAATCTAATTTATTTATATGATTAGATTCTCTTATGAATTGGTTTTAAAGTCCAATTATAATATATTTTTACCATTTAATCCAATAGTGGTCATTGGAATTAATTTCACTTTGAAATTGGACTTAAACTAGTGTCAATCTTTTAATAGATATTGTTTCCTAAAAACACGCTATTTGTTTTGACAGCAGGAATTAATTATTAAATTAATTAATGCAACTTATATGTTTTTTATTTTGTAAAATAGACATCATTTTTGAATTCGGAATATCAAATATGGATTAGGGTGAATTTTTGGTATTTTTCTGAAAAACATCAATTTTTGATGAATAGTGAAACCACTAAGTGGTAGTTAAAGAAACGGATTTTTCGTTTAAATGAAACTTTGCCACTTCTGTGATTTGATTTTCAAAAATACAACATACATGGTGGTCATTATGAAGTAAAATGTGGTTCAATGTGATTAAAATAATTTTTGGTGAATAGTAATTTTTAAGTTTTATTAATCACGATTAAAGGTAATTAGTGTAATTTAAGGTAAAAATAATGTTTTCATAATATGAAATGACTTATACACATGTCCTACCCTCATTATATGTGTAATTTATGACCAATAAATTCCATGGGTCAACTTGGGGACCCCATGGAGCCACTTTGGTTGGAAAATGACCTAAATAACTTTTTATTTAATGTTAAAATTAAAATGTCACAAACATGTGTTGTTTGTCTAAAACAATTTTTATATGGGGTTATACAAGTCATATTTTTTACTATAAATATTCATTAAAAATATAAAAAGATTTGCTACATCATGATATTTTTTTATAATTTTTAGACAGTAAAAAAAATAAATTATTAGTGACACCATGATGATACAGCGATTACCTCATTATTTAACAATTTAAATAAAATGAAAAGATAATGTAAACTCTAAGACCTAAACTTGTCACAAACCTATTGGATGGGTGGATTTAGAACCCTTACCACCTTATCCTCGAAATACATCAATGTGGGACCTTTAAAATCCGAAACACATTTGAAAATAGTGTAACATTTTGTAACGTTGCAAGAGTGCGCCTCCTCTCCTCTTATAAAAGGCCCCCACCTCTACCACCTTAGCCACACCTATCAGGCCTTGGGCTTAGCCAAAACCTGCCTATTTTGTCTCTCCACATCCCTCCCTTTGATCATTTATTCCTCACATTGGTCATAATCCTTTACAAGGAAGCCTTTGATCTCAAATCAAAGAGAGTTACCCGATTTAAAGGCAATGTCTTCCCTTGTGTTCTTTTATTTTATTTTTCTTCTCCAAACCCCTAAACTCTTTTTATTACATTTTTTTGTAACAACACAATTAAATTAAATATACTAGGATGTTTTTATATGAATTATTCGAGCTAAACTTTCACACACCTCCGTATAATGGTTAAAGAACATACTGTTTCTGTGGATGGCGAATTACTGCCTCACGAAACGATAATTGTTCAATATTCTTTAACACCATCAAAGGTAGACATTAGGATGTCACAATATTTATATATGATATATAATATTTTTATGTTTTCTTTAAGCTTCTGTATTTTTCATTTATGGAATACCATTGTGGTTTCCATTATGGGTAAACACGATATCTTCATTTTAGGAAGTATGGACTACCACTCCCTCAAAGTGATTTGATTCGTTAATCCCATATGTGGGACATATAAAGGATAGAATTAATGGTATTACCTATGATATACTACTGGAATTATAATATACCTTTATTTAATTATTATTTAATTCCATTGAATACAAAAAAAAATATGAAAGTAGCATTCAAGCGTACGTACGGCTTACCGTCGCCATGAACGGTACATTTCATTTCTTATCTCCAAATGTTATGTACTATTATAAGTAAATATATATAATGGATATATATATATATATAATATATTAAATATAAATTATGGATATAATTCTGGAATTATAATATATATCTCTCTCATTTTGTTTTAATTCCATTAATATGACAAAAAATGAAAGTAGCGTTCATATGTACGTACGGCCTACCGTCTCCATGAATGGTGCTTTTAATTTTTTATCTCTAAATGTTATGGAATAGTATAAAATGAATATATACGGGATATATATGATATTTAAAACATAAATACTATTCTGGATATGATGTACCTATATCTACATGGAAAATTCTTTCCCAACAAGTTCAATTTTTATTCATGTACCGAACATCGACAAAAACGTCTGATATGAACTCAGTTTATTAACCAATTATTAGAACATTATAATATGTGATATGAACTGAATAATAATATTAAAATGATGTCCTTAAGATATTATAAATTGACCAAATTTTATTATTCAGGAGGTTAAAGATTGATCGAGTCAAGTCGGACCTGAGGTAAGGGATCCTACCCCTCTCTTTCTTTTTAAGTAAAGTCTTTTATGTCATTCCTTTTAAGCTCATATTTCTTATGATTTGGATTTAATTTTATATTATTCCTACTTTAATTTTTATGTTCATATGATGAGAGACCCTATTTTCTCTCACCAATCCATTTTGGATGTTCTGAGTGGCGCCGTTAGGCTACCGAATTTTTGTAAGAGATCTAACATCTCTCTTTCTTTTTAAGTACTCTCCTTTATGTCACTTATTTTAAGCTCCTCTTTGTTATGACGGGGGATGTCCTTTTATATTCCTATTTCAGTAAATTTTATTGTAATATGATGAGATACCCTATTTTTTCTCATCAATCCATTTTTGGAAGTTTTAATTGGCACCGTTAGGTTGCTGAGTTTTCGTAAGGGATTTTTCATCTCACTTTTAGTCCCGTGAGATTTATGCTACATTTTCCACCATTTCCTTTGAGTGGTGTATGTAATTACCATTATTATACTCTTTTTGTAATATAATTCTATTTATGGGTATTTACATATTCATTTTATGACCCTTCTTCAATGGGGTGTACGTTTTGAATGTTACCTATGTCGGTAAGGGAACCTTTCACCCTCCTCTTTTTAAAATACTTATTTTGTTATGTCTTTTAATTTACATCTTTTTATGTTGGGATATGTTATTATATATCCTTATATATGTAAATTTTATGTCCAAGTGATGAGATACCATTTTCTCTCTCATAAACTAATTTTATGAATTCTAAACTGACGTCGTTAGGCTGTCGAATTTTACCGAGGGAACTTCTTAACCCAATTTCGATTTCTTTAGGTTCAACATGTAGTTATTGAATATGTCATCCTTTGAATATGTGTGAATGACCATTGATTGTTTTACACTTAATATCCACTTATATTGGGTGTATTTATATTTTTCACACATAATTATGAGATTGTTTTATCTTTAATTTAAGGATACATTCTTTATATGAGATTTCATCTCATTTTACATTTCTATTGAGACATCATTGTTGTTATGCACCAATTCACTATTATATGGTGTATATAATGTCTCGTGGAATATTATATCATGAATACATTGATTCTCATGATATTTTGATTATATATTATTCCTCAATTATGGTATTCAAGTGTCTGTCATTTTGTTAAAAACCCTTTAACTAAAATATCGTTTTAAATGTTTTAATGATTTATTCTTATAAATATTTCTCATTAATATCCATGTTTTCAAAATTGTTTTAAGAATTTATTTATATGGATATTAATAGTTTAAAATTTTAAAATCATCAATGTGGTATGCGACACTTTGATTTAAAAATATCTTTATTAAATGTTTTAAATGGTTTTGAAAATGGTTTTTATAATGGATTCATTATTTCAATATCTTAAAATGTTATATTGTTATTAAAATGTGGTAATATTATCTTTCTTTTATGATTAAGTTATGTTCTATGATTATGTTATGGTTCATGGGAATTTTTATGAAGGAAGGTGGTTCCGTGGTAAACTAAGGGCGAGTGAGCCTGATATAGCTCTCCAGTGCATTGGGTAACGCGAAGGAGTTAAACGTTAAGGTTTCTCCAAATAGATTTAGGGAATATACTGTGATGGGTATTCCAAACATAACCAAGAGGGTTAATCCCTATGTAAAAATGTTATGAATGCCTCAAGTTACCCTTATGCCTTTTGATTTCTATGTTTTATTCATGATTTGATGAGGTATGTTAAAGTGCTTATGTTTTATGAGTAAAGTATGATTTCATTGATTCTTATGTATACATGTACTCATGTTTCCTTTTCGTATTTTTATATCTCTTACTGAGCTTTTTATGCTCATCCCATGTTTTTGAAATGCTTTACACAAGACTTAAAGATGAATAGGGTCAATGATGGGATCAAGGAAAGACATGCTATATAAAACATGGAAGTAGACATGTTTCTTTTAAGAGTTTTTTTATTTATAGAGAATTAGTAGATGTGTCTAATTTATAATCTTTTGAGATGTAATAGTTATGTCCTAATTCTCTAAAACTCTAAACCTGAAAAGATCCTCAATGTGTAATCTTGTAATAACTTAAGATTTGGTAAGGTTTAGGGCTGGGGCCTTATAGTTGGTATCAAAGGGAGGTTTAGATAACTTTAGAGGTTAGGGTATTCACTAAGCATAAGTCACATTACCATAAAGGTTAGGAATTCTGAAAGAGTCCTAGTTTTAGATAAAGTAAATGAGTAAGTATATCTTAGTGTTTATATTCCTCATTAGTACATGATGGTTTTGTTGATATACTCACACTGACATTTCTGTTTTTAGTGAATGGATGGATCTAGTAGGCACCAAAGTGACAATAGGTTTGAAGGAAACTGTTGTGGTTCTCTGATTAAGAGACTGGATGAAATAGGGGATTCAATGAGAAAACTCATGGTTGTTCTAAACCAACTATCAAGGAGTCATGATCAACCACATTAACCTTGGTATGTTCTGTAATGAATCATGTACGAGATGACCAATCAATGTGGAAGTTCCGGTAATAATTATAAAGGTAACCATTAGGGTTTATATGATCCTTACTTTTGAGGTAATTATTGGTTATTATATATTATGATGGAAAATGAAAGGCATGAGATAAACATGATGTTAAATTATGTTATGATTATTTTTGAAGATTCTATCTTGTTTTGGGGAATGTTTTAAGAATTATATAGTTTTGGAAAAAGGATAACACGCAGACCGTGTGACAACCCATCGCGTCAGACAAAGCTGCGGGAATCGAACCCACAACCAAAGTGCGACTGGTATTTATCGCCTACCACTGGACTACGTGAAGTCCCTGGTTAGTTTGACTAATTCTATTTAGTTAGATGATTTTAGTAATCAAGATTAAGTTTATTTTGGGTTATCTATGGAAATGATTAACCTATCATCGAGGATATGTGATTAGGTTAATTACTTTTCAATATGAGAATTTAAGAGCAACTGATGTTATTTGGAGATAAAAGTTAATTTGTACCTAGGAAGACTATGTGATTAAATCCTTAAAATATTTGTGTTTCAATCTTATTTTGGTTTAATTTTAAGAATTTTATAGACAATTGTTTATCGAATTGTCTTCGTTGAACTTTGGGTTTTTTTGGACAATTTTTGGAGATTAAAAATAGATTTTCTTTTTATAAAGGATTATACTTTTGTGGATTATCTGATCTCATACTAAAAATTTTGGTTATGGATTTTGTCTAAAGACATGGGAAATATATAGTTCTCTTTTTTGGATTAGGTGATTCTGAAGAAGTTTATTATAGTACTCTTAATGTGAACAAGTCTTCCTAAATACTCGCCTTTTGGAGAAAATATGAGTTTGATTATGGAATCTAGTAAAAGTTGAAATTCTACGTGACAAGTAAGTATGTTTCATTATGATTTATTTAAGCTAAAAAATAAATTCTTCAATGAAAATTAACTTAAAAAAAATTGTTGTCTATAAACATTTCCTACTGGGGAATCAAATACCATTTAACCCATCACAAGTTTGTGATTTTCTTATGGTTAACTTTCTCCTAGACATGTTTACTATCACTATCCTTCAGAACATGACCCTTTGTTTTTTCCTCCATATCCATGTTTTCCTACATGGAATCCTAGTATGGGTTAACTAGGGTGACCTTTTTACTTATCTTTCTTTATTTGAATGTGATTTTTTTACTGACTCTTGTTCCGATGTGGGATTTTCAATGAAGTTTCCAAACCCAATTTTAAAATTTCGAGGACGCAATTACCAAAAGGGGGGAAGGATATAACACCCCAGGTAAATAAAGAATATGAAATTTTTACATTTATCCATATTTTTGAATAAAATATTAATATTACTTTAAAGGGGACGCTATGCTCAATGGCGTACCCAATATGAAACAACGAGTTTCTTGGGAATCTTACGTTGCACTCTAATAATAAAATAATATAATTTTAAATGGTAGTTAACGCCTAGCCATTGTAATGGTGGTAATGAACAAAACTAACTAAAAAATTATTATATATGTTTTTCAAATATTTTTACTTTTTACAATAAATGTTAGAGGATTAAAAATGAGAATGAATCCAATTTTAAGCGTAAACATTCTAATATTCTTTAAAAGGTCGATTAACCGCCTTTTGATGGAGAACCTCTTTTAAATCCACTTTTTGAAAATTTTATGTGTTATATTTGAAAATATAAAAATCTTCTATAGAATCGGGACATCAAAATTTACATTGTGTAAATTTTTGGTGTTTTTTTCCGATAAAGTTCATTTTTTAATGAATAGTGAAAATGTTGTATTTTAATTCAAAACCTCTTTTTAATATAATTTATTTATATGATTATATTATATTTTGAATTGGTTTTAAAGTCCAATTATAATATATTTTTACCATTTAATCCAATAGTGGTCATTGGAATTAATTTCACTTTGAAATTGCACTTAAACTAGTGTCAATCTTTTAATAGATATTGTTTCTAAAAAACATGTTATTTGTTCTGACAGTGGGAATTAATTATTAAATTAATTAATGCAACTAATATGGTTTGAATTTTGTAAAATAGACATCATTATTGAATTCGGAATATCAAATATATCTTAGGGTGAATTGTTTGTATTTTTCTGAAAAACATCTATTTTTGATGAATAGTGAATCCTCTAAGTGGTAGTTAAAGAAACTGATTTTTTGTTTAAATGAAACTTTTCCACTTATGTTAATTGATTTTCAAAAATACTACATACATGGTTTTCATTAAGAAGTAAAATGTGGTTCAATGAGATTAAATTAATTTTTGGTGAATACAAATATTTAAGTTTTATTAATCGCGATTAAAGGTAATTAGTGTAATTTAAGGTAGAAATAATGTTTTAATAATATTAAAAGACCTAGACACATGTCCTACCCTCATTGTATGTGTCATGGAAGACCAATACAACCCATGGGTCAACTTGGTGACCCCATGGAGCCACTTTGGTTGGAAAATGACATAAATAGCTTTTTATTTAAAGTTAAAATTAAAATGTCACAAACATGTGTTGTTTGAATAAAACAATTTTTACATGGGGTTATGCAAGTCATATTTTTGACTATAAATATTCATTAGAAATATAAAAATATTTCCTACATCATGATATTTTTTAATAATTTTAAGACACTAAATAAATTAAATTATTTTTGACACCATTATGATGCAGCGATTACCTCAATATTTAACGATTTAAATAAAATAAAAAGATAATGTAATTTCTAAGACCTACACTTGTCACAGACCTATTGGATGGGTTAATTTCGAACCCTTACCACCTTCTCCTCGAAATACATCAATGTGGGACCTTTAAAATCCTAAACACATTTGAAAATAAAGTAACATTTTGTAACTTTCCAAGAGTTCCCCTCCTCTCCTCTTATAAAAGGCCACCACCTCTACTACCTTACCAACACATCTCAAGCCTTTGGCTCAGACAAACCCTGCCCATTTTGTCTCTCCAAATCCCTCTATTCATCATTGAAGCCTCACTTTTGGCAGAATCCTTTCCGAGGAAGCCTTTGAGCTCAAATCAAAGAGAGTTACCCGATTTAAAGGTAATGTCTTCCGTTGTGTTCTTTTGTTTTATTTTTATTCTCCAAACCCCTAAACTCTTTTTATTACCTTTTTTTTGTAAAAAAACCAGTATATTAAATATAATAGGATGTTGTTATAAGTATTATTCTAGATAAACATTCACACACCTCTGTCTAATGGTTAAAGAACATACTGTTTCTGTGGATGGCGAATTAATGCCTCACGAAACGATGATTGTTCAATATTCTTTTAACACCTTCAAATGTGGCCATTAAGATGTCACTATATTTATATATGATATATAATATTTTTATGTTTTCTTTAAGCTTCTGTATTTTTCATTTATGGCATACCTTTATGATTTCCATTATGGTTAAACGCGATATCTTCATTTTAGGAAGTGTGGACTACCGCCCCCTCAAAGTGATTTGATCCGTTAATTCCATATGTGGGACATATAAAGGATGGAATTAATGGTATTACATATGATATCCTTATAGAATTATAATATACCTTTATATCATTATTATTTCATTCCATTTAATACAAAAAAAAAGAAATAAATGAAAGTAGCATTCATGCGTACGTACGGCTTATAGTCTCCATGAACGGTACATTTCATTTCTTATCACCAAATGTTATGTACTATTATAAGTAAATATATATAATGGATATATATATGTAAAATATTACATCTAAATTATGGATATAATTCTGGAATTATAATATATATATCTCTCATTTTGTTTTAATTCCATTAATATGACAAAAAATGAAAGTAGTGTTCATGCGTACGTACGGCCTACCGTCTCCATGAATGGTGATTTTAATTTTTTTATCTCAAAATGTTATGGAATAGTATAAAATGAATATATACGGGATATATATGATATTTAAAACATCAATACTATTATGGATATGATGTACCAAAAACTACATGGAAAATTCTTTTCCAACAAGTTCAATTTTTACTCATGTACCGAAGATCGACAAAAATGTCTGATATGAACTCACTTTATTGACCAATTATTACAACATTATAATATGTGATATGAACTGAATAATAATCTTTAAACGACGTCCTTAATAAATTATAAATTGACAAAATTTTATTATTTAGGAGGTTAAAGAACGATCGAGTCATGTCGGACCCGAGGTAAGGGATCCTACCAATCTCTTTCTTTTTAAATACACTCTTTTATGTCATTCCTTTTAAGCTCATATTTTTTATGATTGGGATGTTCTCGTATATTACTCCTACTATAATTTTAATGTTCATATGATGAGATTCCGTATTTTCTCTCACCAATCTATTTTGGAAGTTTTGAGTGGCGCCGTTAGGCTGCCGAATTTTCGTAAAAGATCTAACCTCTCTCTTTATTTTTATGTACTCTCCTTTATGTCACTTCTTTTAAGCTCTTTTTTGTTATGATGTGGGATGTCCTTTTATATTCCTATTTCTGTAAATTTTATTGTAATATGATGAGATACCATATTTGATCTCATCAATCCATATTTGGAAGTTTTAAGTGGCGCTGTTAGGTTGCCGAGTTTTCGTAAGGGAATTTTCATCTCACTTTTAGTCCCGTGAGATTTATGCTACATTTTCCACCATTTACTTTGAGTGGTGTATGTACTTCCCATTATTATAATATTTTTGTAATATAATTTAATTTATGGTTATTTACATATTCATTGTATGACCCTTCTTCAATGGGGTGTACGTTTCGAAAGTTACCCAAGTGGGTATGGGAACCTTTCACCCTCCTCTTTTTAAAAGTCTTCTTTTGTTATGTCTTTTAATTTACATCTTTTTATGTTGGGATATGTTATTATATATCCTTATAGAGGTAAATTGTATGTCCAAGTGATGAGATACTATTTTTTCTCTCATTAACTAACTTTATGAATTTTAAAGTGACGCCGTTATGCTGTCGATTTTTACCAGGGGAACTTCTTAACCCAATTTCGATTTCATTGGGTTCAACATGTAGTTATTGAATATGTCATCCTTTGAATATGTGTGAATGAGCATTGATTTTTTTACACTTAATATCCAATTATATTGGGTGTATTTATATTTGTCACACATAATTATGAGATTCTTTTAACTTTAATTTAAGGATACATTCTTTATAAGGGATTTCATCTCATTTTACACTTCTATTGAGAATTCATTGTTGTTATGCACCAATTCACTATTATATTGTGTATATATTGTCCCTTGGAATATTATATCATGAATCCATTTATTATCATTAAATTTTCATTAAATGTTATTCCTCAATTATGGTATTCAATTGTCTCTCATTTTGTTAAAAACCCTTTAACTAAAATATCTTTTTAAATATTTTAATGATATAGTCATATAAATATTTCTCATTAATATCCTTGTTTTCAAAATGGTTTTAAGGATTTATTTACATGTATATTAATGGTTTAAAATGTTAAAATCTTCAATGTTCTATGGGACACATTGATTTAAAAATCTCTTTATTAAATGTTTTAAATTGTTTTCAAAATGGTTTTTAGAATGGATTCATTATCTCAATATCTTAAAATGTTATATTGTTATTGGAATGTGGGAATATTATCTTTGCTTTAAGCTTACATTATGTACTATGATTATGTTATGGTTCTTGGGCATTGTTATGAAGACATGTGGTTCCATGATAAACTTAGGGCGGGTGAGCTCGATATAGCTCTCCAATGCATTGGGTAACTCGAAGGAGTTAAACGTTAAGGTTTATCCGAAGAGATTTAGGGAATATACTATGATGGGTATTCCAAACCTAACCAAGAGGGTTACACCCTACGCAAAAATGTTATGAATGCCTCAAGTTACCTTTATGAATTTTGATTTCTATGTTTTATTCATGATTTGATGTGGTATGTTAAAGTGCTTATGTTTTATGGGTAAAGTATGATTTCATTAATTCTTATTTATACATGTACTCATGTTTCCTTTCCGTATTTTTATATCTCTTACTCAGCTTTTTATGCTCATCCCATGTTTTTGAAATGTTTTACACAGGACTTAAAGATGATTAGGGTCAAGGATGGGATCAAGGAAAGACATGCTATCTAAAAAAAGGAACTAGACATGTTTCTTTTAAGAGTTTTATTTATTTATGGATACTTAGTAGAAGTGTCTAATTTTTAATCTTTTGAGATGTAATAGTTATGTCCTAATTCAATAAAACTCTAAACATTAAAAGATCCTCAATGTGTAATATTGTAATAACTCAAGATTAGGTAAGGTTTAAGGGTGAGTCCTTATACTAAAAATTATAAATAAAATACCATTATGTAGGAAATCTGTTTAGATTTCTAATGAATATTTATAGTCGAATTTATCTTATGTATAACCCTATCTTAAAAATGATTTAGTTATTAAACTTTGATTTTAACTATTTTAACCCTTCTTTAAATAAATTAATAATAAATGTCCTAATATAATCCAAGTGGACCTAAGGGGTCATATTTTATTCCTAAGGTTGTTTTTGGTCGAATTAAACTTATCCAATAGAATTAGGACATGTGTTAGGGTAATAATAATATCATTTTTACCCTTAATTACCCTATTTACTTTCAACCGTGGTAAATAAAAGAAAAAAGTTACTATTCACCAAAAATTATTTTCATTGCATTGAACCACATTTTAGTCCTTGATATTAACCATTTCTCTCGTATTATTGAAATTCCACTCACAGAAGCGGTAAAATTATGTTTTATGTGAATTTCCAAATTCTCCTAAGAGGTGGGTAAAAGACGGTGAAAAGTTCAATAAAATTTTTATATATCTACAATTATTATAAAATGACTCCAATGAATTACATTGAACTTATATAGGTATTATGTATCAATTTTGACCTAAAATAAATTTAAATAAAATATATAATTATTTAAATAAAATGTCGGTTTTTAAATAGTAACCTAGTGTTTTCACTATTTATCAAAAATTGAAATTTTTAGAAAAATACTAAAATTTTACCCAAGTCTAATTTCGATATTCCGAATTCAAAAAAAAATTCCATTTTGAAAAATAAAATTTCAAAAAGTGGGTATTACTATTTATAAGGGCTAGTTTATATAACATATCATTGTTTAGTGAAACTCAGTATTGCGTACAACATACGCTATCGTGGAAGGTCGTGATTGCATGTAATGCAAGACAAGTTAGGGATGCGTGTAGTGAAAGATCCTTTTGGTGTAGTGTACAACACAAGACATAAATGAAATTAAAAAGAATATTCCTCATAAAATCTCGGGGTGTTACATTTCTTGCTTGGGAATCCTCATCCAGAAAGAGATTCGGGGAAAACGGCGGATATCCTGGAACTTGACCACTAGTTACCGCACTAACATGATTCCTTATTAGAGAGACAAAAACTCCTGTCTCTTCTCATCCTTCCACGTCGAGGAATGAAATTCCTCGTGGAACTAATTTTCGAAGTTGGCCCATAGAACTTCTTCCTCCTTCCCCTCAAAAAGGTAAAGCATCCACCACTGATGTGCCACTCCTCGCAAGTGGCTTACTGCTAGAGGAACCCATTACTCTGAGGGAGCCCTGATCAGCCCATAGGTGATCTTGAGTTCCTCCAACCAACTCTCTAATTCCATATCCGAAGTTCTACCTTCATACTTCTTCACGCTCTGTCGTTGGAAAGCACGAAACATGCACTGCCACAAGTCGTCTTCCTCCTCTCGGTCAATCCTCAGCTGATCGACCATCTGAATCTGTTGGGCCTCGACTACCCGAGTCACCTGGGAATGACGTCCAGGTGCCATAACTATACGGTAAACAAAGAACACCTAATCCCAAGTCGCAAGGAAATTTTCTCAAGGTTTCATTTTATCAATTTATTTTGATTTCTTTCCCAAAACACCAAAATCAAGTAAAAAACAAATCATTATGATTCATGTACCTTTTCTAGGCTATATACCCTTCAATCAATGTATTCATACTTGGTCGTTCAGTAATCTCAGAGTCCTCGCATCGGATCATGGAGGGCCCTAAAATCCTTTTTCCTAGCCAGTCTTCACTGGCCTATGTCACACACCAAGATCAGCCAAAATTGTTGCCCTACCATCCCATGCAAACCTCACTGTGCCTAACTCCAGACTCCATCCTATCTCTCAACCTGGCTCTGATACCATTCTGTTACGACCTTCTCCCACCAAATATTCCCCTCCTGAGCTAGAAATGGTGAAAGGGAGATTATGACGCCCGAGTCCCGCCTCCAGTAGGCCCTGGAGTGGCTACTTGCACCAAGGGTATGAGTTTTTACAAATATTGGAGGCATTACCCTTTTTATTATTTAAGATCGTAAAATAGGATGAGTCAAATACCAAAAGAAAAATGAACAAGTAAATTTAAATAAACCCAAAACAAAACCCATATGCATGTTTTATACAATACTAAAACAAAAGTACAAGTGCAAGAGAAGATCCAAAGTACGATATCAAAAAAAAGAATGCAAAAACTGCAACCAGCAAAACTCCAACACCCAACTAGAAATGTCCCGAATGGTCCTTGAAGTCCTCTTGAAAACCTGAAGGTAAACTTAGGGTGAACATACAAGTATACTCAGTAAGAAAACCTAAAGGTCTCATGTATAGGTGGGGAGACGTCCTAATTTCCTTTGAGAAAATAGAAGTAACCAAATCCTAGCATGGAATCTATCCACCCTACCTTACAAACCACACTTACCAAATATCTCTAGTCAATAGAGTAGTATAGTAATATTATAAAATTATGGGTTCCCCCTCACCAAATTCCCGCTGAATACAGCTCAAGAACTCACGCCTATTGCTCTAATGCTTTCCCCTCTTCCTAAGCTAGTGCCGCAACCTGGCCATTGAAGCTTGAGCCAGTGCCACAACCTGGCCATACAAAGCTCATAGTATCTTACCGGCACTCAATCCCCGAGAATTATAGTATCCCTCCAGCACTCAATCCTCAGACATAACCACATCTCATTCTGAAGACACCTAGGACCCACGTGACATCTCATCCCAATGACACCTGGGAATATATCACATCCTCATTCTGAAGACTCTTTGTAAACATCTATCGTAACTTGCCCGAAGGATCTTGGGCTATAGAACCTAGAAGAGGGAGCATAGGGAAGAACAGTAACTAGCCATCCTTTATATGTTTGAGAATCTAACCCCCACCCATCCCACTGGGGTTCGGTACGTAGTTCTCAACATGGGTGGGGCGCATAAAGAAACATAAAACGTACAGATTTATATAATTATATCAACCACTCAGCCCATCCTAAGGCTTCTACACAAAAGATCTGACCACATGCCTCGGCACTGCTACCTTGAAAGTATGCACACAATAAACAGCCCAAAACCCCATTAATCTTTTCAGGTTTCAACAGTTTGAGTTAATCAGTTCCTTAACTACCGAGTAACTAACAACAACCAAACCAAATCAATCGTTTGTAAAACATATCTCTACCAACCAAAAATAATGTTTGGGAAAACACAAGCAACAAAATACCATTTTCATTTATTAGCCAATCAATTCCATTTATTTTCCATATTTAATCAACTACCATGCCCCAAAATTCATTAGATAATTCTTCCACTTTTATTCATATGCACAACCCATGCCTACAGCCCTACTACAAACCACCATAACCCAAAACACATCGGAAACAATACCAGTACCACATCATCATTCCTTTGATACAATTTACTGTATCTCCACTTCCCATCACAACCATATCATACACGCCAACCCACAACCAATCCAACCACATCCCCGCTACTCACCTGTTCCACAACAACCCATGAAACACCCCTTCACATAATTAAACCCCAACCAGCACCCAAAAATTCATTCATTCATTTATTTTAACTGGGGTGATCATACAAGTGTATCAGGTATTCATTTAATCATCCCACTTTTCATGAATAACAAATTTCTACATTCTATGAAATTCTATCCCCAAAAAAATCCAGAAAAACAGGGCAACATTTAATTGCACAATAAAAGGCCCCCAACGACCATGATTTTTGTAAGCATAATCCTATTCAATTAACAACATAATCAGAGGAAAAACAATGATGAAAATAAAACAAAAATATCAAAAAAAATCCCCAAACCCATTCTTTAACCAGTTATTATCTTTATTTAATGGTTCAACCATATCTCACAAAAACAAGAACTTGTCATAGCATGGCAAGGAGGAACAGAAAGAGGGGATCAGGGAAGGAATAAGAATGGGGTATAACGTACCATTAAGATGATGTTCGTCGAGGACCGTCGTTCCTGTCAAATATCAACATTCTCTTCAGTTGGAAACTGCAAAGATGAAGTTGAAGAAGAGGGAAAGGAATGAGGTGCACGATGTTCGCCTCATCAGCATGATCTCACAACCACTGACAGATTGACGATCGGAGTCTAGGTGAAGAAGATATGAGGAAGGATTCTGGGTCATCCAGGAGCATTGTCGTGCGGAGAAGAATAGAGGTCCGTAAATAACACGTGAACCACTCTTATATAAGAAATTAAAAGGTAAAATGGTACGCAACGTGTATTAATTAATACACGACGTGACCTTACAACTATTATGTTGTTTTACTGGTCAACACACGACACGTCATGCAGTTTCCATGAGTTTAGTGATAATAATACTTCAATTAATAATAGGTTCTTTATTGACCCGATACATGATTCATAAAAAGGTATTCATCATTGGTCTTGAAATGACTGTCATAATTTCAGGGTTGCAATGTCAGAGACGGTTCTCCATTCCAACACCGTGTGAGGTAGATACATTGGATACAAGATCCGACAATAATAAAAATATTATTATTATTGGGTGTTACGTGGACCCAAGACACAAACCATAATTTAATATCCAACCTTAGACTTGAAATGATCGTATTAATGACAAGATCACAACGCCACAAATGAGAAGTCAATCGGACATCGCACGCCGGAATTATGATGTGTCGAAGATTTAATATTAATATTAAATCTATAAATTCACTACAGTTTCGGGTACCGGATTTGAAAAACCAAAAAAGACATCCAATATTGGATTCATTATTTTTGTCTCGAAGTCAGGGTCGCACTGCTGCTGACGGTTTATAAAACGGATGTCACAGGAAAGAGTTATAGACAAAACATGGTTTTCCCAACAAAATTAATAATTACATTATTATATTACATTATTGAATTTAATCCCTTAAATTATCACATTCTCTCTCCAATATCCTTTGAGAATCATGCACAATGTATCCAATTTTTTAGGTGGGTTACACATGGCGCCTCTATCTTATATTCATTTTTCTATAAATTTTATTTTCATTCAACATGTTTTTCTCTCCAATCTTTTTCCTTTCTACAACAATTTTATCACGCCCCAACCAAATTGGCACCTCCCCTTTTATTCCATACCCATAACACCCCATTTTAAACCTTTATAATTATTTCTTTTAACATAATTATCATAAATAATATCATCTCTTGTCTATTCTCATATCTCAAATCTCATTGAATTGAATTCAAAGTTTAAATCTCATTAAATCTTTATTGACGGATCTTTCAGAATTTAAGCCAACATTATTTTTATAATTATTTAGTATAATAATAAAAAATCCACAATTTAAATTTATTAACTCGTCACCAATTATTATTAATAATTATTATTATTATTTACATTCGTCGTGTTGACCATGTTCGACCACCATTACGTCAACGCCGAGCAGCCTCCCATTACAAGTACTTTACACATATAATTTATTATTTATTAAAATATATTTAAATCAAAAAGAAACCATTCCCCTCCCCTTATTGAATTAAATACATTGAACATTATTTATTTTATTTAATATTGATTAAATTAAATGAATTTAATCTAATTAACAACAAAAAATTTCATGCCACCATTATCAATTATTATTATCAAAAATTATTATTATAACACACATCGTGTTTGACCACATAAAATTTTACAAAGTAATAGATCAGAGAGGTCCGGGCCATTACAAGTCATTATTTATTTTGAAACCAACATCTCACTATTTATAAAAACTCATAAAAACTCATCTTGGATCATGAGTGCCTTCATGGTGTAAGGAACCATAATATTTGTGTATCATCATCTGACATTGTAATGAAACATTCAAAACCATTATATAGATATATTCATAACCTTCATTAGTAAAGGTTCTTATATAAAACACCAATATTATATCTTCAAACACATAGTGAGATATTGAAAAAAATTAACCAAAATCACTTTGGAATAACAACAACCTCACTTTATGTTTGCTGTCAATATCCATATAAAAATTCAAATGGCTTCAATGTCAACATGTTATCTCAATTATTTCTCCCTATATGATATTTTCATGTTCTTTCTCGCCCCAATAATATATATAGGGACTTTAACAGTGCTAAAATTGGCCATTTTTTCCTAAAAAACACTAATAAATGAAATTTAATTGACATCCCTTGGATTTTATCAGTACTAGAAAATTAATGATGAAGGAAAATTTTATTAGTGTAATAAAAAACAATAAATGGTTCTTTTATGAGTGAATATTAAATTATTGAAAATGGACCTCCTATATTGGTGATATTCTTTAACACTAATAATGGTCATGCTTTATCAACCCTACTCAAAGCACCCATAATGAATACATTTATCAGCACATTTAGTAGCACTGATAAATGGGAATACTATTAATTTATTCTATTAAACAGAAATAAAAATGAAGAATTAAAAATATAAAATACATATATCAAAAAAATGAAATGAAATAAAATATAAAACACAAATACAAGAATAAAATTCATATTATAGACATTTTGAAAATTGGTTTGTACAATTACAGGTGTATCCTAAAATAATCAAATACATTAAAAACTACAATGTTCTTTTATATTTTTCCACAAACCCCTAGAAATATTATTTCCAAAAACCCACCCCAAATCGAGCAAAATAATATACTTGTATAACAAATTGATTCTTATGCTAGTAATATCATAAATAAATCAATTAAACACAAAGTGCCAATTTTAAACAAAAAACATATACTTTAAGTCATAATAGTAACACATCATGTGTTAGTTTTTTGTGAGACTAATTTATACACATAAATAATGAGTTATGAATCATTTTCCCAAATTATGAGGAAAGTAAAAGTGTTTTGTAGCAGTTTTGGACTAAGTGGCTAGGGTTTTGAACTAAAATCACAATTCAAAACTGATAATAGACACTTTGAGTCATAACAAGAACACCATGTATCAAATTATTCATAGAATGAACCCTACATGTCAAAAATTATGTATGAATTGTTTTATACAAGTATCAAAACAATCCAAATTCATTTTTATATTTTTGAGTAGGTCACTTAATTTTTTTCTAAAATTAATGACTATTTTAAAGAAAAAGGAACACTGAGAATCTTATCGGTCATACCATGTGTCGGATTGAGGTGATAATAATTATAACATATCAAAAATGGTTAATGGATCATTATATTAAGGTATAAAGACAATTATAATTAGTTTTATTATTTTATTAGTATGTCACTTTTTCTCGTTATTAAAATGTCATTTTAAACTGGAAACACAGAGTTTGAGTCATATCGAGTGCATCATGTTTTGGATTGATGTGACACTAATTCATATATATCAAAAATGAAATATGAAACATTTTAAAAAATTATCAAGAAAATTTGTGTTCCTTTGCTCATTTTTCAATGAGTGACACATGTTTGGAACTAAAATGCCAATTTTAAACTAATTACAAACACTTTGAGTCATACCAAGCACACTATGTATCAGATTGAGGTGTAGTTAATTCCTACATATCATTAATGAAATATAGATCAATTTAACAATATATAAAAATATTATGAATGTGTTTTCTCATTTTTGAGTGTGTCACCTATAATTTTTACTTAAATTAAGGAAAGGATTAAAAAAAGACACACTTGGAGTCAAACCAGTCACACCGTCCATCAGATTGAGGTGTGTTTGATTCCTACACAACAGAAATGACATATAGACCATTTTACTAAATTATAAAAACAATAAAAATGTGTTTTATTGGATTTTAATATGTCACTTTTTTTCTACTAAAATTTCATTTTAAACTCAAAACATACACTTTGACTCAAACGGTTACATCATTTGTCAGTTTTATATGATAATGAATCCAATATGTTAGAAATGAATAATGAATCACATTACTAAATTATAAATACAATTCAAGTGTTTTTCATAGTTTTTAGTGAAGGAAAAAAATTTTAAATATAATTTTCTATTTTAAATTAATAACAACCCCTTTGAGTCTTATCGAGTACACTGCAAATCGGATTAAGATGAAATTGATTTCTACAGATCACAAATGACATATATATCATTTTCATAACGTATAAAAACTATAATAATTATTTATCTTTGTTTAATTTGTTTCAATTTTCTTTTTTACCAAAATTAATTTCATTTAAAAAAAGTTACACTTTCAGTCATATCTGTCACACCGTGTGTCATATTGTGTTATATATGATTCATGCATGTCACAAATGACTTATGAATCATTTTTATAAAGATTAAAAAATTTTAAATTTGTTTTACCAGTTTTGAGTATGCCAATTTTCTTTTTAAAAAAATGTAGTTTTTAAATTGAAATGCAATCTTTGTGTCATTTCGGTCAGATCATGCATCTGTTTGACATGAGAATAATTCAAACACATCAAAAATGACTTATAAACCATTTCCTAAATTATCATGACCATATGGTAATTTTTTCTCAATTCTCAATTAATGACACATGTTTTGAACTAGAATTTCAATTTTAAACTGATAATGGATACATTGAGTCATACAAGGCACACCTTATAAAATATTGATGTGTATATAATAAATACAGGTAAAAATTACTTATGGATAGTTTTCCTAATGTAATGTAATAAAATAAATATTTTTTCTCAGTTTTGAGTGTGTCACTAATTTTTTTTACGGAAATTAATGTCGATTTTAACTAAAAATAAACACTTTGAGTCTTACATAACACACCACATCTTGGATTGGGGAGAGGGTTATTTTCATACATCACAAATGAATTATGGAACTTTTTCCTAAAGTATCGAATCATATATATTATTCTTCTCTATTTTGAGCATGTGATGTGTGTTTTGGACTAAAATATAATTATAAACTAAAAAAATGAAGTTTGAGTCATACCAAGAACACAATGTATTGGCTTGGGGTGAGTCTTGTTGAGTATGTGCTGTTTTTTCTCTCAATTGTCTCCGATAAGTGAGAAAATTGGGAACATGTTCCATTTGGATGGAATAAGAAACCTTATTCAGCCTGAAACACATCATTTTTTAGGTATCATGTGGTTTCCTCTTCAATATTAAAGGAATATTTTCACTCCTTTTGGTCTTGTTTCACATATTTGAAAGAAAAATATAACCTTCCAATAGATATATGAAAAAAATTAAATAATTATTAGATAAAATTATATGGAAATTAACTTAAAACTAGTGGATAAAAATATGAAAAAATTAACTAAATATCTATTTGGAATTCACCCTTTCATGATGTTTGCATAAATTATTGACCCATTTCATTAATGTCAAGATCTTAGTTATAGTGTCAAAGTCCAATATATCATGAGATCCAGCAATATAGAACAAACCACCACAATATGATAAAAATAATCCACAATTATAAGAAAACTATTCCTATGTTATTAACACTATAAATAATTAAATTATACATCAATATGAAATAATAAATAAATAAAATGTTTTTTTTAACGAAGACCACATAATTTGAGTCAAACAGTGTACATATTGTATCGGCTTGAGCTATGATTGAGTTCATCATGAATTTTTATCCAATAATGCATTCAATATTCCAGGTTATCTAACAATGTTTTGGTTTGGAAATCTAGAATGTTAAATAAATTTGAGAATAAAATGAAAATTGCATCATTGGGATTACGTCATCCTCATTGAGTGTATGATTACAGTACATAAGTGAATCATCGTTGTTAGAGAAATAATTAATTCATTATATTTTTGAAAATTAAAAAAAATGTATTAGAAAAAATGATATGGAAATTATCTTAAAATAATTGATAAAATGATGATAAAATCAACTAAATAAGTAGTGGGAAGTCACATATTCATGATATATGTGTAAAATCCTAGATCATTTTGTAGGTTTTAAATATTTTATGTATGTTTTGAACTAAAATAACAATTTTTTATAAAATAATCTTGTACTTTATGTCATACTAACCCCATCGAGTGTCATTTTGACAGGCAGTCAATTCTTATATGTGAAAAATTAATTATGGATAATTTTCCAAAATTTAGAAAATAATCTATTCTTGTTTTTTCAGTTTTGACTATTTGATTGTTTCTTTACTCTAAAATGATTTTTTAATTGAAAAACATACTTTAAGTCATAACGATGGAATCAGGTGTCAGAATGATGTGAAGTCAATTCCAACATGTCCCAAATGACATATGGGTCATTTCCAAAATGATTTAAAACAACATGAGCTCATTTGATCATTTTTAAGCATGTGACATGTGTTCTGAACTAATGTATAAATTTTAAAAAATAAGTATCAGATAAAAATGATGAAGAAATTAACTAAAAAATCACATAAAATGATGAAACAATTAACTAAATATTTCTTAGGAAGATACAAAATCAAGATGCTTGAATAAATTCTAACACCATATATTTTTTCCATTCATTTCTAAACAAAACCTTTCCTACGTTATACTTCTCATTGAGAAACCGATCAAAAATAATATAAATGAATTATGATACTAATTCTTCATTCCCCAAATATAGTTTTAAATTCATAGCTCATACTAGATAACCAATACAGTATGTAATCACCTAAATTTGATGTCATAAAACATTCTGACAACATATACACAACCCACTCCTCTGTAAACAAGTTTACATCTTCTTTTGAGTATGAAGGTTATCATTGATCATGGTAGTGCTATGAAAATGAACATAAACAAATGACTAAGAAGAATTTTTAATGAAATTTTAATTACCTACATAAAATACATGATCAGAGATGCTGGATATTCCATGGTTTATGATATCCTCCATTAATTTTCCTATATAATATCGAGTATCATTATTATTATCTTTATTCAAACACTCTAAAAACATTGACCAAAATATGTTAATTTCGTTGATATATGTTTTGATAATAAAATCCTTCTATATATAACTTAATATATTTCCATTTGAATTAATCCATAAGCTACTTATATTCAATCACCAACATCTTACCATGATTTAGAAATAATTTAACGATCGCTCTAGCATAATAAAATTCTTGTTAAAACATGAATTGGAACATATAATTCAATGTTTATTGATAAAATTATGATTGCGGTGTATTAAAAATTCACAATAAATATCATGTGCTGTAAGATATATGGATATCCATGCATTTAATCCAAAAAATAGACATTATTTGTATCCTGATTGATTGTGATCAGCATCCAGTGCTTCCTAAAAAATAAAAACAAATATGTAATGACAAAATAAAAAATATATTTTATACGATGAGATTCTAGAGTTTTACCTCTACGTTGTAGGCATCAAAAAGTAGTTTTCATTTATTATTTTCATCTCATTTCCCTCATTTAGCTCATACTTTTTATTATCAATTTATTTCTACACCAATTTATTTTCATCCCTATAAATTATACAATGATTAATGAATCCAAATCATGAATCATAGGGTTTCCACTTTATGTAGTAGTAATATAGAATCTTATAGAAAATATTAATTGTTTTTAACAATAATGAACATATTAGATCATTTTTATGAAATATGTATTATAAAAATGTATCTTATTAATGTATTCACAACTAAGAATCCTAGCTATTAAAACATGAAAATATTGTTTATACTCTCAAGACCAACTGTGTTGGTAATGAGAGTTCCAAATTTTTATTCTCCGTATGGAATGTTGGACTTATTTCCATCATTGAATGTGGTCTTTGCATGAATTTGTAATGATAATAAATGTTGCACTGCAACTTGTGGTGAAAAGTTAATCCAAGAATTTCCTATTGTTTTCGTTGTTTATTCACTATACTTTCTTGATTCAACCTTCTGTTTACCCATAATTTTATCCAAATGTAATGTGATACCTAACTTCAAACCTTTATTAAACAATTTTAATAGGTTTCTCAAATGATTTTTTTTAATATATACCTTATGTATATTTATTGTATTATATGTTCATGCTATGAAATTTAACATATCATAATTGACCATTATAATATTTGGATCACAAAATGGAACATGAAAAAAAATGTTTGGCTCTTGATCTACCTCAATCTCCACTGTCATGTAATATTTTGGGTTTTATTTATTATGTATAATGTCTCCATGGATAATATACATTTTAAACCATGCAGGAAGGTTGGGTGTGGGTGTTAAAATATTGAAATCACATAAAACTATATACTTCATAATTATAGTAATAAAAAGTTAATAAAAGATGTTTTATTCACATTTTATAGAAATTTTAATGAAAAAATTAATTACCTCAAGAAAGGTGTACTTTTGAGGTTATTGAATATCCTCAAAGGTAGTGGGGTAATTGGTTTGTTCATGTGATGACCATTGTTCAATAATCGATTTGCTTTGATCATTTCACATATATTGGTCTTCCATACTAAATCGGACAATAATATCTTGTAAAGCATCTATTTTTTCCTGAAATAATTTGATCATATTATATTTATATTATTTTGATTTTATATTCATGAAATATATTTGTGTAGACACTCTAAAAACTACACCTATAATTCACCCATATTGTTCTCACCCCATCAAATCTACTGAATGTAATTTTCATCTGTTAATGTCGCTCTTGATTCTTATGTATGAAAAGTATAAAAAAATATGAACATAGACAGATATTTTTATTTAATATTGTTATAAATAATAAAAAATTTCTATTATGTCATACTTAAACATGTTTCTCATAATAATTTTGTTTTTTAAAAAACTAGTTTATACTTTATATATTACGTGAGCCTCCATTCATATCACTTGATGTGGGTTGGAAGTGGCGTTGAATTTTGAAACATAAATCTACATATAAAAAAGGAAATTTTTTTTATATAAAATTAAATAAATTTATTGATTTAAAATACATACCAATTTCTTCTAAAGTGAAGTGTATTGTATACTTGCTATGCGATATGGGTACATCGGTTCTGATTAATGTTCTTTATTTTCTTCCCTCATTTTTTGTTTCCTAAATTAAAAATTTGGAATCAAATTAGATATAATTAATAATATATAATAATATATTATTGAATGAAATAAACCTAAAATGATTTATCTTTATGAAAACTGATGAGATAATTCAATTTCCCAGATTTATAATGTATGCATAAGAAACTGGTGGGTGGGGCTATACTTCCCTTTAGCATCACAATTATGAAACATTGTAACATGAGTCTATAATTCTCTATGGGATTCTCCAATGGATGTTACAACATATTTATTATGGATATAATCTAAAATAGAAAAAATCTAAATGGAATAATGAAAATTAAATCCAAATTTTATTATATTATTTTTCATTAAAATATATGAAGGTTAACAAAACATCACATTCATATCTTCCTAACGGCATTGCATTATTATAGGCTAGACAAGTTTTCATGACTCTATATCAATCTGAACATTCATCCTCATTATACCCCAACAAAACTAATGAACATTGACTTCTAGAAGTCAATATGTTGGACACATTTATTCCACCCAAACTCAATTTTTTTACCTTTACTTTGTACCTTGATAATTTTAGTAAACACTATGATGTTGCGTCGTTGTTGATTTTTTTCATCAGTGTGTTGTTGATCCCTTAATAATTCTACATTTTTAGCATCAACTACCTATTCTTCCTTGGGATTGGTAACATCATCATGGGAAGAATAAATTTTCGGCGTGATTTATCTAACATTTAATGAATGTTATCTTAATATATTATAGAATGAACAATATTATGAGGGAAAGCATAGTATATTATAAAACAATTTATCCTTCTCATTGTACTCTCTTAATTTTTTCAAATTTTGAATGGATTTAGATCCACTATTTAGAATAAAAATCACCTCTTTGTGTTCCCCACTAATGTAAAAGAAATTATATTCATTAGAACCACTATAAAGTTCTTGTGATCTCCAAATGAAAGGGTTATCCTTAATTAAAATTTCATCTAGCCCTATTGTTTTTTTAGTCACCAGCTGGAAAATAAACCAATAATATGGTTAGATACAAGACATAAAATATTTTTCACAACCATTGATTCCATTATGAATGGATTGTCATTTTCAATTTCTACATTTAAATTCACCTTCATTGAGATACTTTTATCAACTTTTACTCCACATCTATTGTCAACCCATTTTCAAGGGAAAATCAGAACATGAAATTTTTTGTAATTATACTCATATATCTATTAGATAGTGGAAAAATTATGACATATTTTCATATATTATATTTCTATCCTTGGAACCAGATATGTGTATCACTTCTACCATAATCATAAATTCAATTTTTTACTTCAAACTGAATTCATTGTGTTCTTCTGTATATAACATATAAACATTGATTACACAAATGGTGTAAGATATAATATTTTCATTTAGTTTTGTAGTTATCTATCAAAGTCATTATACAATTGAATTTTTATTTTCAGATAACTCCTTAAAAATATGATCTTGGTATCATCTTATTAATTGTTTATTATTTGTATTCGATATCCATTCTTTTTTCCCATGGTGGATTCAAATATATAAGAATTTATTTTTTAGGCTTCAACATAGGGATCAACATCTTCATTATTATATAAAATGTGAAGGTGTTCTTGATCCAACTCTATAATGGTAATTGTAACAACATCTCTCCAAAAATACCATCAACCACAAGGCCTCTATTATAATAAGTCTTTTGGAGGATAATGCTATCAACATCTGATTAGTAATCGGTGTATAATTTAATAGCTTCTTCAATAGTATATCATTATGAAATACAATATTCAGGAAAAATTTGATTCATAACATACCATATCAAAATATTGATATACTATTCAATGGAGTAAATCCATCTATAATGGATAAAACCATATTGATGAACCTCTCTAACCATGTGAACCATCAGGTGGACCATTATATCAAATAATGATGGTAGTAAGAACAAATATAATTCACATAATATAAATGTAACCTCATTATATATAACTAGAAACTTCACTGGGTATATAACATTATTTCATATGGATTAGAAAAAGAAGATGATTCTAGTTATTGTCTGTAATGCATTTTAAAAAGAATTCAATGTAAAGTGACATGCATCAAAACTTGCATAAAAATATAAAAATTGGGTGATTTTAGTCCTGGTAAATTCAAATTATTCATTAAAATGATATTATTGATATTTTATGAATACCTCTCTTGAACTTTTACACCATTAAAAAAAATGAACAATTAGTCATTTTATTGTATGGATAATGTGTGAGATTCTAGAGAATGAAAATTCCTCCCTTTACATTTAACTGGTTCCAACTATTCCCTTATCCAAATGTTTATCATGCACAACCTAACCATGATTCCATCATTTTTTTCAAGATCATTAGGTAAAATTCCAATAACACTAAAAAATACATTTATTTACTACTTGTATGTAATCAAGAAAATATATGACATACAAACAATTTCAATATTTTAATTCAAAGAAAATTGATCTCTTTAAATATCATTATTTTTTAAGGTTTTTCAAAATAGGTCCTCCAAAAAATAGTTTCAATTTCATTTACTATATTGAACATTTTATCACCCGTTAATGAAGATGGTGGTGTATCTTGTTTGGTATTTCAATTTAATTATATTATCCATGATTGGAATTTATATAATCATGGAAAATATTTATAATTACCTAAAAACAGAGTCTTTGAGGAAGGTTTCAACCATACTAATTGTGTACATTATTCACAAATGGGACACCCCAACATTCCTTTATTACTGTATCCTAAAAAACTTCCATAAGAAGGAAAGTAATTTATCTTCCAATACAACATGACCCTCAATGTGAATTCTTCACATAAATGATTGTCATACATTATATCACATGTATCCCACATCAATTTCATATCTTTGATCAATGGATCCAAATAGACATCAATATCACTACTCAGTTACATTGTTCTAGCTATACGGAGAGACAACATAATGTATTTTCCCACCATGAATAACCTTTTTGGGATGTTATAATTTACCAATATGATGGGCCATATATTATGAGTACTAATTTATATACCAAAAGGATTTATTCAATTTATAGATAATACAATAAAGAAGATTCTCAGCTCATTTATAAATTATAGATACTCATAATCAATTATCTTCAACTGAAGATAATTTTTTTATAATGTAGTTTCCAATCATAATTATTATATATACATTCCATGTCAAATGTATTATGGTTTCCTGGCATCCATATATTCTTAAAAAATGTGTAATCATAGGAAAGTACCATGTATCTTTTGAAGGACATCCTTTATTTTCTTGTATTAATATGTTCTGTAATTAGGGAATTTTATGATTAATTCATGGTCATGGAGAATGAATATGAAATAATTTGGACAATCATGTATTTTTAAAGATATTTTTACCATTGAATGTAGAATTCGTTTAGCATCATATGTTAAATAAATATGATCATTTTTTCTGGTATCATATCATTTAGGAGACCAATTGGTTCTATAAATATGGTGTCGCCTCACATGCTACACAATTTAAAATTAAATAACTTAAATATAGATGAAAATGGTATGTATTTACTAAAACTGATATACAATGGTCTATTAAAACAAATATTTAACTTCTCAAACAACATTGTACAATCATGAACGACATATTCAATTTACATATGTGATCTCCATCATTATTTAAACTAGTATTCAAATCAGATGATATATAAACTATAGTATCATCCAAATTAGTATGCACATTCAGATATTCCCCATGTTTAGTCCAATAGTTATAGATCTGATTTATAATTTGATAAATAAAATATTCATCCAACTCCTTCGGATTACATTTTCTTGAATAACGACAACATAATCATGGAAAAATGATTTGAGAAGGGTCGTATGAATGCTATATTGAAAACATGGTGTACTCTTTAACTCCATCTTCATACTCTTTTTTCATATGATTATCATGCATCCATTTTTTATTCATATCCATTATATTAGGTTCATAAAATATTCATTTTGTATAAAAATAAATAAATACACCTAATATATCCACAATCAAAAGAGAATGTTATAGATAATTATAATAAGTGGAATCCATCATTTCATTGTTTAAAATAATTTTATTATGCCTTGATGGAAATGGGAACATGAATTTAAGAGAATAATTAATCCACTAGTGGTTGGTGTTATCCTCCAAATTTATCCAAAATGATCACCAGTACCTGATATAGGATGGATACTAAGAAAAGTAGTTCAAGAAACATAGGTGCATGCCCAAAAGAGATGAGGGGTTATTTTCAAGAAAAATAATAAATAATAAATATTTGGTATATAAAGCTAATTAAAATGATAGTTGTCTCCTCAAATTTAATTGTTCCTAGGTTGGGAGTTGGTGAAACAATAAATGAAATTTCATAGTTTGTTGACTAAAGAAAAAAATAAGCAGTAGCGGTCTGATCAATGCAAGGGGATCCTTGATTGGTGTAACCAATATAAGGATCAATTGGGGAGTCTTACACGCACCCATGTTGAGAAACCCATTGCAGTTTCAACATTCAAAACAAGCCTTCAGTTAGTCCATGAAAAGGAAAATCCTTTGGTCTAAAGACTGAATTTCAAAAAAACTTAGCTTCCTATGACAAAAAAATGATTATTGTATGATGGTTTCTGTAACTATTGTAGGTTTGAGACTAACACATATGAGGATTTAATGTTTATTCAATTCATCACTTAGTATGTATTATTCCAGGTGGTGATTCATTGACATTATTAGGGGATATTTAAAAGTGTTAAAAATGTCATTTAACCATTTTATTTTTATAAATACTTTAATTTTTACTCATTTTTTAACTTTAATATACTTTTTATAAGCATTAAATTATTATGAATTTGAATCCATGATATTAATAATATTTATATAGTTAAAATTTTACTCTTTAGGTATTATCCATGTCTTTAATACCCATATGACACTGGATTCACATTCACTAGTACCCCAAAAGAGCTCCTTGGTCCCAAAAAACTGGTGGCCAGTGTATTAGATCTCAAGTAACATTTATGGAATGATTTACCAATTTTCCAATATAGATGTGTCACAATTATTTTTTACATAAATTTTAGAATGAATCATCAATAGGACAATCCTTCTAGGAATAAAACATTAACCAGAAAGGCCAAATGAGGAATGAAAAAGAGTCTAAACCACCAATAACTCTCTGCATAAATTCAAACACAACTAAAACAATGAAACTCATGGTATAAATTCATTACAGATTATAATTAAAACCAAATTCATCCTAATACCAAATATAAAATTAGAGGAATTATAGAAGATCAAAATAGGATAGCGAATAACCACCAATAGCTGAAACTCTGATATAGCTACTGATCCCTCGTCTATAAAAATCATAAATGATCCAATAATATGATATTATGTTTACTATTATTTCTAAATATATGGAAATTAGTATAATAGAGTTTGTATGTCCATTGAGGAATCCATGTGGGGTTTGATAGATAAATACACAGTTGGAAACCACTAACCATAACGACCCAAGTTATATCAATGAATATTCCCTACATATAATTATTTCATATAGTATAAATCACATAAAATCACAAAGATAAAACAATAAAAACATTATAAATGAATAATTATTGAAATAAGATGCTTTTTCAAAAATTAATGAACTTATACTAATGGAATAGTAACATGACCATTGGAATATTAATCTATCCTTTGTGAATTGTAAACCATCCAATATAAGAGTATCCACACATATAAATTTATAAATAAAATTCTGGTATCTTATATGTGAAAATATTATATATTTATATCATGAAATAAGTAATTAAATATTTTGAAAATTATAAATTAAGTGTTTTTTGTGAAAAACAAATTGGTTACAATTTTATAATTATTATAATGATTTAAAAGAAATTTTATCTTCATAAAATATATTCCATAATTAATATTTTTTTGACTTATGATTATAAGGTAAATTTATGAGAACTTAAAAAGTTCTTCAATGTGTTATAAAATAAGTTATAATTTTAAAATTAATATTTTTATATTAAATGGTGATTTTAGTTAAAAATTAAATTTATAATATGTAGAAAATTAATTTTATAAAATGAAATACTTCTGTTAATTCTATATTTTGAAATATGTCTAAGGTTAATTTTTTTTATTTTATTAAAATTCTTGATTTTATTGTGAATAGTGAACTACGGTGATTTACGGTTTTTAACATGTTCTTGAATTATTTAGTCGTAGATTTTGAAAGGATAATAGAAGAATAAAATCCTGAAAATCCTTAATTATTTTATTATATGTAGTGTTAATTATAATACTATTTAAAGTCTTGATGAAAAATAATAAACCCATTAATATAATAATTAAAAAACACCCCTCTCCTCCACTATAAATACCACCCATCACCACCTCTTCCTCTCACACATCAAAGCCATTTATATTTTTTAATTTCATCCCAATTCCCTTCCCAATCCTCATACCAATTTCTAAGATAAAATAGTATAACAAAATGTCCATAATCATGTTCCTTAAAGAGGTTCTGAATGGGAATAATTCAAGAGGTAAAATCCTCTTTCTTTTTCTTTTATTTTCTTTTTAATTTATTTTATTTTCTTATTCTATATTCTAATTACCTTATCTATGTGGCATGAAAAACAAATAATCATATATATACTTTAATTTTATTATTTTTATGGAAAAATCATTATCAATCTTCTTTCACATCTCAATTTTATTCAAAAAAAATTAGAACATCATCCATGATGTGTCGATTTACCACCATCATGGATGATACAAATTCATTTTCTATTAACTCCTTAAATGAGGGTCATAAAACCATTATTATAGTTTAATAAGATTTTATTATAAATATTATAAATTATATATATATTTAGAACCAATGTAAAAATATTATATTAAATAAAATTCAATGAGTCCTTGATGGTCGTAAGAATAGCCAAAATAGATGAAATTATTTTCCATAATGTTTTTTCTAATGAATAATTGTATTATCATAAAAAAATTATATAAGGTATCATTTGAAATTATGGAATCTTATTAATTCTATTTATATATATTTTTCTTCCATTCAATAAGATAATCTATTACAGACTAACCATGTAAAGCATGAAATGAATGCACCCTAGACAATGGAAATAAAAAAATATTATTAATAAATGGGTGGAAAGTTATTATAATTTTGTCATATATAGATGTATAAACATTATTATAGTTTTGTAATATATTATTAACACTATTTAAACCATTATATAAGAGTTTGGAATACGTTTATTTATGATGTACCCAAGGTAAGGTAGTTACCTTTTTAAAATACTTATTTAAAATTATATTTATGTTTACAAATTTCTAAAGTATTGTTTTTATTATAAAATTATTCAGCATTTATTATTATGTTATGATTATTGGGAATTTTTTATGATGAATGTTGGGACCTATATCTCCCTATAATTTATTGGATATGTTAATGTTGGAGGTCGACCGTATGGTTACTTCAACTGTACTGTGATGGTTACACTATAAGGTAGCAATGAGGGTAGCATTATAAAGTAGGTATATGGGTTATATGGTAAGATATCCATGAGGGTCACAAATAATATAGTATCCAAAATAAATGAAATGTCATGTAATTAATTCCCAAAGTAATATATATGGTTTTATTTATGTTTTCTAGTTTTTATGTAAATATCATGTTTTCAATAAGAAAGTATTGGATACTTTATAGGTAAAAAGTGTGTTCCTTTGAAAATATTTTCATATGTTTAAATGTATTAAGGGACTAAAATTATATTTCCTTCTTTTTATGTCCCTTAATAATATTTTTGTGCTCATCACATGTCTTAAAATGTTTTTCACATGGTTTTATGAATGGACAAGATAAAATCCAAGATGAATGTTGTAAATATTTTTCATAAAAAGAATCAATGTTATATTAATAAATTATGTTTTATGAAAAAATGGATACTATTTTAGTACTATCCACTTTGTATGCTTGTGTGTTTTTAATGTATGAGTTGTGAAAAAATTCACTAAAACTCTATCCAAAAAAGATATTTAGGAATGTAATAAGTGTATTCTAGTTTAATTGACTAGATTATTTAAAGTTTAATGTTGGGTCCTTATACTAATAGTATCTCCACCTAGCAGAAAAAAATGATATGAGAATAAAAATATCTACTAATTTATAAATATATAGAGTAAAATAGTTTAAACAGTTAAACATGGTCATTTTATTGGTAGTTCCTGGGATGAAATGGAAAATCAGATGTTCAAAAAAATTCTATAAGTTTATAATATACTATCATTGTAAATATTTTAGGTTTTATTTGGTTCAATGTTAAACTTATTGACTCAAAAATATACAAAGGCATTTTAATAAACACTAGATATAACCACATATAATTTACGTTCACATGTTTTATAATGGAAATGTGACTAGTAACTGAATAAAAATTATATAAATCATTTTGATGAATAATTAATGTTGAAAATGAGAAAAAAATCATATCATAAAAGAAACCATTTTTAGGATAAAATTTCCATAAAAATTTCTACACTTTCAATCTCATTAAACTATTATAGTTGTCAAGTTTGATTTTTGGGTGTGTGTGTATATATATATTATTTATCATAGTAAATCAATTTTTCTCACCTATTAAACTCTGGTTCCAGATCAACATTGGAACAGTATTTACCTTAGGTCAAGTATGGTTTGTTAAATGATAGCTTATTCAAGTTCAAGTGGTAATAAGTGACTCTAATTATAATGTTTGGTTATAGATAAAATAATTTTACTCTAGTTATATGAAAATTATCCATGGTGATAAGTCACGTGGAAGACCTCAACTATAGGTTGTATAAAAAATATATTAACTAATAAACATACACAAGGGTTCTATTTCTTCCCAAGTATAAGTCAACATAATGTTTGTTACACTTTATGAGTATGGGGTTATGTGACATGATCAAATATGGGGAACTCGATTAGAATTTATAAAAATAGTTTGAAAAATTATGATATAAGTTTGTATTGGATCACTAAAGTTGAATTTTTAAAGTAAGTTTCACCCCAAATAAACAAGAGAGTGTGATGATCTCTACATAAAATCTTGTAGAACCAATTAATAAATTTAAGAATTTATATTAAAATATAATTTGAAACCATCCATTGATATTTTTAAAATATAATTTGATTTTTATAATAATATTTTGAAAACAAAGGGAAAACATGTTATAGGCATAGAATGAGAATCACATAATGAGTTGTAACCACCTACCTATATTAATAGCAATATTTTGAAATTTGTAATGATCATCAGAATCACCAGAAACCAAGGAACACTAATTTCATAATAAAATAATCCTAATAAAAAAAACAAAAAATGATGATAAAAATATCATTGTAAATGGATTCCAAATAATCAACCCATAACCGTATTTATAAAACATAACTAAAAAACACACCAAGAATTAATCTACAAATCATTCATCATATTTCTAATTCAAACCCCCCAGAATTGACCCAAATAAAAAAATGAAATAACATTTTGTACATCCATAACTATCCTATTAAAATGAAACCTAATTCCAAAGTCTATAACCATAAAACCACAATAAATTCCAATAACAAAAGTAAATACCAATAACTAACAATCGTACATATCAAAAAATAGAACCTGAACACCCTAAATTTCATGACATTAGAAAGTTACATACAAAACCTAAATAGGGTTCAAACAATAGTTTGAAATAATGAAGGGGATGAAAAAAAGAACATGGATGGGGGACAAAATGAAGGTGAATAAAACTGACGAAACCCACAAGGGCACTAATCAAATAAATAGTTGTACTAACACACACCATGTAACCCGAACAAACAATCAATGAGAGATGATGAGAAAAAAATAACATTCCTTGTATTTTAGGAATGATTCATTTTAGACATGCTCGAGTGGGAGAGATGGTATCACTGGACTTTCATGAGATCTTGAGGGGTGTGACTAAAATATGTTCAGTTGTGGTTCTTTAATATAGAATGGAGTTGGTTTTAATAGCACTATTAAAAAGGGCTGAAAAAGAGGGGCTTTATCCAAGATAATTTATTAAGAACTCATAAAAGCCACATTGATCGGTGATAATATTTTAACACTGATAAAAATGGATTTTATTATTGATTTTTTTAGTGTTGATAAATATATATCTTTATCAGTGATAAACAAGTGTTAATAAAATCATTCTTTATCATTGCTAAAAATTAGCGCTCCGAAATATTTTTTTCAACAAATATTTATAATTATATTTTTAAATAAATTTAGTTATAAATAGTTGTATATTTTTATAAATATATTTATATCATTATATATATTTATATAATTATATATGTATATAAAAAATAAATATAAATATATATTTAATTCTATTAAATATATTTATTAATTATATATTTTTATTATAATATTGTAATTATTTAAATATATAATTATTAATTTATAATTATATAAATAATTTTTAGCTGGTCTGGGGTTAGTTAAGATGTATCGTGTAATGTGGAAACTCCCTGGAAATGGAACTAGAGTTGGTTCGAGCCCTACCACTCTCAAATTTAGTTGGGGGTGTGCGGCACGTAGGTGGTGGGTTTCGCCCAGGACAGGCGTGGTCTGGTGCCCACATATACCTCAATACCCAATAACGTGTTTTGGCAACCGGGGTTATTTATATGGTACCATGTAAGGTGGTTACTCCACTAAAATGAAAATGGCATAGGTTCAAGTCCTTCCATAATCAAATTAGTCGCGGGGTGTGCGGCTCACAGGTGGTGGGTTGGGCCCATGCCAAGCTTGGTGTGGGGGCCACCTATAACTCGTTACCCAAAAAATAATTTTCATTTGAGGGCTTGTCCGAGTTATAAAAGCTCTCTGTAATCATACATCAAACACGGGTTTAAATCCATGTAGGGGTGAATTCCCTCCAGAATGTTGTGATGCAAGAATGATACAGACATGTTGTGATGCATACATGAAGTAGGCTGGCAGTGATGCAGGAGAGATGCAAGCATATCATAACACAAGCATGATGCTACATTGGGCCTTCAAGCTAGTTTGTGGGCCTTTGGGCCGTGTAATGGGCTTCATGCCCACAGGCCATTCAGGCCATATACTGAATGAATAATTCTTGATGGGTGGGCTATCCCTGGGGGATATGGCCTACCTTTCTGGCATGTGTATCTGGTGTGTGTGTGTTTAATATAAATGTACCTTCAAGAACCTAATATATATAAATATTTTTAAATATATATATATGTAATTTTAAACATATAAAATTTTTTATATTTATAACATAATATATAATTATTTATCTATAATTTTAAATATATTTATATCATTTTATATATTTGATAAATAAATATAAATTAAAATATAAAAAATATTTTCATTAATTAAATATATTTTTTCTAATTTTATTACTAGAAATATATTTATATAATTATATATTTATATTATATATATAATAAATAAATACAAATATAAATACAAATATTGAAAATATAAAAATAATTTAAAAATAATTATAATATTTTTATAATTATTTATTTAATATTATATAAATAATTTTTGGAAAATTTATATTTATTTATTTGTAATTATAAAAATATTGTTTTATAAATATAGTAAATATACATTTATAAATATATTTGTTTATAAATATTTATCTATAAATATATTCAAAACTTTATTAATGAATATATAATCTTAAGTGATGAAAGTTAAAAATAAGTAAAATCAAATAATTAAAAATGAGGAAAACTTAATAATATTAAAAAATAGATAACTTTTATTAATTATAATAATTATTAAAAAAATAAAATAGGAATATATATTAAAATTAAGATGGATACATATTGAGAATATTATAAACATAGTAAATAAATATGTATTAATAAATATTATCAAAATATTAAATAACAAAAAAATTAAAAAAAATAAACAATTAATAAATAATATTAACTCTAATATTATTAAAAATTAAATAAAAAAATATACTACATAGAAATATACTATATTAAATATACTATATTACTAAATGAAATTAAAAATTGAATATTAAAATTTGAATAAACTAATTGAGTATTAGTTGTATGTGTTTCTATATAATATTTAATTAATTACATAAATATTTGTGTGTGTGAAATTAATGTGTGTGTGTGTGTGTTTACAAGATTGATATATATTAAATTGAACAATGACATTAAAAATTATTATGTGTTTATTAATGAAACAAATAATAATAAATATAAATATATTAAAAAATAGAAAAATCGTTATTGATTATATAAATAAATACAAAAGTTAACAAATAATATTTGTAAAAGTTAATGAATACATGAGAATTATATAAAATACAACCATGGTAAAAACATTAAATGTTAATGAATAAACATATATAAATATATATTAAAAATGGAAAGAATTACCAATATATTAAATAATGAATAAATTGAAAATGAATAAATTAACAAAATATTAAATAACTACTAATATTATTAATCAATAAATAGTGAAAAATTAGAAAAAATATATATTTAAAAGTAATAAATATTATATATTAAATAAAAATATAAAAAATGATAAAATTTACTGATTAGAAACATAATATATTTTTAATATATTACATTAATAATTATAATTCTAAAATGAATATTAAAAATTTAATAAATTAAAAAAACATATGTGTGTGTGATTTGTATATAAAAATGAACTATTTACATATTTGTATGTGTGAAATCAATGTATAACTCTTTTGATATGTGTTCAATAAAAAAATAAAATGACATTCAATTAAATTTCCATTACTCGATACAATTAGACAATATTTTTAATTAAGGTTATTTTTTAATTATAACTATTTTTTAATAAATATATGTTTTATTTAATGTAAAAATAGATATTTTGTATTATATAAATCATATTTTTAGTAATAATATATATATATATATATATATTGATATTTGGAGAGAGAGAGAGAGAGAGAAATATATAAGAGTCTATTTCTACAATAAAAATTTTAATTATATTAATGAATAATTATGTATAAAAACCATTACAAATGTATAAATAATAATATGCTTTTAGTTATTAAATTATATTCAATTTTTATATTTATATAAAATATATATTATTTTTTACTATTTATACCATATATATATATTAGATTTATTCATTTTTATTTATAATTGTTTCATTAATAAATTTGTTAAAATTTTTGTAATTTATTCATTTTTAATTTTTTTCCTAATTATTAAAATTAAGTCATTATATATATAATATATACTATTTATTAATATTTATAATTTATATATATTTGTATTAAATTTATTCATTTTTTTAAATTATTTAATTATTTGAAAATTAAATATATTTTTTTAATTTACTCATTTTTAATTTTTATTTGTTTAATTATTTCAATTTTTTATATATCTATATTTAATATATAAATTTTATTACTATTTATAAATTATATATAAATATTAAATTTATTAGTAAATATTAAATTAAAAAATAATATTCTTTAATTATTTAGTTTTAATTTTTATTTGTTTAATCATTTAAATTTTTTAATTTTTATAAATAAATAAAAAATGGGGCATCGACCGGGTTGGGCCGTGTAATTGTTCAGATGGGTGGGTCAGGCCATGTAGGACTTGATGGGTGTGTAACAGTGGGCCAAGACTGGACAATTGCATAGGGTGGGCCAAGGTCCACGTGGTCCTATAAACATGACCATATATGTGTGTGGAGTGTTTGCATAAGATCATTCTCACATCAGGCTTCATAAGTTGGAATGTAGTGGAATGATATATAAAAAGTGTCCTCCCATGTGTTATTTCTATGCAGGATTTGTGTGCATGATCGGGATCATTATTAGTGAAAAAAATAATGCACTGATAAAGGCTACCTTTATCAATGTTTTGTAGCAATGATAAAGGTTGACATTGTATATATTTCATGTTTTAGTAGTTTTATATATTATTTCACACCCTTATTGATAATAAAAATAAAAAGGTAACATAAGAATAATCACCGTTCATCAATCTTAATCATAGAATTTTGAAAAACGTTTCATTAGAGAAAAATAATATCACATTAAGTTCTTAATAAATCTTCATTCAAAACCACTCTATGTATATATCAGTGAACCTGGTGTAGAAAATAAAAGTGTAAACTCAAGGTGGTCAATGTTGTTTGTAAACTCTATTTTATTCTATAATTTCTTTAAACTCATTCCAACATCATTATATCAGAGACAATATAAGAATTTTTTCAAGATATGTCATTCACATATATCAGTAAACATATTTAAATAGTTCACACTAATAAACATTACATTCCTTATAACTCATCTTTCTTAACATCACTATTTTTAAGAGAAACGTGATTCCCATACCTCATCTTCACCCTCTCTCCCCCTTAATCATAATGTTCTATTATTGATTATATTTATTTTAATTTTTTCAAGTTAAATTCATTTATTTATTTTATGGATAAAATTTTACACAACCATATTTTATTCTTATCATTCCATTCCTTGTAATTTATTACAAAAAAAGTATATTGAGAAGCAAGAAAAACATTAATGATTCTTATAAGAAATGATAGGATTGAGTGTCTTATCCCAGACTATAATTATTATTATTATTCTTACATTTAGAATGGGATGTACTTTCTTCCTTATGATCATCCTTGACAGATTTTTTAATGGTTTTAATTTTATCTATATAATCTTCTGATATTGTTTTCATCTTCCCTTTATTTTTATATAACTTATTTTTTAACTTGATTATGTACCATCATTTCCTTTTTTTTGTCATAGGATGGCAATATAGTCTTCATATTTTTAGTAAGAAGACCATATTTCTCAAATCTCTTTCATATTTTTAGAATCTTGATACCTCCATCTATTGGATACTTTTTATCAATGTTATTCTCATCTTGTAAATCTTTTTTCATTACTTTTTATTCAATAGACTTCTTTTGTCCCTCCATATTAATATCCATTACAATTTTATCAGACCAAATAAAAATGAAGTATTTTTTTTTCTGGATAATCCACAACAGTTGCAGTGACCTCTAAATTTTGTTATCTTATACTGATAGTAGTATTGCTCTGAATTTTTTGTTGTTTTTTCATTTCCAAATATTGGAGTCTTTATTTAGGGACATATATAATGAATTACATTCTTTCATATTAAAATATTATTTCTAAAAAATAAGAATCATTTAACCTATGTTTTTTAGAATCATATATACATTGAGGTTGTTTTGGAATAGAAACAACCAGCTTCTGTGATCCTATATTTTCCCCATCTGGATAAGATTCATCATTAGAACAACCCTGGTCCTTATTACACACTTAAACATGATTTATTACATAAATTTTCACTTGATACATCCCAAAAGATTGTGATGTCTAGAATATATGGGGCTTAGGTACATAACATGAAAACATAATACATAAAATACATCATCTTTAATGAAACCATCTTCGAAAAAACCGTGACATTCTTTCATGATTAACATTGCATGGGATAACCTGAGGACATATATAAGAAAACAGAGGGATATAAATCCTAGTAAGGTATTAAATAAGACATAATATGAAGAATAAAATATAAGTTAGTCCACAGAAATTTCAATGAATCACAAGAGAAACATGAAAATAGAGGAATGATATAGCACGATTATCATAACATGGAAATGTTGCAACAACATAAAACACTGCATCATTTACATTAATAAATCAGGTAAACACCAATCCCAACATGATATAAAAAAAATCCTATAATGTAATCTTGTATACCCATATATTATAATGATATATCATGATTCATAACATTACCCAATCCATTGGTGCACTATTAGGGTGCACCCTTCATAAATATTTCAATTTCATGCCTATGTTTGCCACATAGATCATAAAACTTAGATTCATTCAACATCATCATTTATTACATGATATAATAGTTCATAATATATAAATGTATGTCCTTAATCAATTATTAAATGTTCATAAATGTTAATACCCTTTGTAGTGGAATAGGTATGGTATTCACTGCACAATTATTTTGGCATGGAAAACCGTAGAGGCATTTTGGAAACATAACAATGTCATGTGGAAATTTATAAAATGGGTAGATGGGAGATAAAAGTTTGTACAATCATTTAAACACAAAATGGATAGTTATGGGATTATATAAAATAATATACTAAAATATGTAATGGAAATTACGAGTGACTAAAGTGCTAGAAATGGAAATGAGAAGAGTGAAATCCCTTTTATAATTTCTCCATAGTAACGGCGTAGGTAAGGGTCTAAATAGAGGAGGATAAATGATAACTTGTTAAAATAAAATCAAATTTATATTATTGAATTTATTATTTAATAATGATAATATAACAAATTAAAATTATAATGATCAATTTCAAAATAGGTACTTGAATTGAAAAGAAGAGAGAATGGTGAGTATCCCTTACAAAAATTCGTTATGGTAACAGGTGTACGTAAGGGTTGATAAGAGGGATAAATGAGAGTGAAATGGGGTCTCATAATTTATATATCAGATGGTAAGTATGTAGGATATTTAATAACATATCCCAACATAGGAATAAAATAAATTAAAAGATATTACATGGAAGTAATTCGTGATAAAAGAGAAGGGTAAAAGATTCGTTATTTAAATTTGGCATGGTAACAGGTGTACATAAGGCTTCATGAGTGGGATAAATGAAAGTGGAATTTGATATAATAATTAATTCATAAAATGGGATGTAATGATGATATTTAATAACATATCCCAACATTGAAATAAAATAAAATAAAATAAATGACATGAAAAAAAATACTTCATAAAAGAGAATGGTGAAAGATCCCTTACATGGATATGTGATCCCAATGGCTTAGGAGAGGATTCTTGGGAACATAGAAGCACCTTATGAGGACTAAAGAGATTGTAGAGAAGAGTGAGGATGAGATTAAAATGGTTTGAGTAAAGAGATATGGGATATTGGGTGGGTTTATATAAAAAAATAGGGAATTATTTATTATATAGGTTTTAGAAATTGCACAAAAAAATATTTAAATCCACAAACCAACAAATGGTTTTTGGAAAAGGGGAGTGAAGAACATTCTTTAATATGTACAGGGGATGAAGACATTAAAATATTTTCCTTTATTATGTTAAGGTGAGTCACACTTTCAATGAAATTATTTGAAAATCTTAACATATTTATAAGTATTAGAGGATTAACTTAGTCATTATAAAATAAATCAAAAAATATAAAATCCCATTATTTTAAAGGTAAAAAATATATTTTGTCTAATAACACTTTTATATTATTTTTTTACATCACAATTAGGTTATTATGATGTCACAAAACACATTATATATTCATTCGGTATTTAATTTTTACCAAAAAATTCGATTTTTATAAAAAATTATGAAAAATTCTCCATTGGATAATTACATTTCCTTGATTAAAAAATAATATTATTTTTATATAAATAATTTTCTAAATAATTGTATTTTCAATTTTAAAATATAAATATAAATTTATTAAATATTGACGGGTTTTGACTAAATAATTTTCAAGCCTTAATAAAAAGTACATTTGACTTAATAAAAATCAAATAATCATTTATATTTAATAAAAGTTACATAATAATAAAATGTTATTAAAAAATTATTTAATTTAAAAATAAATTAATTCATATTGATTGATTCCTTAATTGAACTTCAATATTAACTAAAAATATTAATTATTCCATAAAAATCATTTAAAAAGTAACAATAATAGAATGAAAGTATATTTGTTATTCTATAAAAAAATAATATAAATAATCATAATGCTAGGGTCATCATACATATCGCTTTATTACACTAAAAAACATCATAAGTGTATGGTGTGTGATGGTGGGTATTTCATGGGGATGTTCGTTGAACATGTTTTTGGCCGTGATATCGATAATCTGAAACATCCCTCATAAACAGTTTCACTCATTCTTTTGTTGTTGGATGTTTGATTGGGATTTATAATCGGATACACCTTCCCAGACCATTAAATGTCAAATTATGGTGTTTGGTTTGTCCTAGAAACCATCGGTGAGTTAGGAGGGCATCGATGTAGGTGGTAGGGTGTTTTCATAGTGCTTCTATCGTTGCCACACCCAAATGGTTCCACTATGGGTTGTCTGGTTTCCTTTCTAGTTTCCCTCATGTAACGACTCTTCTATTTTTTAATAACTATTTTATTGTGGTTTATGACCATTTTAAGGATTTTAATTCATATCTTAAATCCCCTAAGAGTGGGTTGTCCCTTGACTTACCAAAACGTGTGGTCTTTTAAATAGTTTTACACCCTTTATTTCATTTCTAGTTACGCCACTATTATGAATTTTTTTCTTGGGTTAAATGTAACCTATCAACTCTTCGTTATGTGATGTTCTATCTCACTATATCCAAGGGAATTATTAAATGTCAATTAATTTCAACATGTGTAACTGCCCAACAATATGGTAAAAACACGATATGCATTTCAAGGACAACAAGAATTCACATTCTGTAACTCTAGGATTAGGTATTTTATCAACCTGATATCTTCTTCTTTATTGGTCCCTTTTTCATTCCTTAGTGTGATAGGATTCTTTCTTCTTGATACATTTCTTTCCTGGGTGAGAGCCCTCCTAGTCAGTTCTTCTTGGAGTTTTCTGTCGCGCACCCCAGTTCTTGGCACAAGGAGAAAACATGGACACTTGATCATCCACATAGGGGTTCTTCGTTCATCTCTCTATATTGTTCATTACACGGGGTGGGTATGATGATGTTCCCTTGAGAAGTAGATAAAACCAACTTAAAAAAAGATAATAAAATACTCTTAAATAATGAATGGGTGGAGATGTGGATGTTGTTGTATTTTTAAATTAATTTTTATGTTGTAAATTGTATGGGCTCATATCCAATCAAAACCATGGATGAAGGTGGTCCCTTCGTGCGCAATAATGAAGCTCAGTTTTAAGGATGGTCTTGTGATTGAATGACTGTAACATATAAATAGATTTATCACATAATCATGGTTGATTAAATGTATGTCTGATGAATAAGAACCCTTTTGTGATCACCCTGGTTAACTGAACGGGAAGGATAGATCTTAATGAATAGTGTTGGATAAATCTGAAAACATAATTGCTTTATAATGGTGATATTCATGGTTGTTCTGTTTGATTCTTTCTAGGGTGACATACTTTGGAATGGAATATCTAGTTGAGATGTTGATGGTATGTTAATCTGAGGTCATGGGGATCTGATGGTAGATGTTATGGACACAGTATGTTGGGGCTTGTTTTGGTTTTAGTACAATAAGGGATCTCACAGGATCCCACATTGATGTCATTATTTATAAGAGAGATGGGAGTGAATAAATAAATTCCTTCTTGGATATTCTTATTTCAACTGTTGTTTTATAATGAGGTTATGCTTGTTAGTTTCTCAGTAGTGAATGATTATTTAACTGGAACAGATTGAACGTAAAAATTTGAGTTGCGAGAGTGGGATTTATTGTTGTGTGTGTACCATTGAGGTAGAAGTGTTGTGGATGATGCTTGGATATTTTGTTTAAAAGGGAATTGGATGGGCTGAATGCTTTCAATAACAATATATGTCTTATTTTTTTCTCTTATATTTAAACACAACCATCACATTTTAAAAACATCATGCTGAACACCCCCATTTCAGGGGGTTGGTGTTTCGTCCAACATTCTTAGGAGTGTATGGTTATTAAATACTTTTCCCCCTCTCCAATGAGACACATGTTATTTTCATATAATGTGATGTTCTGAGGTCTATTATATCCCAAGACTCTTCGGGTATGGTATATTGCGGTGGGTTGGCCTAGGTGTGTGTGGGATTTTTTGTTTCCCAAGTGTTTCCCAGATGAGATCCAGGTGTTTTTGGGTGACAGTTATGGTTGTTGTTTCCCATATGTCGTTGGGATGAGGCCCATGTGTATGTGGGCATTAAGTGTGTTTGTGGTGGCCTAGGAGTCTGCTTGTAGGAATTTGCTTTGTGATGGCCCAGGTGTCAACGGGTTGGATGAGTGGCTGTGTTATCCCATGTGTTTTTGGGTGAGATAAATATGTAGTTTTGATAGACCCTATAGATGTTGGTGGTGGTGGTACTAGGACTATAGTAGGATTTTTGGAGGTGGTCTGATATGTAGGATGTTTCAAATAATCCATGGGAAAGTGTTGTGGGGTACCCAAATATCGATGAGCTATTTTTATTACTTTACCCAACATACATTATTTGGGAAGTTTTCTTTAGTGAGGGTTGGTGGATAGTTTTCCTTGCAAGGTATTTTGGTCACCTCAATTTCTCGTGGGGCATTATAATGTCTCCCCCCTTGTGCATGAATGATTTTGGTTTCCCTAATGAGTATACTTGTATAATCACTATACGTATATAAAACATTTTCCATGTTTCCAGGAGGACATTGAGGACCGTGTCAGACCTTACGTGATCAGGCAACATGACAGTTGTTGTTGCTGGTTTTCCTATTGTTTTGGTACTCTCCTTCAGAGCTTCATTTACTTTGTATTGTTTTCACTTTTGATAATTAATGTGGAAATGTATATTGTTTTTCCTTTTTAACTTTAGTTTCTATAGTTTTTTTTGAATTTACCACCTTATCTCCCAATAATTTTCTTCAATAAAAAGGGTAATTCCTTCCTTACTATTTTACATTTTATGACCATGGTTCTGGTCTCCACCTCGTGTCCTACTAAAGGCGTGACTTAGAAGTTATTATCTCGTTTCAATTATAAGAATGGAAGGGTGTAGAACTTTGATGTCACTTCCCTGGTCTTGTTGAAGGTGGGTTAGGAAAAAGTGGTATTAGATGTTGGGTTGAGATATAGGATGGATATTTGAGTTAGGAATAGTGAGGATTTCACGGGATGATTAGGAAATGGTGTTAGGTGACCTGGGTGCATGACATAGGCTAGAAAAGACCGGCTAGGACCTGGAATTTTAGGCCCCCATGATCCAATGCAAGGACTCTGAGCCAACCAAACAACCAAGTGAGACAACATTGATTGCATGGTAGAAAGCCTAGGAACATTTAATTTATAATAATGACTTGTGATCTTTCTTTATTTGGGGTGTCTTGAATAAAATAGAAATAAATAATAAAAAATCCTCTGTAAATTCCTTACTACCCAGGCATAGGAGTTCCATTATTCTCTTTTCAACTATAGTACCCGGACTTCATCCATGATTGGCATGGGTAGTCGAGGCCTAGTAGGTTTTCTTGGTCGATTAGGGGATGATTTACCGAGAAGATGTCGATGACAAGTGGAAGAATAGTGTACATTATTTATAGAGGAAGACCCTCAAGATGTTTGTGGGTATTGTTTTTGACATGGAGATAGAGGGTTTGAATTAGGAGATAGAAATCACTTTTACCTTGATATATGGTACAAGGGAGTACTGGTTTCCATTAGAGGTTAGTCCAATTATCGGAGAAGTGCATTATTGGTGGACACACTACCTTGGGGAGAAGATGGAGACTAAGGTTTCATGGACAGAATTTGAGAAAGAGTTCTAGGTGGAATTATTTTCTTCCACGATGAAGCCTGAGAAGAGGTAAGAGTTTCTCTCCCCTAATAAAGGGATTGCGTTGGTAAGGTGGTTGGGGATCAGGTTCAAGGATCTGCATTATTATTCTCTCTATATCATTATGGATGAAGTGTTTCGGGCGAGACACTTGGAGGAGGCACTCTGACCTTCTCTTTAGTATGTTTTTACTCACTTTACTCTACCGACCTACATGGATGTTCAGAAAAAGGATGAAGTAGTAGTGAGGATTCTCACACAAGGAGGTGTTCTATGAGAGGGGACACAACAGAGTTCGTCAATGGCAAGGGTCATCAGTAGTAGATCTCCAGTGACATGAACTTTCACGTTTCAACCCATGGGGAGTAGACCCCAGAAATCCCAATTATGATCATATGGTCCTTTCCCTTTCACCATGGGCCTGGGAACAAGGTGATTTTCTTGTGGAGGATTTGGGAACATCTTGATTCGGTTCCAAGTTTGATCTTAGTATGGTGGGGGTGGACAGGCTCAGTGCCCACATTCGTAGCACCAGTTTCCAGACAAACCATTTCAGTAATAGATTCATTCCTCTTCCCCTGCAAGAGAAGAAATTGGAGGACAAGGTAGACCTCATGGTGATCCTCAAGGACCATAACAGATTCATGGTTCTAGAAGTAGCTGAAAACCAAGAGGGATAGGAGTTGGGCACGGATAGTTGTACGCCATAGAGGCACCGGTTCTAGAAGGGTTAGAGGATGTTCGAGGTACGATCACTTTGTTCAGTACTCTAGATTCATCTTTGTTTGACTCAAGAGCTACACACTCCTTCATTATGCCCAGTATTTCCCATTATATGTGTCTAGAGGTAGAGATTATTTTTTTGCCCCTAGTGTTGAGTATGATAGTTTGAGGTTTGTCCATCATGTTAGATATTTGTCAGGGATGTAGCCTAATGATGGGGGTGCATCAGTCTAGTGGGGATCTTCAGCTACTACGAATGCATCCATATGATGACATCCTATGCATCGAATGGATACTTTCCATGAAATCAGTTATCGACTACTTCCATAGAATGTACATGTTCTCATATATGATCGGCCAGTGTGTATCTTTTGTTGGTGAGTGGAGTTTCAAGGAGGACAACTTGCGTGTGGAGACCCTTCATTATTTTTTATCCAAGATGTCAGTGAAATCATAAAACTAAGAGATGATAGAAGTTCTGGGGATTGTTAGTGGGTTGTTGGAAATCTTCCTCGAAGTGGTTGCGACTATACCTCCTTAATGTGATGTTGAGTTCGGGGTACACTTACAAATCGATACCCTTCCTATTTTGATGGATTCCAATTGGATGGTGCCTTTTATGTTGTAGGAGATGTATATTAAGGTTGATGAACTAATGAAGAAATGATTTATCCAACCATGTTTATCACCATGGTGTTCCCCACTATTGTTCATGAAGAAGGCCCATGGTGGTCTTAGTCTATGCATAGACTAGCGAAGACTGAATCAGGTGACAGTCAAGAACTGTAAACTCCTCTCAAGGATCGATAAAATTATTGACCAGTTGAAAGGAGGAGGTAGGTTCTCTAAGATTGACCTATGGTTTGGATATCACTAGTTGATGGTGAAAAAGGGTGACTTCTTGAAGACTTCTTTTAGGTGAATGTGTGGGACATTTGAGTTCGTTGTAATGTCATAAGACATTATGAATACACCAACTGTGTTCATGAGACTCAAAAAATCTATTTAATGTGAGTATCTAGACCAGTTCGTGGTTGTGTTCATTGATGACATCATGATCTACTCATGATAAGAGGAGGTCCACACATAGCACCTCAGGAGAGTTTTGGAGGTCCTTCGACACCACCACCTCTACTAGAAGTTGTCCAAGTGCATGTTTTGTACACGATATGTGAACATAGATTGACATATTGTGTACCAACAGGGAATAGAAGTGGACCCATCAACGTTCAAAGAAGTTGTTCCTTGGGTATCACTCAAGACTGTGGCAGAGGTTCTGGTTTTCTTGGGTCTGGAAGATTTATACTGGTGGTTCATATACAGATTCTCTCGATATGTAGCTCAATTTACGTCTTTGACCAAGAACAACCATGATTTCTTATCGAGTGATAACTTCCCAGATGCTTCTAGTTATCTGAAAGGGAAGTAGGTCAGTGCCCTAGAGCTAAGGTTTCCAGGGGAAGGGGTGACATTCAATGAGTTATCCGATGATTCTTGTATAAGATTGGGGTGTGTGTTGATGTAGCAGTGGAGGTGATCTCTTATGTGTCTTGGTAGCTATGTCCTCACAAATGTAACTATTCCAAACATGATGTCAACCTTGAAGAAGTGGTGTTCGCATTAAAGTTGTGGTTGAATTACCTCATCAAGGAATATTTTTTGGTCTTCACAAATCACATGAGATTGCGGTAGGTCTTCTACTAACTAGACATGAACTTGTTGTAGTAGAAGTTGATAGTGTTTCATTAGTACTTAGACTTCAATACATTTTACAACTTAGGAAGGGGGTGTTTTGGATGATTCCTTGGGTAGGAATTCACAGAGGAAAGAAATTTGGAAGTCTGCAGATTCTTGGAGAGCGATGGAGGAGTTGGATACCCCGCACCTGGATACAGGGGTGGATGATGGTAGAGGCTGTCTTTTTTAGATGACACTATAGTCCTCTATAATTCTTATATTTGAAGAGTATTAGTGGGGGTAATTAAAGACCAAAGTGATCTGTGATCGTGTGGACCTGTGCAATGCTCCTGAACGATGGTCTGAATCAAATTCTTTTCCACGTGGCGTTGTTTTTCCTAGAGACGGTTCATGAGGGTGTTCTTCAATATTTCTATATCACAGCTCTGATGGTAATCCTAGGAGTTTCCAAGATGTACTCTGGATTGAGGGAATAGTTTTGGTGACCCAAGATAAATCAATAAGTGGTTGTGTTTATGGCAAGGTGCCTACTATGTCAGCAGTTGAAGGCTGAACACTGTGTTCCTAGATGATTTTTAAATCCATTAGATGTTCCCAAGTTTTAGTGGGATGTTATCTGTATAGATTTCATCATAGGACTACCCAGGTTTGAGGAAGGTTGTGATTCCAACTCAGTAGTGGTAGGATGATTGATGAAATCATCTCACTTCTTAGTGGTTAAAGAGTCAAGTGTAGTGGGTCCATTAACACAGAGATATGTGGCTGAAGTAGTACATTTTCTTGGATTTAAAAGGTATATAATGATGGATTGGAAAACATAGTTTACCTTGAAAGTATGTACGGGATTTCAGCATGTGTTTGAATCCCAACAATGCCATAGCACTGCTTTCCACCCTCAGATAGATGGGAATACATAGTGGTTCATCTAGATGCTAGAGTATATGCTACATGAATGTGTTCTAGACATTAAAGGAACATCAGTATGACATGTGCCTCTACAAGAGTTTCCCTACAATAATAGCTATCACATTACCGTAGGCATGATACCGTTTGAAGCATTGTATGAAAGGTTGTTCTGTTCATCAATTTTTTGGACGGTGGTTGGGGGGTAGGTGTTCTTGGACCAGAGGTAGTGTAGAGCACAACGACGATGTTTAATACTGTGCGTGAGAGGATGAAGGTGGCATAGGGTCAGAAGAAGTCGTATACAGATCACAGGATACCCTTGGATTTCGAGGTTGGATATCATGTGTCCGTGAAGTTTTCCCATCGACGTGGGTAGAAAAGGCTTGGTAAGGGTAGAACGATCTCTCTTAGGTTCATCAGACCATTAGATGTGTTGAAGAATGATGGTGAGGTGGAATACCAGTGGGCGTTGCCACCCCAGCTGGAGATGATCCACATAGTTATTTATCTCTCTCTACTTCTTTGGTATCTACACATTGACGTCCATCCTATTGACTAGGTAGAGTTGGGTGTCAAGGGAGACAGGACATTAGTGGAGTGACTGGTAAGAATCAGGTGTCGTAAGGGCAAGGTGCTTTGTGGATAGACCATTTTTTTGGTTCGTGTGTTGTTTAGGCACGGTTTCCTTGAGGATAGTACATGAGAGAAAGAATCACAAATGGGTGCCTAATATAAAGAGCTATTTTCAGTTGATATTCTGAGTTTTATTTGATGATTTTTCTTTTCTTCATTACTATGATGTAATGCATGACATTATTGATTCTGATATGGGTTGTTTCTTTTTATCTCTGAGTGTGTATGAATATTACCAATGTGTGGAAATGGAGGACCTAATTCTTAAACAATGCGCATTTGTGTGGATGCGATTAAATATGTGGGGGCGAGTCAATGCCACTGAAAGCATGGAGTATCATGACATAGTGTAAATAACTCCACAAATATTAATTAATTAATTGGTCTATTTCTTATCCCATGATTCATTTGGAGTCCCTCTTCCAAAGATAATTCATTCCGACCTGAGATCCCTGTTGTTTGGTTCTACATGGTGTTTCTTATCAAGAAACCCCAATTCATGGACCTTGATCATCCAGGTAAGGGTTCTTCCTTTTCCTTTTTTTACTATGAATCATGTGGAGTGGGTATGATGATGTTCCCTCAAGACGTAGATGAAACCAACTTTAACACAGATACTAAAAGAAATTTAAAATAATGATAGGTTGGGGAAGATTATGGTGTGGTTGTGTTTTTACCTTGGTTTTTATGTTGTAAATTGTATGGGCTCAAGTCCACTAAAATTCTTGATCATTGGTGATACCTTCTTGTGCACTAATGATGATCTATTTTTATGGATGACCTTGTGATTGAATGACTATAATCTATAAACTAATTAATCACCTAAACATTGTTGATTAAATAGATTCCTAATGAATATGAACCCATGTATGAACACCCTAGTTCACCAAATGGATTGAAGGAACATAATGAATGGTGTTGGCTAAATAAGAAAATGTCATTTCTCTATTCTGGTAATATGAATGGTCATTCTATTTGATGCTTTCTGGGGTGACATAGATGGGAATTGAATCCCTAGTGTAAAGAGGTTGATGGTTTCTGAATCTGAGGTCGTGTGGAGATGGTGGTAAATGTTCTGTACTTGGTATGTTGGGGCCTATTTTGGTTTCTGTACATAGAGGGATCTCACAATATCCCACATTGATGTTAATATTTACAAGAGAACAAGGATTGAATGATTAAATGTCATCTTGCCTATTCTTCTTTCAGTTTTTGTTTTGGATTTTGGTTATGCATGTTAGTTGCCTGGTAGTGAAGGAATATTTAACAAGAACTAATTGAATGTAATAACATGAATGGGAAGAGTGTGGTTGATTTTTTTGGGGATACCCTAGAGGTGTTAGTGTGGTGGAATATGTTTAAATTTTTTGTCTAATGATCCATAGGATGGGTTGAGCAGTTTTTATAACAATATCATTCTTTTATTTTACACTTATGATTAAATGTGCCCCACCCATGTTGAGCAGTTCATGGCGAACACCCCCATTTCATGGGGTAGGTTGTTTTTTCCCACATTTCATGTTATGGATAGTTATTAGCTCCATTATGATCCCTATAGAAGAACTCCCATGTTATTTAGGTAGGATATGATGGCCTGAAGTTTATTATAGCCCATGACTCTTTGGGCCAGGTGTGTTGTGGTATGTTGGCCTTGGTGTGTGTGGGTAGTTTTGTTTCCCATGTGGCACTGGCATGAGGCCCATATTTTTCGGTGGATAGGTATTGTTGATGTTTCCTAGGTGCCTTCGTGATGAGGTCTACGTATCTATGGGCAAGATGTGTGGTTTTGGTGGCCTAGGTGTCCGTGGGTAGGATGTGTGGTTGTGATTTCCCAATTGCCTGTGGGTTGGATGTGTGGGTATCCAACGAGCTTGTGGGCGGGATAAATGTGTGGTTGGCATAGACCATATGATTGTTGTTGGGGGAAGTAGTGGGACTATAGTCATATTTGTGTGGGAGGTATGATGCGTAAGATATTCTAAATAACCAGTGGGAATGTAACACCCCAATCTTTCAGGGTACATTTCTCTTTGAATAATATGATAGCATGCGAGGTACGCAACTTTGAGTTCAAGCACACCACGACCTATCAAACTAGAAATTTTAAAAAGTTGTTATAAATATTAATAATGACATTTTTATCTTTATATATATCCCATATAATTTTAATATTCATATTTTTCATTTCTTAAAGATAATATAAGGGAAAATTTAATTTTTTAGTTAAATGAAATATTTAACAAAAAGTGCAATTTTTCTGCCGTTTAATGGGGAACCATTTTTAAATCCAATATTTGACACCTTAATATTTTTAATTTTATGAAATAATAATATTCACTAGAAGCGGTAAATAAAAATTTCTTTTGCATATGTTTTTGGATTTTTTCGGATAACTTTCATATTTTGATGAATAGTGAAAAAATACTAAATTTTAATTGAAAAAAAATAGTTTTAATCAAAATAATTTATAATGGTAAAATAGAAATTCGAATGGATTTGAAGTATAATTAAATAATATGTTTATCATTCAATCTAATTTATGTCATTGTAAGTAATTTTACATTTAAATTGGACATAAAAACATATCTATCACTTGATACTTTTATTTCTCAAAAACCACCTCTATGGTTTTCACAACGATAATTAATTTTAAATTAATTAATTCCACTTCTATAATTTTAATTTGGTAAAATATAAATCATTTTTTTATTCAGAATATCAAAATTAGTTTAGTTTGAGTTTTTGGTATTTTTCTAAAAACATTCAATTTTTGATGAATAGTGAAAAATACTGCCTAGTACATAAAAACAACCTTTTATTATTTAAATAATTATCTTATTATTTAAAATTATTTTAAAGTTTAAATAGATACATAATACCTATATTAGAGCAATCGAATTCATTGTAGTTATTTTACACTATGAATGGATATCTTAAATTTTATTGAACTTTTTAACGTGTTTTGCCCACTTTCTAGGCACATATGAAAATTTACCTGAAAATTAATTATACCACCTCTATAAATTTTATATAAAACATCCAAGAGACATGGTTGACATAAGTAATTAAAATGGGCTTCAATAGGTATAATATAATTTTTGGTGAAAAGATACTATTGAATTTTTTTAACACGATTAAAAGTAAATTGGTTAATTAAAGGTAAAAATGATATAATAATTACACTAACACAAGTACTAATTCTATTAGATATGTGTATTTTGACCAAAAAAATCATAATAATGAAATATTATCCTTTTTTTCACTTGGATTACATTTGGACATTTATTATTATTTTATTTAAAGAAGAGTTAAAAGTGTTAAATACAATGTTTAATTACCAAACCATTTCTAATATAGGGTTATACATAAGATAAATTCCATTATAAATATTCAATAGAAATATAAAAATATTTTCTACATAATGGTATTTTATTTACAATTTTTAGATATTAAATATTTAAATTTATTTAGGTCACAATAATGATTCATTAATTACCTTACTTAAAAAAGATTAAAATAATTGGTATTATAAATATCCAAATAAATTTAAATTTTGTACTTTGATGAATTACACTAATTTTATAGGTAACTATGACATGTTAGGTTTGACTAAATATTTTTTTTTCAAGAGGATAAAGTTGTTATGACTTTTACTAAAAAAAATACAAAATAGTGTAAAAATTGATATAAATGTGTGTTTTTTTAAATACTGTATTATAAATTGGTATAATATTTATAAATATCAAATTATTGGACAAAGGAAATAGATAATGTTTGATATATAAATAATTAACCAGTTGGGGTTCCCTTGTATTTTTATTGTACATTTATTAACCATTTATTATAATAATACAAGAATACATGGTAAAAGTTAAACAATTTATCTAAGAGTTAAATATAAAATATAAAGTCAATATGGTGACCTTGACCAGTCTAAAAACTATTGGTTTAGATGTTTTAGACTTATCCCCACAATATCCTAGAAATAAATCCTTTTATATCCATTATAAACCGTATATTACTTTATAAAAAATAATATTTCAAGCTTCTCCTATAGTGACCTTCACATCTCTTATAAAAAGATACATCACCTTCTCATAATTACACACCTCCAAATCCATTTGGATTTTCCAAAACCTTCTCAAATATCCTCCCAACTACCCTCACTTAAACCTATAATCCTTACTTTGATCATAAATACAACCTATGGAGCCCTTTTGACCAAATCAAAAGGAAGCACACGAAGAAGATGTAATGATTTCATAAACTCTTTCAAAGTTCTTTTCTTCTTCCACTTATTCTTTCATTGTTATTTCCATACTGAAATAATAAATCCAGTTCCTTAAACATACTATGATGTCTTTATAAATATGCTACAACCATATTCATTATTCTATTTATCCTATGAATTACAAAGTCACCATATGTGTGTACGTACGGCTTACCGTCTCTACATTGTGGTGTAGTTTGTTATTCATCACATAATTATTTGATTGTTATAATGATGTGTATAATTTATTTTAATAATAAATATAACATGTTAATGAGTTTTTACATATGACATATCATGAAATTACATATGATTACACCATCAATGAAATTATATTTTCACTCATGCGTACGTACAGATTACCATCTCCACGAATGCGATGAGATTCATTCCCCATCATAACCATTAAAAAATAATTTTCATATCATGATTAAAAATTATTTATAAGAACATAATATCATTCTGGAAATTAATAAAACACATCCCATACATAAAAAACATGTCTTACAAAACAAAACATATAACGGAAAACAAAACAGTTAACACCCAAAACAGTGATACTATTAAAATATTATTAACAAAGAAGTATTAGAAGATCATATATGATATCATATTTAGGGATTGGGTTTTATATAATTTAATAAAAATTATTTAACTATAATACATGATTTTAACATACCATCGACTAAGGAAAATCACAATTTATGGTGTTTTCATATCACTTCTTATTCCCACGAGATTCGTGATATATGTCCACTATTTCTATTTGTGTGATGAATTTAATACCCATGATTGTATAAATTGGGTAATATACATTCATTTATGGGTATTTACATCTCCATTTTATGATCTTTATTTCATGGGATGTATGTTTCGTATGTTTCCAAATCGGCAAGGTAATTTCTAATTTCAATTTCCAGTCATTGGGTTTTACTCAAACTTCATTGATTATTTTACTCTAAGATTATGTGTGAAAGCACTATTTATTTAATTATATTGTAATTTAAACTCCCATTTTTGTGGATATACATTTTAAACACCTAATCACACCATTGAATATTTCTCATGTCATCTATATGAACTTGGAAAGGGCAATCTTATCTCAATTTCCATTTTTTGTGATAAACATTTAAGTCATTGGTGTTGTTTTTACAAGAATATGTGTGAATGTCCTCAGACTGATTTACACTGAATATTCAATCCTATTGAGTGTATTTATATTTTTCACACATAATTATTTTCTTTATTTATCCTTAACCTAAGTATAAAGTCTTTTTAAGTGATTTCATCTCCATTGACATTCCATTGAGACTTCATTGTAATTATGTGCCAATTCACTTTTATATGGTGTATATATTATACATTGACAAAGTATATCATGAATCCCTTTATTATCATGATATTATAATGTTTTTATTAAATCAATTATTTTTATTCAGGATTATATCACTTGTATAGGAACTCTAACTAAAATACCATTTTAAATGATTTAATGATTTATTCTTCTAAATATTTCTCATTAATGTTCATGTTTTAAAAATTGTTTTAAGGATTTATTTATATGGACAAGAATAATTTAAAATTAAAATTATTTTTAAAAAATTCAAAGTTTTATGGGAAACTTTTATTCAGAAAACTATTTTAAACGGCATCTTGATAAATATTGAGAATTTTAAATGTTTAAAAAAATGAGGATATTTCCCTCACATAGTTTTACTTATTATTTTAATCTATGTTAATATACTCCATTATTCATGATTGAGTTTGATTTATTATAATAAAATCATCCATATTGTACTAAATGAGTTATGTTTGAATGTGGATGTGGTGTTTTTATACTATTCATGATTTTTGGTTAAAATATTGACATTTCATATGCTAGTTTTAATACTAATTCTTAAATTATGTTTCAACCTTTTTATATGAGGAATGAATTGAACTTATTATGTGACAGGTGGAGCCCACTATATCTCCTCGATTAATCGTTAGGTATCATGAGACAAACTAGTGTCTTGGCATGAGAAAGTGACAAAATATTATTTGTAGTCTTGGCACGAGGCAATGACTATGTGTTGATGATGTCTAGAATTATGCATTCCATCATTATGAAATTGGCTATTGATATTACATGTGATTATTAGACTTGTAGAATATCCATTTGAATATGTAAATGAAATTATTTGATTTATCTCGGCCATATTATGTCGGTGTTTAAGTTTAAAAGGCATGTGTATTAGTTTTATACAATGCCTTAATGGTTTATGCTTGTTTATGATAGTTTCTGCTATATTTTCATCCATACTGAGCATCTCATCTCACACATTTATGTTTTATATTTCTCTATATGGGAAGAAATATATTACAATTAACCTGTAAGTAAAATTATAAGGGATATAAGAGTGTTCAAAGGGGTTATAATGTTGTTTCTTCATATTTCATGATGTAATGTTATACATATATATGTATTTGGTACATCCAAGGCTACTAAACAAGTCGGTCATTCAGAACATGACTCCTTGTATCATGCCAATGACATGTCATAATGCGCTAACTCAGGGTAAATGGGGTCAGGGCATTACAGTTGGTATTTTAATAAGCTTAGTACAAACCATGGAAACTGTATTTAGATAAAATCTGATTATAGAACATTATCCTAAGATAGACTTTGAAGATTATTATAGAAGAACATCCAAAATTTTGGTAGTGTAATTATATAAGTGGATTTTCCACAAAAATACATCTTATCCTAGATAAAAACTGGTAGAGGTGGCTCTGGTACAAATGAACCGATGTAGAGACCCAAAGCCTGACGTACATGGACATTACATTACTTTTGCAGAATACTTAGTACATAACAAAAACACACACACAAGGATCGTAATAGTTTAGTGTCTTTGGAAACTCGGAATATAATCTTCTAATCGTGGTGAAAGATCTTCAACATCTCCCATAAAGATCTTCCTTTTTTTTACCTAAAACCTTTCTTTATATCTTGGGGAAAAGAAAACATAAAAGGGTGATCTCAAATGCTCATTAAGGGTAAACAAAAGAAATATCAATCACATCATATTCATAAGAACATAACGTTTTGGAAATCTTAACCTGCAAAAGAGAGCATAATTTCATAACATGGGATAAATCATGGCAGTGAAATGTAATCACAATAATCATAACTTAAAACATGAAACTTTGTGGCATACACACATAATCATAAAGAATCATTTCTTATTAGTCAAGACTTATTGCCAAGACTATATTAGTGGACAAAGTCCCTTTTGAACCGATTCACCCTTGTTTCAGTCATGTTTCACTGAACCGGTATAACCTACCATTCCAGCCATGTCAATCTCATGAGATATAAAATCTTTACCCAATTCATTGGAGAGAGATATAGGTCCCACCCATCTCATAATGATACCATTCTTATGTGTGCCACAAAATCATAAATCATACATCATTGCATAACCCATGTAATACAAATGGGAATCTTAAACATCATGACATCATAAAAAAATTCATATAAGATAAAGGAATTGATAAAAAATATTTCCATCACAATATAATCAAATCCATGTAATAATAGGGATAGAAACAGAACCCTTTATTATCTTAAATGGAAAATAGTTTTGATAAAACACTTGAACTCCATTTTTGAGGAAAATATCCTTTCTACTTCAAAAACACTTTTCATTTCTTAACATGTCATAAAATTATAACTAAAAGTAGTTGATTAAAAATAAACTTGAAATATTTTAAAGGAAGCTTCTTGGAAATAATGTTTTAAAAATCCATTCATGCCGTACAAGTTAAAAAAACATTCTTCGTAGTTTTTTCGGAAAAGTCAAAAAGTACCTTGTACGAAAAACGACAAAATATTCCTTTCATATCTTTTACTAAAAACTCACCAAAGGGTAAAATTGGATTTAAAAAATTGTAGGTGGATGGAAATAACATTACATATTTAGGAAACATGGATGTGGATGATAAAATACACCCCAGTAAATGCCAAAGTATAAACAATCTCGGATAAAAATGGGATTGTGATATTTCCCTTACCTTAGGTCCGATTTGCTTCGTAAGTGTCCGAACCTCATGTATAATAATTTAAATAATGTCATTGACTTATTAAAGAATCATTTTCATTGTTATTATATCATATATGGTTCACTTATGACTTTATATTACCCGTTCTTTTGTAAATTCATGTTAAAGTACCGTTTTGGGTAAAATCGTCTCATTTGTCATTCGTGTTTTAACTTGTCATTATTCATATGATTACTTAGATCATTATTACAAAATTATAGAATATAAAACATGATTTATATATAATATATATTCAGAATATACATATATATAATGGATCAATAAATGGAAAGAAATACACCGTTCATGGAGACGGTAGGCCGTACGTACGCATGAATGCTGTTTTCTTTTCATTATTGAATTGAGTGGAATTAAGTAGATGACATAATTATATATACACATAAGTCCAGTAGCTTTATAATGTCATATATTTCATGATTACTTATTATATATACTTTATAATCATTCATGAATGGTTAAAGTGGAGAATGAATCTCATCGCGTCGTGGAGACGGTAGTCCGTACGTATGCACGAGCGATGATATCGTTCTCATGATCGTGGGACTGTATTGGACTGTATGTATACTATTTCAGAATCAATATCACTTTAAAATAATAACATATAGTTATTATTTACACGATTATACCCATCCAAGTAAGGTGGTGGTGGAAAATATATTTCACCACGGCGTGGAGACGGTATTCCGTACGTACGCACGCGCAGTGATTTCGTTTTCCGTAGGATGGATAGATAGGGAAATAGGATTGTTTCATACATATAATAACATACCAGTATGTGAGTGATACTTATGTTATTACTTCATAATGAAACAACCTAAGAATAAGAAGTGGAAGAAGAAATAAAGGTGAAAGAATCGGTAACGGAAATTACCTCTTCTTTGAAGTGCTTCTTTGAGACCTCCTTTTAGGGCACTAAAATGGGTCTTTGAAGAAGACCAAAACCTCTAGGATGTTTCTAAGGAAGTGGAGAATAGAATTTGGCAGGGTTTGGCAGATCTTGAAGGCTCAAAGTTGTGTGAGGAAGAGAGGGAGGAGGTGCCTTTTTATAAGGGAGGAGAGGAGCACCTTTGGAATAACTAAAAATATTATTTTATTATAAAGTCAAGTTCGGTTTTAAATAGATCCAAATTTATTTATTTTGAGGACAAGTTTAGGTTCCTATTTTAACCTTATCATTTAGATTTATCATTAAGTTAAATAATTTTACTTTTACCGTGTCTTCTTGTGTTCTTACACTATAAGGTTAATAAACATACTATAAGAAGCCAAACGAACCCCAAATTGTTTATTATTAATATGTATAACGTTAGATAAGTCATTTGTCCGAACCTTAGATTTTTAGGAATAAAATAACAATTAATAATATAATATTTGTTTTAAAAACTATTTCATGTCAATTTTGACACTATTAAGTAATTGATTTTTGTGAAAATCATAACAGAATGATAAGATCTAACAAATTTAATTAAATCAATAATAACATGTCATATTAACCTAAAAAATTAGTGGAATTCATAAAAAGTCTCAAATTATATTTATTTGGGTATTTATAACATCAATTATGTCAATATTTCATTAATAAGATAATTATTGCATCATCGTTGTGTCATAAATAAATTAAATTATTTAATGTATAAAATTTACAAATAAAATACCATTATGTAGGAAATCTTTTTATCTTTCTAATGAATATTTAAAATCGAATTTATCTTATGAATAACTCTATATTAAAAAAGTTTTAGTTAATAAACATTGATTTTAACTCTTTTAACTCTTCTTTGAATTAAATAATAATAAATGTCCTAATCTAATCCAAGTGGGCCTAAATGGTCATATTTTATTACTAAGCTTGTTTTTGGTCGAATTACACTTATCCAATAGAATTTGTACATGTGTTAGGGTAATAATAATATCATTTTTACCCTTAATTACCCTATTTACTTTCAACCGTGGTAAGTAAAAGTAAAAAGTTACTATTCACCAAAAATTATTTTCATCTCATTGAACCACATTTTACTTACTGACATCAACTTTGTTTCTCGGATTTTTTAAATTCCACTCACAGAAGCGGTAAAATTATGTTTTATGAAAAATTCAGTTTTTTTAACTACCACTTAGTAGTTTCACTATTCATTAAAAATCGAATGTTTTCGGAAAAATACCAAAAATTAGGCCTAAGCTATATTTGATATTATGAACTCAAAAATGATTTCTATTTTACCAAATTCAAAACATATCAGTTTCATTAATTAATATAAAAATAAATTCCCATCATCAAAACAAAAGGCGTGTTTTTAAGAGATAATAACTATCAAAAGATTGACACTTGTTTATAACTGGTTTAAATGTGAAATTACATCCAATGACCAAAATTGTATTAAATTTTAAAAATATATTCTAAATGTACTTTAAAACCACTCAAATTAATAATTTATCACTATTAATTATTTCGATTGAAAAAGTTATTTTTAATTAAAATTTAGTAATTTCCACTATTCATCAAAATATGAAAGTTATCCAAAAATTACCAAAATTTTACCGTAATCTAATTTCAATATTCCGAATCCAAAAATGAAATCCATTTTGAAAAATAAAATTTACAAAATTTCAAAAAGTGGTTATTACTATTCATAACGGCTAGTTTTAAAAATATTTTAATAGCATATCGTTGTTTAGTGAAACTCGATATTGCGTACTACACACGCTATCAAGGAAGGTCGTGATTGCGTGTAATGAAAGGAAAGTCAAGGATGCGTGTTGTGAAAGCTCCTTTTGTTGTAGCATACAACACAAGATATTAATGAAATTAAAAAGAATATTTTTCATAAAATCTCGGGGTGTTACATTCTACCCCCCTTAAAATGAATTTCGCCCTCGAAATTCGTCGAGGTTATAAATGGTTTACTAATTGAAAGTTTCTTTAATAGAAACCCACATCGTAAAAAGGAATACCAAAACCAATCTTTAAAAACAAATGTATGAAACATAACGGTTACCCAAATAAACTAATCACTGGGTTTCAACATAGGTGAAAATATGGATATGGAAGAAAAATCTAACCATCATGTTCTGATGGAGAGTGGTAGAGAACATGGATTTGGAAAAGCCAACAATCACAAATCCATAAATTTGTGACGATCTAAGGTACCATCTGATTAATCAGATATAAGAGCACTAGGACAACATTTTTTGTTTTCATGATCGTTTCCCTAAAGTTGAAGAATTTGAATTACAATAAATACTTACTTTATATTGGTAAAATCTCACTGTTGTTCATGCCTTAAACAATTTCCACTTCATCTCTTAAATAAATGAAGTTGAATTTGTTATTTGTGAAGTGTTAGCAGATCATGTGATAGAATGACGAGTCATTCCATCTCTTTCAAACAAAAGGTTAGCAAAAGTTATAAGTCCATCTTATGTTTAATCGTATATGGTTCCAAAAATGAACTTATACTTCATATATCATACCACTTAATAAAATAAAACTAGTTTCTACTAAACAGGGACTTCCTGTAGGCCAGTGGTAGGCGATAAAGGCCAGTCGCACTTCGGTTGTGGGTTCGATTCCCACAGCCTTGTCTGACGCGATGGGTTGTCGCCCGTCTTGCAGGTTGTCCTTTTTCTAAAGCTATATTACTATAACATCCCATCAGTAATATCAAAAAAACGTTTTATCCTAACTTATGTCCAGCATAATCCATTCTAATCTTTAGGCTTATCTAAAATACTTCGCTCCAAGCTTAATGTATAAAGAAAATGATTACTTGAAATGTCGTCAACCAAGCATGTGAATACCATCATTTATCCCCCATATATCTTCTTGGTCACATTCCAATCATGTGAATACCTTAATGATGTATTCTCTTGAAAAATGAATACCCATTAAACCTTAGTGAAAACATGAATGCTATCAAAAGTCAACTCTTTCCACATACCAAAATCCAGAAAATCTATATACTCAAACCATGATATAACCTTCTCCTTATATCAGTCATGAGCTCATGAATACTATCAAACATTTAATTTTCTCCTTATCCCTTCATTATGCTCATATCATCTACATTCCAAAAATATCTGAATAACCTTTCATGGATACTGGTAGCATTAATCATACACTTTGAAAACTCAAGGAAAGACAACAGTGTAACAATCCATAGATGTCTCTTTATTCCATAATAGCATGAGATTACTTATACAACATTACACATGTTAAACATGTAATCATTCCACTACATTCTTAAACCATTGACCGAGATTCAATAATTATTTCATCTCACATATCATTTGTAGTCTCTTCATCATCATCCACATAAATACTACCCATACGACCATACTGATTCTCTTCATGAGACTTTACCTTAGGGCATTGGTTTTCATAATGCCAGTACATTCCACATTTAAAACATTTAACCATTGCTGATGTCGTAGTAATACCATTATCCTCATCCCTGGTGTTAACTGAACCTTTTCCTTTACCCTTACTAGCTTTGTGTCCTTCTTTTCCACACCCAAAGCATCTTCCAGTTCCTTTGAAACATTCTCCTTGATGCCTCTTCCCACATGATTTACATAGGGGAAATTGAACTTTCTTTCCTCTATGATCATCATGAAACTCCATCTTTCTCTTATTAGCCGAGTCAGGAAACTTACCAAATTTTACATTATTGATCATATTATGAGATTGTTGATTTGGCATAATAATGATGTTTGGACTTCCAAATCCCATTTCATTTGGTTTCTCATGAAGAATATCATTCCATTGTCCATCATATCCTCTATTATCGTGAATCATCTTGTTTCCAGCCATTTTCTAAAACCCAAAAAGAATAGTGTGAGAGGCAAAAATCATAATAAAGGTGGAGTAACTTCAATATCTAACATCTTTGGTTTAATCTAATATCGTTACTATAGTTCTAGTACTATATCCTATACGTATACTTATCCTTAGGGACATCCCTAGACATACCTTAGAAATATATCTAGAGATCTCACTAACGCTTTCGCATCCTACTTTCCAAAGGTTGACTAAACCTTTCCTCTGATACCATCTGTAGAGACCCGAAGGCTGATGTACATGGACATTACATTACTTTTGCAGAATACTTAGTACATAACAAAAACACACACACAAGGATCATAATAGTTTAGTGTCTTTGGAAACTCAGAATATAATCTTCTAATCGTGGTGAAAGATCTTCAACATCTCCCATAAATATCTTCCTTTTTTTTACCTAAAACCTTTCTTTATATCCTGGGGAAAAGAAAACATAAAAGGGTGAGCTCAAATGCTCAGTAAGGGTAAACGAAATAAATATCAATCACATCATATTCATAAGAACATAACGTTTTGGAAATCTTAACCTGCAAAAGAGAGCATAATTTCATAACATGGGATAAATCATGGTAGTGAAATGTAATCACAATAATCATAACTTAAAACATGATACTTTGTGGCATACACACATAATCATTAAGAATCATTTCTTATTAGTCAAGACTTATTTCCAAGACTATCTTAGTGGACAAAGTCCGTTTCTGAACCGAGTCACCCTCGTTTCAGTCCTGTTTCACTGAACCGGTATAACCTACCATTCCATCCATGTCAATCTCATGAGATATAAAATCTTTACCCAATGTATTTGAGGGAGATATAGGTCCCACCCATCTCATAATGATACCATTATTATGTGTGCCACAAAATCATAAATCATACATCATTGCATAACCCATGTAATACAAATGGGAATCTTAAACATCATGACATCATAAAAAAATTCATATAAGATAAAGTAATTCATAAAAAATATTTCCATCACAACATAATAAAATCCATGTAATAATAGGGATAGAAACAGAACCCTTTATTATCTTAAATGGAAAATAATTTTGATAAAACACTTGAACTCCATTTTTGAGGAAAATATCCTTTCTACTTCAAAAACACTTTTCATTTCTTAACATGTCATAAAATTATAACTAAAAGAAGTTGATTAAAAATAAACTTGAAAACTTGTAAAGTAAGCTTCTTGGAAATAATGTTTTAAAAATCCATTCATGCCGTACAAGTTAAAAAAAACATTCTTCGTACTTTTGTCGGAAAAGTCAAAAAGTACCTCATACGAAAAACGACAAAATATTACTTTCATATCTTTTACTAAAAACTCACCAAAGGGTAAAATTGGATTTAAAAAATTGTAGGTGGATGGAAATAACATTACATATTGAGGAAACATGGATGTGGATGATAAAATACACCCCAGTAAATGCCAAAGTATAAACAATCTCGGATAAAAATAAGATTGTGATATTTCCCTTACCTTAGGTCTGATTTGCTTCGTAAGTGTCTGAACCTCCTGTATAATGATTTAAATAATTTAATTTACTTATTAAAGAATCATATTCATTGTTATTATATCATATATGGTTCACTTATGACTTTATATTACCCGTTCTTTTGTAAATTCATGTTAAAGTACCATTTTTGGTAAAATCGTCTCATTTGTTGTTCGTGTTTTAACTTGTAATTATTCATATGATTACTTAGAACATTATTACTTAATTATAGAATATAAAACATGATTTATATATAATATATATTCATAATATACATATATATAATGGATCGATAAATGGAATGAAATACACCATTCATGGAGACGGTAGGCCGTACGTACGCATGAATGCTGTTTTCTTTTCGTTATTGAATTGAGTGGAATTAAGTAGATGAAATACTTATATATACACATAAATCCAGTAGCTTTATAATATCATATATTTCATGATTACTTATTATATATACTTTATAATCATTCATATATGGTTAAAGTGGAGAATGAATCTCACCGCGTCGTGGAGACGGTAGTCCGTACGTACGCACGAGCGATGATATCGTTCTCAAGATCGTGGGACTGTATTGGAGTGTATGTATACTATTTCAGAATCAATATCACTTTAAAATAATAATATATAGATATTAATTACACCATTATACCCATCCAAGTAAGGTGGTGGTGGAAAATAGATTTCACCAAAGCGTGGAGACGGTTTTCCATACGTACATACGCGCAGTGATTTCATTTTCCGTAGGATGGAAAGATGGTGAAATAGGATTGTTTCATACTTATAATAACATATCAGTATATGATTTATAATGATGTTATTACTTCATAATGAAAAAACCTAAGAAGAAGAAGTGGAAGAAGAAATAAAGGTGAAAGAATCGGTAACGGAAATTACCTCTTCTTTGAAGTGCTTCTTTGAGACCTCCTTTTAGGGAACTAAAATGGGTCTTTGAAGAAGACCAGAACCTCTAGGATGTTTCTAGGGAAGTTTAGAAGAGTATGTGTCAGGTTTTGGCCGATCTTGAAGGCTCAAAGTTGTGTGAGGAAGAGAGGGAGGAGGTGTCTTCTTATAAGGGAGGAGAGGGGCACCTTTGGAATAACTAAAAATATTATTTTATTATAAAGTCAAGTTCGGTTTTAAATAGCTCCAAATTGATTTATTTCGAGGATAAGGTGGGTATGGGTATAAATCCTCTCATACAATAGAATTTAGACAAGTTTAGGTTCCTATTTTAACCTTATCATTTCGATTTATCATTAAGTTAAATAATTTTACTTTTACCGTGTCTTCTGGTGTTCTTACACTATAAGGTTAATAAACTTACTATAAGAAGCCAAAAGAACCCAAAATTGCTTATTATTAATATATATAACCTTATCTAAGTCATTTTGACGAACCTTATATTTTTAGGAATAAAATAACAATTAATATTATAATATTTGTTTTGAAAACTATTTCATGTCAATTTTGACACTATTTAGTAATTGATTTTTGTGAAAGTCATAACAGAATTATAAGTTCGAAAAAAGTTAATTAAATCAATAATAACATGTCATATTAACCTATAAAATTAGTGGAATTCATAAAAAGTCTCAAATTATATTTATTTGGGTGTTTATAACATCAATTATGTCAATATTTCATTAATAAGATAATTACTACATCATCGTTGTGTCATAAATAAATTAAATTATTTAATGTCTAAAATTTACAAATAAAATACCATTATGTAGGAACTCTTTTTAGATTTCTAATGAATATTTAAAATCGAATTTATCTTATGTATAACGCTATATTAAAAAATTTTTAGTAAATAAACATTGATTTTAACTCTTTTAACTCTTCTTTGAATTAAATAATAATAAATGTCCTAATCTAATCCAAGTGGGCCTAAATGGTCATATTTTATTCCTAAGCTTGTTTTTGGTCGAATTACACTTATCCAATAGAATTTGGACATGTGTTAGGGTAATAATAATTTCATTTTTACCCTTAATTGCCCTATTTACTTTCAACCGTGGTAAATAAAAGTAAAAAGTTACTATTCACCAAAAATTATTTTCATCTCATTGAACCACATTTTACTTACTGCCATCAACCGTGTCTCTAGGATTTTTGAAATTCCACTCACAGAAGTGGTAAAATTATGTTTTATGAAAAATTCAGTTTTTTTAACTACCACTTAGTGGTTTCACTATTCATCAAAAATTGAAAGTTTTCAGAAAAATACCAAAAATTAGTCCTAAGATATATTTGATATTATGAAATCAAAAATTATTTCTATTTTACCAATTTCAAAACTTATCAGTTGCATTAATTAATTTAAAAATAAATTCCCGTCGTCAAAACAAAAGGCTTGTTTTTAAGAGATAATAACTATCAAAAGATTGACACTTGTTTATAACTGGTTTAAATGTGAAATTACATCCAATGACCAAAATTGTATTAAATTGTAAAAATATATTCTAAATATACTTTAAAACCACTCAAATTAATAATTTGTCACTATTAATTATTTCGATTGACAAAGTTGTTTTTAATTAAAATTTAGTAGTTTCCACTATTCATCAAAAAATTAAATTTATCCGAAAATTACCAAAATTTCACCCTAATCTAATTTCGATATTCAGAATCCAAAAATGAAATCCATTTTGAAAAATAAAATTTACAAAATTTCAAAAAGTGGTTATTACTATTCATAACGGCTAGTTTTAATAATACTTTAATAGCATATCGTTGTTTAGTGAAACTCGGTATTGCGTACTACACACGCTATCAAGGAAGGTCGCGATTGAGTGTAATGAAAGGCAAGTCAAGGATGCGTGTTGTGCAAGCTCCTTTTGGTGTAGCATACAACACTAGACATTAATGAAATTAAAAAGAATATTTTTCATAAAATCTCGGGGTGTTACAACCGATGAGGGAAAATTACGACAAGGAGTTTCAAGCTTGACCTGGGGTATTGTGGAACACAACAATGGGCCTTGTTATACTCTTGGTTTTGACACTCCTGGGGGCTATACTTAGGATAATTTCAATTTTCTTTATAAACCAATTTGAAGGATTTTAATATATGATCAGAATAAATTACCTTGATTAATATAATTATTTTTTAGATTGAAAATAAGGTTTCATGATATTCTCTAAATGATTTTATGACTATTGTTACTCACACTCTGTATTCTAGTTTTAGTAAATGGATGTAATACATGGAATTCATAGTAACATTAATATGATTCACATGGTGGTAATGGTGGTGTAAATGAGCAACGAAATGGAATATTGATAAGCGTAAATGATATTGTGTTCATGCCGAATCAATTTTCCAAAAATATAATCAACAACATATATATTAACCAACTTCTGAACTCAACAAAGAAGAGAACGACATAGAATGATATGAGCTCCAGCAGTGAAGACCATGGAGAAATGAAATCTCATTTCCCATCATGCTGGAAATGTTGAAGGAGAAACCCAATAAAGTGTCTTAATGGAACAAAGCAATGTTTTTGTGTGAGAAATAAGAACATAAAGTGAAGAATAGTTGAGGGAAAATGAAGAGTACTATGGATGAAAATTAAAACGATCCATTGAATCTATTTACTAACATTTTACATAAAAGTAGGGGACCTATGAATTACCCGAGTCAATTTCTTTTTCTACAGGATAATCTCTATGTCAAGGAAGAACCTATGTGAAAATAAATGGAAGGAGAAATTTTTAAAAGAATTAATTATTTTTTTTATGTGATTACTTTGGATGAATTTTCTCTGGTATGTATAACCCTGTAGTTTGTTATGTGAAAATTCTTTTTCAGGAAGAATTTTCTTTTATTTTGTGGATATAGTTATAAAGAACCATTCAGGTTTATATGATCCTTGAATTTGAGTCAATTACAGGTTATTACATTTTGGGTAGAAAATACAATCTATGAGATAACATAAGTGTTTAAAATCTGTTATGTTTATTTTTTGAGGAAATTATCTCATGTTTTGTGATGTTATAAACATATATAGTTTTAGTAAAAGGACAACACACAGATTGTGTGACTACACATCACATTGAAAAAAGATGTGGGAATTAAACCCACAACCTATGTGAAACATGGATTTATAACCTACCATCGGACTACATGAAGTCCCTGGTTAGAATGACAAATTTTTTTAGTTAAATGATATTATGGATCCTAAATATGTTGATTTTGGGAACTTATTATTTATCCTTTGTATAGGAAAATTATTTGTGGGTTTAGTTATAGATTTTATTCTGGAAGACGTTTCACTCTTTTGGGAACACTATATGCCTAAAGAAAATAAAAAACAATGGTATTTCATTTGAGGAGAAATTGTGGATTTTTTTAGAAGAATGTATGTTTTTTATAGACATATGGATATTTGAGTTATTTATCAAAAATGATTAATATATCATAGAGAATATGTTATTACATAAATTACTTTTATGAATGTGACTTTAAGAGTAGTAAATGTTATTTAGGGATAAAGGTTAAGATATATTGTGTAAGACTATGTGATCAAATCCATAAGAATTTTGGGTTTGATACTAAGTTTGGATTATTCTGATGAATTTTAAGGACATTTGACTTTTTTAATGTTCTTTGTTGAACATTGGGTTTTTTTGTATAATTTTGGAGATTAATAGTAGTATTTCTTTATGTAAAGGATTTTCCTTTTTGGGGATCATCTGATCTTCTACTGACCATTATGGTTTTGGTTAATGTCTATAAACAAGGGAAATATATAGTTCATCTTTTTTTGGATTATGTGATTCTCTAGAAGTCGATTCTAGCACTCCAAGTGAGACCAAGTAATCTTGAATACATATCATTTGAATGAAAGAGGAGTTTATGGTTGTGATTATGTAAATTATTGAACTCTACTGTTAAAGTGTTCATTTTTCTTATTCTATAAATAAAATAATACTTAAACTTTACGGAAAGGATCTTAAAACCAAAAATTTGTTATCCTAATATCTAATGTTTTGGTCAACTGATGATATTTTAAATCATCAAGATTTGTAGCTTTGAGACTCTCAATTTTACATTAACTAGTTTGTGATTGATGAACTAAATCTCCCCTATAAATATTTACTTTTTTCTTCAATTATAATTTCTTCCAATTTTCTTCTATTCGAAATCCCAATTTGGGGGTGACTTTTTCATTTCCCATTCCCTTTTATTGACACTAAATGTTATTAACCCTATTTCTGATATGGGTTTTCTAAAAAGTTATTTTCTATTTTTAACCATTTATATTTGACGAACAATTTTAAATTTCGAGGACGAGAATTATTGAAGGAGGGAAGAATGTAACACCCCAAGCTTCCACGGTACATTTCCCTTTGAATAATTCCATAGCGTGTGAAGTACGCAACTCCGAGTACTAGCGCAACATGACCTATCAAACTGGCCTTTTAAAAAGTGTTTATGAATAGTAATAAAAACATTTTTAATTTTATATATATCCCATATAATTTTAACATTCATCTTTTGGGTTTCATAGGAAAAATATAATGGAAAATTCTGTTTTCCAGATAAAAGAAGTATTTTTCTAAAAATGTTGTTTTCCACCTTTTAATGAGGAAACCATTTCAAATAAAATATATGAAACCTTTATATATTAAATTTATTGAAAATTAATTATTCTTTTGAAGTGGGAAATAAAGATTTGGTTTAGATAAATTTTTAGTGTTTTTCTGATAACGTTCATATTTTAATGAATAGTGAAAAATACTAAATTTTAATTGAAAATAACTTTTTTAATAAAAATAATTTATACTAGAAAAAATCTAAATTTGATTTGTTTGGAAATATAATTATATTATATTTTTATTATTTAATCCAATTTTGGTCATTGGATGTAATTTCAAATTTAAATTGGACATAAACACATATCAATCTTTTAATACTTTTTTATATCTCAAAAACTTGCATTCTCGTTTTGACAAGAAGAATTATTTTTAAATTAATTAATTAAACATCTATATTTTTAATTTGGTAAAATAAAAATCATTATTTAATTCTGAATATAAAAATTACCTTTGTCTAATTTTTTGGTACATTTTTGAAAACATTCAATTTTTAATGAATAGTGGAAAATAATGTATTGTACATAAAAATCGTAATTTATTTTTTATATAATTATTTATTTATTTAAATTTGATTTAAATTCTAAGCAGATAAATAATACCTATATAAGTCAAATTTAATTTATTCGTGTCATTTTACAATAATAATATATATATTAAATTTGGTTTAAATTTTTAATGTCTTTTACCCACATTCTAGGCACGTTGCAAATTTGTATAAAACATAATTTAACCACTTATTTGAATTTAATTTAAAAAATCCAAGAGTCATAGATGAAATTAGTAAGTAAAATGTGGTTCAATAGAATGAAAATAATTTTTGGTGAATAGTAACTTTTAAATTTTATATACCAGGATTAAAACTAAATAGGGTAATTAATGATAAAAATGGTATTATAATTACCCTAACACATATCATAATTATAATGGATACATGTATTTCAACCAAAATCAACCTCATGAATATAATTTGATCCTTTTGGTCTGCTTGGATTAGATTAGAACATTTATTATTATTTTATTTAAAGAAGTGTATAATGTATTAAATTCAAAGTTTAATTAACAACCCATTTTTAATGTATGGTTATACATAAGATATATTATACTATAAATATTAATTAGAAAGATAATAAAATTTCCTATATAATGGTATTTTATTAATAATTTGTACACATTAAATAATTAAATTTATTTATGAAACAATGATGATGCAGTAATTACCTTTTTAATGAAAGATTAAAATAATTGATATTATAAATATCCAAATAAATGTGACCTGGGAATTTTGATGCATTCCACTAATTTTTTAGTTTAATATTAAATGTTTGGGTTGATTAAATTTATTTATTTTCATTTTGATAATGTTGTTATGACTTTCACAAATACAAAATACCAAATAGGGTCAAAATTAACATAAAGTAATAATGAAATTGGCTATTGATATTACATGTTATTATTTGAATATTTGAATATCCATTTTAATAAGTAAATGGAATTATTTGATTTATCTCTGCCATATTATACTAATGTTTATGTTTAATATTCTTTTGTTTTAGTATTATATATTTCCTTAAATGTTTATGTGTATTTATGATAGTTTTCGGTATATTGTTATCCTTACTAAGAATTTGATGTCACCCCATTCAATGATTTATTTTTTCAAGGATGTGAAGATGTATATTAAGATTAACCTGCATGTATAGGCTAAGGGATATATGAGTGTTCAAAGTGGACACAATGTTGTTTTTTATATTTAATTTTGTAGTGTAAAACTTCTGTATGTATCTAGTACATCCAAGGCTACTAAATTTATTGGTCTTTAGAGACAAGACTCCTTGTATCTTTCCATAGTTATATAATAATTAACCGACTCTGGGTAACTGGTCTTGTGTTGTTTCAAGGAAAGTGTTGTTGGTTACCCAATTATCAATATGTTATTACTATTACATTACCAAAATTGAATTTTTTGGGGATTTTTCCTTGTTGAGGCTAGTTGGATAGTTTTTATTACTATGATTTTTTGTAATCTCAATTTCTCATGGGGAATTATAATGTCTCCCCACTTTTGCATTAGAGCATTCAATTTACCTACCCAGTATACTTGTATAATTAGCCAACGTATATAAAACATCTTTCTGGATTCAAGTAGGACATTGAGAACCATGTTGAACCTTACTATCATGGGCGTCAGGAATGCTGTCATTGAAACTTTTCTTTTTCTTTTTGTATACTCCTCCAGAGATTCATTTTCTTTGTACGATTTTCACTTTTTAACATGCATGTGGGAATTGATTTTGATTTTCTTTTTTCCTTCAGTGTCTGTAGTTTTCTGGATTTACCACCTAATCTCCTAATCATTTTTTTCAAAATTAAAGGTTAATTACATCTATAAATTGTGAGATTTAATGACCTTGGTGCTAGTCACCACCCTGGGGCCTACTGATGTTGGGGAATGGGGGTTATTATCTCATTTTGTTTCTTGAGGAAGGAAGGGTGTGGCACTCTGATTCCCCTTCTCTCATTTTTTTGAAGTTGGGTTGTGATAGGATGGGTCTATTGTAAAGCCCATAAATTCTATATCCCTTGGATTATATGATAAGTTTTATACATAGGAAATGATCCTACTGTTCGAGGCCATTAATTACTTTGTCTTTGTGAAAATGGTTTTTTAAGACCCTTTATTTATATTAGTCATGTTCTCACTATTCATCGCTATACATTGAATGGTAATGACACATAATGATCATTTGTAAAAAATTTATGGTTTATACATGAATAAAATAAATTCATTTCATCTCAATTCATTCAAAACTAAAAATAAAAAATCATTTGAAAGTTAAAGAATTGTTTTTCTGAAAAATATTTGTATACAAACAATGTGTTTTATATTAATAAATTAAACAAAAAACAATTGGTGAATAATTTTCATAAAATTTATATATAATATTCTATAAAAAATTTATTCATCAAATATTTTCTTCTATCCATGGAATAATAAGAAATCCATTTTTAAGCTTCAAAACTATATTTTTCAAAAAAATAGGTTCACCGCAACTTGGGAGCATATTTTAAAATTAATAGTTCCAACTTCAATAAACTTTATCTATAAATATTAAATTATTTTTTTAATAAACATTCCAAAATCATCATTGAGTCATGTTTTGAAAAAAAATTAAAATATTTTATTTAAATTCTGAAAAATACTAATTATTATTAAAATTTTAATTTTCTTATAATAAATTTACAAAGATTAATATAATCTTAAAATGAATTAAAATAAAAATTACATCTACAATATTATTATTTAAACGTTTAAGGTAATTTGAATCAATTTCAGGAAGAATTTTTATATAAAAACTATTTCAAATTTTGAAAACATTTTCCATGGAATACCTCCTTTTCATTGTGTCTAAGTGTTTAATTTTTAATTAAATTTTTCCACATATAGGAATATAATTTAGTAAAATAGATTCAATATTTTTATTTTTAATTATTTATATTATTAAATAAGTTAAACTTAATTTTCTATCATAATGAATAGTAAAAACAGAACAAATTAATTGCATTGTTTATGGTTAAAATGGGTTTACGAGGGGTAAAACCAGATGATAAATGTAAGTTTGTCAATAAAATTTTTACAAATACTATTTTATGGAAATATATTGACCATATATTATCTAAAATTAGAATATATAGAAATTTTAAATCATTTTTATTGGGAATAACTTTATCATTTTGGATTTTTTAGGAAATTACCAAATAGGTTCCCTCCCCCCCTTATAAAATGACACCTCCTCTCCTCTTCTATCCAAACATAATTAACCTTTGGTTTCAGCCAAGAAATTCCAAAATAACTTTCTTATATACATCTACATGACCTAGAGTCCCTTTTTTATCATAAAATTATCCTAGTAATTCTTTAGTCATAAATCTAAAGATGTTCTCTAAATAAGAGGTATAGTTATTCACCATGTGTTTTCATTTTATTTTTTCTTTAACGTCATAAAAATATAATAAAAATATAATTAAATAATAATTACAGTATGTTACATATAATAATATTTTATTATGTCAATGTATTAACCTATATACATCTTCTCTATCATCAAGTTAGAAACAAAATTTTTGATCATGTGTACCGAGGACTACCGCCTCGCAAACCAATTTAATTCATTTTCCATCATCATCTATCACAGATGGATATAATGATAAATTTAAAGTATGTATATGATATTTATGACATTATTAGAATTATTTAATTATAATATTATATCAACATTCATACCTTACAATCCATTTACAGTTGATAATGTCGCTCATGCATAAATATTTACTACCACCTCCACACAGTGATTTGATAAATCATTCATTTTATTTTTACATGGATGGTAATAAGTATAACAACCCTACTCTTTATTACAAACCTAAACATGATTTATTACATAAACATTCACTTTGTAGAAAAAATATCATGATATCTATTGTCTTTGAGGTTTGGTGAATCACATGAAAAGTGAAGACATAAAATAAAACATCATTATTGAAAACATCAATTACATGACCCCAAAATTCCTTCGTACATAAAATTACATATGATAACATAAGGAAATTCATATTAAAAGGGTGATATACAAATCCCATTAATGGATTAAATAATACATAACATGAAGAATAAAATACATGTTAGGAAATAAGAATATCAATGGGGAATAAGAGAAACATGAACATAAAGACATGATATAGCATGATAATCATAACATGGATATGTAGACCCAACTTAAATCATTGTGTCATTAACATGAAGAAATCAGATAAAACCCTATCCAAACATGGTGGAAAATTTTAAAATTACTCAATAAGATAATCCTAGGTACCAACATGAAACATCATGATACAAAATATTATCCAATGAATTGGACCACTATCAGGGCTCACCCTTCATTAACATTTCAATATCATGCTTGTTTGGGACCCATATATCATATAACATCCATTCATTCATCATAATCATTTATTCAATGATAAAGGAATTTGGAATCAATATATAAAATCATATAATCAATAAGTATATGTTCATAATGGTAAATACCCTTCATAGAGGAATGGGAAAGGTATTCACCACATGATGATTATGGCATGGAAAATTGCGGTGCAATTTCCACAGCATAACAGCAACACGTGGGGATTTATAAAATGGGTCAATTAGAGAGAAATTTTTATCTCATCATTTAGTCGTGAAATGTGTATTAATAGGTTAATGTATAATAATACCTCAATATATGAAATTTAATTTGAGAAGCATTATATAAGAGAAATGCTTGAATGGAAATAAGCAGAGAGAAATTCCTTATGGAATTTCAGCATGGTAACCGGTGTACATGGGAGAGAATAATGAGATGGAAAGGAGTAAATCATCATTAAAACATAAAAATGAAAGTATGGGGTGGTTAAAAACATAACAAATTATTTTAATTGAAAAATTTAAGAGTATAAAAATATAAGTAAATTGGACAAAAATGAGGATGGAAGGAAAGTGAGGATCCCTTACTTGGATGTGTGATAACAAAAAGCTTGTAGAGGCTTATTTGGATCTTAGAGGAACATTTGAAGGACTCTAGAGAGTAATGATAATACTTAGTATGAGGTTAAAATATTTTTAGTTAAGAGGGATGGGTGATTGGGTGGGATTATATCGGAAAAGAGGGGGGATTCTTTATTATTTAAGATTTGGACACTACACACTAAAATATACCAAACCACAAACCAACACATAGTTTATGCATATGGTATCAAGACAAGGGGTGTGTAAAAAATTATTTTATAAGGATAAGTGTCTATTTTATTATAATATTTCATTTTCTTATTTGGAGGTGAGTCACACTGTCAAGGAAATGAATTTAAAATCATAAAATATATTATACGTTTTGAAGGATTCACAAAAGAAATATAAAATAAGAAATATTAATATATAATAACATTAGATTAAATTTAAAAAATACATTTGGTCTAATATCTATTTTATGGTATTTATTAAATCATACTTGGGTCATTATATATTATGAAAAATTCACTATCAGATAATTTTGATGTCTTGTTTCAAAATATAATATTCATTTTATCTATATAATTTTCAAAATATGTGAATTTTAACTTTCAAACTGAGAACTGACATTTATTGAAAACTGATGATTTTAGACAAAAGTATTATTTAAAGCATAAGAAAATGTAAATTTGACTTCATAAAATTTTTATAGTAATTAATTATTAATAATATAAATTTCATAATAATATTTTATTAAAAAAATAATTATTTGAGAAATTCATTAACTCCTTTAAATAAATACTTCAAAAATACTATTTCTATTTGGTTGTATAAAAATATAACACTTATCAAACTAATTAACTAATAATTTATAGATAATAATTGATATAATAATCATTTATATGAATTGTTTTTATAATATTATTAATAAACACATAGTCTAATATAATAATTCACATATTTCTCAAAATTACCATTCTTACCAAAAACACCAATTTATCAAAATCATAGTTTTTTAAGAATGACTATTCTAATAAAGGAATTGACAGAATAATAATTATATTTATAGAAACATATTACACAATCATTAAATAATAACTTCTAACATAACCCCTTATAACACTCGCATAAGACCTAAGGGTAAGGTTTGTGATAATGATAGACTATTTGGACGGCTCAGATAACATCACCTAGGTGGTAATCACTATTAACATGAAATTCTCCCATAATAGATTCCATTCATGATTAGTGTGTTGAACCTCATATTGGTAATGGCCAAGATAGATTTCTATTGACAGTACCTCCTTTCCATGCTCTGAAAAATGAGCTTCATACAGACCGAGACTAATGGATGAGGCCATCATCTCCTTTGTTTCTGTAAAAAGGAGTTGCTAAAATCTCATATTTATATTAGTTGTGTGATAATTATTCCATGTAAATATAATCAATGGTAATGAGATTTAATAGGCCTTTAAACCCAATAATAAAATTAGGTTATCGGGTGTTTTCTATATCTATAAGACAATAAAATAAAGGGAATTTTATTCATAAATGTTCGGGTCGTTACAAACATCCCGTATAAGAAATTTCACAATCAAAATTTCTATTTCCCACACAACAATAGATGAGGGTATCTATGCCTCATCACTTCCTCTAATTCCAATAATTCATCTTTAAACTTTTGGTTTCTCCATAACACTTTTATGAGTGGCATTGTCTTATTTCATATAAATTTTTTCATGTGATCTAAATCATCACTGAATTCTCATCATAGGAGATGTCATTCTACAATGGTACCATCTCTAAATAGAGTACATGTGATGTGTTAGGTATATACATCATCATGAGTGATACATGAAATACATCATTTAGTTTAGATATGTTTGTTGGGAGTTCTATTCAATAGGTCATTGCTCTATTGCGAACAAGTATCTATAAAGGGTCAATGTACCTTGGAATAAGTTTTACCTTCTTCTAAAATCTCATAACTCTATTACATGATAATATGTTTAGGAATACCATGTATTTGACAATCAAACTCTAGGTCTCGTCGATAATTGGAAGTATATCACATTTGTTGAATCTGAGCAGCTTTGAAGTGTTTCTATATGATCTTAACCTTCTCTACCATTTCTTCTACCATTTTTGAGCCTTGAACTTTTTGTTCCCCAACTTCATCCAAACATGCTAGTGTTCAATACCACTTATCATATAGGGCTTTATAAAGAGCCATTTGGATGCTTGAGTTGAAACTATTGTTGTAAAAGATCTCAACCAGATGATGATGTTGATCCCATCCTCATTTGAAGTCCATTGATAATGCTCTCAAGAATTCCTCACGTGTTTGGATAGTCTACTCAGATTGGTTATAAATTTGAGGATGATAACACGTACTAATGTTCTTCTTAGTATTTTGAGAATGCTGGAGACTCTTCCATAAATTAGAGTTCAATATTTGATATCAATTATATACAATTAATATGGGAACACCACGAATCCTTATCACATATCAAGTGTATATAAGTGACAGTTTATCCAATGAGAAATCCCTTAAAATCTCAATGAAGTGTGTAGCCTTTGTAAAATGATCCACAACAACCTAGATAGCATTGTTACCATTGGATTTCTTCAGAAGTATGGTGACAAAGACAATTATGATGTTTTATCATCTCTATGTTTTTATGGGTAATGGATGCATCATTGCATAAGTCTTCTGCCCCTCATCCTTTACTTTCTGACATACCAGGCACATTGTTGTATACTCAACGACCTCTTTCTTCATGTTATCCCACCAAAAATGCTATCAGAGATCTCTATACATCTTTTGGTTTCCTAGGATAATGGATTAAATCAAAAAACATGCATCATCCGAATATTATTTCATTGACATCTAATATGATGTTACACATAGTCTTGACCTAAATATCATAATACTTTCTTCCTTAACATTTAACTATGAGTATTTTTTTTTTTTGATAGATTCCACATTTTATAAATTATCACATCAACTTTTTGATAATCCTTTACCCCTTCCAATATAGAATGTTGAGAAATAATTTATGGAAATATTGATGTTTTTCCCTTATTTATGATTCCCTTTTCTCTTTTAACCAAATATAGGATTATTGGATCCTTTTAAAATAGCATCAATGATATAATCATTGGGTCCTTTTTACTTAGAGAATCTACCACCTTGTTCACTTTCCCATGGTGGTAATGGATTAAGAAGTTGTAATCCTTGATGAGCTCTGACAATATTCATTTGTGAATGTTCATATCTTTTAGTGAGAATATATATTTGATACTTTTGTGATCAGTATATATTTCACACTTTTCCCCAATGAGATAATTCTGCCATATTTTCAACACAAAGATCATCGCTTCCAACTCCAAATCATGTATGGGATAGTTTTTCTCATGAATTTTCATCTTCCTTGAGGAATACGTGATGAATATGTCATTTTGTATCAACACACGGCTCGTTCCCTTCTTCAAAGCATACCTGAAGATTACAAAATGCTCCATAATTGTGGGTAGTGTGAACATAGGGGCAGTGATAATCCTCTTATTCAACTCCATGAATCCTTATTAAAATTCACCATTATAATAAAACAAGACTCCCTTCCGAGTTATCTTGTTAAGAGGAATTGAAAATCATGATAAATTTCTCACAAATCAGTGATAATAGCCAGCTAACCTAAGGATATGATGGATATCTGTCACATATGATGGTCCCATCCATCCTTCAAAAACATTTTGTTGGAAGTATCCATAGATATATCATTGATTGTGATTATATTACCCAATATTGAGGATTTTTTCAACCATTACTCAGTCTTTTTTTACTTTTCATTGATCTTATCATTTCACAAAGTCTCTGGTACATTTCTTAGATTCTCCTCATGCTCCTACTTGGTTTTGGAATAAATTAGAATACCATCTATAAATAATACAAAAAAATTCTTAGTAATATATAAAGAAACTAATCATCATGTACATATATATTTTTGGAGCATTAATGAGTCCAAAAAAGAATTACTACTAATTCATAGTGCTCGTACCTTATATGAAAAGTAGTCCTGGGGATATCCATATTTGTCACCCATTCATGGTAATATCCCAAATGTAGATCCATATTGGTCAAGTACTATGCTCCAAGTAGCTGATCAAACAACTCATAAATTTGTTCATAATGATACTATGTTCATTATATTGGTTTTTTATCTCACAATAATCAATACAAAGGTGCATTGACCCATCCTTCTTATTGATAAAGAAGACTAGTCATCCCCCTGGTGAAGTACATGGCCATATAAACCCTTTATCCAGAATCTCATGTAGTGGTTTCTTTATCTCCACAATCTCTACAACATCCATTCTATATGGATTCTTGGATATTGGCAACCCCCCAGGTATAAGATCAATCTATAATTCAACATCATTTTAAGGAGGAAAACAAGCAAAATCCTCACGAAACACATAAGTGAAACCCATCAAAATAAGCATTTCTTTAAGGATGGATCCTTCTTTAGAATTAATCATATTAGAATGAAATGTGTTCTCATAGGATACTAATATCCATACATAAGAAGATAGTGCTAAATAATATTCATCCTAATCCTTTAAGTTGTATAGAATCAGTTATAGATACACCATATGAAGAGTGATTTCCCTCTCGCAATGATTTATGTTGTCTCCATATAGGAAAAGCTAATCCACGAAAATAATATCATAAAATTTCACCAAGGGAAGTATGATGTGGTTCACCTGGAAGTTCAATAAAACAAATTCTGACATGGGAGGAGTTATATTCATGGGTTGCAATAATTGCCTCATTTTTTGTCCTCACTAACATCTCTACTTCCATGATTTGTGGTGATATTTGGATTTTTCTACTGACATTTAGGATATAAAATAATGTCTAGACCATAATAAAAAATCATGTTGTCTATTATCGAATGAATAACTAGCGTACCTATCACCACTTCATTGTTGGGATTCACCAAATTATTGGTGATGTAAAAAATCTCTCCCTTTCTACATTGAAGGATGTTGGATGCCTCCTAAAATACATGTATTAGAAATCTGGTTCACAAATTTCCCTAGTTCATTGCAGTTGTAGCAATGAACAATGAGTTAAGCATCGAAAGGAGCATTCATTTCCTCTGTCATAGTAGCATGTTTTCCTTTTCGGATATAGATGGATTTTTTCCATTATTTCCCAAACGTAAATCAGTACAACATCCAATTCTTGAAATTTACAGGGTGACTCTTGCCACACATTTGACAAGAGAGGTGCTGGAATTTTTTATCACCGTTGTATTTATTCATCAGACCTAAAGAATTAAATTCCACTTTCTTCTTCATGTCCAGATGATACCCTTATGATTTTCTGATCCCCATCTCAACATTGAGGTCTCATCAATAAATCTCTTCATATCATTTAAAGTCTTGATCTCTAGGGATTTTTGTAGGCTATGATTTATCCCAACAAAGAGGCACTACTACAAAAACGGCCTATATCAGTGCTAAAAAGGGCTTTAATAGTGCTAAAAAGCGTTGTAAAGCTCATCTCTAATATAGGGGGGTCCCTTTTATCAGTGCTCCGAAAAGCGCTGATAAAGGCCACTTTTATCAGTGCTGATAAAAGACCCCTTTATCAGCACTTTTTTTTGGCACTGATAAAAGGGGACTTTATCAGCTCTTTTAAAAAGCACTGATAATGGTGAAAAAATAAAAAAAATTAAAAAAAAATTAAATATAATATGGAGGGAGTGCTTTTATCAGCGCTTCACACCCCCTTTATCAGTGCTAGGAGGTCTCCCGCGTGTTGCCCTTCCCGCGCATCCTCATACGCGCACACCCCCTTCGCTTCCACCCGAACTCGAACCTGGGACCTCGCCCCTTTCGCTGCTACACCTTTACCACTATACCATTTCATTTTGTTCTCTATTTAGTGATATATCTATATATATATAGTTATATTTATTCATATATTGTTTCATATATTGATATAGATTCATATTAATATAAATATATTTACTAATATATTAGTATATATATATTAATTCCTATATTAATATATATATATATTTACTTATAATTTTTTATACATATATTTATTTGTATATTAATATATACATATAAGATTAGTTTTAAATACATTTACGAAAAAATATGTTTTTAATGTGTGTTTATAAATAAAAAAATACATGCATACATACATAGATATATACAAAATACATATATATATATATACAACACGCAGACACACATAGAGACACACACACACAAACACATTTATATTTATGAATAAATACATATATATATATATATATATGAAAATCCATAGAATGTGCATATAATATTATTTATAAATGCATTTATGAAAAAAAAAATATGTTTTTGATGTGTGTTTATAAGTAATTAAATAAATAAATACATATATACATATATAAAACACACAGACACACACACAGACACCCACACACACACAAACACATATATATTTACAAATAAATACATATATATGTGTATTAGAAAAACAATAAAATGTTAAAATGATCATAACATATAATATAGAATTCCATTTCAACGCCACAACTAATCAAATCGAAGAAAATTAATCAATATTCGATATGATATTTGGTACAGGCCTAACGGACATCCGGATCAAAAGTTATACTTGTTTGAATGTTAAAAAATCGGGGTATCCAGACTAAAAACTCAATTTTTGAGGCCTTATGGGACTTTTTGGGCTCGAAAAATGTGACAGAGGCTTTCTCTAGCTCACTAGAGTGTAGAGATCGTCACAGGCTTCGATTTGATATTCTGTAGAGCTCAAACAGACACCCGGATCAAAATTTATGGTCGTTTAAAGTTTAAGTTACATTTTCAACGTATTTTAGATCTTTTATTAATTGTTTTGATTTTTTTGTCCTCAAATTGTTATTAAATGATTTTTAATCGATAATAATTAGAAACTTATTGATTAATAATGTTTTTATAAAATATTTTGAAGCTATTTTCACAAAATTTCTTATATATTTAATGTAATAGACTATTTATATGTATCTATAACATATTTAAAAAATATATATTGTATTTATATCAATATAAATATACTTATATAACAAAATATTATTTTTGATGAATTTTTTTTTTTTGAAACTTGACATTTATTAGCGCTCGGGAAAAGCGCTGATAATTCCCCCATTTATCAGCACTACTAAAAGAAGCGCTGATAAAGGGGTCCCCTTTATCAGTGCTTTTTTTAGTGCTCATAAAGGCCCCTTTATCAGCGCTTTTTTTGAGCGCTGATAAAGGGGCAGCGCTTCCCTTGACAGTTTTTTGCGTAGTGAGGAGGTCAACCATTATTTTTTGGGTAATGAAAAAACCAGAGTTGTATCATGCATGTCTGGGGAATTTTTCCTCATATTCGCCGATATATTTTTCATCATTTTTCTTGTGTTCAAGGAAATATCATTCCATCTTAAGATTGAGCGTGTAGAGAAAATATTTATCTAAAAACATGTTTTAAAATCCTTTTATCCCATCGGCTCGATCTCTTCCTTAGGCTTCATATTTTTTATCAATGTCCACCATTGATCAGATTCACCCTCCATATGATATGAAACTAGAATAACCTTATCTTGTTTGAATCATTGATGGATGGAGAATATATTTTCAATATAGCTGATCCATTGTTCAGTGATTGAGGGCTCAAATGATCTATTGAATGTAATAGTCCATTTTCTAATGAATCACTCAATTATGACATACTATTTCCTTGGTGGTTGAACAATCCTATTAACCCGTGTTTCTATTCAAAACATGAGTTAACTGATAGATTATCATGGAAAATATTGTGATTCCCACTCTCATTGAATTGGGAATCTCATTAGAACTGTCATCACAATGATCGTCACATCGATTGTTAGCATGAGTCCTCTTATTACTAGCCATTGAATATAATAAAATCAAAATTAGGGTTATGTATTTTAAACTATTAATCATATAAAAGTTAATCCAATGAAAAAAAGGATAACTTATAAATTGCATTTATTTTCTTGACATATTAATTTCTAGGTTTTAATATATGTTATCCATGATCTATTTCCTAACGTATATTCTTAGGGGATTTTTTCCTTACTACCTTAATAATGGTTCATACTAAACTTATGAATTTACGAAATCCTATCCCCCAAGAGTGTCGAACCAAGAGTGTATCAAGGCCCTTATTATTTCAATAGTTCATGTTCGAGTCTAGTTCAAGGTAATGTTTTCAGGTTTTAACCCTAGATACATCTGTTCCAGAGCAACATCATCTTATTTGTATCTAGACAAGGATTTATTTTCATGATGAAACACTCACTCTATACTCCCAAAAATTTATGTATTATTTTCATATACTCAATATTACCCCTATGGCTTTCACTATGGTTTTCTAATAATAACCTAAAAAATAACTAAACCTATCCTTTGATACAAAGTATAACAACCTTTCTCATTATTACACACATAAAAAAGATTTATTAAATAATCCTTCACTTAATAAAACATAGAATATCAATATTTCTAGTGTATTTGGTGGACAGGAACATTGTATAACATCTTTAGAAAAGAATTAAAACATCTTTATGGAATCCTTCTTTTACATGATCACAACATTCCTACGTACATGCATTGCCTGTGATAACCTGGGGACATACATAAAAAAGGGTGAGATATAAATCCCATTAAAGGATTAAACAAAAATAGAATGAATAATACGATAAATTTTAGGAAATGGTCATATCAATTGAGCACAAGTGAAACATGAACATAAAGGCATGATATAGCTTGATTATCATAACATGGAAATGTGGATACAACTTAAAACACTACATCATTAACCTAAATAAATGAAGTAAACCCATATAACAACAAGATGTACAAAATCCTATAAATAAATAAGGTATACCAACATATCAAAATGGCATATCATGATACTAAACATTACCCAATGCATTAGTGCGCTCTCAGGGCGCACGCTTCATGAACATTTAAATCTCATGCTTAAGTGTGCCACATATATTATATAACATGGATTCATTAAACATCATCATTTATTACATGATAAAGGAATGTATAATAAATATATTAAATTATAAAATCAATAATTATATGTTAATAAAGGTTAATACCCTTGATATTGAAATAGGCATGATATTCAATACACGTTGTTTTAGGCATGGAAAATCGAGGGGCATTTTATGTATCATAATGACCTCAAATGGGAATTTGTAAAATGGGTTGATGAAAAAGAAATGGGTATATAATAATATAGACATGAAATGGGAAAAATGTTTTATGGTGCATAATATCCCAATATATTAAATATAATTTGAGATGCATAATAAAAGAGAAGTTCCATAATGGAAATGAGGAGAGGGAAATCTCTTATGGAATTTCGTCAGGGTAATGTGTGTACATGGGTGGGATTAATGAGAGTGAAAGGGGTATCTCATAATTCAAATATAACGATAAATGTATTGGAGGAGGTTAAAAAAGAAACCCCAGCATTTTTAATTGAAAAATATCTGGGTATAATAATATAGAGAACCTTGGAAGAAAATTGGAAAAGAAAGAGAATGTGAGGATCCATTACTTGGATTTTTTATACAAAAGGCTTGATAAAGTCCTCTTGGGAGCTTAGGGGAACCTTGGGATGACTCTAGGGTGTGGATATCAGAGTTATGAATATATTAAAGGAGTTTTAGTGAAGAGTAATGGGCAATTGGGTGGGATTATATAGGAAAGTAGGGGGATTTCATTATTATTTAGGTTTTAGACAGTACTCAATAAAATATTCCAAACCACAAACCAACTCATTGGTTTTACCCATGGTTTCTAGAAAAAGGGGAGTGGAAAACATTATTTTATTATGAAAATGGTCAATGTGATTAATATATTTCCCTTTTCTGTGGTGGTGAGTCATACTCTCAAGGAAATGAATTTAAAATCATAAAATATGTTATACATTTTTAGGATTTACAAAGTCATTATAAAGGAAGTCAAATAAATATAAAATCCCAGTATTTTAAAGTTAAAACATAGATTTGTTATATGATCCATTTTATGGTATTTATTAAATCACTATTTTGTCATTATGAGGTCATAAAACACAATGCATATTTATATGTTATATAATTTTTACCCAAAAATTCGATTATCTTGAAAAAATATGAAACATTCACTGTTAGATAATTTCAACGCCCCGATTCCAAAAATAATATTAATTTAATTTTACTAATATTATTAGATATATGTATTTTTACTTTGAAAATGAGAACTGACATTTATTGAAAATTGATGGATTTTGAAAAAAATAGATTTTAAACATTAATATAAATTAAATTTGTATTAAAAAATTATATACTCTGTTATTATTAATAAAATTAATCTTATAATTATATTTTATTAAAATTTTAATTATTTAAAAAATTAATTAATTCCGTAAAAATATATTTAAAAATACACTTTTTGTTTTATCATATAAAAATATAACTCTTATCAACCTGATTAAATAATCATTTACATATTATGAACCGAAATAATCATCATTTTTAATAATTTTTTTAATAATATTGTTAATAAAAAACATATTTTAATAATGTATTTCATATATTTCCAAAAAATTACTATGTTTTCCAAAAAGATTAACATATAAAGTTCATCATTTTTTTTAATAAATACAATTCCCATAAAGGAATTTATGGAATAATTTTTTTATTTATAGAAATAGAATAAATCATATGTAACTAATAACTTGGTACATAACCACTTATAACCCAGTAAGACCTAAGGGCAAGGTGTTCGATGTTGACAGACTCTTGGGGTGGATCGAATAACAACATTCAAGAGGTAATCTTAATTAATTCGAACTTCTCCTGTAGGTGATTCTGTTAAAGATTAATGTGATGAAGTTATGCTTGGGATTGGTCAAGAGTGAGTGCCAGTGACACTACCTCCTTTCTGAGCTCTGACAAATGAGCTTCGTATGGCCTGAGTCTACTATATGAGGTCATCACCTCCTTTTTCTGAATCAAAATTATTTGTTAAAACCTTATATTTATAATAAATGTGTGACCACTATTCAAGGGCTATATTATCAATGGAATAATAATTAATTGTAATTTAAACTCAATAAAAAAATAGTGCACAAGTTTTCTATATCTATAAAACATTAAAATAATTGTAATTTTTTTCATAAATATTCGGGTCATTACTATAAAGAAATATTTAATGAATATTTATTACATATATTATATAAAATTATTCTATAATGGATAAATAATATTCAACATTCTTTCATTCCATCCAATGCGAAAATGGAAATAGTGTTCATGCATATTTACAGCATGCCATCTCCATGAATGGTGAAATTCAATTCCCTATCTCAAAATTTTATGGATAACTAAAAAGGATATATATAATTAATATTTATTATATTTATTATATTATTCATATTATGTATATTATGGAACATAAATCAAAGTATAAGTATCAAAACTACCAAACCAAAACATACGTGAAAAAACAATGAATTTATTAACTAAGATAATGATTTTAAGAATGAATTTTTAATAAACGAGTGACAAAAGGTTATAATTACATAATATAGTGTGTGATATATATGAATATTGTTATATAATATATTTATAATAAACCTATATTTAATATAGAGTATAGTACAACATATACTAAGGAAGTCAAGACATGGGGTAAGGGATTTTTATATCAATTTTATTTTCATGGGACACATACCCTATTCACCACTTGTTTCTTTTATGTTGTGTATATAATACCCATGAATGTATTTTATGATTCTTCTCATGAAAATTATAGGATATTCATATTCATATAAGGTTTTTATTTAATCAGGATTATGATTCAAATGTTACCAAAGTGGTAACATTTTTATGCTACAATACCATTTTTTATCAGGATTGCATATGATTATGCTTCCAATTAGGAAATATTATGATATATCTCTTAAAAAACTCATTATATTTCTTTTACATTGGTTATTTGTTGGGTACTAGATGATTTATTTTAATTTTCATCTCTTTATGTACTCAAGATACTAAAATAATGTTTTATGGAAAAATTGACTTTATATCTATCATCGGTCAAAAATATTGTTTCTTCTATATCCATGTTTTATAAATAAAATTAAATAATGTTATTAATATTATACTATATTGGTTTAAAATTCATTTTTATGCATGTTTTAATTAATTAAAAATGTTTTTAAAATTAATATAAATTTTAATTTCCTGAATGAGGTACTTTTTTACATTTTTACATATATGTGAAATAAATGTCTTCTTTTAAAATGTTCGACAGGAAAAAATTCCCAACATCATTAATTTTAATTGATATAAATATTCCTTTAAATGTTTCCAAGGCTCTATTCAAATAAAGGCTTTTCATTAATATATTATAAATTTTATGATTTTAAAAATTTATTTTCATAGTGGAAAGGGTATTTCCCCCATGATTTTTTTAATGATCTTCTAGAGGTATTTAAATTTATCAATGAAAAAACTATTGATTAGACTTATGATCTATGCATGATATAATCCAGTGATACCGTCCTTATTCTTTTTTCTGTATGGTTAGCTATTATTCTGATAAGATGTTTATGAAACCTGATTATTTTCTATATGTTATGCTAAATAAATCCATTTCTTTTCAAGGGTTATTCAATGATGAAATATTTAGGAAAATAATATATATTTCAAGGGTTATGATGGGATTAATTTTTTATGATCTTGTGTTACCCATTTTTATGATTTTCATTATCTGTTATGTGGGACCAAACTTATATATCCCTATAATGTGTTGGGTAATTATGAATATCTCAGGGGATAAATAGATCTATAATGGTTAATGAACCATGTTTTTAAGGGACATAGTTCACTATGATAATCACTGGATTGAACCTTAACAACTATAATGGTTTTGGGTGTGAACCCATTATAATATGATAGCCTTGGTAATGATCCTTGAATACAAAGTAAATGATTTTATATGCATATGTGTATGCCAAAAATCTATGTCTAACGCTAATGTTATTCTCTCATGGATTACACTCCGATTATTTTATGATTCATGCCTTATGAACTACTAATATTAATTCTAGGATTCATGTTTATGATCTATGATATGTAGGGTATGGTTTTAAAGTGATATTATCATGTTCTTATACCCTAATGTTCCTATTATATTGATATCTCCCATGTTTTCTCTTATTAAGAATCCAATATCACCCTTCTCTTATGGTTTGTATCCATATGTTATGAAGGAATGTATTAATTATGATATTTCTATGATGGTTGACAGTTATAAAGAACATAGTGGGAGACGATTCAATTCACTTATGAACTAGTTGTTCATATATCCATGTTTCAAAATACATTTTACCTGTATGATTTTATCATTTATCGGTATGTTGTTTAATGAATATTCCTATAATAATATGTAATATCTAGGTATAAAAATTATAGAGCACTATATTTGGTATCAGAGTAATATTAAGTAAACATTTGGAAACTAGGATTATAAAACATTAGTGAGAAATCTATAGATAAGTAAAAGTATATAAAAATGTCCTTGAATTTTGGTGAAGGATTGAGTGAGTAATATCCAAGAAATTAAATTCTTGTATGAATTGAACAAGTTGATGTGTCTGCATTGACTTGATCATCACCTGGTGCATGAAAAATAGGCATTAATGCATACATGGTTTGGCACTCATATTGGATATTAATAGGTTAATTTAATTTTTCATTACAAACCATCATGATGGATTTGAATATATGATGACCCTGAATAACCTAGGTTATACCTAATATTTTATAGATTTAAAATAATATTCCATTATTTAAAAATCGTATAAAGGATTTTCATGATTAATCACTCTGATTAATCATGCATTATTGTTATACTAACCATTTTAGTTTTAATAATTGATTGGATATATTAATGAAGTTTTGGAGGTGAAAAGTTTGATCAAATTTAGAATTATATTATTGAAACATAGTTATATAAATTCTCTTATATACTAAAATGTATATATGAAAGTCAAATTATATTCCCGATGATTATATACTGACTTATCATTGAAAAAATTATTCTTATTCTATTCAAGTATGTGTGGATGTGCTTCCTAAAAAAATCTTATTATTCTACATCTGGTAGAATTTAATGCTATCATAGGCATCAATTGGATTTCCCTACATAAACCTCACATTAATTATTGAGAAATGAATGTTATGATAGATATTATAAACCACCCTTGGATCAAATATCAGTTTAACAATAAATATAAACTTCCACTGGAAATCGCTTCCATTGTATGGGTTTTTCTTCCTATTAAAAATGGGTCTTTATCTTATTTGTTTGGGGAAAAACTAAACTTTAGTGATATGCCTATTGTGTAGTATTTTGTTGATGTATTTTTGGAAGTGTTTATTAGTCTTCCACTGAATCGTAAAGTTGAATTTTACATTGAACTCATACCTGATTCTATGCCTATTTCAAATACTTCATATAGAATAGCCCATATTGAATTATAGGAAATAAAGATGAAAATATAAGAGAATATTGAAAATGTATTTATTTGGTTCAGTGTGTAACATTGTGGTGCACCTGCTCTTTTTTGTTAAGAATAAAGATGGATTGATGCAACTTTGTATTGATTATTGAGAATTTAACAATATCACAATCAAGAAAAATAATCATTTACCCTATATTGATGAATTGTTTCATCAACTATTTGGAGCTCAATAATTTTCCAAGAATTGCCTTTATTCTGGATATCATCAATTGTGGTTCTATAAGGAGGATATAATCACGATATCAATCCATACAATGTGTGGACACTATGAATATATAGTGATTCTATTTAGTATTACAAATTACATAATTACCTTCTTGGATTTAATGAATATAGTCTTTATATATTTACTTTATTAGTTTTGGGTATTATTTATAGATGATATTATTATATATTCAATGATAAAGGAAGAGCATGAAGATAATATGATAATTGTGTTGAAAACCCTAAGGAAGGAAAAGTTTTACGAAAAATTTAATAAGTGTGAATTGTAGCTATAAAAGGTATCATTTTTTGGGTTATATAATCTCATGTGAGGGTATATATATGGATCCATCAATGATAGAATTAATTTAATTTTGTCCTAGAATAACCACTAGGACTATGATCTGATGTTTTCATGGTTGGGATGGAAATTATCAATATTTTGTGGAAAATTTGTCATGATTATATAATCTTATCACAATTATAAATTGAAAGGGAGGAACATTCCTTTAAAAAATGAAGGTGATGAAAATTTTAAGGAACAAAAGAGAATGTTAATAAACATATATATTATAACATTACCATAAATTTGAGAAGGGTTTGTAATATATAATGATACATTGAATAAATGACTGGGATTTTTCCTCATGAAGAATTATATGGTGATAGCTTATTCCTTACAATAATTGAAGGTTCATAAGAAAAATTACCCAACTCATGATTTGGAGTTAGCTATAGTAATTATTGAATCAATGATATAGATGCATTATCATTACATAGAAAGTTGTGATATATATATTAATCATAAATTTTTGAATTTTATATTCACATAAAAGGATATGAATATGTGTCAAATAATTTGGTTGGAAATGATTAAATATTATGACAACTCAATAATTACCACCCTAGGAAAGCTAACAAAGATGTTGATGCTTTGAGTTAAAAGGATCATGTTTTCTTAACTATGATGGGGATCACAAAATATTCAATAATTATGGATTTTAAAATTATAGATCTATAAATAATTATGTAAGGGAAGAAATCATATATTTCTCAAGTGATTGTTCAACCATCAATCCAAGTGATGATTAAAGAGTCATTGATGTAACATGTAGAGCTATAGAAGAAGGTCAAAAATTATCATATGTTTAACATTGATTATTATGGAATTATAAGGTTCAAGAACAATGTATGTGTTCTACCCATACAATATTTAAAGACATAGATGTTGTATGAGGCTCATATTTCTACATTCTCTTTTCATCCTCAAATTACAATGATGTATATAGATCTAAAGGATTATTTTTTGAGGGCAAGCATAAAGGGTGATATTATTGAGAATGCATCTTGATTTTTGGTATGTTAGTATGTTATGGATATGAGATAAAAGTATAAGGGGATGTTACAAAAATTACCCATACGAAAATGGAAATAGAAAAAATCTCCCTAGATTTTTTTTTCATACTCCCACAAAATGTATAAAGGTTGTAACCCAATCTGGGTTATATCCAATCACCATACAAATCAGCATAATTAATTTCTATTAGAGAATATTTCCCTATAGATCAAATTTATAGAATATAAATTATGGAAGTAGTATGTCTGCATAAAGTACCACATTTTATTATATATAATCATGAACCGTGGTTTTCATCAGTGTTCTAGTGAATTATTTAGATGGATATGAATAAGAAGTTATGTTTGAGTAGTATGTATCATCCTCAGACATATGGTCAGTCTGAAATAACTGTTAAAACCCTAATAGATATGTTCAGATCTTTTTCTATGTATTTTAAATGTGGTTTGGATCAACACTTTCCTCAAACATAGTTTTCATAGGAAAAACGATTTCACTAAACCATTCAAATGACTCCATGTAAATCCCACTTATAGAATGAAGTTTAGAACTCTAACATGAGAGGATAAAGATGGAGAAATAAATCTATTTGGACCTAAAAATATGAATAAAAGGTAGATATGATTAAATACATTCATAAAAACATATGTTTGGTAAAAATATGAAAGAAAATTTATACATAAAATCATTAGTGTGATGAAAAACATAAGTGTTGTTAAAAGATGATAGAAAAATTGTAAATTCTAAGAAGCTGTATGGGAACCTGAGGATATGATGAAGTAAAAGAATCCTCGGTTTTTATTCCATAGTACTAGAATTTCAAGGTATATATTTATTTTATGTTTGTTATAATGTAACACTATTATATTTTATGATATATATTATTTTGAAATAAATTTAACTTCTTTAATATCTTGATTCACAAACAACACCGAGATATAATGAACCATAATATAGCATACCACAATAAAAAGAATCCAAAATGATAAAGTTATTACATATGACTATGGTTATGATGATGAAATATGGTGGTCTATATCATAATAAATTCTTGAATTTTAATCTCATTTGGTTATTTTTGAATAATAAATTATTTCCATTCATTTTACTCTCTTTATGTACTCAAGATTCTAAAATAATATTTTTAAGGAAAAAATGACATTATTTCTCTCATCGATCAAAAAGAATTTTTTTCTACATACATGTTTGATAAAAATATACTAAAAAATGTCATTAATATTCTAATATGATGGTTTAAATTCTCCTTTTACCCATGTTTTAATTTTTGAAAAAATGACAATGAATCTTCATGTCATTTTCCCAACTGAGGTACTTATTAACTTATTTATAACAGTGTGAAAGGAATGTATTATTTAAACTTATAAATCATGTACGAAATTTCTAATATAATGAATTATAAATGATTTAAAGTCGCTTTTAAATTTTTCCATGGTTAATATAAAATAGATTTTTAAAATTATTTTGAAAAAATAGGTTTTAAAAAAATTAAAATTAGAAAGGGTATTTCATTAAATAATGTTTTAAATGATATTTTAATGGTATTTTCATTTATCAATGATAACAAACATTGATTATGATTATGATACACTATTTATAGGATACAATATTATCGTCCTTATTCTTTTTTTCTGGATGGTTTGTTATTATAATTACAAGATTTTAAAGAAACTTGTTTATTTTACATGAGTTTTTATTATAAAAACAATTTTTTTCCAAGGATTATGCTATGATGTAATTTTTATGAAACCGATTTATTTCTTATTAGTTATGATATGATGAATGTTTTATGATCTTTTTAAACACATTTATATGATTTTCAATTTTGTGACAAGTAGTCCTAGAATTATATATCCCTCTAATGCATTGGTTAATGACAGATATCACATTAGATAAAGAATGGAATTTATAGTGAACCATTTCTACTATTTGGCCTGATAAATTATCACTGAATTCTAATGAAATTAGTTTCTTTATGAAACAAATCTATGTATTATTCCATTGTTATGATATCATTGATTATGATCATTGATTTCTTTAGGATTTATGTGTTATGAAATTCCATGATTTATGTCGTGACTCAATTTTATGAACTATGATATGTAATGTATGGTTTTAAAATGTTATTCTCATATTCTCAAACCATTATTTTCATGTTATGTGGATATCCCCTATTTACCATTACTGAGCTTCTAATCTCACCGTTTCTTATGTTTCCTTTCCCTATATTATGAATAAATAATTATGTATGATATGTCAACAAATGGTGATATTTAGAAACAAGTTATTATGATATGATTTAGTTCACTTATGAACCATTTGTTTATGTATCCATGTTTCTAATGATACCTGACCTGTAAAAATGTAGGATAGATTGTTATGTTATGTAATGAATATTCATCTAATAAGATGAAATATCTATGTATGGAAATTATAGGTTGTTATATTCACCATATTTTTAAATTCATCTACATTTAGCCTATTATTATTACATTAATTAATACATTTAATTTATTCCATGTTCAGATTCACCTCTCTGACCGATGTTCTTTAATAAAATCTCATTTTCCATTCAAGATCAGCCACTTTCATTTTCTGAGACCTAATCTCATTAAGGTATATTACCTCTTTTGATATTTTCTTGTTATTCTAAAAAATTATCTCTTTAACATGATTCCTAAAGTAGTTCTTTTCCTTCTTGAGTTGTTAAATTTTATTTTGATTATATTCTTAATTTTATATTATAATCTACACTTGTTTTTTATAACATGTCCATAAGAATCATTATCTGATGAATAACATCATCTTATAACATAATCTAATAAGTTGACATGATAATCTAATTAATTTATAGGTAAATAATATTTTCTCTCTCTTCTATAAAAAATCTTCTTATTTCTACAAAACCTTTTCTTATGTTTCATCAACTTTTTTTCATGACTTCTCATCTTCTTCTTCCAATTTATAATCATAAAAAAATTTCTTAGGATAATTTCTATAAAATTACATTTATCTTTAGAATTCTAAAATTTATGTAATTTCCTAACATTTCCTTTCATATTTTCCATTTTATATCTCTTAAAATTAAGAGAAATAATTATGTTTAAGTGGTATTCATTTTCCTCAGTATTTAAATCACTTGATTAAACATCTTCTTCTTTATTTCTATACATAATTATTTATAAATTTTCAAAAGTTATCTCATTAATAGAATTTTCTTAATGACTATTTCCTTTCTTATATAATATTCCAAAATAATATTTTGATGTTAATAAAAATATAAATCTTTTTTTCTTCTAAAGATGAAAAATTTTCATTGAATCTATTGTGAAATTTTCTCATCTATTTTTTGATGATTATAGAATCTTATAAATTTTCACCAAAACCATAGATAATACTGAAAATCACATTAACTCTTGTAATTTATTCATCAATACATTCTTTATCTTATATTTAATATCTTCAAACCTTGTAATACATATTTATATCATAGCTTTCTAATATTTTTCATATCATTCATAGCTTCTTCTCAACTTATCCCAAGTTTGTTTAACTATTGGAAACCCTATAATCTTTTTATAATATTTTTCTATGATATCCACCAACAGGTTATTCTATGATTTTTTATCAAATTCAAAATTTTTCTTATCTAAAGGTATCATAAAAACCTTACTAATGGGATGAAATCCCATGGTTTTAGTATATCTAACTTTATATCTAAGAGATAGAAGATATCGTGACATCGTATTCTTCCATCTATTACTGTTTATACTATAAAATACAACAACACACTTGTTTTTCAATAAATTTATATTCTCTACAATCAATAGATAATTGGATATTTTATAGGGAACCACCTCTCATACCAATTGATGTTCTCTATTCAGTGTAGGATCACTGATATAAAGAGGTGTGAAACCATGATCGTTTTATTTTATAAATTATTCATAGAAAATCAACCTTTAAAACTTGGTAAAGTTTTGTTAAACTAAAATATATCTCTAAACCTCAATTGTCATGAATTAATATAATGTGATAGATTAGAACTTGATATTTATATGTTTTTTTAAAAATACTTACTCTTTATTATTTTCTATCCCCACAAACATTGATTCATTTACTAACTTATTTAAGGAATATAAAGGCATGGGTAGCAACTAGATTTACACCTTAATAATTGTTCCTCCATCAAACCACAGTTCTGCACCCCAACAATCAAATATTTTATAATTTTTTTTATATACCTTGATTGACTTACTCGTAACGACTTCATTCATAGATGGTAATACACCCCATCCATAACCATTTTTAGTAACTAGTTCCATTCCCTAGCTACATACTCTTCATTCTTCGTTTCTGACCCATTATAGAAATATATTCTTCTTCAGATGTTTTTTCTCCACAAGAAAGTTGGATAACCTTAGCCTATGTGAAATCATCAAGATTTTAAATAAATATCTTAATATATTATTGGTCTTATTAAGTCTTCTTGATCAGAGAAATACTTGTATAACTTAATCACACCATATAAAACATTTTATTGAAATTTACAGTAGAAAAATTAATTCTGATAATTCTTTATCTGGTATGACCACCGTTAGACACGTCATAATCTTCTTATGGTATGTATTCTTCTTGTACCCCACAAATCAATTTCATAAATCCAATGTTCTCTGCTCAATGAACCAATATTAGAATATAGTCTATCTCATGCTTCACTTACTAATAATGCATGAATAATAAAATTTGTATCATTGTTAATTTTATGAAACTCGGACTGATGAATATTCTTCCAGTAATTAAGAACATTGTATCCAATTATCAATATTCTTATTCTTAAACCAACGAAACACAATCAGATGAACCTAATTCAAATTTCTTCAGTATGATGCTCTGATTTCAACCAATTATAGCCTTTATTGGTTACTTACAACACAAATCCTTTAATAATTATCCTTTTTTGTATTAATAGTGTTTATCCCATACCGTTATTCCCCTTTATATAGGTATAATTCTCAGGTGAATAATAAGAAACTAAAAAAAATTCCACTCAATGAAACTATAATTTATATCTCCCCCTCATTTCAATTTCAATGGATTCCTCTCAAATCTTCAATAATTTTATTGAATCTTCTTATACACAAGGTTTTTATAAAACATACATAATTTTTCAAGATAAAAAACATAGAATGGGTAGATTATCATAAAAATTGTCTATTACTTTTAAATGTATATGTAAATATCTTTATAACTTCATTTAGAAAATGTATGTATAGAGTAATTTTCAATAAATCATTTGTCTGATGGTAAATCTCCAAATTATTCACATAAGGGAATCAAAATCCAAATATTTTTCTAATATTTCTTCACCAAGTTCCAATCTATTAGGAACCCTCTTCCCATTGTTCTCAATATATATATGTTGTTAAAACTCAACTTCATTTCCAAATTTGTAGACCCTTCTCTACCGTGAGTACCACTATCTAATGGCACTGCAATCCTCTACCTAATTAAATCCTAATACTCTATATTTTGGATATTACTAGTGTCTGTATAACCAAACTTCTTTCAAGGAAACCTCATATATTTATCTATTTATTTCCCTTGATAGGTTTCCTTCATGTGATATCATAGACATGAAACCCTCTATCTGGTACATAATTAAATTTTTTCCTATACACACACATCATCTTGAGCTTTGTAATATTAGTCTCTATAATTTTTACCTCATCCATACATATCTCCAACTGATTCCATTATGTATTTTCATCCAATGAAGCTTCATATAATATCTTCAACTGATCAAAACTTATCTAATTTTCTATCCATTAGAAATTATTTGATTCTTTATCTTACTTATTCTAATTTTATTGTATTTGGTATGGCATTGTTCATTTTTGACACATGTACATCATGAGATTCCTTCATTCTATCATTCTTTATCTAATCATGAAAACATCAAAAATCAAACATTGGAAAGTTGCAACTTTATAGGTCAATCTCCATATATCGATATCGTCGAACTTTATAACTTGTACTACAAGTATCTATATTTGTTCTTGTTGATTATGTGCATCTGATAACATTGTTCAATGATTTATATCTTGAAACTCACTATTTCTTTAGAAACAAAATTCTATCCCTTTGTATAAACTCTTATAAAATAAGAATGGATAATGAGTATGTTAATGATGTTAAGAACATTAAGATTGGAACATCATTATCTGACTTTGTAAGGAAACATTCATAAACCACATAAAGAGTCTTTTGTAACCTACATATATAAATTTTCGTACAAAAACTCTAGTAACATATTTTCAAACACATATTAAAATATTGACAAAAAAATGAAACCAAACTCACTTTGGAAAAATATAACTAGAGTTAAAAGATTTTTTTTTAAATGGTCTATTTTGATTATTTTATATAAAGAAACACCGTGTAATTTAAGTGAATTAAAGTTACTAATAATTAATAAATTTTGAGTATACATGTTGAATGGGACATGAAATTTTGGTTGAATAAATTTGGAATTTTTATAATAAATTAAAAATTGGTTTGTAATAATTTTGAGTTTATTAGAGAGGCTAATAAATTTTTTATGAAGATTGGAATTCATTTGAAATTTATATAAACATTTTTTGGAAAAATATTTCTTAAAATTGTTGATGGGGTAAATATTATGCATAAAATAAAATATCTATGCGTATGTGAATTTAGTTAGGTAAGCTATATATTGCATCTATAGGATCTAGTGCATAAGAGAATTGAGTTATATGTAGACTAATTGATACCCACATAAGTAAATTCAACTACATGGATGGAAACCATAATATAATATTCAACTACTTTATCTGGTCCATAAGATATTTTCTACAGCATGTAAGTAGATTATGTTATGTAAAAAATGAATTTAATGCTAATTATCTTATGGGAGTCCCCTCATAAGTAAATTCATCTACATAGAAGTGAATTTCCTAGGGAATTAGACAATAAATCTAAACCAAATAAGTGTTTAATAAAAGAAAAAATAAAAATATATGTGTGTCATAGATTTCAAACGACATAAGATATTTGAATTAGAAAATTTCTATGAATCAACTGGGTGAAATTTTTTTTATAATTACAAGATTCTAATGAATTAAAATAAAATGATAATTTTGATGTTATTCCAAGAAAAAAACACCACATATAGAATGTGATACCAGAAATAAGGTAATGAAGTTATAATCTTCATGTTCAAGTAGAAGATGGTCAAAGAGTTCAATAATGTCTGCTATATTCAAATGTGGTGAAATGAATTTATTAGATTTTCAAGAATAATATAGTTGTATTTATATAAAAATTTATCTTGTTCCTCAAGGATTATATAATATATATATATATATATACTTTAGAGTAAGAAATAAAGTATAATATTTGTTTTAATATGAGTTTTCCCAAGTAGAAGTGCATGCACCCTAATTTATCATTTTATATTGCTAGTTGAGTTTTACACTACAGATATGTTGGATCATATTTTTAATATAGAAATGGAGATTAAAGTTTTAATCTTAGTGAAGATATTTTTAGTCAAAAATTAAGATGAATTTTAGTTTATAGAAGAATAAAATAAAATAAAATTGTCAAAAGAGGTGAATTAAATTGGGGTATTCCCATAATGTGCTTTGAGTAAAAAAGTAGTAAGAGAGAAATAATCAGAACCTAAAAATGGCTATTCTTAAATTCTTATTGTGCACTCTAAGGATTTTTTGGTCCCTCAGTACTCCATTTATGGAAATTGATGATGATATCGGTCATTTAATATAATTTCTCATGCACTTGAGAAGGGGGATAACAGGTATTGAGGAGAGAAGATACCAAGATTCCATGTATTTGTACAATAAAAGTGTAACAAACTTCTGTAATGTAAATTTTAATAAATTAAGTAGCATATAGAAGTCATATAAAAAAGATAATAAGAACAATAGGTTATTTTGAACTTATAATGATTATGAAGAAGAAAGAATATATCTTGTGCAACCTACTGGGTCTCAAAGAAATATAAAAAAATAAGTTTGTAAGGATGAATAAAAGGATGATATTATGAATTCTAAATGGCAGTCGAGATACTTATAATATTTAGTTATGAGTTTTCATCACATGTTTATATAAATAATATTATTTTTTGGACAAACCAAGGTTGATTTACATGTGATTTTATTCAAAATATTCAGGAAGACTAAAACACATTGGTTAAGGAAGGAGGTTAGTTTTTTATGTGTTGTGACATCCATAGATAATACATGTCATGTACTTCAATGAAGAAGATAAAGATGATCTGAAGAGAAACTGATGGTATTCCACAATAAATAATAGTTTTCAGGTGGTACATTAATCACTTGTGTAATATAGTGATCATACAAATGTGTAATATGGAGTTACTTTGTATTAGGAAGATACCTATCAAACTACACTTATAATTGGTGATTTGAGTTTACTGAAGAATTTATGACTTGTACATCCCAACAATTGCAATGGATAGGATTCTTGGGAGGCTTTGAACATTGTAAAAACACATGTTCCACATTAATTTCAGTATTTTCATTTCATTAGGTGTATGCTAAGTTAAACTATCAATGGATCCATTTGATTAAACAGACATCGATGGTTCAAGTTAAAAAGGGATAAAATGTTAGAAAATAAAACAATAAATTGGTAAAATCATCCACTCATGATTAAACCCTCCTCTAATGAAAAACACCTAGATACATTATGAAATATTATTTAAAGAAATTTAATTTCTTCGATATTTATTGTTACATGTGTCATAATGTTTAAACGAACTGTGACATACTATTAAATTATACTAATCAAAAATCTATTATATTAGAGGGTACGAATATGAATAACTAATTTATTAATATTTTTTGTTACAAATAAATTAATACCTTGTCAATCAACAAATAAAAAAAATAAAAAAATTAAATTAAATGATATACTTTTCTACAAATCTGTTGTTATGAACACAACATATTTTTATATTAATAAATTAAATTAATATCTATTGATGATTTATTTTAATGAAATATATATATATATATATATTAATTGAAATTTTATTAAATTTATTACATAGATTTTCTAGTAATGGTATATGAATAAATAGTGTTTTATAATTAAAAATGTATTTTTCAAAAAAGCGTGTGTTTTTCATATTATGCAATTATTTTAAAATTATTTTATGTAAATTATAAAAATTTATATTTGATAAAATTGATTCCATATTTTTTAATCATTAGATTCAAATTTTTAAACGACGTCCATTTTATATTTAGTCAATATGAATAGTAATCATGGTAAAATTCATCACCTTGATAAAGTGTAAAAAATGTTAATCTAGGTTAAAACTAAGTGATAAGGCCATGATTTTTCATCCTAATTCTTATTTCAAGAAGTTAATTCGACCCTTATCACCTTCGAATTGAAATTAATTTATTTTATGGACAAGTTTAAATAAAAATTACCTTTATAATATTTAAATCATAGAATTTCAAAAAGTCACTCTCTTAGGATTAAGTATCTTCTATGTGGCCAAATAGGAACACAAAAATTTTATGAATGTATATAAGTGTCTATTTTGATCTTAATGACACTATTTTAATTATTTAGATTTATTTATAACTTTTTTACTTATATAATGACAATAATTCTTATGAAACATTGTTGAATTGTTTCTCTAATATATATAGAATATATAAAATTATTATAAAAATATTAAATTTAATATAATTTGATTGATTTAATATTTTTGTAACGCCCCTACCCCAGTTACCCGGGGTTGGTGCCTTATTACATAATATTGGCATGATAACAAAAGATCAAGTCTCGAAAGACCGATTAGTTTAGTAGCATTGGAATAACTAGATACATTCATAATGTTTACATTACATCATAAAGTGAAAACTACTACAACAACAACTTGACTTCATATCCCCTCATACTATCCCTGCAGGTCATTCATAAATTACTTCTTCGCATCCTGGGAAAAACAAAACATTGAAAGGGGTTAGCTCAGATGCTCAGTAATGTTAACAATATAGCGGAAACTATCATAAATAATATTAAACATTTAAGGTAATGTACAAATAAAACAAAAGCCTTTTAAACTTGAACTTCAGCATAATATGGCAAATATAAAATGAAATAATTCCATTTACTTATTCACATGGATATTCTACTAGTCGAATAATCACATGCAATATCAATAACCACTTTCATAATGATGGAATGCATAATGATAGACTATCATAACGACATAGTCAAGGCCTAGTGCCAAGAATACAAATAATTTTTTGTCAAGGCCTTATGCCAAGACACTAGTTTGTCTCATGAGACCTACCAATGCATCGAGGAGCTATAGCGTGCTCCACCCGCCACTTATTAAGTCCAATGCATTCCTCATATGAATAGGTTTAAATATAACATAAATATTTGTATTAAAACTAGCAAACAAAATGCCAATACTTTCTCCATAAACCATGAATGTTATAAAAATAACACATCCACAGTCAGACATATCAAAAAACCTTCAATAATATATGGATGTTATTTATCATATTAAATAAACTTCAAATAATCTTAAAATCCGTCAAAGGATGTTGACAGAGATAAAATAAAAACTATTTGAGAGAAATATCTCTTTTTTTAAATCATTTAAAAGTCACATAATTATAAAATAAAGAATTTACGTTGAAAATATTCTTATAATCTTGTAAGGGAATCTTAGAAGATTTTATAATGGAAACAAGTAGTCGCACCCACCGTATAAGTTAAAAAAACATTCTTACCTTAATTTTTTCAAAAATGTTAAAAAGGACCTTGTTTGAAAAATGACAGAAAGATTCCTTTATAAAATTCTTATAAAAAGTCAACAAGGGTATTATTGAATTTATACCATAGTCATTAAAATAGTAATAATGATTTGAAATAAATTTTTAAGAAACATGGATGTGGATGATAAAGAGGTCCCAGTAGATAATCACGTATAAACAACCTCGGATAATGAAGAGACCGTGAAATAAACCCTTACCTTGTACTTTTCTTTAGTAGATGGTATGATAACCTCCTTTATAATAGATAAAACATTGTCATAAAATTATACAAGATCCATATATATAATTATGATATCATATATGATCTTTTATCATTGATTTGTTAATAATATCTTAGTATTATCATTGTTTCGGTTGGTAACTTACTCATTTTATTTTATATGTTTTGTTACATAAGTCGTGTTTGTTATGGATAGTTTGTACCTTATTCATATCTAGAATGATATAAAGCTCTTAAAAATTTATTTTAATCATCAAATCAAAATTATTCTTGAATGGATATGATGGGGAATAAATCTCATCGTGTTCGCGAAGACGGTAGTCTATACATACGCACGAGTGAAAATATCATTCTTTTGATATTAAAATAATATATAATTGGATGGTATATCATATATAAATAATAATTATCATGTTATATTTATTATTTACATGAATTACACATCATTATTATACCCATCCAAATAATAATATATTGAATAACAATTACACCACGACGTGGAGACGGTGAGTTGTACGTACGCACGTATGGTGACATGTCATTCAAAGGATAGATAGAATAATGAATATGGTGGTACCATATTTATAATAATTTCATAGTATATAAGAGATACTGGATTTATTATTTTAGAATGGGAATAACAAAGAATGAAGATGTTGAAGAAGAAATGAACTTGAAAAAGGGTGGTGAAATCATTATCTCTTCTTCGGGCTATTCCTTTTGATTTGATCAAAAGGGCTCCTTAGGATGGCATTAAGATCCAAATAAGGCCTCTCGGTTGACATTGGGGAAGTTGAGAGAGTATTTGTGCAGGGGTTGGCCAAACCAAAAGGTTTTGAATGTGGGAATTAGTGAGAAGGGGGAGTTCCCTTTTATAAGAGGGGTAAGGGGCACCTTTGGAAACGCTAGAAATATTATTTTATAATAAATTAATATCCAGTTATTAATGGCTCCAAAATGGATTATTTAAATTTTAAGGTGGTTATGGGTCGAAAACCACTCAACAAATAGAATTTAGACAGGTTTGGGTCATTATATTAACCTTATGTTTTAGTTTTAACTCTTAGTTAATTAGTTTGACACTTACCATGTCACTTTGTATTTTTATATTATATAGTTAATAAACTTAATATATACCTCCAAGTGACCCCAAAGTGGTCCATTAATGATATACCTATCATGATATAAGTCTCTTGGCCGATCCTTAGATTTTTATGAATTTAATATCAATTAATAATATAATATTTGTTTTAAAAACTCTATTATGTGAATTTTGACACTATTCAATATTTGATTTTTGTTAAATTCTTAACAACTTTATTAATTCGAAAAATATTCATTTAATAAATCCTATAATTTCATATTAATCAATAAAATCCATGTATGTAATCAAAACATTCAAATTATATTAGTTTTAAAATTTATAATACCAATTATTTGATTCATTCATTAATAAGGAAAATAATGTATCGTTATTTTGTCATAAATGATATTAATTATTAAATGTCTAAAAATTATAAATAAAATACCATTATGTATGAAATAATTTTATATTTCTAATGAATATTTATAGTTGAAAATTCAACATATATAACCCTATGTGAAAATTGTTTTTCTAAAAGATATATGCTTATGTCATTTTTGTATTTATTTTAACATAATTAATATAAAGTGTCATTATCACTTACAAGTGGCTCCATGGGGTCCCAAAATCGACCCAAAGATGCCCAATGTCGGGGATGTATCATAAAATAAGGTTAGGATACGTTTTAAGGTAATTTATTATTATTATAATATTATTTTGTATCCCTTATTTACTGGATTTACCCTTTAACCATGGTAAATAAAATATTTACCGAAGTAATTATTCAAAATGTATAAAAATAAAAGTTACCTATTTACAAAATTTGGACATCCTGATTCCAAATATGGAATCCATTTTTCCAAATTCAAAACAAAGAAGTGGAAGAAATTAATTTAAAATTAATTCCCGTTGTTAAAACAAAAAACGTGTTTTTAAGAGATAATAACTATCAAAAGATTGACACTTGATCACATCTGGTTTAATTGTGAAATTATGTCCAATGACCAAAATTGTATTAAATGGTAAAACTATATTCTAAATATACTTTAAAATCACTCAAATTCATAAATTTATCACTATTTATTATTTCAATTAAAAATATTGTTTTTAATTAAAATTTATTAATTTTCATTATTCATCAAAATATAAATGTTATCTGAAAAGTTCCAAAATTTTACCTTAGGCTAATTTCGATATTACGAATCAAAAAATGATGTCAATTTTGAGAGATAAAATTAATAAAATTTTAAAAAGTGGGTATTACTATTCATAACAGCTAGTTTGATTGGTTGTGGTGTGTGTTAGAACTCGAAGTTGTGTACTACACATGCTACTGTATTATTCAACGGGAAGCGTACCATGGAAGCTTAGGGTGTTACATTCTACCCTCCTTCAAATAATTTCTTCCTTGAAATTTATATAATACTACCGCATGAAAAGACTCGGGTGGTTCTTCATCATAAGTCCCTCGGGTTCCCACGTTGCCTCTTCCATCTTATGGTTTCTCCATAGAACTTTTACCATACGAGTTGTTTGGTTTCTCAGCACTTGTTCTCTTGTCTCAATAATCCTGATGGGCTCTTTGTAATAAGAATGATCAGGTTCCAATTCTAATTCATCATAGGTGAGTACATGTGTTGGGTCAGGCATGTATTTTCTCAATAGTTATACCTGGAATACATCGTGAACTTTGAAGAGATTTGGCTGCATTTCCAAATGGTAAGCTACAACCCCAATTCATTCTAGAATTTCGAAAGGACTGATGTAGCTGGGACTCAATTTACCTTTCTTTACAAAACTTATAACTCCATTCCATAGAGATATATTCATGAAAACATGATCTCCCACATGAAATTCCAAATCCTATCTTTGGTTGTCAGCATAGCTCTTTTGTCTACTTTGAGCATCATTGATGTGGTTTTGGATTACCTTATCCTTTCCATCGTTTCCTCCACCAGTTATGGGCCTAAACGTTTTCTTTCACCAACATCATCCCAACAGGTTGGTGTGTGAAATCCCTTTCCATATAATGCTTCATATGGTGCCATCCGAATACTTGAATGGAAGATATTGTTATAGGAAAATTCTACGAGAGGTAAATATTGATCCCACATACCCTGAAAGTCAAGTGAGAATGATCTCACCATGTCTTATGAGGTTTGAATAGTCCATTATGATTGTCCATCTGTTTGAGGGTGGTAGGCAGTGCTCAAATGAAGTTCAGTATCCAAGGCCTTCTGAATACTCTTCCAGAATCTTGAGTAAAACGGGGATCACGATCAGAAACAATCGATAGGGGTACTCCATGAAGTCTCAAAACATCATTAATATATAGTATTGTTGGTCGTTCAAGTGGTAAATCTTCCCTTATATCAGGAAAATGTGCTGGATTGGTAAGACGATCAACAATGACCCATATTGCATCATTCCTTCTAGGTGTATTTGGGAGCCCCATGACGAAGTCCATCCTAATATTATCCCATTTCCACTCAGGTATGGGAAGAGGTTGCAATACTTCACCAGGTTGTTTCCTTCCAGCATTCACTTATTGAAAAACCATGCATCTTGACACAAAATCAGCAATCTCCCTCTCTATGTTGTCCCACCAAAAATGTTCAATCAAATCTTTATACATTTTGGTGCTCTCATGGTGTATAGAGAAATTTGAACTATGAGCATCATCCAGCAATTCCTTTTTTAGATCAGGTATATCGGGAACACAATGTCTCTTCCCAAATTTCAAAATTCCATCTTCATACACAAAGTCTCTCAATCTCCCATCATTCATAGCTTTAATCTTCTTTTGAAATTCATCATCGTCAGTCTGATAACTCTTAATCCTTTCTAGTAAAGATGGTCTGACAACCATTTGAAAAAGCATTGAGATTTCACCTTCCATGGTTATTCCCATGTCCATCTTAACTAGATCCTTAAAAATTGGATCACTTTCAATTCTCATATTGTTCAAAACTCCATGATCTTTTCTGCTCAAAGCATCTGCCACCTTGTTTGCCTTCCCCAGGTGGTAGTGGATCGTGCAATCATAGTCCTTGAGTAATTCAAGCCATCTCCTTCGCCTCATGTTGAGTTCTTTTTTGAATGAAAATATACTTCAAAATCTTGTGATCATTATAAATCTCTCATTTTTCACCATAGAGGTAGTGCCTCTATATATTCAAAGAAAAGATCACATCTGCTAACTCGAGATCTTGAGTAGGATAGTTTTGCTTGTGAATTTTAAACTATCGTGATGCATAGGCAATAACCCTATCAATCTGCATAAGGACACAACCAAGTCCTTTCTTTGATGCATCACTATAAATAATGAACCCATCATTCCCTAATGGTAGAGTCAATATGGAGAATTGAATAATCTTCTCTACAGTTCTTCGAAACATTCTTCACACCCTTTTGTCCAAACAAATATAACCCCTTTACGTTTGATATTTATTAATGGGTTAGCCAACTGGGAAAAATTCTGGACGAAACGTCGATAATAACCTACTAAACCAATAAAACTGCATACCTCAATTATACTCGTAGGTGCTGGGCATTATTGGATTTCCTTGGTCTTATAAGGATCAACATAGAATCCATCTTTAGAGACAATATGGAGAAGAAAAGAAATCTCTTGAAGCCAGAATTCACACATGGTAAACTACTCATATAATTCATGTCTTCTCTAAGTCTTCTGGATAATGCGCAAGTGATTTTCATTGTCTTAGTAGATTTTAGAGTATACAAAGATATCATCAATAAATACCACCACAAAATCATCAAGATATTCCTTGAAAATTCTATTCATTAGGTCCATGAATACAGAGGGTGCATTAGTCATCCCAAAAGTCATTACCGTAAACTCGTAATGCTTGTACCTTTTTTGAAATGTTGTCTTCGGAATGTCTTCCTTCTTCACACACAACTGATGGTATCCAGATCAAAGGTCAATCTTTGAAAAGTATTGAGCTCCATGTAGTTCGTCAAATAAATCATCAATGCGAGGTCAGGGGATACTTGTTCTTTATTGTTATAGCATTCATCTCCCTATAGTCGATACATAACCTCATAGATCCATCTTTCTTTTTAACAAAAAGAACAGGGGATCCCCCTGGAGAAACACTGGGGAGAATAAAGACCTTATTACTAAATTACTCTAGTTGTTTCTTTAGTTCAACTAATTCTAAAATGGCCATTCTATAAGGGGACTTTGATATAGGCCTTGATCCAGGAATTAAATCATTAGAAAACTCAACTTCTCATTCGGGAGGAAGTCCAAGTAAATCATCCGTAAACACATCTATATATTCTTTCACAATAGGTACATCCTATAATTGAACATTCCATTCCTCACCCATAGTCATTTTATTCTCTTCCTCCCCAATAATTAAATTTAGTTGAGCTACTGGGGGTGGATCTAGATAAGAATTAGGTGGTGACGATTCTGCTCTAAAGATAAGGTGTTACTTATCATCATCATCAAAAATCGTAACCACCTTATTCTTATAATAAATCTTTGAATCATGGTCTAAAATCCAATCCATAACTAGAATTATATAAAACTCAATCATAGGTATGACGATGAGATCAGCGGATAAAGAACATTTATGTGCTCTAATGGGGACTGATTCACAAAACTTTGTTGCAATGATACTTCCCTTAGGAGTTTTAACTGACAATTACTTTGTTAAATCAAATTGAAAACATCTAATTTTCTTAGAAAACTGGGAAGATATGAAAAAATGCGATGATCCAGAATCAAATAATGCATTTTCTAAACTTGAGAAAACCATTAAATTACCTGCCACCACGTCTTTCGGAGATTTTACCTCAGCAGTAGTGATAGCATAATCTTTGCCTTGATCCCTTGGTCTTTTATGAGGTAAGTTCCCCTGATGCTTAGGACATTCATTTGCATAATGTCCCATCTCCCTTCAATTGTAGCAATGGACATTGGTAGATTCCTTCTTCCCCTTGCAATAACGAGCTTGGTGGCCTTTTCCACCACACTTGTAACAGACTCTCATTCCTTTTAAGCATGTATTGGGGTGTTTCTTCCCACATTAACCACATAATGTATATTCAACCTTTCCCTTATTCACCTTATTTCCAATCTCAGATTGATCAGTAGATCTCTTCTTCTCTTTATTTACATTAAAGTCATAAGACTTAGAGAATTCCTTTTCTGTCTAGATATCACATGAGTCAACATCTTCGTACGATGACAAGGATTGTGAGACAAATGCTCGACGGAGAAATGGTTTTAACCCATCAAATAAATGATCAATATTACTTCTTGGGTTACGTATATAATCTCCCACATACCTCACTATCCTTGTAATGTTAGCCTCATACTTTGTGACATTCTCATCCTCCTTTTGTCTCACACTCAGAAATTTCCTTTCCATATCTACTCAATGGTCGCGAAGAAAGTATTTTTATAAAAAAGCTCTTTGAAATTCCTCCATTCCATATTTGATACTTCATCGTCTTTCTTCATTTTTTGAATCAATGACCACCATTGATCACCATCTCCAGTGAGGAGATAAATTTTCATGAAAACTTTTTCCCTTTCACTACTCCCCAATGCCTGAAATATTTTCTCTAGGGAACTTATAAATTTCTCATATACTAATCGATTTGTACTCCCATTGAATGTTGGTGGTTGTGGCTCATTAATCGATCTAAAAATAATCCTCCACGTTGTGGATCAGGGTGATCCATACGGGTAAGGTTATTATTCATACCCTGAGTGAGTTGTCCTAGTATGGTGATTAGTTGATTCGCACCAGTTGCATCAACAGCTCTACTATAATTATCTTGAGTAGGAGGGAAATCGCTAAATGAATTATGTGCATTGATACGGTTTCCATTTCTTCCACTAGGCGCCATTTCTAAACAATGGCATAAACAAGATCTGTTTATGAATCAAAATAAATAATTCCATACTTTTAAAACACTTAACATAAATTGAACTATTTATGGATATAATCCATAATCATAAAAAAAAATTCTTTGAGTAATTATATACTCATAAACCCTTTGTAATGTTTTTTAATGAAAATTAGAGTTATCCTAATCATATACCTAGGGAGTGTCGTAACCAAGAGTGCAGCAAGGCCCATTGTCGTGCAGCAGTTCCCGTTAGAGTCTAGCTCAAAGCGGTGTTTTCGGGTTTTACCACCAGGTACATCTGTGCAAGAGCCACCTCTACCTGCTCGTATCTAGACAGGGATGTATTGCTCGGAAGACTCACAAAATTTCTACTATACCACAATTCTAGGAATTTCTTCTATACTAATCCTCAAATTCCTTCTTAGGTCTATGAGCTCTAATCAGAGTTTATCTAAATCCAGTTTCCAAGGTTTGTACTAAACATCCTCTGATACCAACTGTAATGCCCCGACCCCAGTTACCTAGAGTTGGTGCATTATTACATAATATTGGCATGATCAACAAAGATGAATTCTTGAATGACCGATTAGTTTGGTATCATTGGAATAACTAGATACATTCATAAAGTTTACATTACATCATAAAGTGACAACTACTACAACAACATCTTGACTTCATATCCCCTCATACTATCCCTGCAGGTCATTCATAAATTACTTCTTCACATCCTGGGAAAAATAAATCATTGAACGGGGTGATCTCAGATGAACAATATGGATAACAATATAGCGGAAACTATCATAAATAAGACTAAACATTTAATGAAATGTACAAATAAAGCAAAAGCCTTTTAAACTTGAACTTCAGCATAATATGGAAAATATAAAATGAAATAATTCCATTTACTTATTCACATGGATATTATACTTGTTGAATAATCACATGCAATATAAATAACCACTTTCATAATGATGGAATGCATAATGCTAGACTATCATAACAACATAGTCAAGGCCTCGTGCCAAGACTAAAAATAATATTTTGTCAAGGCCTTGGGAAAAGAAAATAGTTTGTCTCATGAGACCTGCCGATGCATTGAGGATCTATATCGGGCTCCACCCGTCACTTATTAAGTCAAATTCATTCCTCATTTGAATAGGTTTAAACATAAAATAAACATTCGTATTAAAACTAGCATACGAAATGTCAATACTTTCTCCATAAACCATGAATGGTATAAAAATAACACATCCACAGTCAAACATACCACAAAACCATCAATAATATATGGAAGTTTTGTATAATAATAAATAAACATCAAATAAGATTAAAATCCATCAAAGGATGTTGACATAGATGAAATCAAAACTATTTGAGAGAAATAACTCTTTTTTGGAAATCATTTAAAAGTCGCATAGTTATAAAATAAAGCATTTAATTTGAAAATATTCTTATAATATTGTAAGGGGAGATTCGATGATTTTATAACTGTAGAAAATAGCCGCACCCGCCAAATAAGTTAAAAAAACATTCTTACCTTAATTCTGTCGAAAAGGTTAAAAAGGACCTTGTTTGGAAAAAGACAGAAAGATTCCTTTATAAACATCTTATAAAAAGTAATCAAGGGTATAAATGACTTTATACCATATTATTTAAAATAGTAAGAATTATTTGAAATACACTTTTATGAAACGTGGATGTGGATGATAAAGAGGTCCCCGTAGATAATCACGTATAAACAACCTCAGATAATGAAGAGACTGTGAAATAAACTCTTACCTTGTACTTTTCCATAGTTTATGGTGTGTTAACCTCATGTATAATAGTTGAAACATTGTTATTAAATTATAAAAGAACCATATACATAATTATGATATCATATATGATCTTTTAACATTGATTTTTAATATTATCTTAGTATTATCATTGTTTTGGGTGTTAACTTACTCATTTTCTTTTATATGTTTTGTTACATAAGTCGTGTTTGTTATGGATAGGTTGTACTTTATTCATATCCAGAATGATATAAAGTTCTTAAACATTACTTTTAATCATAAAATAAGAATTATTCTTGAATGGATACGATGGGAAATGAATCTCATCGCGTTCATGGAGACGGTAGTCCGTACGTACGCACGAGCGACAATATCATTCTTTTGATATTAAAATAATATAAAATTGGATGGTATATCATATATACAGAATAATTATCATGTTATATTAATTATTTACATGAATTAAATATCATTATTATACCCATCCAAATAATAATATATTGAATAACAATTACACCACGACCTGGAGATAGTAAGTCGTAAGCACGCACCTATGGTGACATGTCATTAAAAGGATGGATAGAATAATGAATATGGTTGTACCATATTTATAATAATATCACATTATATAGGAGATAATGGATTTATAATTTTATAATAGGAATAATATAGAATGAAGAAGACGAAGAAGAAATGATCTTGGAAAAGGGTGGTGAAAACATTACCTCTTCTTCGGGGTCTTCCTTTTGATTTGATCAAAAGGGCTCTTTAGGTTGGCTTTCTGATCAAACTAAGGCCTATAAGTTGAATTTGGGGAATTTTATAGTGTATTTGGGAAGGGTTTGGCCGAATCAAAAGGCTTTGAATGTGTGAATTAGTGAGAAGGGGGGTTTTCTTTTATAAGAGGGGTAAGGGGCACCTTTGGAAAAGCTAGAAATATTATTTTATAATAAATTCCTATTCGGTTTCTAATGGATCAAAAGTGGATTATTTAAAGGTTAAGGTGGGGATGGGTCGAAAACCACTCAACCAATAAAATGTAGACTGGTTTGGGTCATTATATTAACCTAATGTTTTAGTTTTAGCTCTTAGTTAACTAGTTTGACAATTACCATGTCATTTTGTATTTTTATATTATATAGTTAATAAACTTACTATATATGTCCAAGAGACCCCAAAGTGGTCCATTAATGATACACCTATCATGATATAAGTATCTTTGCCGAACCTTAGATATTTAGGAATCTAATATCAATTAATAACATAATATTTGTTTTAAAAACTCTGTTATGTGAATTTTGAAACTATTCAATAAATGATTTTTCTTTAAAGTCTTACCAACTTTATTAATTCAAACGAAATTCATTTAAGAAATCTTATAATGTCATAATTTTCAATGAAATTCATTTATGTCATAAAAACAATCAAATTATATTAATTTTATCATTTATAATACAAATTATTTGATTCATTCATTAATAAGGAAAATACTACATCAATATTGTGTCATGAAAAAATATTAATTATTAAATGTCTAAAAATTATATATAAAATAAAATTATGTAGGAAATATTTTTATCTTTATAATGAATATTTATAGTCTAAAAAACAACATATATAACCCTATGTAATAATTGTTTTTCAAAAAGATATATGTTTATGTCTTTTTTGTATTTATTTTAACTTAATTAATATAAAGTGTCATTATCACTTACAACTGGCTCCATGGAGTCCCAAAATCGACCCAAAGATGGCCATGGTCGGGCATGTATCAACCAATAAGATTAAGATACGTTTTAGGGTAATTTAATATTATTATAATATTATTTTGTTACCCTTATTTACCGGATTTACCCTTTAACCATGGTAAATAAAATATTTACCGAAGTAATTATTCAAAATGTCTAAAAATAAAAGTTACCTATTTACACAATTTGGACATTCTGATTCGAAATATGGAATCCATTTTTCAAAATTCAAAACACAAAAGTGGCAGAAATTAATTTAAAATTAATTCCCGTTGTTAAAAAAAATGCATGTTTTTTAGAGATAATAACTAGCAAAAGATTGACACTTGTTCATTCCGGTTAAATTGTGAAATTATTTCCAATGACCAACACTGTTTTAAATGGTAAAAATATATTCTAAATATACTTTAAAACCACTCAAATTCATAATTTATCACTACTAATTATTTCGATTAAAAAAGTTGTTTTTAATTAAAATTTAGTAATTTTTACTATTCATCCAAATATAAATGTTATCCGAAAAGTTCCAAAATTTTACCCTAGGTTAATTTTGATATTCCGAATCCAATAATGAAGTCAATTTTAAGATATAAAATTTATAAAATTTCAAAAATTGGGTATTACTATTCATAACGGCTAGTTTGATTGGTTGTGGTGTGTGTTAGAATACGAAGTTGCGTACAACACATGATATTGTATTATTCAACGAGAAGAGTACTGTGGAATCTTTGGGTGTTACAATGTTAAATGGATTTTTTTAGATAAATGGGACTTATTAGTGTTTTCTAACGACTTTTGGAATTACATATTTCTATTTATTTATTTTAAGTAAAATTAAATGAATAGTGTCTAAATTGGAAAAAATGATATATTTGAAAATAATATTTTATTGAATTACTTAAAAATCATATAAATATTAATATTGGATAATGGGGATAATATATGCTATAAAATTTCATCCATTTTCCATTTATAATATATTTTGAGCCATTTGGATTGAGAATGACTTTAATATATTTTAAAATTTTATGAAACTTCAATGGTGCCCCACCCCTCAATTATAAAAGCACATCCAGTCTCTATCTTTTTCACTCCACTTTGAGAATTAAATATAAACTAAACTCTTAAAATTTATCATATAAACTACACTATACACATTCTAGAGTTTTTTCCATCCCAAAAGACCAACCCTATAAGATTTAATAAGAGATCTACAAGAGTTATTTCAAAGAATACGTAATCACATTAACCCATAAGTTTCTTTTTAATTATTATTTTAATACCTATAAATCCATTTTATTCTTCATAAAATAATAATTTTAGTGTCTTAAATATACTTAAATGTTATTATTACTATTAAACCTCCTTTATTCACCCTCTTTCTATCAAACGAGAAGTGAAAATTACAGCCATGTTTATGTATGATTTACCATCTCCACATAGCGATAGATTTCATTTCTCATTGCCATATTTTAGCGATGGATATTATAATGGTTTTAATGATTTATATTATACTTATTAAATAATTATACTATTGTAATTATAATATAATATCTAATTTCTTACCTACGAAACTGTAGGAAAAAAGATAACATTGATCGTGTGTACATTTGTACAACCACATCCACAAAGCAATGTGATTTGTTTCTAATTTTTATTTTAATTTTATGGCAATTGGATTAATTTAATGAATATATTATATATAGATATATATTACAATAATTATTCATAAAAGGTGATTTTTTATTTAACTTTCTTTTTTTCTATCCATCAAAAAAATGAAAACAACGTTCATGTGTACTAGTGGCATACCATCTCCATGAACCATGCAATTCATTTTTAAATATGCATCTTTTATGAAAGACTATAAACATGTATATAATATAAATATATATGATATTTATATAATTATTAACATTATGGAGATGATTTAACCATAATCAAAATACAATTACCATAACTACCAAACCAAAACATACCTGAAAAACAAATGATATATCACCTAGAACAGTGATTCTAATAATGAAGTGTAAACAAACGGGTGATAAAATTTATAAAAATATAATATATTTTATGATATATATGAATATATATATTTAATATATTTATTATAAGTCTATATTTATTGTATAGTAGGTTAGAATGCATATGAAGGAATTTGGACATAAGGTAAGGGATTTTCGTCTCATTTTTATTTATATGGGACACATTCCTTATACACCACTAATTAATTTTGTGTGGTTTATATACTAACCATTAATAAATTTTATGATTATTATTATTAAAAATTTTAAATTTACATATCCATCTACGTTTAATTATTTCTTGGTGTTTATGATTCAAATTTTATAAAAGTTGTAAGGGTTTTATGATACAATCTCATAGTTTAACTGGATTATTTATAATAATGTTTTTCATGATGAAATATTATCATCCACCTCTAAATAAACTCGTGTATTTTATTATAATCTAGTTATTTTTATTAAAATAATTTTTTCTATTCATTTACGTCCCCTTATGTACTCATGAGACTAAAAATTTGAGTTTAAGAAAAATTAGCTTTATTTCTCTCTTCGATTGAAAACTGTTTTTCCATATCCATGTTTTCTAAAAATGATCTAAAGATGGTTTTTAGTATTATGATATGAATTGTTAAAGTGATTTTTACCAATACTTTACTTATTAAAAAATGTTTCAAAAGTAATATTCTTGTAAATTTTTGAATGAGGTACTCTTTTAATTTTTTTATAAAATTGTAAAAGGAATGTTTTATTTTAACATATACAAAATGATTGGAATTTCACACCATTATGACCACTAAATTCATTGAATATTACATTAAAATTTTAAATGTTTAATTAAAAAAATTATACTTTCTATATTAATTTGAAATTTTTTACATTTTAATGGAGTTATGTTAAAATGTTAAGGTTATTTTCCTAAAAAATGTGTTAATAGTCTTTTAATGGTATTTATTTTTATAAAAGATAATAAACCATGATGTCACTTATGTTATAATGGGGATATTATAAAAGGATACCATCTTTATTCTTTCTCTTGGTTGTTTTTTTAATGATAATATCTTTATAAGAATCTTTTCTATTCTACGGGTTATAATATGATGAAATGTGGAAATGTTTTTGATATATGTTCCTTTTCCATTGGTAATGATATGATGAAAATTTTTCCATACCCATTTATTTTCATGGGTTATTATATGATGAATGTTTTATAATCTTTTCACACATATGTATTGTTTTCCATTTGTGATGGTGGTTATTTTTTAACCATGTATAGTGGTCGTGTTATAACAAAGGATGTTGGTTAAATTATAACCAGGCACGATGGTCACATAATAACCAAGTATGGGTGGGACCTATATATCCTTCCAATTCATTGGTTAATGGTTGAAATCTCATGATATAGAAAAAACAATATTGTGGAGTGAACATAGTTTAGTTAGTGGATTTGTCCACTATGATAGTCATGGGAGTGAACCTTGACTACTGTGGTGGCTTGGGGAGTGAACTCATTCCACTATGATAGTCTCGAAAATAAGCCTTCAATATTAAGGAAATGATTTTCTATGATTATGTTTATTACACAGACTTATGATTTATTCCAATTGAATGACCTTATAACCCATTTTTTATATCCCTATGATTCATGTCTTATGAATTACAATGTTTTATGTCATAACAAAAAATTATGATATATGATATGCAGGTTATGATTTTTAAATGTTATGCCCTTGTTCTTACACCATTATGTTCATGTTGTGCTCATGTGATCATTGATATATTCCTTTTTTACCCTTACAAATCATCACAGATCACCCTTTCTTATGTTTTATTTCCCCATGTTATGAAGAAAGGTACAAAGTACGATATGTATAAGAAGGGTTCTAGTTATGAAAAAAATAGTGGGAGATGATCTAAATCTTTTATAAACATGTTGTTTATGACTCCAAGTATCCAAAGGAACTAGAAATATAAAAGTTCTACATGGATCATTATTTTTTGTAATGAATAGTCATCTTTTATCAAATGATATCAATTTATTAAATATATTGTTTATTATAGTTTGGATCAGAAAAATGATTAGTTATGCTTCGGAAAATAGGATGCAAAAACAATAGTGAGAACCCTAGGGATGATTCTCAGTATAGGATAACATCTTAATGTTTTAGTAATTACCATGAATGAGATAGGATAAACCTAAGATGTTGAATATTGAAAGTACAGGGTCTTGATTTAGACATATTATAAATGATTTTTCAAGAATATATGATTTTCCACAACGATTATTGTTACTGAAACAATGATTTTTGGTTTTACATGATAGTGTAATGAACCAACATGAGATGTTATCTTAATTGGTGCCTGAACTAGACCATCACATACCCGAGGAGCATCCCTGTTCTACCTGAGCTAATAAAAATCTTCAAGGGTATACAAGATCACTATAGGGGTGGTTTGAACCTCAACAGTTGAAATAAAATACAACATCCCAAAGAGGCATATAAATAAAAAAGGAAAAGCTAAAAACTAAACAAAATACATATAAATCAATAGCTTTCTATATAGAGATATAAGAAAAGATAAAATAAACAAAAACAGAAAACCAAAGTTACTAAAAAACATTATCCAACCAGCTTTACAAATCAATGTTCTAGTCATAATATACTCATGACACATAGGTCACCCCCATGATCATAACCACCAATTGTATCCAAGGAAAACGAAACTAGATCCAACTTGAAATAAAATACCTGAAAAATATGTGCATAATACATGAAGAAAACTTACCCACCAATGTGAGTATGTAGAGGGTGAGAAGAAGCCGGTAGGATACCACAATGAGTTCATTTCACTTCACTTATTTAAAAAACCAAATATCCTAGTTTGAAAAAAATGTGTCGAAAAATAGATTTTCATTTTAAATTTAAATTTATGGGAGAAAACAAGATTATAACATACACTTCCTCAAAGATCCACATTGAAAAAAATTCAAAAAATGGTGTTATTTCAAATTAAATCCAATTCCATGGGAAACAAAAACATTTTCTAAAAAATGTTACATTTAAAAATAAACCCACAAAGGGTTTTAAATATTTCAAAGGCTTATTTTTAAACCATACATTCCATTTAAAAATCATCTCCCACTATTTTTTGGAAATTTTACATATAATAAACACAAAGAACATAATTATAAAATGGAAATAATAATATAAACATGACCAAAAAGTTTCATAAATAATGACATTAAATAGAAGGAATAAAACTCGTCAAAAACATGACTAATCGATAATAAAAATCACATGAAACAAGTAAATCCATGGAATAAACTATACACATCACAAAATAAAAATTAAATAGTCTTAAAATAGATAAATATCATGTGTAAATACCATGAAGACTAACATGAATATAGTGGACATGAAAATATGAACCAAGATATCAGCAGAGAAGTAAAACATCCATCCACTAAATATATTTAAGTATTCACCTTGATAATGAATTAAATATCTAGATGTTATGTACAACTAAGTGGGTCTAGATAGTGAAAAACCTCAACTATCCCAAAAATTTCATGCCAATTCCCACATAGCTACCTTGATCACCGCCTGGAATAATAAAGAACGGTGTCCAATAAACAACAACATCATCACCAGATAAAAATAATCCCCTCAAAATAACAGCACTATAATATCCTTCCCACCTCTTGAACTACCCTAAAATTGAGCCCCAACATATAATCACAACATGAATCACAAAACAAAATATACATAACATGGATAAGTGCAACATCAATAAAATAAATTACGAATATTCAATAATCAACACTTCACAAGGTTCCAACTAATACTTCACTTTTATACACATAGAATATACATTTGAGAATCCTTTTTTCAATAAAACATGGAATGAGAACACAATTCTAATGAAAACATAATCATCAATGAGTAAAACCACACAACGCAATGGATATTCCATTTCACATTATAACAAAAAACCACACATAAAAATATGAAATCCCTCTTTTACACTATAAGTGAACCTACTTTGGAATCCTCACATTACATAAATCACCAAAAAAATTATTTATTTAATAAAACCAACCATATCATTTTATAAAAAATGGTAGTGTATAAAATTTCATTTAACATCAAGATATCATTTTAATAAATAAATTCCACAAAATTTTCACATTAAAATAAATCAATGCTAATAAAATCATTATAAAATAACATATGTTGTCCACACCATGATTATCTAGAAAAATTATTAATTTATAAAACCCAATAAATAATAGAACACTTTAATAAAATATAATAAAATGGAAACACTTACCTCATGTGACAGAACCATGTTGTATTCGACGAAATCCAGCAGAAAGGGACTCTAGGGATGAATCTCAAGAATTAAAAAAATCCCCAATTATATCCAATCCTAACAATAAATAACATCATGTATAAAAATTAGGGTTTGAAAAAAAAGAGTTAATAAAAAGAAAAAACAAAGAGGGTAATGTAAGAAAATATGAGAGGGGAATATTTGATGAAGAAATCATGCATATTTTCTTACATTTGGTGATAAATATCCCAAAAAGTTGATCATGATGAAGGATAAAGAAAGGTGGATCTCTCTAGTAGATACCCAACTAAGAGGAGATAAAATGGAATGTATAATAACTTAAATCAGGTTTTAGAAAATGTTATTTAGGTTTTAATGTGATAGATTGTTTTGTTTCACAGCTCTATAAATTTAGTGCACACCGTGAAAATGCTACTAGAAACATGTTTTTAGCTATTTGGTGAGTGTTTCATGGTTTGGTAAAATATTTTTGAAATTATATGACCTTATAAATTTCCCAAAACTCTAAAATGACACACCAAAATACTAGGGGAGTCCACCTAATGATCAATTAATTAATTGAACTCAACTTTGTGACATCGTAGCAGTAGCGGATGGATGAAACCCAAAGGAAACATTTTAATTCTAAATATAATATATAATGAAATGATTTTCCTCATACTGAACCAAATGTTATGGGAAATTGAATGAAAAATATCATTTTTATGGTCATAAATCTCTCCCATGTTATGAATCTTTCAAAACATCCAAATGAGAAATTGATAGAACAACATTCTATTAAGTCTTTCATGAGGCAACGACAACCTTATTTTAATAGTTCATCTAATCCGCTAGTTTTTTAATAATGGATCAGTACCACTGAAAATATATTATCCATTATTTAGTTATATTAACATGAGAATTTCTTTCAAGATGATTATTTTTTGGAAGTAAAATTAGATCAATTGTGGAATCTTCTTAAGAAAATGATGCAACATTCATACATTGACTCCATTGAGTGGGATGAGTTGAAGAGAATTTTTTTCTATAAGAACATTCCTCATATTCATAACATCAAAATAAAGAAGGGATTCCTTGAGAAAAAATATAAGGATGAATAATCTGTTGGTAACTGTGACGAATATTTTTTCAAACATGTGAGGTAATATTATAGTATTATCATATGACCTAAAAATAAGGTTGATCGATTATTCAGTGGATTAAAACCAAATATATGGTGTAAATTACCCATTAAGTACTTTATTAGATATGAAGATATCATTTTATGTTATATTAAGGTGGATATTATTATTATATTAAACAATAAATCTCATTATTTTTATAATAAAAGAATTATATAATTCAAAGGGAACTCTAAAACCATAGAGAAAATAATATGAGACATCTTTTATACTAAAATGGTGGAATGAAACATGGAAGAAATTGACATTAGGGGAACTGGTAAATCATTTTTGTATGTAAAGGATGTTTATTGTTCAATTGAATACAAAAATTATTGGAATAAGTTAATTAATGGTGAAGATAGAGGGAAATATTCACAAAATGCACAACCCACACACCTATGATTCAAATTCAAGGAGTATGAGCATTATATCAATCAGTTCCCAAATTTGAAGGTTAATGATAATGATTGATGTCAAAAACCTCTTAATCTATATTATAATTGGAAATATCATGAAACAACTATCTTTGACTAGGGGCATGATAACGATATAGTGATTTGAATACTGATCATGCACTCTAGATATTATAATGTCTTATTTGAGTCTGGATCTACTGACTCTTTTATATACAAATACTTTTCTAATGGTATCATTATAATACATCAGCAATTTTATGTTGAATTATAAGTGAAAACACTTAATGGTATGTTGATTACATATCAAGTCTAGGATTATTCTCCTGTAGAATATTGTGGGAATGTGCATCCTAAAAATATTTTTATTCTTCCTTTGGATGAGTTTAAAGTTATTTTGGGCATAGATTGGCAATCTATAAAAACATTTTGTATCAATATTTCATTAAGGTAAGTCATGTTTGGTATTATAAACAAACCTATGATTCTATATCATTGTGATGATAAATTTGAACATTAGATAGAAACCACAACCATTTTATATGTCATGATTCCTATTCAAAATTTGTTTGTATCTTAGATTGATGGGGGTAAACTCAACATCAATGATATGAACTTTGTATTAAATTTTTTTATATCTTTTCAGAATAATTTCCTTGTATTCCATGGAATTGTGATGTTTAGTTCTCAAAAGAACTCATACTTGGCTCTACAGCTATTTCAAAAACTCTAAATAGAATGTACCTGATTGTGCTGTATGAATTAATGAAGAAACATCAAGAGAATCTTGATAAGGTATTCATTCAGCCAGGTGCATCACCATGGGGTGCACCATTTCTTTTTTTATGAAGAAATACATATCAATGAAACTCTGTATTTATTATTGAAAACTCTACAATATCACCATCAATAAAAAGTATCATCTATCATATATTGATGATTTTTTTGATCAATTTCACATAAATCAATAATTTTATAAGATTGATCATCATTCTGAATTTCACCAATTGAGGGATAATAAAGGGGATATACCTAAAACATCATTCTGTACAATGTATGGATAGAATGAATTTATAGTTATTTCATTGGGTCTTACTAATACCCACTTTATATTAAAGGATTTAATGGATAGATTATTTAGATGTTACCTTGATCATTATGTGGTAGTATTTATAGATGATGATCTTATATATTCAAAGAGAAAGGAAGATTTTAATGATAATGTGAGTATTGTGTTGAAGTCCATGTGGAAGGAGAGCCGTAGTTTATAATTTACCAAGAGTTAATATTGTATTTAGAAAGATTTATTCTTGAGTCATATAATCTTATGTGAGGGTATATTACTATATCCTTTAATGATTAATGTTACCGAACATTGGACCAAACCAAAAACTATGACTAGAATCCACATTTTTCTTGAATTGGTTGGAAATTATTAATTTTCTTGGATAATTTCTCATGATTGTCTAATCAACTAACCATGTTGACTTGGAAAGGAGTTATGTTCTTCTATATAGTTGAATGTGTGGAAAATTTCGAGGAACTGAAGATATGGTTAATCAGTGCATGTGTTCTTATTTTTCCCTATAGTGGTGAAGGGTTTTTAATATTTTTTGAAACATAAAAGAAAGGATTGGGATGTGTTATCATATAGAATTATATGGTTTTAGCTTATTCCTCATTCCAGTTGATGATTCATGAGAAAATTTACCTAACTCGTGCTTTTGAAGTTAGTGGTAGTAATTTTTTCATTAATGATAGAGGTGCATTATATTTAATAATAAAGGAGTTATATATATAATTATCCCAAATGTTTAATGTATATTTTCACACAAAAAGAGTTGAATATACACTAGATAATTTTGTTAGAGACAATTATAGATTATGACTGCTTAACACATTACCACACTAGGAGGGAAAAAAGAGTGGTATATTCATTGAGTTAAAAGGATCATAATAGTTAATCTATTATGTGGATCAAAAAAGATCTAATATTTCTATATTAGGAAAAGGGTTGATCATGAAACCCTGAAGGAAGGGTATATATCTTATATTTTTAAAATTAGTGTTCAACCATCTATCTAATTGATGATTAAAGGGGCACATAAGGATGATATGGAACTGCATAAGAAGGTGAAAAATGTTCCCAATTTTAAACTTGATTGTGATATAATGATAAGGTTTATAAAACATGTATCTATTTCGTTTATTCCAATTCTGAAAAATGAGTTGTTGGATGAAGCGCATATTTCACCATTCTCAATTCATCCTAGATTTACAAAGATGTATATAGTTATGAAAGAGTATTTTTGGTGTAACTACATGGATTAATATATTGAAGAGTATAGTGAATGGTTCATGGTATTTTAGAATTTTAATTCCAGGAGACCTAGGTCTAAGGGGAAGTTATTACCAATACATATACCACAATGGAAATGGGAAAACATCCTAATGAACTTTTTCATTTGAATCCCCAAAATAAAGAAAGGGAAAAATGATATATGGGTTGTAGTTGATCAACATAAAATTTAATCAATCTTCATTTCCATTAGAGAATATTTCTTTTAGGATCATATTGACTAAATTTATATTTATAATGTAGTAAGGTATGATGGATTACCACATTATATTTTATCTAATCAAGATTTTATGTTTACCTAAATGCTTTGTTAGTGTCTTCAGTAGACTCTTGATAAAACTTTTCATTTTAATATGACTTATCATACTCAGATAGATGGTTAGTATTAGAGAATAATTCAATCCCTAGAGGATATGTTGATATATTTTTCATGGGATTTCAATGGGGGTTGGGATCAACATCATCCTCTTGTTGAGTTTTCTTACATCAATTGCTTTCAATAATATATTTAGATAGATACTTATTAATAACTCTATGTAAATAATTGTAGAACTCCAAAATTTTGGGATGATATTGTAAAAATAAAGCTAATGGGGTCTGTGATAGCTGAGGAAATGAATGAAAAAGTCAGAACTATTCAGCAGCACATCAAAGCTGCCATGAGTCGATGATAAGATTTATGTTCATAGTTATCAGCATGATCTATAATTTCACATTTGTGATAATGTGTTTCTTTGAATTTATCAATGGAAAATGTAATGAGAATTTAGAATATTGTAAATTTTATCCCTAGGTATATTGACCCATTCTATATTCTTGATTGAGTAGGGATGGTAGATTATCATTTGGAACTTTCATCGTACCTTTCTAATGTTCATGATGTGTTCCATGTGTCTCTTTTGAGGAAGTACATACGTGGTATATCACATGTTATTAAATAAAAGTTAATTCCTCTAGAAAAGGATATTTCATTTGAATAAAAACTTCTATAAATCATGGATCGTAGTGATAAAGTGCTACAGAACAAGACTACTATCCTAGTGAATGTTCTTTGGAGAAATCACAAATTCAAAGTTGTATATTGGAACCAGAGGGTGTTATGAAATAAATGTGTCCATATATGTTTATATTGGAGTGATGAATTTATTTGTAAAAACTCAATTCAAATAGGGTATAATGTAACTCATGTAGGTTTTATAAAATATATTTCTAATAAATTTAATTTTTTCAATGGATTTTGTTACACCCAACACTAACATTAAACTGACCATGATATTATATTATATTATAATTATCACCTAGCCATTGGATTGGATGGTATGAATAGAGCTAGATAAATTATGAAACATTTTTGGTTACATATAAATGAATAATTCTTTATCAATTAATAAGAAATAAATATAAAAAATAATTGAATGTAAAAGATATATTTTTTTGGAAAAATCTATTTTTATGCACACAGTGTATTTTTATATTAATTAATATAATTAATCACTATTGATGAATTATTTTAATATAATATATATTTATATATTAAATAAAAAAATTACATTCATTTAATATTTTTTCTAGGCATGGGATAAGAATAAAACAATTTTTATGCTTAAAATGTATTATTCCAAAAAGTGGTTTTGTCATTTATTGTGAGTTTGTTTTAAAATTAATTTCTTCCAATTATAGAAATTGAATTTGAAAAAATTTATTTTCTTATTTTGAATCATAGGGTTAAAATTTGATAAATAGTACCTCTTTATTATTAATCAATATAAAGAGTACTCATGGTAAAATTTATCACCTTGGTAAAGGGTAAATCAGGTTAATCTAGGATAAAAATAATTGATAAGTCCATAATTTTCATCCTAATTATTATTTAATTAATGTAATTATACCTTTATCAAATTAGGCTCCAAATTTAGTTGTTTAATGGATACTATTCAATGAAGATAAACTATATAATATTTAAATCCAAGAAACATACAAAATGTTACTCTATTAGTTTTAAATATCTATTATGTGTCCACATAGGTAAACAAGTGATTTATGAATAAATATATGTGTTTATTTTGATATTATTGAAATTTTTTTCATAATAAAAATTTATTTATATTATTTTTAATTATATAATGTCCTTGAATTCTTATGTAATAGTGATGTAGTATTTCTCCAATTAATTAAAAAATATATAAATTGTTTTTATGAATATAAAAATTAAGAAAATATGAGATATTAAATATATTAAAATAATTTTATAAATTAATATTAATTATTATTTTTATGTTAAATAATAATATTTTAATGATAACCTTTTCATTATTCCTTTTAAGTAATATTAAATGAATGTTATCTAAATTGTAAATTATGATAAGTTATGAAAATAATATTTAATTAAATTACATAAACAACATAAAAATATTAAAATAGTATAATGGGTTTAATATATGGTCAAATATATCATCAATTTATCATTTAGAAGAAATTGAGAACCATTTATCATGATAATAACTTTAATACATTTTAATCTTTTACGAGATTCCAAGGGTGCAACTCCCATCAATTATAAAAAGGCACTCATACTTTCAATTATTCTCACCACATTGATCCTTCTAGATAAAAAAATATACCAATTTAAATTATAAAATCCACTATACACATTATATATGTTATGGTCTTCCCAAAAGTCCAACACTATAACCCTTAAGAGGATGTTTAAAGGAGTTATTTCAAAGAAGAGGTAATCACATTAACTGGTCAATTTCTTTTTAATTATTATTTTAACACCTATAAATATGTTATATTAGACAGAAAATAATAATTTCAATATAAAAAATATATTTAAATTTTATTATGATTATGAAAACTACTTAATTCACCCTCTTTCCATCGAATGGGATGTGAAAATATTGCTCGTGTGTATGTACAACTTACCGTCTCTATGTAACGATATAATTAATTTCTCATTTCTATATTTTATGGATGGTAATTATGATAGATTTAATATTTATGTATTATATTTTTTACTTTACTATACTTTTTTCGTGATAATATAATATGAACCTTCTTATCTTCAAAACTTTCCGAAAACAATAACATTGATCATGCGTACATGTGGACTACCTCCTCCACGAAGCACTGTGATTCATTTCTCATTTATGATTTACTTTGATTGTTATAAAGATTAATTTAATTAATATATATGATATATTTTATATAATAATTATTCTATAATTTTGGGTTATTATTTAACTTTATTTATTTCCACCCATCAAAAAAATGAATATATCATTCTTGCATACGTAAGGCCTACCATTACCATGAATGATGTCATATATATATATATATATATATATATATTTCATGAATGACTCTAAACATGTATATAATGAATATATATGATATTTATATCATTATTATTATTATAAATATGATCTAACCATGATCAAAATACAGGGAACAAAACTATTGAACTAAGACCAAAATGAAAAATGATGCAGATATCACCCAAAACAAAGATTTTAATAAAGAAGTGTTTACAAATGGATGATAAAAGGTTATAAAAAATCATATATTGTATGATATATATAATTATAGTTATATAATATATTTATAATAAATTTCTATTTAGTATATAGTAGGTTACAATGTGTATGATGTATGTCTGACCAAAGGTAAGATATTTTCATCTCCTTTTAATTTTTGTGGGAAACATGCCCTATAAACAACTTGTTTCTTTTATATGGAATATATAATACACATGAATTTTTTTATATTTTTATCATGAAATTTTAGGGATGTACATATCCATATAAGTTTATTTATTTTAGGAGACTTATGATTCCAAATTTACAAATGTGGTATGGTTTTTATGTTACAATCTCATTATTTATCCAGATTGTTTATGATTATTTTTATGATAATGAAATATTATAACGTAAATCTCAAGAAACTCATTAATTTTACTATTATCTGGTTATTTCAGGAAAATATATTTTTTCCTTTCATCTAACTCACCTTAATTACTCAAGAGACTGAAAATGTGTTATAAAAAATCGACATTATTTTACTCTTCAATTGAAAAACCTTTTTCATCAATGTACATTTTTTTTAAAAAAAATTAAAGAAGTTTTTTAATATTATACGTTGATTTTTAAAATTATTTTTTACTCATATTTTACTTTTTCAAAAATAGTCCAAAAGTAATCTTCTTTTCATCTTCTGAATGAGGGTTTTTTTTATTTTTTTACAAAAGTTTAAATGTAATGTTTTCTTTAAACTTATACATAATGAATAAAATTTCCCTCCATATTGACCACACAATGCTTTCAAGATTCCTTTAAAAAAATTTATGGAAATATTTAAAGAAAAAAATTTCCACAATATTTTGGATGTTATTATATTTTAAAGAAGTGATTTCAAATGGAAAGGTTATTTTCCCTAAGAATGTTTTAATGATCTTATAATGGTATTTTTATTCATAAAAGATAATAACCATTGATATATATAACACATTAATGGGTATGTTATACAAGTATACCATCCTTATTCTTTGTCTATTTGGTTTATGTTTATGATGACAAGATGTTTTTGAAACCTATTTATTTTCCACTGGTTATATTATGATGAAATAATGAAATGTTTATGAAACTCGTTCCTTTTGAACAGGTTATGATACAATAACATGTTTAAAAAATAATTTCTTTTGAAGTTTTATTATATAATGAATGTTTTATAGTCTTTTAGCACACATATGTATAATTTTCATTATGGTATGATGTTTAAATTATAACCAAGGATTGTGGTCACATTATAACCCATGATGTTGGTTAAATTATAAGCAAGGATGGTGGTCAGGTTATAACCAAGAATGGGTGGGACCAATATCTCCCAATAATAAATTGGGTAAATATTGATATCTTAAGAGATAAATAGGATTAAAATAAGGAGTTAACCTTGTTCAGTGGGGATAATTGTCGAATATGACAGTCATATGAGTCATCCTTGAATACAATGATTGTTTGGAGAGTAAACTCATTTTTCTATGATATTCTTAGCGATGATCCTTGAATACTAAAGAAATTATTTTATATTATTGTGTATATCCCAAAATTATGTATTATACCAATTTTATACTCCCATGGTTCATTTTTTAGACTCTTTTATAATACATTATTTTATGAATTTTCTATTTTTATGCCATGACTCTTAATTATGATCTATGATATACAGTGTATGAAATTAAAATGTTGTGTACATGTTCTCATACCATTATTTTTATGTCACACTCAAGGGATCATTCATGTATCACTTGATTACTGTTGATAAGCATCTGATCTCACCCTTTATTAAGATTCATTTCCCTAGGTAGTGAAAAAGTTACTATGTATTATATTTTTAAGAAGTGTGCTATTTATGATGAACTTAGTGGGTGACAATGTTGATATTTTAAGAACTATTTTTTTATGAGTCCAAGTATACAAAGGCACTATAAATATAAAATGTTAGCCGGTATTTTTAGGTAATTTAATAAATATTCATTTTATATGATTTCATATATATATATAATGTATTGGGGGTTATAATATGTATTATAGAAAAGTTTTGTAAATACTTGAAAATATGGATTAGAAAAGATTAATAGGAACCATGGTGATAATTCCAATAATAGGATAACATCCTAATGTTTTATTAATTACCATGGATAACATAGATTAAACCTATGGTTTCATATCCTGAAAAGAAGGTTTCTTGATTTAGACATATTATAAATAATTTTCACTGACTATATTATTTTCCTCTATGGTTATTGATTCTCACACTATGATTTTTATTTTTATTTGATGGATGTCACCCAATGGAATCATGCTAATGAAGAATGGGATAAGCAATGCAGTAATTTTCCCATTCTGAAACTGAATGTTATAAGAGCTAGAATACAAAATATTGTTACTATGATCCCACAAAATTCTCATTATATGAATCATGATAAAGTTCTAAATGAAAAATTGTGGGAATAATGGCCTATTGAGTTTTTCATGAGGAAACATCATCTATATTTTAGTGGTTCTATTTAGCAACTAGTTTATGAATAGTACATCAGTACCAATAAAATGATATTTTCCATTCATTGGTTCTTGTAACCTGATAAATTTATTTTAATTGTAAATAATTTGGATGGTGAAGAAGATCAGTGGGGTCTCTTATCAAGAACACGATGCAACAAGAAGAAATTGACTCTATGAAGTGGGGTGAGTTTAAGATCATATTTTTCAATATTTACATTAATTATATTCTTTTTTTGAAAATAGAGAAGTGATTGCATGATCCAATGTAGAAGGATGATGAATGAATTGGTACTTAAGTGGAAATATTACAAGTCCTGCAAGGTAGGCTTCTAGAATTATCATCCAAACTAAAATTAAGGTCTATCGATTCTTCGGTGCCTTAAAACCATGTCAATGAAGGGTATTATACATTAGGGACATCAGTGTCTATGAAGAAGTCATTCCATTTTCCATTAATGTAGATATGGATATTGGGTTTACCCATAAATCTCATTATTTTGATATGAAAAGTAATATCGAATTCAACAGGAATTCAAAAAACCATAGTGAAAAAAAAGATGTGACTTCTATTATGCTCAAATTTTAGAAAGAAGCATGGAAAAAGTTATCTTAAAAGAACTGGTAAATTTTTATATGGGTAAAGGATGTTAATTGGTAAATATAATACCACAATGATAAGAAGATGTTAAATAATGATGTTAATAGAGTGAAATCTCTATAGAATGCACCACCCACACTCTAGTTTTCAATTGTAAAAATTATGGTCATTATTTCAACCAATTACTAAACATTAATTTTAATGATTATGATCATCATCGGAAACCTTTTAATACTATATATAAAGGGAAATATCGTACAATAACTGTATATGATGAGGTAAATGATATGAAATGGTGAAAGGTACACATACCATCAACTCTAGAACTACAAATTTTTATTGATTCTGGATCTACCCACTCCTTTATATCAAAATAATTTTCTAAGGGTATCAATATAAAACCTCAATGATTAAATGTTCAATTATAAGTGATAAAACTTAATGGTATGATTATCACATCTCAAATATGTGATTCTTCTCTGGTTTATGTTAATGGGAATGTACTTCCTAAAAATAATTTTATTTTTCCTCTATTTGAGTTTGATTTTATTTTGGGCATGGATTTCTTATCCATAAATAAATCCTGAATTAATTTATGAAGAATGTCAGTAATTTCTGATATTATGAACCAAATTATATCCATATATCAGTGTGATGATAAATATGAACATTATCTTGAAATTATATACATTTTATAAGTCTTTATTCTTATTCAAAATGGGTGTATATATCATATGGTTGGGAATTAACTCAAAATAAAAGTTATGCCTATTGTGTGGAAGTTCCTTTATGTCATTTCAAAATAATTTTTTGGTCTTCCACTAAATCATTATGTTGATTTATTAATTTAACTCATACATAGTTCTACACCTATTTTATATAATTCATATAGAATGTGCTCGATTAAGTTGTAGGAACTAAAAACGAAACTCCTAGAAAATCATGAAAAGGGATTCATGCAACCAAGTGCGTCACTATTGGGTTCACCAGTTATTTCTGTTATGAATAATGATTGAACAATGAGACTTTTTACTGATTATTGAGAACATAACAAGATCATTTTCAAGAACAAGTATCATAAATCCCATATTTTTGACTTGTTTGATCAATTATGTGGAGCCCAATTTTTTCTATTGCTGATCATAATTTTGGTTATCATAAATTGAGTTTACCTTGATTAGTTTAAGGTAGTATTTAAATATTATACTCTAATATATTTAATATGCAGGGAAGATCAGGATAGTCATTCTAGAATTGTACTGATTACCCATAGGAAGGATAAGTTTTATGTAAAATTTACCAATTATGGATTTGGGATTTGGAATGTTTCATTATTGGGTCATATGATCTCAAGTGAGGGTATATCAGTAGATCCATCAAAGAAAGATGTTATTGAACATTGACCTAACCTAACAAATTTCACGTTGATCTATACATTTCTTGATTTGGAAAGATATTATCAGTGATTTATGGATAGTTTCTCATGAATTTATAATCCACCCAACATGTTGACTCAGAAAGGATATATGTTCCTTTGGCAGATTAATGTGAATAAAATTTCAATAAAATAAATAGAAGGTTAGTTGGTGTAACTATACATGATTTATCCATCAGTGGAGATGGGTTTGTAACCTATAGTGATTCATTGAAGAAGGTATTGGGATGTCTTCCACAGAAGAGTGTTATTTTTATATATTATGCACCACACCAATTGTTGATTAATGAAAAATATTAACTAACTCATGATTTAGAGTAAGAAATGGTAATTTTGGAATTAAATATATGGAGGTATTATCTTTAAAGAGAATGGTGTGATATATATATATTTATTATAAAACTATAAGGGAAATTTTCACATTCAATGAGTTGAATATGTGCTATATAAGATGGTTGGATGTGATTAATGATTATAACTACAAAATAAATTGTCACCCTGGGAACGAAAACAAGGTAGAAGATGCTCTGAGTCCAAATAATCATACTAGTTTATCTTGATGAGGATCATTAAAGATCAAATATTCATATATTTTCAAAATTTCATCTAGAAATCTAAAGTAATGGGAGCAATCATACCTTTCTCAAATGAGTATTCATCCACATCTCCATGAAAATATTGAAGTGGCGTGGAAGGAAGAACTAGAACTATAGAAAGGTTGATAAATGTTCCTGACATAAACCATGATTGTGATCGAATGATAAGGATTAAGAACTATTAATGTGTTATACCATACCCTTTTTGAAAAATTATTTTTTTGGATGAAGCTCATAGTTCAAAATTCTCTATTCATCATGGATGTACAAATATGTATAGAGAATTGGTAGTGTTTTTTTGAGGGCCAGTATTTAGGGATATATTGGGGAGTGATTTAATGGTGCTTTGTATATTGACATGTTAAGGATGAGAATAAACATTCTAAAAGAATGTTATAACCATTACCCATACAATTATGAAAATGGTAAAACATCACCTTGGAATTTATCATTGGACTCCCAAAAACATTGAAAGGGTACAATGTAATATGGGTTGTAGTTGGTCACCTTAAAAATTCAGCACACTTCATTGCTATTAGTGAATATTTCTACATGGATCTTCATGACAAAACTTATATTAAGGAAGTGGTCAGGATGCATAGAGTACCAAATTTTTATTTATCTAATCAGGATTTGTGGTTAATTGTGATGTTCTGGTGAAGTCTTCAGGAGGGTTTGTATACAGTGTTGAGTTTTAGTCTGGCGTATCATCCTCAAAAATATGGAAAGTATGAGAAAAAAATTCAAAACCCTATAGGATATGTTAAGATATTTTTCTATGGATTTCAAAGGTGGTTGGGATCAAAATCTTCCACTATTTCAGTTTTATTATAATAATAGCTATCACTCAGGCATTTAGATGGCTCATTATGAATCCCTCAATGGAAAGAACTGTATAAAACCAACTTGTTGGGATGATATTGGAGAAATAATTCTAATTGGGACTATTCAATATAACAAAATGACAAAAAAATTCAGAACCATTTTTATCAAATCATGCATACACAAATCAATAGAAAAGATATGATGAAAATCAATAGTGTGATCAGGAATTTTATGTTGGTGAGAAGATGTTTCTATGAATTTCTCCATAGAAAAAGGTAATGATATTCAAGAATAAGAGAAATACTAACCCTTGGTATATATGCCCTTTCAATATTCTTAATTGAGTAAGTATGGTAGCTTATCGCTTGTCATTTCTATCAAACCTCTATCATGTTCATGTTATATTCCATAAATCTCTCCCAAGGATGTATATACCAGATCCATCAATGTAATAAAATCGTAGGTCATACAACTAGAACATGATCTTTCTTATGAAGAACAACTGGTAAAAATATTTTATTGTATAGATAATGTGTTATGGAACAAGAATAATCACCTGGGGAATGATCTCTTGAGAAATCACAAATTAAAATAAGCTACATGAGAACCTAATATGTATTGAAACAAAGATATCTTATCTCTTTTTTATCAGAATGAATAATTTAAATGGAAGAAATTGTTTTAATGGTGTTATAATGTAACAACCTGAGATTATATGAAATATTTTCCAAATGAATTTAATTTCTTCAATAGAATTCATAACAAATAACACCATGTTTAAATAAATTGTGATATACGATTAAATTAGAGTTATCTCCTAGGTATTGGTTTGGTAGGTATTAATAAGACTAACTATCTTAAGAAAATATTATTATTACATATAAATAATTTCATTAGGAATAAATTAATTAGATATAAAAATAAAATCATATAAAAGTAAAAGATATATTTTTCTAAAAAAACAATTTTTATCCAGACAATATATTTTTATTTTAATAAATTAAATTAATGAATACTAATGAATGATTTTAATGAAATATATATATATTAAATAAAAAAATTTAACATCCATTTAATATTTTTTCATATTTATTGGATAATAGTAAACCAAGTATTATGCTTAAAAATATATTTTTCTAAAAAACATTATTCATCAACTATTTCTTGCTTATTTTAAAATTAATTTTTTCCACTCATAGAAATTAAATTGGATAAAATGGATTCCAATTTTGGAATAATGAAGTTCACATTTGGTAAATATGCCCTTTTTATATTTTATCAATATGAATACTAATTGTGGTAAAATTTCTCACCTCGGTAAAGGGTAAATCATGTTTAACTTGGTTAAAACTAACTGATATGACCCTAATATTTCAAACTAAATTTTATTACATGAAGGTAATTAAACCCTTATCATATTATGATTGAAATTAATTTATTAAATCAAATCATTCCAATGAAAATGACCTATATAATATTTAATTCAATGAAAGATACAAAATAGAACTCTCTTAGTTTTAAATATATCTTATGTGTCAAAATATGGAAACAAGTAATTTCTGATTGAATATAAGTAATTATTTTAAGATTAATGAAAAAAATTTGATGATATAAATTTATTTATAATATTTAGTAATTATATAATCTTTTAAAATTATTATGATACATAGATGTAGTATTTCACCAATTAATAAAAAATATATATAATGGGTTTTAAAATATTAAAATTAATATAATTTGAGTTTTATAATTTTTTCCATGATTTTTTACATGAATATGAGTTATTAGTGTTATTTAAAAGTATTATTTTTTAATTAAAATGATTTATTTATTTATTTTATGTCAAATTAAATGAATATTATCGAAATTGGAAATTGTGATATTTTTTGAAAATATCATTCTATTAAATTACTTAAAATCATAAAAATATTAAAATAGGGAAATGAGGTAAATATATGTCCTAATATTTAATCCCTTTGTCATTTATACTACATTGGGAAACATTTTTATATATATTGACTTTAATATATTTCAATCTTTTAAGAAATTTCTATGGTTCCCTCCCCTAAATTATAAAAGGGCGCGCCACAATTCTCTTCTTCAAACCACATTGAAACTTTTTTCTTGAAAAAATATAAAATGTTATATTCGCTGTATCCCTATAAATATTATATATGTTCTAGTATTCCCAATATATCATCCCTATAACCCTCAAGAGAAGATAAAAAGGAGTTATTTCAATGAATTGGTAATCACTTTATTCAGTCACATTCTATTAAATTATTATTTTACAACTAAATGAATTCTATTTTTTATTAAATTATAAATCTAGTATCCTCAATATAATAAAAATATCTTATTATTATGAAACCACCTTTATTCACCCTCTTTCAATCAAATGTGAACTAAAAATGTCGCTTCTGCGTACGTACCACTTACCGTCTCCATGTAGCAATACAATTTATGTCTCATCGCCATTATTTATAAATGGGTATGATGGTTTTATTTTTTATAAAGGATAATTATGAAATTATTGTACTTTTGTAATGGTAATATCATATCTACCTTATAAACATTAAAACCATTGGAAAATTATAATATAAATTGTAATGAATTATATTATTCCTAATTTTTTTATAAAATTATTTGGGAAAATTCTGAGACGAGCCACTCATACGTTGTGTGATTATGAGGCTCGGTGTGACTGAAAAAATTCATCAAAAATGTTATTTTTTTAATAGAATTCATACATGGGTTTCTTGAAAATTTAAATATCTTTTAAAAAGGTGCATGGATCAGAAATCTAAGTACATCGTTGAGCTCAAAATGAAGGATTTACACTTGGTGCGACCTAACTTTGGTTGGAGCATGTCATCTGAAGAAAAAGTCACCTATGACAAAACCATAAATAAAATAATTAAATAAAATTCACTACTAAAGATAGTGCTTTTATTAGATCAAGAAAATGATTTTAACAGTGCAAGAAAAGTGTTATTAATTTTAGTGAAGATAAGGGGGGTCCCTATTCAGAGCTCTAAAAAATCGCTAATTAAGGGTGTCCATTATCCTCACAAAAAAATTGATAAATCCCCCCCCCCCATTAACATCATTATTTTAGCATGGATAAGAGAAATGTTTATCAGCGTTATTTTAAGCACTGATAAAAGAACTCTTTTTTGGCGTATTAATTAGTGATGATAAAAGGTGCCTTAATCAGCACTCAAAATCACATTGATAAAGAGAGCTCTTATCAGTGATCAAAATAATGCTGATAATGGCCTAGATTCCTTTAATTTTTTGTTTATATAACAGCACACCCACAAAAAATGTAACACCTTGACCCCAGTTACCCAGAGTCAGTGCATTATTTTAATACATTGGAATGATTACAAGGAATCAAGTCCCAAAGGACCGAGCGGTTTAGCAGTCTTGGAAAATAGATTACATACATGAATGTAACATTACACATCATAACATACAAAACAACATATATAATCATTTATGAATGCCATTATTCCCTTAACTTATCCCTACATATCAATCACAATACACTTCTTGGAATCCTGGGAAAAATATAACATAGAAAGGGGTGAGCTCAGATGCTCAGTAAGGATAACAATGTAGAAAAAACATTCATAAATAAGCATAAACATTTAAGGCAATGTATACCTAAAAAAATCCTTTTAAACTTGAAATTCATCATATTATGGAAAAAATAAAATTAAATAATTTCATTTACTTATTCACATGGATATTCTACTAGATGAATAATCATATGGAATATACCTAAACACTTTCATAATGATGGAATGCATAATTCCAGACTATCATAACCACAGAGTCCATGAATTGTGCCAAGACTACAAATAAGATTTTTGTCAAGGCCTTATTCCAAGACACTATTTTGTCTCATGAGACCTACCGATGCATCGAGGAGCTGTAGCGGGCTCCACCCGTCACTTTCTATGTCCAATGCATTCCTCATATGAATAGGATTAATCGTAACATAAACATCTGTAAAAAAACTAGCATAAGAAATGTCAATAATTTCCCCATAAACCATGAATTGTATAGAAATAACACATCCACAGTCAAAAAAAATTACAAAACCTTCAATACAATATCGAAGTTTTTTATCATAATAAATCATCTTCAAATAATATTAAAATCCATCAAAAGATGTTGACATAGATGAAATCGAAACTATTTGAGAGAAATAAATTTTTTTTCAATCATTTAAAAGTCACATAATTATAAAAGAAAACATTTACTTTGAAAATATTCTTATAAGATTATATGGGATGCTTCGGCGATTTTATAACAGCGGAAAATAGTCGAACTCGTCGTATAAGTTAAAAAGAGATTCCTACCTTAATTTGGTCGAAAAGGTTTAAAAGAACCTTGTTTTGAAAACGACAAAAAGATTCCTTTCAAAACATTTTATATAATGTAAAACAAGGGTTTAAATGAAATTAACCCATAGTCTAGTAAATAGTAAAAAAATTTGGAATACATTTTTAAGAAATATGGATGTGATGATAAAGAGGTCCCATTAGGTAATTACGTCTAAACAACCTCTGATAATGAAGAGATTGTGAAATAAACCCTTAATTTGTACATTACCGTGGTCGAGGGTAGGTTTACCTCCTATATAATAGTTTTATCATTGTAATTAAATTTTACAAGAATCATATACATAAATATGATATCATATGTGATCTTTTAATAGTGCTTTGTTAAAAATATTTTAGTATTATGGTCGTTTCGGGTGCTCACTTACTCATTTTCTTTTATATGTTTTGTTACATAAGTCATGTTTGTTATCCATAGGTTGTATCTAATACATATACATAATGAAATCAAGTAATTAAACATTATTTTTTATCATAAAATTAGAATTAGAGTTGCATGGATGCGATGGGTAATGAATCCCATCGCATTCGTCGAGACGATAATCCGTACGTACACACGAGCGACAATATCATTCTTTTGAAATTAAAATAATTTATAATTGGATGTTATATCATATATACATAATAATTATCATGTTATATTTATAATTTACATAAATTACATATCATTATCATAAACATACAAATAATAATGTTTTGAATAACAATTACACCACGACGTGGTGACGGTAAGCTGTACGTACGCACGTACGGTGAAATGTCATTCAAATGATGGATAGAATAAGGAATATAGTTGTAAAATATTTATAATAACATAAAAGTATATATAATATACTTGAGTTATTATTTTAGAATGGAAATAACAATGAAAGAAGATGTTGAAGAAGAAAGGAACCTGAAAGAGGGTGGTGAAAACATAACCTCTTCTTGGGGTTCTTCCTTTTGATTTGTTCAAAAGGGCTCTGTAGGATGGATTTATGATCAAACTAAGTATACTAGGTTAAATTTAGGGATGTTGAGAGAATATTTGGTCTGGTTTTGGCCGAGATAAAAGGTTTTGATGGTGTGAATTAGAGGGAAGGAGATGTGCCCTTTTATAAGAGGGGTGAGGGGCACCTTAGGAAAAGCTAGAAATATTATTTTATAATAAATTCATATTCGGTTTCTAATGGATCCAAAGTGAATTATTTATAGGATATGGTGGGAATGGGTCAAAATCCACTCAAAAAATATATTTTAGATAGTTTTGGTCACTATATTAACCTTATCATATATATTTAACTCGTAGTTAAATAGTTTGACATTTACCAAGTCTCTTTGTATTTTTATATTATATAGTTAATAAACATACTATATACCTTTAAGAGACCCCCCAAGTGGTACATTAATGATAAAACTATCATTATATAAGTCTCTTGGACTAACCTTGGATTTTTATGAATTGAATATCAATTAATAATATAATATTTGTTTTAAAAACTCCTTTATGTAAATTTTGAAAATATTTAATAATTGATTTTTTTAAGTCTTAACAACTTTATTAATTTGATCCAAATTATTTCAGAAATCCTAACATGTCATATCAACCAATAAATTTTTTGGATGTGATAAAAATATTCAAATTATATTTATTTTAATATTTATAATACTAATTATTTGATTCATTCATTAATAAGGAAAATACTTTATCATTATTGTGTCATAAATAAATTTGATTATTCAACGTCTAAAAATTATAAATAAAATACCATTACGTGGGAAATATTTTTAGCTTTCTAATTAATATTTATAGTCTAATGTATAACATATATGACCCTATGTAAAAAAATTCCTAAAAGATATATGTTTATGTCATTTTTGTATTTACTTTCTCATAATTAATATAAAGTGTCATTATCACTTACAAATGGATCAATGGGGTCCTAAAATAGACTCAATGATTCCCATGTTCGTTCATGTATCATCCAATAGGGTTATAACACGTTTTAGGGTAATTTATTATAATTATAATGTTATTTTTTTACCCTTATTTAACGGATTTACCATTTAACCATGGTAAGTAAAATATTTTCCGAAAAAATTATTCAAAATGTCTAAAAATAAAAGTTAACTATTTACACAATTTGGACCTCATGATTCTAAATATGATATCCATTTTTCTAAATTCAAAACACTGAAGTGTCAGAAATTAATTTAAAATTAATTCCCACTTTCAAAAAAAAAGGATGTTTTTAAGAAATAATAACTATCAAAAGATTGGCACTTCCTTATGTCTAGTTTAAATGTGAAATTAGGTCCAATGAACAACATTAAATTAAATGGTAAAAATATATTCTAAATATACTTAAAAATCACACAAATACATAATTTATCACTATCAATTATTTCGATTAAAAGATTTGTTTTTAATTAAAATTTAGTAATTTTCACTATTCATCAAAATATGAAAGGTATCCGAAAAGTACCAAATATTTACAATAAGCAAATTTTGATATTCCAAATTCAAAAATGAATTCCATTTTAAAAGGTAAAATTTATAAAATTTCAAAAAGTGGGTATTACTATTGATAATGGCTAGTTTAATTGGTTGTGGTGTGTTAGAAATCGAAGTTGCGTACAACACACACTACAATATTATTCAAAGAGAAGCGTACTGTGGAAGCTTGGGGTGTTACAAAAAACACCTAAAAACACACACACCACACCTAAACAAAACATCACCTTAAAAACACCCCCATGAACAAACCAACACACAAAAGGACTTGTAATGAAATGCTATATAAATTTCAAAAAATGTTTTATATAATTACATTTACAATTATCCAAAAAACAGTTAAAAACATTAATCTTTAATCCTTTTAATCACTAATCACCTCTCAAAAATGTCCAACCATAGTATTAGTGGCTAAAAGAATCATCCCAACTCATGTAAAAACTTACACCTATATTAGAAATCAAATATTATGTTAGTAATACTTTAATGAAATAAAATATACATTAATATGAATGAATACATAAATAAAACACAAATTTTTAATAAAAAATTCACATTTGGAGTTATAATGGTCATACCGTGAATCGTATTATGGTGGGGTTGATTCCTTCACAACACAAATGAGTTATGTACCATTTTCTTAAAATATAAAAACAATCCAAATGGGTTTTCTTGGTTTTGAGTATGTCCCTTGTTTTTTTACTAAAATTAATATCAAATTTAAATGAAATACATTTATTTATATCAATCATGTAATTTATCGTATTAAGGAATGGTTGATTCTGAAACATCACAAATGAATCATGGATCATTGCTCTAAATTGTAAAAACAATTCGAATGGGTTTTCTCGGTTTTCATTATGACAGTTTTGTTTTTTACTGAAATATCATTTCAAATTGGAAACACCCATTTTGAGTCATACTAGTCTCATAGTGCATTGGTTTGAGAGGAAAATAGTTCTTAAATGTCACAACGGACTTATGAATCTTTGTTATAAATTATGAATATAGTTAGAGTTAATTTTCTTGGTTTTCAGTGAGTGAAAGTTTTTTAGGTAAAATGTCAATTATAAACTAATAAATGTCAATTTTAGTTATACGTGTCACAATATGCATCATATTGATGTGAAATTGATTCCTACACATCAAAAATGACTCATGGTTCATTTTATTAAAGTATCAGAACAATCCTAATGTGTTTCCTTGGTTTTTAGAATGTTAAGTGTTGTTTTTTTATAAATTAATGATAATTTTAAATTAAAACACATTTTGATTTATACTGGTAATATAATTTTTGATATTGAAGTATGGTTAATTTTAACATGTCATAAATGACTCATGGATCATTTTTCTAAGGTATCAAAACAATCCAAATATGTTTTCTTGGTTATAAATATGTTAGTTGTGTTTTTTTAATAAAATATCATTTAAAATTGGAAAAATGATTTTTGAGCTATTCCAGTCTTATCGTGCATCAATTTGATTTGAGACACCTTCATACTCATCATAAAATACATAGTAATCAATTTCATAAATTATGAAGGCATTCATAAATTTTTTTTGGGTTTTTAATGTGTGAATGATTTTAAGCTAAAATGTAAATTTTAAACTGATCACAAACACATTTATTCATAAAACACAATATATTGAGGTGTGGTTGACTCATACACATCACAAATGACTCATGTATCATTTTCCTATAGTATCAAAAAATAAAAATGTGTTTTATGTTTTCCATCGGGTCAGTTGTTATTTTTATTGAATTAATGTCAATTCTAAATAAAAAGGTACATTTAGATTGATAATGGCCACATCGTGCATTATATTGTAGTGGGGTTGATTCCCACATGCCACAAATGACTCATAGATCTTTTTCTTAAATTATCAAAATAATGTGAATGGATTTTCCCACATTTCAGTATTCCAGTTGTGTTTTTTTACTAAAATTAATGTCAGTTTTAAAAAAAGAGAGACACTTTGAGTCATATAAGTCGCACCATTCATTATATTGAGGATTAATTGATTCTTTCACATCAATAATGACTTATATATCATTTTAAAAAATTATCAAAAAATCTGATTGTGTTCTCTCATTTTTAGTATTTATATTGTTTTTTTTTAATATAATTCCAAACTAGAATCACACATTTTATTTCATAATGGTCGTATCTTGTGTCGGTTTGACATAAGACTACATCATACATGTCACAAAGTATTTATGAATTATTTTCTTAAATTATGAAGACAATCACTGTCACGACCCATCCTCGGGGCCCGTGTTGTGACTACCCCAAGCCCACCTTCCATAGGATAGGGGATGGAGACTAACACCAAAGGAGTAATACAGATAAAAGGGAAGGCATTGCCTTTTAACCAATAACACACACACACAGTTTGAACAAAAGCAGAAGAGGAAAAAACTAAAAATATTCAATATATAAAACTGATACAAAAGTATGTGTTGAAAGGAAAGGGGCCGGAAATACAATCTGAATAGTAAAGTACCACTGCAGAAAATTAACCTACAACTATTGTGTCGTCCTCTGGGAATCCCACCTGAAGGGTGGGTACCGATGGCATCCTCAGCACCTCAGGTCCGTCTGTCTGCTCCGTTTATGTGTCGCCAAGTGGTCCACCTCTGGGTATCGTCCTGCTCCACAACACTCTACATTGATCAGTGTTGTCCATCATCTGCAACATACACAACGAAGTATGGGTATTGCCCGTGAAAGGATGAGTATAATTATACTCAGTAGGAACCCCAATACCCTGAAAGGTCTTCGAGAATCAACGAAAGATAAACCAAAAAAAAGGAAATATACAATCACGAAGATTCAACCAACCCTATGTGGGTATATTCCTATACAAATACCTAAGTTATCAATATCAGTTCAGCTCCAACTCTCGAGCCCAAGCACAACCCAGTCCACAAAGGAAGTAAATTAAATAACATTAATGATAATGATTGAAATTCAAGACTCATCTCACACAGGTATTCATATTATGTATAGCGATAGATATGATTAGATGTATTCACTGATTCATATATGCTATAGGACCCACACATGATACTAGACCACCTCAGATGTCAGGCCCACAAAGGATACTTGACCAGCTACTCTGTTGGACCCACATAGGATACATGTATAGAAGTCAAAAATATCAGACCCACATAATATACTAGAATATTAGTCACCGCTGTCAAACCCACGGAGGATTCCGGTACAATATCCATCATCGTCGAACCCGCAGAAGATCCCAGTACATTAGTCGTCGTTGCTGAACCCACGTAGAATTCTGGTACAGTAGTCGTCATAGTCGTAGCCAGCTCTAGGGTTCCAACACATAGCACACTCGATTCTGGGATGGTCTGCTCCTCCTGCCAAGTGTCGATACATCATCTATCACAAATTCCTGAGTTTATGTATCCCGCAGTTTTGTCTCATCATATGGAACCAAACACGATAGACGTCGTGTCAATCGGATGCCCGATCGGAGTGTTATTAGAATTTACGTTCCAGGGGCTTGGTTGGAGTTATGCTCATTCCCAACCGGGCCATTTTCCAATGCTGACCAAAAAAAAAATAGTTTTTTTCAAAAGGACCACACTGTCACAAGGATCCCAATGTTTCAAATGGCGAGTCAATCAGACGCACGGTCTAGATGATATTCATGTTTATGCGAAACGGGTTCGGCCCGTCAAGCTCATTGGACTGGCGGGTCAGCCCGACCTAGTTTGGCGGGTCCGAACCAGCCCCGTGGATAACGGACCACCCAAGGACATGGTCGGCGGAAGACGGCTGGTTTTTTCCGGTGCATGTGGGCCGCTTTTCCTCCCACGCGGCACCCACGGGTGTCGCAGTTTCCTTCTGCCCGGCCGGCAGGCGGCTGGCCGGTTCACCTGCCGAAGAGGCCCACCAAAGCGGCCCGACTAGAATGGCACCAATCAGTACCACAGTCTCCTTCCCGACCGGCCGTATCCTATTGGTTTGTCCAAAATCAGGCCACGGGTGCGGGCCGCACCTTTTCCGCGCGGCACCTTCTCGTGGTGCGGTTCACATGCCCGACCGGGCCGTGTTCGTTCGGCCCGCAACCTCCGTGTTAGGTGATAACAAAAGGCCGAATAAAATCTAATGCATGCATCAAGAACGGGGTATAATTCTATTCATATATAATATATAAAAAACCCCCTGCCTAGATTCGGAATTCTTTCATTGACGACGGTGTCAATTCGTTGACGTCGGGGTGCGTCTGATGAGGAAGCGTCGTTATTGGAAACGTTCTTTGTGGGCGGAATCTTCTCCCATGACGTAGAGAATGAGGAAGTATTATGGTTTTCCTCATGGGAATCGCCTTACATTTTTTCCCCAGTTGAAGAAGGTAGAAGAATACGTGTCGTCGTTCTTTGGTGGAATCGACATTCTTCGTTGTTGGAAGGATCTTCCTATTTCACCGAGGCTCCACCCATTATCCCAACCAAAAACATTATGCCAACCCAAACATAATAATATAACCCATATTATTATCCTCACTTATTGAATTCAAATTAATTCAAAATAGATGAGCCAACTAATTAATTTCATGTTAGACAATTAATTGATGGGGTGTTGACATCTTAAATTAGAGAAGCTGCAAGGTTAAAATTTAAACAAGAGGAGGTCGAGAGTTTTAAGAGATAAAAGGGGGGTGTCAAGGGGAGTTGAGAGTTTTGGTATTTTTGTGGTCCCCACCACACATTATCCTTTCATGGGAGGTTATGTGGGGTGTGGGCCCCACCTCCAACTTCTCTTTGGAGCAAATAACCACCACCAAATAAAAGTGTGTTACACACAAATTTTTATTCAGACTTTAATTTTTAATTAGAAAACCCAATTTATAACTTTCACTCTTGACCAAATGCAATTGTGGTAAAGTCCCCTTACGTGAATATCAGCACTACGAGTTCATCAGTTCTCTCATATTTCAATTCCGAGCACCGGTTAAAATGATAGAAAAACTCGCACGTACGTTCACTGAACGTACTTGAACGAAATTTCAAAAAATTATTTTGGGCACACTGGGCCTCGGAATCAGGCGCCGTCAGAAACTACAAACATTTAAAATTCCATAGAATTTATGAAAAAAAAATATATAAAATTTCTAGGTCTTTACATTACCCCACCCTTATTTCTTTACGTCCTCTTAAAGATATAACACACACTAGGGAAACAAATGGGGGTACAAAGCACACATCTGAGCCTCCCGCTCCCATGTGCTCTCTTGGAGTTTCCCATGGTGCCAGCGAATGTGTACCAGAGGAATCAACCATCCACATAGGACCCGCTCTTTTCGATCCTCCGTCTCTACTGGGACCTTTGTGAAAGTCTCCCAGTCATCGATGTCCAGATCCTCGTGGTCGATGATGTGGGATGGGTCGTGCACGTATCTCCACAGCTGAGATATGTGGAAGACGTCGTGCCCCTGGTGCATCTGAGGTAGAAAGGCCAATCGGTAAGACTCCTCACCTACCCTGCTGAGGAACTGCAAAGGTCCAATGAATCGTGGATACAAATTTCCACCTCATCCATATATTCGTCGACCCCGTCGAGGTGAGACCCATAGAAAGATATGGTCACCATCCTTAAATTCCATTGGTCTCTATCTCCTATCAGCATAGGAGTTCTGTCTGCTTTGTGCAGTCTTCATCCACTCCTAGATGATCTGCACCTTCTCCGTCATAGCCTGCACCATCTCTGGTCCTACAAGTGCTGACTCCCCTCAGTCAGTGCAGCACAGAGGTGATTTGAATGGTCGGTCTTACATTGCCTCGTAAGGTGCCATCCCGATGGTGGAGTGGTAACTATTGCTGTAGGAAAACTCCACCAAGAGTAAGTGATCCTCCCAGCTACGACCAAAGTTGAGGAAACATGCATGGAGCATGTCCTCGAGATTCTGAATGGTCCTCTCAGTCTGACCATCCTTCTGAGGATGGAAGGTGGTGCTCATGCGAAGATGTGTCCCAAAAGCCTCCTGTAACCCCTTCCATAGCTGGGAAGTTAACCGAGCATCTCAATCTGAGATTATAGTCGATGGAAAACCATGGATCTGTATAATATCCTCAACATAGAGGTGTCACATGCACTCTACTGAGCCCTTCTCTCTGATCGGTAGCTAGTGGGTCGACTTGGTGAGTCAGCCTACAATCACCCAGATAGAGTCGTTCCCTCTTGTTATACATAGAAGTCCCATCACGAAATCCATGGATATCCCATTCCACTTCCACACTGAGACCTCTAAGGGATGAACTAATCCCACTAGAACCTGTTTCTCCGCCTTCACCTGCTGGCATGTGAGGTATCGTGAGACAAACTCTGCTACCGCCTTATCATACCTGACCACCAATGTTGTCATCTGAGGTCCAAATACATCTTCAACAACCCTGGATGTACCACTAGAGGGGACGTGTGGAACTCCCTTAACACCTCCTCCTGTAGTGCAACGGGTACCATGGTACGTCCTTTGAAGAGGATGACGTGCTCCCCAACTTCATAAAACCCATCAGGTGCCTACCCTACGGATATCTATGCATGTCGCGTCTCACAGTCAACGTCCTATCATTGTTCCTCCCTGACTCACTGAATAAGTGGAGGAGTGATGGTGAGAGACTAAAGAAAGGCTGATCCATCTCTATCCACAAAGGATATTTGCAATGTGGCTAGCTACTTCGTTGCCTCTCCTAGTAGATGAATTCCTGATCTCCTACTGAGAGCATCTGCTACAATGTTCCCCTTCCAAGGAGTATAGACTATCATAAAGTCATAGTCCTTAAGTAACATGATCCTTCACCGTTGTCTCAGGTTCACGTCCTTCTGTGAGAATATATACTTGAGACTCGGGTGGTCAAAGTATATGGTAAAACATTTGCCCATAAGATAGTGCCACCAAATCTTCAAGGTGAAGACCACTGCTGCTAACTCCAGGTCATGGGTAGTGTAGTTCTGCTCGTGCTATCTCAACATCCGTGAACGATACACGATCACTACTTCCTCTTACATCAGGATACACATAATTTTGATCCCTGATTGTCATAGTAAACTATGTACCCTATGCCCTCCTCTGATATCCTTAAGATGAGTGAACTAGTCAACCTCTACCTCAGCTCTTGAATGCTCTACTGGAATCTCTCTAAACAAACGAAGGGTTTCCCCTTCTTCATCAATGATGATAGTGGTGATGAAACTCTAGAGTAGTCTAGCACAAAGGTAAGTCTGGCCAAATGCTGACTGATCAACCGCACCCTCTTATGCATGATTCCATCTTGTGCTGCATGGGTTTTCCTTTTCACTAACGAAGGAAAACCTCATCCCAACATTGTAGAAAAACAAAAAAAAATTCCTAATACAGTCAATCTGTGTATGAACTCTGGTTCCCAGTCCATACCCAAACTGACATCGTGAGGCCTCAATGCAACCACCAAGAGGTTCCACCCAAAACTCTCGCCTTAAGGGTCAGATCACACCATCGGCGTAAGTGTTATTATCGACTCTCCTCCCAAATGCATCTCCAGACGTGAGGGTCATGTCAACTGTTTAACCGGAAACTCTAGGTCTGGGACAAGATTCGTGGAAGGAAAGAATGATTGGTACCTGTGTCTATTGATATGGAAGATAGTAGTAGACATAGTCCGTACCTCTAATATTTCCTATAGATCCTGGGTCTCACCCCTTGACCACATGAAGTTACTCTCTTCCCCTACCCTCTAACTCCATGACCATAGTTGGGACTACCAAGGTGGGTGGTTGTAACATGTCGACATGTTCACAAACTCATGTTGCTCTCCTAGATCTTCTTCCACGTCTACTGCACTAAAGATTCATCTGTCCTTAACACTTTATCATCCTGAAATATCTCCCATGCCCATGTCTCTGAGACTGATGTTAGTTTCATGCTTTCCAACTGTTAACAATCAGTGGTTGTATCCACTCATCCAATTAACATTCAACCACAAAGGTTCTCCCTAGCACCCTAACATAAGTAGGACTACATAGAAGGAAAAAGTGATGGCTCTAATATCCTTAAACACACCTCTCTCAAGGGTCTGAGATGTAAAGCACTGATCAAATCATATTCATCAAGTACCAGGAAAGATCGGTATGAATCGATGAAGACTCAGCTACTGACATGTCGTCCTGCCGAAGTTGTATAAGGCATAGAAAACTCTCAGCCACCTCCTCAAGCTAGTCCTTAGCTGGCTGTGGGTCAGTCTCACCTTGGAACGTGAGGTATATCTGGTTCTAAAACACATGTAAGGCACCAATCCTACAAGTGTCCTATACTGGTACTGTCGATAGTCTCTGCTGACCAACAGGCAGTGATATAGTTGGTACACTACCTGAAGGTACCATCACAGAAAACGTTCTAATTATCGAGAATTAATCATTATTCGAACCATCCTCATGGTCACTCACTAAAAAAGAATAGTTTCTAAGATCAATATCTTCTCTACTAGTGTCTGAACTAGGCGGAAAACTCCAGTAATCGCCTCTATCCAGTCCTCTGCTTCCTGGGAATCTGTCTTGCCTCGAAACCATTGAGGCCTCTACTGCTGGAACTTGTGCAAACTGCACAGTCGACATGCACCATCTTCCAGTGCAGCTGGTGGTATTCTCTGCCCAACGGGTGGTGCTAATACTGGTACACCACCCAAATGTGCCAACACACTAAGAAGGCCCTCCACCAGAGCCTCATCGCTCAGTGGGACGTCATCGTGTACTTTCTCTCTGTATCCCTTGCTGGTTGTCTTTACTGTGGCATCCTGATAAGGAACAGGTGCACCACAGTCAAAAAGTTATACCTGGTGATTGACTCAAAGTGGTCACAATAGAAACTCTTGAAACACAAATGCAATCTGGGTTTTCGTGCACTACGTCGGAAATCAGAGATCAGGTCCTAGTGTATGGATACGTCGGCCGCTGCCCAAACACTAGACTCCTTGGACTGAAAACCATACTCAATAATCTTAACACTATTGCTTCACAGAAAAGAAAGATCAGATTCCTAAGTTCAGCGGTATAAATGACTCTTCTGATAACAGTTTTTCACAATCCGTCCTCAGGGCCCATGCCATGACTACCCCAAACCCACCTTCAATAGGCCATGGGCTGGGGACTAGCACTAAAGGTGTAATCCAAATAAAAGGGAAGGCATTTCCTTTTAACATGTAACCGACACAGTCTGAACACAAGTAGAAGAGGAAACAACTGAAAATAAAAACTATGTAAAATCGATACGAGAGTAAGTGCTGAGTGGAAAGGGGTAGGAAATACAAGCTCAACAGTAAAGTACAACTGTAGAAAATTAAACAGCAACTAATAAGTCATCCTCTGAGAATCCCACCTGATGGGTGGGTAAAATTACCTCCCCAGCACCTTAGGTCCATCCATCCACTCCGTGTATGTCTCGCCAATTGGTCAACCTCCGGGTACCGTCCAGCTCCACAACACTCCAACTCAATCAGTGATGTCCTTCATCTGCAACTAACACAACGAAGTGCTGGCTGTACCCGTGCAGACGTGAGTATAATGGTACTCAGTAGGGACCCCGAGACCCCCATCGGTCTTCCAAAATCCATGAAGTATAAACCACAAAAAAGAAAGATACAATCACGAAGTATCAACCAACCCTACTTCGGTATATGCCCATACATATATCTAGGTAATCAATCTCAGTTCATCTCCAACTCTCAGGCCCAAGCACAACCCAATTCATACAGAAAGTAAAGTCAATCACATCGATGACAATTATTGAATGTCAAGACTCAGATCACATAGGTATTCATCTTTTTTTAGCAATAGAGATGATCAGATGTAGTCCCTGATTCATATAAGCTTTCGGACCCTCACCGGATGCTAGACCAGCTAAGCTGTCGGACCCACACATGATACAAGACCAACTACTCTGCCGGACACACACATGATACAAGTACAGAAGTCAAAACTGTCGGACCCACACAAGATACAAGAACAGTAGTAATCGATGTCGAACCCACTGAGGATTCTGGTACCATAGCCATCATTGTCGAACCCATGGAGGATCCCAGTACAGTAGTCATCGCTTCCGAACCCACGTTGGATTCGGTACAGTAGTCCTTGCAGTCACATCTAGCTCTAGGGTTCCCGTACACAGCATGCTCAATTCCAGGAGGGTCTGCTCCTCGAGCCAAGTGTTGATACATCAACTATCACAAAGTCTTGATTTGATGTATCCCTTGGTTATTTCTCATCATAAGGAACCCAACGCGATAGACGACGTGTCAATCGGATGCCTAGTCTGAGAGTTATTAGCATTTCTGTTCCAGGGGTCCGGTTGAAATTACGCTCGTTCCAAACATGGCTATTTTACAAAGTGGTCCAAAACTCACTTAGAGTATCGCAAAAGTACATCCTCGTCACGAGGATCCCAGTTCAGTAGATGGAACGTCAATCGAACGCGCGGTCTAGAAGATATTCTCGTTTAAGTGAAATTTGAATGGCCCGTCAATCCCAGTGGGCTAGCGGGTCACACCGACAAGGTTTGGTAGGTCTGAAACAGCTGGGGGTTGGCCTGGCCTGGTGGAGCGCGGCCCACCCAGGGACCCAGCCCGGTGGGTCCGACCCGTTTTGGGGGGTCGGCCCGGCCCGGTGGGGTGTGGCCCACCTGCAGACCCGGCCCGCGGTTGCGGTCCGGTTCGGCTCGCCCGGGGGTGTCGAGTGGTGCCACCCCTACCTATTTCTTGGTTGTCCGAATACGGGCAGTTTTCTCCAACGTGAGCGGTCCACACAACGGGCCATTGTTCCTCCCATGTGGAACCTGCAGGTGCCGCAGTTTCCTTCAGCCCGTCCGGCTGGCAGCCGGCCGGTTCTCCCCCCGAACCGGCCCGCCCAATGTGGGCCACAGTCTTCTGCGTAGCACGGTGCCACGGTCTCCTACCAAGCCGGCCTTTTCCATCCAGTTCTTCCAGAAAGCGTCCCGCGTGTGCGGTCCGCACATCCTCTGCGCGGCCACTGTGGGTGTCGCGGTTTACCGGCCCGACCAGTAGTATCTGGCCGGTTCTTCAGCCCGAGCGGCCCATGGTTGTGGGCTCCGGTTCTCCTCCACGCAGCTGGTGCGTGGCTACCACTTCTGGTAGTCACCGCCTCCGGTGGTCGTCGCCTCCGGTCGCCGTTTCCAAAATAATCACAAACCAACGGAGGGTCATCAAGTCGGGTTCGTTCGGCCCGCGCCCTTCGCATTAGGTGATAACAAAATCCAGAAGACAATCCAATGCATTCATCAAGAACGAGGTATAATTTTATTCATATAAAAATATACAAAACACCCTACCTTGTTTCGGAGTTCCTTCATTGACGACGGCTTTTATTCGTTGACGTTGGGGTGCATCCAAGTAGGAAGCATCGTTATTGGCGACGTTCTTCATGGGAGGTGACTTCTCCCTTGAAGCGGAGAAAGAGGACGGATGAAGTTGTTCCTCGTGGGAATCTCCTCACTTTCTTTCCCCAGTTGAAGAATGTAGAAGAAGAATTTTTTTCATTCTTTGGTGGAATCAGCGCTCTTCGTTGGAGGAAGGATCTTCCTATTTCACCGAGGCTCCACCAATTCTCCAAACCAAAAACATTATGCCAACCCAAACATAATAATATAACCCATATTATTATGCTCACTTAATGAATACAAATTAATTCAAAATAGATGAGCCAACTAATTAATTACATGCTAGACAATTAATTGATAGAGTGTTGGAATCTTAAATTAGAGAAGATTGATGGATAAAAAATAAAATAGAGGAGGTTGAGAGTTTTAAGAGTTAAAAGGGGGGTTTCAAGGGGAGTTGAGAGGTATGTTGTTCGTGTGGGCCCCACCACACATTATCCTGTCATGGGAGGTTATGTGGGGTGTGGGCCTCACCTCCAACCCCTCTTTGGAAAAAATAACCACCACCAAATAAAAATGTGTTACACACACATTTTTATTCAAACATAAAATTTTAATTAGAAACCCCAATTTATAACTTCCACTATTGACCAAATGCAATTGTCGTAAAGGTCCCCTTAAGAGAATACTAGTGCTACGAGTTCATCGGTGCCCTCGGATTTCAATCCCAAGCACCGGTTCAAAAGATTGAAAAACCTGCACATATGTTCACTGAACATACCCGAACAAAGCATTAGAAAATTATTATGGGCACACTGGGCCTCAGAATTAGGTGTCATTAGAAAATACGGACTCGTAAAATTCCAAAGAAATTATGAAAAAAAAATTCCTTGAAATTTCTGGGACTTTACAATCAGAGTGATTTTTCATGGTTTTTAGTGAGTGACACATTTTGAGCTAAAATATCAATTTTAAATTGATAATAAAAAAATATAGCCATATCGGTCACATCCTTCATCAAATTGAGGTGTTTTTTATTCCTACATTTAAAAATGACTAATGGGTCATTTATTTAAAGTATTAAAACAATTAGAATGCATTTTTTGGGTTTTCATTATGTCACATGTTCTTTTTGATAAATGTATTGTTTATTTATTATAAAAATATGCAATTAATGTCATAATGATCACACCATGTTTCAGATTTATTTGTGGTGGATTCCTAACCATTAAAAATTACTTATAGACCGTTGTCCTAAAGTATAAAAATAATTATAATGTGTTTTCTTGGTTTTTAGTATGGAACATTTTCTTATTACTTAAAATACTGATAATTTTAAATAAAAACAGAAACTTCGAGTCATACCAGTCACTTCTTCATGTAATTTCATTATATTAATCAATCAGGTATGCTTCCTATTCATTTCTAAACAAATCATTCTAATATGGTGATTATGATTAATTTTTATAATCAAGGTAGTACTGAAAAAATATACATACACAAAGGATTAGTAATTATTTTAAATTAAATAGTAATTATATTAAAAAAATACCTCTTTAGGGATGCTGGTTTGTTCTTAGAATACAATATCTTACATAATTTTACATACATAATAACCATAGTCTTTAACATTTGTCTATTTCAGATACTACAGAAACATTGAGAAAAATAATTAATTTCTTTATATGTGTTTTGGTTGTGAAATCTTATTATATATACCATGATTTTAATCATTTCATAGTACTTTTTATGTTTCTTATCAATTTTCCTAGGACATATTCCATAATGTAGAAAATATTCACGCACTGCCCTATTATAATAGAATCCACATTAAAACATAATATAAACTATATATCTAGATGTTTAGTTCTAAAATTCTAGATTTACAATATTAAAAATTAACAAATGCCATCATTTGTTGTAAGTTTGTTTGATATCCATGAATTGAATCCAATAAATAATTATTTGGAGTATACCAATTGACTGCAATGATCATCCAAATCTGCCTAAAACATGAAAAAGAATATGTAATGAAAGAAATTAAAATATATTTGATATGATTAAATTTTATAGTTTTACCATTGGATCATTGGTATTAAGAAGTTTCTCTCATCCATAATTTTTTTCTTGAATGATTTGAGTAGGTCGGCCGCTATTTCACCCTTTTTAAAATATTCTATAATTGTTTTTTCTGTTATGGGGATGTGAGGACTTACAAGCCCAAATTTTTTTCATGGGAAAATCCCTTCAATTATTTTTAAAATATACGACTGTGAAAAATATGAAAAGTATTTATTAATAATTGTTATAGTTTATCATGTTTTGGAAAATGAAATCATGAAAACATACCTGATGTATATATTTACTACAGAGTTACCTAACCAACCATACTCTAGGATTTCACTTCCATTTCCAACACTAATGAAATATGGATCTTCCCATTGTACATATTTTCATCAAAAATAATATTATGAACCCCATCATCTTTTAACTTCATATTCACATGAGTATGCAATGATAATAAATATGGATATTGAATGGGTGAGTTTATGGTGTTATCGGTATATCATTATGATCGGTTGGTTGATCATTGAGATGGTTTGTTTTGTTCTTTTTTTTCACCCCCTTCCATGTGTCCTTCTGTAATATCATTCGTTAATTTCGACCTTTTTCATTAAATGCTAATGGTTAATGATGAAAAAAAAATTACATGAATACTTATTTATCGACATGTTTTTTTACAAGCTATGATTTCCATGCCATGAATGTTCCGTGAACTTTTTCAGCCTTATGAATATCTTCATCATAAATTGGAACAAGTATCTCGACATTTGGATCATGGGGTATGTTAATCGTCACTTTGACATGACCTATTGGAAGTGGGCTATTCTATAGCATGACTTTCTAGATATTGAAAATTGTAGCCCTCGTTACAAGGAAATTGGTGGGTGTTGATAGATACAAATCACAATCATTTTTACCTTATACATTATCATTACATGAAATGTATCAGTGTATATCTGATTCAAAATTTACATAAATTACTATTAGAACATTTATTACCTCATCTATGACAGTTTTTTATGGAAATGTCTCAGCTCAATGCTATTGGGGGTGGGGTGGGATATTCACTTTCCAATGTTCTTGAGTTGATTCTTCTCTTCCCCCCTTCATCTGCCATCATATTTACCATGAAATCTTATGCAAATTTCTTATGTTCTTTAGGGATAGTTATTCATTCTCTTATCATTTTGATTTCTCCACTTTTATCCTCCAATTGTTTTTTTATCAAAAAATGTTTGGTTGTCACTCCAAAACACAGAACACTGACTCATCCATACTTTTTTGGCTACATCAAGGCCACTAAAATTATGTCTACAATCTGTTTGGGTGTTTTTGATTCCTGTGAACATGTCAAATAGAAAATATTCAAAAATAAGTAATCATTTTTTAATATCATTTTAATGAAAAAAAATATTTATTATGTCATACATACACATGTTTCTTGCACTTTTTGAGTGTTTTCAACTTTTAGTTTCCAATCTCTATTTACACATTCTTACTTCCATAAAACATTGTGTGGGATGGAAGTGACATTGGATTTCAATTTAGAAATGTCTAAATAAATATAGAAGCACAGTTATGGGATTTTTTTAATTCACATATATGTATACTTGTAGATTTAAAATACGTACCATTTTTTTCAAGTGAAGTGTACCCCATTCCTACTTTATGGTAGAGGTACACTGGTTTTGATGCTTGTTCTTTATTTTCATCACTCTTTTTTTATTTCATAAATAAAAAAATTTCAATCAAAGAGTTGAATACATGTATCATCAATCTACATATTACCAAACACAATTTTCCCCAAAAGGCTTCACCTCACGACAGCTAGTAAACTAATCCCATGCTACTTGGGTTATCAGGTGTTCATTAATAGGAGGTGGGTGCGGGTTTATTTTTCCTTCAGTATATTTAAGATAATTTTCTTTGAAAATTGTTTAAAGGACTTTGTGAATCATTCCAGCAACAATAAATACATAGTCCTTTTGCAAGTCATCCACTATAAATGCACTCTACAAGGGATGATGATGAGTAAGTCAATGTTTCATTGTTTTATTTTTTGGTAAATTAATGAAATGATATATCATAATTATAACGTAATATCTCCTCACATCAGTGTCTTAATATCATTGACAACACGATGCTAGGACGGTACATCAATTGACACATGTTGCTGAGTGACGATTCCAATGTATCTACTAAACATGGCCTTGTTGAGGTTAACATATTTTCCCCACTTATTGTATCTGACCTCGTATTTGATGCCATTTTCTATTTTACTTAAGGATTTTTACTAACACCGTCAAAATATGGTGATCCTATTTTTTCTACGCCACTAGTATTTAGGTTCCTACCATTTCCTCGATTTCAACATCATCAATAAGTTACTTCAGTGTTTTATCATTGGCTTGTAAAGATATTAGTTGTAACTATTAACTAGGAGAAGTAATAGCAATACGTTTAGAATCTTTTTGGTCCTCTACTTAGTGATTAGCAGGAGGTTGATAGACCTGTTGTACCTCAGTATTGGGAGCATCATCACGTCCAAAAGTCATTATCTGTAAAAGTGTTTCATCATTGAATTTTGATAACAAAAAGAAGCAGAAAATAGATAATAAGATAAGGTAACATGATTTATATTTCAAAGAAAAATATATCTTGATTATTGAACTCTATTTTTTTAAGGCGAAATAGATTTGACCCCTCTATTGACTATCTGAATCAATTTATTGTGGTATCCTCTAACATAAAAAATGTCATCTCCATTGGGAATGTTGTAAAATTATTTTGATTTCCCAATGAAAGGGTTATCCTACATTGAATTTTCATCTGACCCTTCAGTGGTTTTGGTGGATAACAGAACAATAGATCAGTTTCGGTTTGTGGGATCTGGAACATTAAATACATGTACTGCCTGTGATGCCATTATAAATGGTTCATCTTTGTACCCTTATTTACTGAAATAAACATTCAAAAATTCTAAATCATCTATTTTAACAGCACTCATATTATCAACTAACATTCATTGAAAAACGGAACTTGGATGTTCGTATAATCCAACTCCCATATTTGAATAATGATTCTAAAGTATGACATATTCACATAAACCACATTTCTGTCCTTAACATAGGAAACATGTTTCGCTTCAGCCAAAACTATAACTCCTCTATTCTGCATGGTGTAGTTTTTTATCATTATCACTAGTAAAAAATGTATAACTATTAATTACCTATTCATTATAAGATAATACATACACACTTGCTCTTCCATCTATCCACTGAAGTCATTCTGGAGTTGAGTTCAGATTTTCATCTGACTCCTTAAATATATGGCCTTTAAACCATCCTATAAACTGTTGATTAAGTGTATATAATATTCATTTTTTATCCCTTGACGGATTCAAATGCCTAATAATTTTTTTTTTGGGTTTCTATATATGGTTCAAACTCCAAAATATTATGAAAAAAATAATGGTGGGAATGTTCATAATCTATAATATTGATTGTGAAAACCTATCTTCAAGAAATCCATTCACTCATAAGTCGTACAGTGTGAAAAAAATTTGGTAGACCAATTCTTTCCACACTGGATAGTTATTCAGTACTAAATTCAATGGTGTCCTCAACAATATATCTCTCCTCAATACAGCCATTTGGCCAACATTAATTTTTGAAAAACCCTTACAAAATCATTATATATCATTCAGTGGGTTACATCTATATATAGTTAATAGTACCACGTAGTCGAATCTCTCTCACCAAGTTAACCATCAAATGAACCATCATATTAAAGAAATTTGGTGGGAGGAACATTTCTAATTCACATAATATGATAGAAATTTCACTTTCCATACTCAAAAATATCACCATGTCTATAACATTTCTACAAATATCTTTGAAGAAGAAAGAGAGCATCATTAATATATTATATACATTCTTTGTAAAAATGTGACGTAATGATATTGGGATTAAATCTTGGATCAAAACATGGAAATCATGTGATTTCGGACCCTGTAACATTAAATCGGTGATTGACACGATGTTATTGATATTCGATGAATACCCCTCTAGATCCATTATGTTGTTCAATAATTTGAAAAATTGTTATCTCTCCTTCCTAGAAGGTGTGTAAAAAGTTAGAGGATGAAAATTTCAATTTTCACCCTAAACTGGCGCCAACTCTTCTCGTATTCCCATGAAAACCTTGTATAACATAGACTTAATTCCATCCATTGTTTTGTTGGGTGATTTTAGCAATGTTTCAATGACAATAACTCATACATTTTTTCATCATTAATAACATCAATAAAGTGTCTTATGTATAGAAAATTCTTTGTATAGTAATTCATAAAAATGTTTCTCTCCATCCAACCTGTTTTTTTAAGGTTTTTTTGAAAATGGTTTACCAAAATTAGTTTTCACATAATTTACATTCTCAAAATGTTGATCACTAGTTTTTGGAGATTGGGTTGAACATTATTATGAACTTCCATCGAATGATTTCATCCAGTATCAGTACTAATGTTATTAGGATAGAAATATGCAATGTCAAAAAAACATAGTTTTCGTGGAATGTTTCGACCTAATTGAATATGTACCTTGTTCACAAACAGGACACCCAGGACTTCCTTTAAGTATATATCCTGATAAAATTCCATAACCATGAAATTTATTTATCATCCCATTCAACATGGATCTTAATGTGAAATTATTATTTCTATATGTATCATGATTCATAACACAAGAATCCCACAATAATTTCAAATCCTCAATCAGTGGAGCCAGATAAACATTAATATCACTAACCAATTGTTTCGGTCCTGATATAAGCATATATATCATGATCTTCTTTTGATTCATTATTTAATATTGTAGAATGTTATAATTCTCCAACATAATCGGCTATGCACTATGAGTTCAACTTTGAAAACCAAAATTATTCACTCCATCTGTAGATAACGCAAGATGAAGGTTTCGTGACTCATTTCCAAAATCAGGATACTCATGATCAATCTCTTTCACTGAGGAGAGTCTGTCAGGTGATGTAGTTTCCCATATTTATTTCTTCTCTCTTTGTTTCATGTCATTTTCCAAGTGGTCTACTCACTTCTATATAGGCACCTAAACATTGTAATGATTGTAAAGTTCCATACTTCTTTTGTAGGACCATATTCATAATTCTTGTATCAAAATCACCACACATAGGGAATTTTCTATGTGATTTTTGGTCCTTAGGAAACTATATGTATTCATTCATGTAGGAATACATTCATTCTGATTTCATACCCATTGAACGTAGAATTTATTTAGTGTTTTATGTTCTGATCGAGAGCTCATTATCTTCTGGGTGCATTTCATTCAAGGGAGAAAGTAATTCTATAAAACTGAAAACACTCCATCTATTGTTAGCATTCAAAATATACAAGTTAAGTATGGATGAAAATGATTTATATTTAGTGAAACCAACATAAAATGGCATATTCTCACAAATCTTTTTTCCGCTCAGACAATTTTGGGCAATCACGAAGTTCATCTTCAACTATCCTTGTCATTTCCTCCATATGATCTTTATAATCATTCTCATTTGTAATCACATAATTGCTAATATTTTCTTTATTTTACCCACCTTTAATCATATCATATGATCAATAAAATGCATGGTTATCCCAACAACTAGATATATTATCTTTTTCCCCACGTTTATTCCATCATTTGTAACTTCAATATATTCTGTGACAGATCATGTGTTCTTCCAACTTATCTAGACTAACCTGTCTTGAATTACAATAGTTTAAACATGAATAAAGGGTTTCACATGGCTAAAATGAATAATATTTGCAAAATTGGTCAACTTTCTCACTCCATGTTCTTACACTCTTGTTATACAATTGGAATCTATCCATTCATTATTCATATTCATCCTATTTGATTAAGGGATATTAAATTTTAACAAAAAAATAGACAAAACTTTGATATAAAAATTTAACAAGGCTAAAAATAGTTATATAATTAATGTATCCTTTGAAAACTATTTATAAACTCACATTCAAAATTCCATTAAAAGATCAACCTTTTAAACAAATTCCACTCTATAATAACACACCATATTTAAAATAAACTAATCAGTTTCAAACACTCTTTATCAAAACCCCAATTCATGTATTGTAAATAATTCAAGTAAAATTAAAGACACACTAATGTTATTCATTTAAAATGAGTGAAAACCCTCTATATTTTAAAAAATTTCATTTAAAAATTAACACACACATTGTTAAAATTAAACCAGCATTACATACACTTTCAAAAAATTTACATCACTTTATGAAATCCAATTAGGTGAGTTGATAAACACTTCTCATGAAACCTATGTCCATGAAAATTGTTTAAATCAATTTAAATTTATTTAAAACCAAAAAAAAGGTATAATGGACACATTTTTCGAACACTTGTTCTAATGTATTCCAATAACACCTCATGAAAAGTACACCTATTTCCAAATGTAGGAAAGGATTTGGGATGTTCTTATTATGTGTTCTCAGCTTTATAGACCCATAAGCAACCACATTACCATCATGGATAGAAACTATTAATATCATGACTCCCAATACATCACAATATAATCTTTACTCCTTACCTAGTTCATTTATGGTTATGATTGGTGCTTTCATCAAATTCCCAAAAATATCTTTGAAGGATCACTCATGAACAACTAAATACACAAATTGAGATACACAACATATGTCGAGTCTTGTATAATACCATGTCTATTTCAATGGTATTATCATAGAAGGAAATTTGATGTTTGTATTTCATCCCTATCTCATATAATTCTTATATCATCTTAGAATCCGCCACCATCTCACATGGAGTCTTATGTACCAAAATTCCTTATCCAGACAATAAATATTATTAGTATAACTAGCCTATGTAAACATAATAATTGTTACAAAGGATAGTTATTAAGGATCCACTCTAGACCAATTACCTGGTTCCTAAAAAAATCATAACTGGTTCGTTATAATATATCCTAAATGGAAATTTAAAAGGGAATCAAAACCCAAATAACACCAACATCAATAATGGTGTCCCCCAGTAACTCACCACATCTCATCATCCAACCACGGACCAATCTAAAAATCAAATTAAATTAAAATAAAGAAATCAAAAAATATATATAAGAGTGTCATAAACTCCCGTCCACCAGTTTATATATAGGGTGTGAGCAAAAAATTCATTATATGATTTCATAAATAATTCTTTTTGAATGCCTTCATAATATAGTTCATAAATTTCTAGATTGAACATAAGGTAGAAAATATATTTTCAAATGAATTATAAAACAGGTGTAAAAACAATAATCTTATATATTTTCAAAAAATCACCCTTGTTATAATCTAAATACTAGGATTACTAAAAAAAATTGAAATAAAGAAATCATAAATTTGAAAGAGGAACTTTAAAACAATATAAGACTTGTCAAATCACTATTTAACCCTCTTTTAGAACATTTTCAAAAAAACATTTCTTCGTAAATAAACACAAAGAAAATTCATTTTATTAAAAAACCATTTAACAAATAACCAACATTTTCCTTTTTAAATAAAACATTTTAACCACATAAATTAACCAATTTGAATGTATAAAAATTGCACTCGAAGTCAAACAATGATCATACATAGGCACTAAGGAAACATAATCCAAAAAATAACCAAATGATGGTGCCATATATTCAAAAAAAACTAAGGTAATTCAATAATTCTAAGAAAATAAATCCTCTAGCATTTCCTAAGAATGATGAAACCATCATGTGAAACATCCCACGACTCATGTATTTGGATCTTGAATTAGATATGAGGAACCTACGTTGATACTTTTTATCTTGTCATATCCATGTAGTCTTATAAAACTAAAAAGACCTTATCATGATCAGTGGATAAAATGAAACCTTGGTCCCTTCCCGTATATTATATGGACTTTGAAACATATGATAAACTCACTCAATATAAATGGGTGCTTACAGTCAGAAGCACAATCCACACTAGGGATTTAACTTATATGGATCTCAACCAGTCTCCAAGGACACCCATGACATTTCAAAAGTGGAAGTGAGCATCCAATGAAATAATAGATCATCATATAAATATAATTTCAATAAGTTTAAATTTAACCTCACTCCATCTCCAACACCCTCACTATAAAAAACCCATTTCACATCATTTTATATGATTCTAAATAAGAATAAGAATATAAAGATTCTCCCATTGGGTCTTGATCCCCAAAATGAACAGTAAATGCATGGGGATTAATTAAGGGTCTCCCATATTTATAAAATAATTTCCTTTATATTACCAACTTGGATTTTACAAATTTTCTCGAGAACCCAATCCATTTTCACCCCATTAGAAAACAACATTTCAAATTTCTTCTGAAAACCATTTATTAAAATGCACTAGAAAATCCATTTGGAAACCCATCCATTTTCTTGATATAAATTTCAAAAATAATAATCCAATTTATTTTTGAATGAAATATGTGGTAAGAACTATTTTATTAAACTTCAATATCCTTTTGAAAAAATCTTAATCTCCCATGAGATTTATGGGTTTCAAAGACATTTAAATAGGATGACGTTCGATTGCATTGATTTTGAAAAACATTACATTAAAATATCGTATAATCACTTTAAAGAAAAAAATTATGACTAACCTTTCAAAATATTTAAATTCCTTTAAAAAATGCACTAATTACTTTTACAAAAATATTTTCACGTTACATAAGTCTATGAAAAGTCATTAAATAGGTTGCAAGGCAATTGAAACCTCAAAAATTTATAACATAGGATTATAATTTCATATGAATTCATTTGAAAACATCCAAGAAATTTATAACATATATAAAAATGGTGTTCTGAAGAAACACCTATCTCACTAAAGAAAATTTGAAGCTAAATCTTGTCAATATTAATGGATAACACATAAATATTTCATGTGACATACTACTCAACCCCTAATTAATAAAATCCCATCATTAAAAATCATTTACACTTTGCTCTAGTGGAATCACACATCAAATTCATAATTGAGTCACAAAAAATCAAAGAATAAAATATGAAGAGGAACACCAATCAGTAGGAAATTCATTTATTGTGCAAACATAGACTACCAACGGCCATGATTTTTAGTAGGGTGATAGACCATTTAATTCACAACATTCCATAAATATGAAACTATAATTACATTAAAATAAGAAAAAATGGAAAACAACTATGAGAAAAATCACCTATAGAGGACAGTCTAGCAGTGAAGGGGAGGCACGTGGCAGAGGTGTGGTGCATGAAAGAGGTGTGGTGCGCGGAAGAGGAGAGGTGTCTGATAGCTATTTTAAGCACAATGGAGGTGTGGCGCAAGGCGGAAGTCTGGCTCATGGTGAAGGAGAGGCGCAAGACAATTTGGTTCTCAGCGGAGGGGAGTCACACGGTGGAGGTGTGGTTCACAGTAGAGGAGAGGCGGTGGGAGAGGAGGAGGAAGATGAGGAGGAGGAGGAGTCACGACGCAGGGGTTAGCTTCCGTCTGATTTTGAGTGGAGAAAGAATGGAGGAGACTGTTATGGTTTTCTATAAAACTCGGTGAACCTTTTATCACTCCTAGCTAAAAAATGCTGGGAATGGTATGTATTTTCAGTGCTCGAAAAAGTACTGATAAAACATGCCTTTATCAGCGATAAAAAAATGGTGCTAAATATATTATGTTAATATTTTTTTATATTAATATATATAATTGTAAAATTATATATATGATAAATATTTATTTATTTATTTATATTTATAATTATAAATAAATATAAATATAATTATATTTATAAAAATTCTAATTTAAATAATTATAAAATTATATGAAATATACTTATTACATTTAAAATCATATATATATATATATAATAAATGTATTAATTATATATAATTATAAGATTATAGATATATTCAACAATATTTCATCTAATATTATAATTATTTGTATAAATATATATTTATTTATAATTATATGAATATATATATATTTATATTTATAATTATAAATGAATATATAATTATTTATACAAATAATTATAAAATTATAAAAAATTAATATTTATAATATTTATAATTTTATTAATATATTTATTTAGTATATTTATTATTATTTTATAATTAATTAAATATGTTTGTATTTATTTATAACTATAAATATAAGTTTTTTATTTATTTATCAATATTTAAATATATTTTTAAATATATTTTTTTAATTATATATTAAATTATATATGAAAAGAATAAATAAATTTTTTATAAATTAATAAATATTTAAATAAATATATATTTATGTACATTTATAACACGTAAATAAATATATATTTATTTTTAATTAAACATTATAATAAATAAATATTTATTCATATTTTTAATTATAATTTATATATATATAAGTAATTATAATATTTAAAAAACGATATTTTTAATTTTATACATATATATAAATATATTTATTATAATTTTTTATTTATTTAAAAAATCTACATTTATTTAGGATTATATTTATTAATATTTTTATTTATTTGTAAATATTTGTATATAAATATATATAATTAATATATTTATTATAATTATATAATTATTTAAATATATCTATATTCATTGAAGAATTATAATTATAAATATTTTTATTTATTAATAAATATTTTTCTATTTTTATTTAATTATATTATAACTTTATAAGTAGTATAATAAATATATTTCTGATAATTTAATAATTATTTACATATATACAATTATTTATAGTTATAGTTATAACTATAAATAAATATATTTAAAATATTCATATATAATTATAAATATAAATATTTATATTTATATTTATATAGTAAATTTTAATATATGTATTTATTGTAATTTTATAATTATTTGAATATATATATAGTTTAAATAATAACTACAAATAAATACATTTAAAAAGTATTTATATATAATTAAAATTTAATAATTATAAATATAATAAGTATATTTATTATTAAAATATATTTAATGTAATTTTATAATTATTTCTCAGTACATAATAAGATATATAGGGGTAACATGAAATAATCATATACCAGGTATAAATACATAATTAAAACGAGCCATTACGGGAAAGCATGAATAATAATAAGAAAGGGTGTAATGTATAAATGAACCTTTTGATACATAAAATATGCACGCATGATCAATATATTAATTGACCAAATTCAACTGAAACACACATATATTTAATAATTAATATAAATATATATTTTTAAAAAGGTATTTATATATATTAATTATAAATAAATTAAATATATTACATATTACAAATATAATAAATATAATGAATCTAATAAATCTAATAATATAAAAATATAAAAAATAAAATTAATTAATCTAATGAATATAACAAATATAAATCTAAAAAACTAAAATAAATCCAACAAATATAATAAATATAATAAATATTATAAATATATTCATTATTTAATGAAATTTAATATAATGTAATAATTATTTATATATATATATATATTTAATTATAATCTAAAAAATAAATTTTTTAAAACAATATATATATATTTGAATTATTTAAAAAAATTAATTATTAATTATAAACATTCATTTTCAGTTAGTGTATCCAAATAAACATTATTTTTTAATATAAATTATTAATAAGTTTTAACAGCGCTAAGAAAAGTGCTGATAATGGTGCACATTTTAACATTTATTTTTATAGCACTGAAAAAGGCTACATGTATCAATGCTTTTATCTTGCACTGATAAGGGTTCCCCCTTTATCAGTTCTTTCTACATAGCTCTAATAAAATGAGGTATTTCCCTTACCCAATTTTTTGGTAGTGATTATTTTATTTTAAAATCATAATAAATCATGGATAGTGATTCAGATTAGAAATATGAGATCACCGTTTGGTTCGTAATGTGGTGTTTCCCCTTGGCGAGATCTAAAATTGACCGGTGCGGGTAAGATGTGAAGAATATTTTTTGCACATTTTAATGAATATAATAAACTATGGGTTTATTTTATTTTATTTTTATGTTGAAAAAGTGATGTTGTTTCATTAAAATGGTGATCAAGGTAGGGACCTAAGGTTAGGCTCATAACCCAAGAAATACCCTCAAGGCTCTATAAAGAATCCCCAGAGAATTCCCTCCATAGCAATAATAAACATCAGGATCAGATATCGTTCTTGAAGGATCGCCAATAGAAATCAATTCTCAACACTGAATGATCTATATCCTAGGTAAGGAATTTTATTTCTGTTTTCTTTTCCCTGTTCTTTTTTTTCCAAGATGAATGTGGTTCATTCTACAATAATATAGATCTACCCTTCGATCATTATTATGGTATGGGTTATTATTATGGTATTATCAAAGGATTGGTTTATCCTCATCATTCATCCTTATAAAAAGAATGGGTCGACACCGAAACGAAAAATTTCCAATGTTCATTCTTTGGGTGTTCTTGTGCTTTCTCTCCCTTGTTTTTAGAATTCTTTGTTGTTGGATCCTCAAAATTGCTGATCAAAATTCAAGAAGGTTTCTAATACAATCAGACCCCCATATTTAAGGAAACCTGAAACAAATACCAGATTTGTGTAGATTGGGACCCAAGTGTTATGGATATTATATCGTTTTAGAAATATGAGCAACAGTGGTGACACAGTAGTCCACAGACGGGACCACTAGCGTGGAGGTCTGACAAGGAGTTGTGGCAACCCAAAGTGGTTCCCATTGGGGTAGGTGCGGAAGGCGATTTTAGTCCATGTGGGGAGAAGGTGGGCCACGAACGGAGTGGGTTTCCATATGGGGAGGTAGAGATCGTGTAGGATTCAATCGATGACCCCGTTGACTAGGCCAGAAATCATGAACGCGAGTATGCCGGGATAGGTGAGATGGGATAGGCCCAGGCACAATGGGCCGAACCGAATAAATGGGTCAAGCCGAAAAATAGTTTGGGCCCAACGGGTCAGGTCAGACCCAGCGGGCTGATTCAAGACCAACAGGTTGGGTTGGATATGTGTCGAACTTGGGGTAACCAGGATGGAGCTGGGCTACGGTCGACTGTGAGTTGCAGTATCTCTAGCTATTGTGTGGCCATAGCAACTATGGGAGGTCAAACACTATGGCCATCCATGGAAGCCAAAGGTGATCGACTACGACAGCAGGGGCGATCAACTACAGCAGTCAATGTACCAACTGTTTATCGGTCCATGTCCCAATGAACTTCCTTCTAAAATTTTCAAATGGGCATAACTATCAAAACATACGTCGGTTTCACAAGTCATTTGTAGAATTCGGACCCTTACAATGAGAAGGAATTTTAATGATATCTTTACTTGGTTTTTGTGGGAGTGTGTATATGACATCTTAGTTTGTGAAGTTTGTTCTCCCAGAATGAATTTCCTATGAGAAAACATGTATGTGGTTGACTGTGACCTAGTGATTGTCTGTCTTAGGGAGACCATGTTACTTATAGAGATTGTTTGTCTTGTGTAGGCAATGTGTCTCATAGAGACTGTGTGTCTCATGGAGATTATTTTTCTCATGTACAATGTGCGTCTCATGAAGAATATGGGTCTCATGGAGACTGTGTGTCTCTTGGAGACTGTGTGTCTTATCGAGACTATGTGTCTTATCAAGACTATGTTTCTTATGGAGACTCAGTGTCTTATGGAGACTATGTGTCTTATAAAGACTATCTGTCTTGTTGAGACTATGTGTCTTATTGGATTGAGAATATCTTGATGTTCATGACATATTTTTTTGTAGGAATATATCTTTGTAGAGATGACTATACATTCTTTTGTTGTATTCCTTTGTGGTTTTAGGGTGTCCTAATAAGTATTGTCTTACACACCCCTGCATGGGATTTGATTGTATGTTTCACGTCCAGTGTAGATGATTGACTCTATGATGGATTAATAGGAATACTTGGACCAGACAGTGCCTTGTGAGACCAAATAAGTTGAGGTGTGTTCTGGTAGCTTTCCCGATGACAGTCCCAGTACATCTTACGTTAGAGTTTATACTGGTGGCGGCATACTCTTTTTTTAGGGATTGTTTTGGCTCTGTTTACTTTCTAGTATATTCAATATTGTACTCTGGTTGTGGGATATAGTGGTTTTTATGCATTTTTTCTTAGTTATTTTAAATTTAATTGTTTATGTATAAGAGATGTGTGTGTGTGTGTATAGTTACTTAGGCAAATTACACCCATATTTATAATATTACTACTCGGTGCTAGTCACCAGACCCTAGCATATTGGAGGTGGTCTTGGGGTAGTCAGGACACATGCCCCTCTGGTACGGGTCATGATAGAGTGGTATCAATGGAGGTAAGTTCTAATATATGTTTGAATGTCCGTGAGATTGGTTTGGGGAACCATTGTTAAGTGTTTCGAGTTTGGATTTCAGACTAGGGAATTTATTTTTGGTGCGGTGGGCGACGTATCCATACACAAAGACTATGGGACATGATTTTCAAAATTGTACATGATAAACAATATTTGTTGTGAAAATAATGGTACATGCATCATATAGGAATTGGTTTTGTCTTCCATGTCCTTCTGGATTCATCTCTCCAGATACACTATATTGGTTGTGGTACATCTTGTTATATTACCAGATTCCTCTACACTGATAGTAAGAATGGATTCCATTCCATGATCACGATGATGATCCTCCTAGAAATGTGGCATTGGAACAAGGGATTGTACCAAATATAGAACCTCTAGGTGGTTTAAAAGTTATACCATAACCTGTTGAGTAGCAGCTACTACCAGTTGAGGATGCATGAAGACTGAGAGTATTGCATGAGTTTTAGAAGCAACGACCTTCTAGGTTTTTGGTTGATCTAGACCCTAGGCAGCTGAGGATTGGTTGTTGTCAGATACCCATGTCTTTCACCTTGTGAGCATGCCTTCTGACATTATGAAATTATTTGTTGTGAGCCTTTTCAAGATTCTATATAAAGATTTTGGAGATTAGTGACCCAGACACATGATGATAAGACTCTCTCTTGGGCATGCATTGAGTGTATAATTAGAGAGGAGTTCTTTCTATCCACATGGTGGCCAGTGATCATACAGAAGCATCTATATCTACAGCAGGAAAGTCAGACTATGGCAGGGTATTCGAAGAGATTTATCGATATTTCACACTACTCCAAGGATATTGTGCGATACTTGTTCATCATGGTACAAACCTTTGAGAAGGGATTAAATAGGAACATCATGTAATTGGTGGTATCCCTTAGCATTTCTACTTATGATAGGGTACTTGAGCGAGCCTTGCTAAGGAGATTTTTTTAGTGGAGTAGAGACCATTAGTAGGAGCTAGTAAAGGGAACTAATAGCTAATACCTCGTCAACATGAAGTCAAATATAATCATAGGGATCCAAGAGGTTCGTGTGAATTTTGGGATGATCATGTAATGAAAGGTCAGTGGTGCGGGGCTCCCCAGGGGGGCTCAATTTATCATGGAGTTAGACAATGTTACACATGCAGCGATCAGGGACATCTAGCAAGAGATTGGTTGACCCATTGTATAGATAATTAGGATTCAATTGAGGGACCACCGTGGAAGATACAAGATCAGGTATTCTGTATGAAAGCAGATGTGGTAGAGATACATGAATTTCAATAAGAGGTGGTCAGAGGTTTGGCTCATTACAACCACCAATGCTAGTTGGTCCACAATAGGCATAGGGATATTCGTAATTTGGATGAGTCTAGAAGCAGGTAATGAAGGAATATGACCCCAATGCTTTAGGTATGATTTGAGGTACGATCCATGTCTTTTTTTACCTTAGATATTGTTTTGATAAACACAAGTTCCAATCATTCCTTTATTACAATGAACCTTGTTTAGAAATCAGATATTATAGTTGTACAGTTGAATAAACCCTTAGGCTTAGAGAATCTTGTTTGAGAAGATTTTATGATCACACACTAGTGACGACAATGTGACATTACTCTCGGAGGTCTGATTTTAGGTTGGGATCTCTTGTTAGTAGTGTTGAGGCATTACAATTCCATTCATGGTATGGACTGGTTATCCAGAGTTCGTACTCAGATTGATTATTTTAGGAATTGAGTATGATGTTTCTGCCCTGATGGGACCATGTTTTATTTTATTGGTTAAAATGAAATGCATACACTGCATGATGGACTCAAACATAATAGGGTTTAGTTGATCCCTCATCAGTTGTCTAGCCTGACCCACAGTGTAGTCGATGATTTGAGTCCATAGTTTCCTATTGTAGAAAAAGTGTATGAGGACATACTTCCTAAGAATATTCCAGTATTACCTCTCTATAGGGAGACTGACTTCAGCATTGATCTATACTCTGGGATTGAACAAATATCTTCACATACACATCGGATGGCTCCCACAGAGGTTTGTGAGCTTATGGTGCAGTTAGAGGACTTGCAGAGGAAGGGATTCGTGAGACCCACTGTTTCACCCTGGGCAGTCCCAGTTTAGTTTTCTAGGATGTTAGGTGGGAGATTGAGGTTATGTGTGGAATTATGGTGCCGAAAATTGGTGACTATAAAGAATAAGTATCCACAACCAAGGATCGATGTCCTCTTCGATCAGTTGGAAGAGGCGCGGTGGTTGTCAAAGATTGACCTCGGATATGGCTATCACCAATTTCGAGTATAGGTTGATGATACAGGGAAGATGGATTTAGATGTCATTAAATCCATAATTTTTACTTGGTGATGATGATTGGGATAACAAATACCCCAACATAGTTCATGGGACTCATGAACCAGATCATTCAACCTTACTTTGAATAGTTTATGGTGGTATTCATTAATGACATCCTAGTGTACTCAACATCAAAAGAGGACCACAAAAGACACTTGGGGATGGTCCCAAACACACTCTAATAGAATCAACATTATGGGATTCTCTTGAAATGTTAGTTCCTGGTTTGAGAGGTCCATTTTTTGGGACACATCATTTTAGAGGATGGTGTTGTATTGGATCTAGTGATGATGATGGTTGTGGTTACATGGGATATATCCAAGAGTGTAACCGAGGTGTAGAGTTTCATTTGTTTGGTCGGGTACAATAGAAGGTTTTTACCCAACCTTTCTAGAGTGGTAGCATCATTGACATATTTTACATGAATGGGATAACTATTCTCAAGGATAGAGAAGTTTTAGGGTAGTTTTCAATTGTTGAGGTAGAGGTTGAAGAGTGCTCCCATCATGAGATTTCCAGATGGAGGAATCGAGTATGTGGTGTTCTTCAATGCATAAGAGACCCAGTATGGTTGTGTACTAATACAGGGGAAAGTAGTGATTGCCTATGGTTAACAACAATTGAGACCACATGAGAAGAACTACATGACCCATGATCTTGAGTTAGGATAATTGGTCCTCACATTGAAGATGTGATGACACTACCTAATGTGAATGAGGTTTATTGCCTAATATGACCACCAAAGTCTCAACTATATCTTCTCTTAGAAGGATCAGACCTTCAAACAGAGGTTATGTCTAGAGATCCTATTGGACTATGAATTTTTGATTGACGAGTCTCATGGGAAGGGGAACATGGTGGTAGATTCTCTCAGTATGTGATATAGTTTGTAATTGTTGAATGAGGAATTAGAGCAATTGGCCTATTTGCAGATATCTGTTGTGGATGGGGATTGAGCAGCTTACCTCTAGTATATGGTGGTCACCACTCCACTCTTATGATGATTTAGGGATAAAAAACATGGGGATAACGATTGAAATACTCTTCATGATCAGATGTCTACTGGGCATACCCTTGATGTATATTTGAGTAATGGGGAGCGTATTGTTCTTTTCAAAGGGAACACAGTAGTACCAGTGGCATTGCGGGAGGAGGTTTTGAGGGAGCTCTAAACATCCCCATTAGGGGAAGTTCAGGTGTGGAGAAGATGTACAAGGACCTTTGACATCAGTTTTGGTGGTCAAGGATGAAGAAGGGAGTTGCAATGTTTTTTTCTCGATGCATCATTTGTCAGTAGGTGAAGACCAAGCACCAGGTTCGAACAGGTTTGACTCAACCCCTTCATGTGCCAGAATGAAAGTTGGATGGGATGTCGATAGAATTAGTGACAAGTTTATAATGTATGAATATGGGACACAATAACATTCAGGTGATAATTAACCAACTCACCAAGTCAGCCCACTTCTTATCTATACAAAAGAAGAGTTCAGTAGAGATATATGGATGCCTATATGTGTAGGAGACAGTTTGACTCCAAGGATTTCCATCAAGTATAGTCTCAAATCGTGATGCTCTTTTTATATCCTGGTTGTTTGAGGGATTGTTAAAGGATATTGGGACTTAGTTATGCTTGAGCATATTGTTCCACCTATAGACAGATGACCAGATTGAGCAGACCTTTCTGATTCTAGAGGACATGATACGGTCTTTCATGTTAGATATTGGACATAGTTTGGAGGATCACCTACCCCTAGTAGACTTTTCATACAACAAAATCTATAACTACACCATTGGTATGGAACCATTAGAGGCATTGTATGGGTGACCCTGTAGGTCACCACCTTGCTAGACTGTCCTAGGAGAGTCAGCACTCATGGTCCCAGAGTTGTTGCAAGCTACCACAAAGAATGTGAAGATCATCCAGGAGAAAATGAAGCCTAAAAAGAGATGACATATGTCTTATTTTGATAGGTTCCTAATACCATTGGAGTTCAATGAAGGAGACCACGTGTTCCTTCAGGTCTAACCTCGATGGGGGTTATAGAGATTAGACTAGGGTGGAAAGCTATCTATGAGGTTCACTGGTCCTTTTTTGATATTATGTATAGTTGTATAGGTGGAATATTGCTTGTCTCTACCATCATAGCTATATCAGACACACGACGCCTTCCAGGTGTCGAAGTTGAGAATGTAAGTGCAAGACCCATCACACGTTATTGACTAGGGTGACATGAACATTTACAATGGGGCCACATTTGTAGAATACCCGATGGAGATTAAGGATTGATAGGAGAGGATCTTTTTTGGGTGGTCAATTACCTTAGTGTGTGTTCGGTGGTAGCACAAGAATCACTATGAGAGAATATGAGAGCATGAGACATAGATTCATGCTTAGTACCCTCATTTGTTAGAGTATCCCTTATTTTGGATTTTTAGGGACATAAATCCCTATTTTAGGGAGAATGTAATGACATGTATTTTTCTTTTCTTTTTTTAAATTATTTTGAACAATTCAGAGACTAGGAGTTAAGAAGGAATGTGATCTTGAGGCCTAGTGTTCCCGAAACAAATGGTTGAAAAATGTAATGTTTTTAATAGCACGTGCGGGAAACAATACAGAAAAAGTTGAATATATATTAAATGGGTGTCCGGATCAAAACTTTAATGGCACCATTAAGATCAAAATGGTGTCTTAACCTTAGGCATGAACTAACATTGGTCAGCACGGGTCATCTGATGAAAAAGTCACCAAGGTCGTATCCATAAATAAAATAATTAAATAAAAAACTATTTTACAATCCTAATAACACATAAATGGTGACAGGGATTATAAATCTGAGACCACCCTTGAATTTATAATGTGATTTTTTCCCTAGAAGAGGTATAAAATATTATGTTTTATGTCAGTTATAAAGAATAGATTTTGGACGTTTTAATGAATAAAATAAATTGTGAGTTTATTTTATTTTAATGTTATATAGACAAAGTGATGCAACTTTTTCAAATGAATATAGAGGTAGGGAACAAAGGTTTGGAAAATAACCCAAGAAATTACCTATATTATTTGGAGATAATCTTTAGAGAACTATCTTAATAGTGACCACAAACACCAGGATCAAATATCGTTCCTGACGGATCGCCAATGGCAATCAATCGTCAATAGCGAATGATCTATATCAAAGGTTGGGAATTTGTTTTCTAATTTGTTTTCAATGATTTTTATATCCATGGAAAATGTTGTTCAATATCTATATATATTAAGTCACAGTTTTATTTTTCTTTCTTTTGGGGTGATGGTCAAAGGATTATCAGAAAATTAGTTTGTCCTCATAATTTATAAATCTAACGAGAACGAATCAAGACTGAGATGAAAAAAGGCCAAGGTTCATTCATCATGAAATCTGGTTTTTTCACTCCCTTGTACATTTCATTGTTCTCTATTGGATCACCATGATCACGGTTTCACTATTCAGGAGGCTCCAAACACATCTGACCCCTAGATTAGTGGAAAACCGAATGAAATGCCATATCTATATTGATCGGGACCCGAGCATCGTAGATATGCCATTGTCTCAAAAATAGGGGAATTGTTTGTTTCTCAGTGGTCCATGGAAGGGACCACTAGTGCAGCTATCTGGTGATGTGGTTTTGTGGTTTGGCGAGGTCGCACAATGACTGAAGGTATCTGTCATGGAAGCGGTAGAGAAAGGCGACAACTAGCCGAGTGGGATGTGGCAGGACGTAGTTTATAGAAACTGCAGGCTGTGAACCTGGGGGGAATCTACAAAACACTGCTAGTAAATTGATTTTGTTAGTGGAGACGGTTGTGTGGGATGAATTCAGTGACCTCTCTGACCATGTCAGGAAAGGGGAGACAGGTCGGGCCCAGGTGTAGTGGGCTGGGCTAAACAAATGGGTCGGCCTCAATAGGTCGGGTCAATGCCAGCTGGTCAAGTTGAACCCGGTGGACAGAGATAGATTTGGGTATGACCTGGAGTGACCGAGATAGAACTGTACCATGTTCAAGCCCATCAGTGAACCATGATCCACTGTAGCTCTAGTTGTTGTGCGGTTGCGACAGTTGTGGGCGGTCGATCCCAACAACCCAGGGCAATGGACCACCATGTTCGGCTATGGTAGTAGGGGGTGGTCGAAATCTATGGTCAACCACTTAATATGGTGGGTAGTCGACTGCCATAGTCAATATTGGTGTTCATTGGACCAATCGTGAGTTAGTCCACGGCCCAGGGAACCCCCTTCTGAAATATTCAAATAGCCTTTACTTTCAACCCAGATGTCAATTTGATGATTCATCTCGCGCATTGGGACCCTTATGATGATACGGTGTTTTATAGATATCCTAAGTGGGTTTTATTTGTAGTTTTAATATGAAATATTGTCTTTATGTGTTATTTCTCTCGAAATGAGTGCACTTCTAGCATACATTTCGATGGATGGCTATGACCTAGAGATTGTGTGTCTTATATTGGCTATGTATCTTATAGAGACTATGTGTCTTATGGAGTTTGTGTATCTTATAGAGATTTTGTGTCTTATGGAGACTCTTTTTTTGATGGAGACTATGTCTCCTATGAAGACTGTGTGTCTTATGGAGACTATGTTTCTCATGGAGGCTATGTTTCTCATAGAGAATGTGTGTCTTATTGAGACTATGTGTCTTATCCATAATAGGTGTGTTATCAGGACTGTGTGTCATAAAGAGACTTTATATCTTATGAAGATTTTATATTATATGGATAATATGTATCTTACTTGGGACTTTGTGACTTATGGAGATTATATGTATTTTTTAGACTTTGTGTCTTATTGGATTGAGTATATCTAGATGTTCTTGATATATTTTTTGGAGACATATATATGTGTGGAGATAAAAAATACATTCCATTATGTTTTTTAGGTGTCTTAATGTGTATTATTTTACTCACCCCTAATAGATAATTTCTGGTACATGTTGTGTCTTGTGAAGATGACTGAATCTTCGACAAGGTTCCAGGAAGACAAGGACTAGGTGGTACATTGTGTGACCGGACAGGCCGAGGTGTGTTCCAAAAGATTTTCTGAAGACAATCCTAGTACATATGACGTTACCGATTAGACTTGTGTCTATAGACTCTTTTCCTTGGGTGGGATTTTTTCACTCTATTTACTTTCCCTTACTTTAACTGTTGTACTCTAGTTGTGGCATGTAGTGGTTTTCATGCATTGTTTACTTAGTGCATTAATATTTCAGCATTTTTGTCTTGGAGATGTGTGTGTCTGTACATATACATAGATAAATTCTTCCAAATTTTTGGGATATGTCTACTTAGTGATATTAAATATCCCATGTACTATTATATGCATTCTTGGGTTAGTCCCGACATGGGCCCCTTTTTGATGGGTTGTGACATCTATTCTGTGTACATGTGGACTACCACCTCTATGAACCAATATGATTCATTCTTTATTTCTCTTTTAATTGGAAGGTAATAAAGTTAAATTTAATTAATATGTATGATATATAAAATATAATTATTATTTTTAAAGGTGGATTATTATTTACCTTTCATTCCTTCCATCTGTCAAAAAATGAAAACAACATTCATGCGTACATACGACCTACAATCTCAATGAATGGTGTAATTTATTTTTCTATCTGTATCTTTTATCAATGAATAAATACATGAATATAATTAATATATATGATATTTATATAATTGTTAAAATTATTTATATGATGGTACCATGAACAATATCCAATGACCAAAACTACCAAACCCAAACATACATAAAAAATGAAGCACATATCATCTGGAATAGTGATTTTAAAGATGAAGTGTTAACAAAAGGGTGATGAAAGGTTATAAATAAATCATATATGTTATGATCTATATTAATATGGTTCTAAAATATTAGTATAACAAATATATATTTATTATAAATGATGTTTTAATGCATTTGATAGAAGTCAGACCAAAGGTAAGGGATTTTATTCTCATTTTAAACATTGTGGGACACTTGATTTATACAATACTTAATAATTTTGTGTGGTGTATATACTACAGATGAATTTATTTTATGATTAATATATGGAAAATTAAGGTATTTAAATTTATTTATATATTTATTTATTTCATGGTGATTTTGATTCAAAAGTTATCAATGTTGTAAGGATTTTATGTTACAATCTCATTGTTTATCATGATGTTTTACGATTCTATTTTTGATGATGAAATATTTTGACGTACCTCTAATAAAAATAAATAATTTTCTTATCCTATATTTATTTCATGAAAATACTTATTTTATTATCTTTTTTCTCACTTTAAGTGCTCGTGATACTAAAAATATGTTTTTATAGGAAATAAACGTTATTTATCTATTCAGTCGAAAAACATTTTTCATATATTTCCATGTTTTCTAAAAAATATTTTAATGAATGTTTATAATATTATCCTATGATTTTTAAATGAATTTTTACCCATATTTTAATTTTTAAAAAAAAAATTAAAATAAATATTCTTTTTATTTTCTGAACCAGGTACTTTTATACTTTTTAACAAAACTGTAAAAGGAATGTTTTCTTTTAACTTATAGACCATGAATAAAATTTCCTAATATAACGAAAAATCATGTATCTGAATATTCCATTAAAATTTCCATGGTTATTTTAAACAAAAAAATCATAATATTTTGTAAATTTCTATATATTAACAAGGTGATTTTAAAATGGAACTTTTATTTTCCTCAAGAAGGTTTTACTGATATTATATTGGTATTTATTTTAATAGGAGACAATAAAAGTTGATTTTACTTATGATTTAGAAGGATATGATCTAAGTATAACATCTATATACTTTCAATAGAATTTTTATATTTATTATGATAAGATATTTATGAAACTCATTCATTTTCCATGCGTTATGATATGATGAAGTGGAAAAATGTTTATGAAACCCATTCCATTTTCATGGCTTATGATATGATGAAATGTCTATGAAACCCATTTCATTTTATGGGTTTTTATATGATGAATGTTTTAGGATCTTATGGAATTTATTTGTAGGGTTTTCATTATATAGTAGTGGTTATGTTATAATAAAGGACGGTGGTCATGTTTGATGGTTTTTACACTATATCTAAGGATTGTGGAAACATTATAACCAAGGATGAGTGGGACCTATATCTCCCTACAACTCATTGGGTAATGATTTATATCTCATGAGATAAACTAGACTGTAATACCGAGTGAAACTATGTCATTAAGGGACTTTGTCCACTATAATTGTAATGGGAGTAAACCGTGACTACTATTATGATTTGAGGGGTAAACTCATTCCAACATGATAGTCTTGACAATGATCCTTCACTACAAAGGAAATGTTTTTCTATACTTATGTGTATGCCATAGACTTATTTATTATGTTAATATTATGATCTCATGGATTATTTTCTTTGATTCCATTTATAATTCATGTTTTATTAAATACTATATTTTTTTGCCTGAATTATGATTATGATTAGTGATATACATACTATGATTTTAAAATGTTATTCCCATGATTTATACCTTTATGTTCATGTTATGCTCAAGTGATCATGGATACCTCACTTCTTTACGATTACTGAACATCTGATCTCACCTTTTCTTATGTTTAATTTCCCCATGTTATGAAAAAAAGGTACTATGTGTGATATGTCTACGAAGGTTTTTATTTAAGTAGAATGTTTTGGGATATGATGTAGATCTTTTATGAACCAGTTATTTATGTGTCCATGATTTCATGGTATGGACCTTAGAGAAGGGCTTAAATAGGTACATCTTAGAATTGGTGTTATCCCTTTGCATTCCTTCTTATTATGGGGTACTTGAGAAATCCATGCTTAGGAGAGTTTTTTAGTGGAGAAGACACCAGCAGTAGAAGCTAGTAAGGGGAACTAGTACCTAATACCTCGGCCACAGGAAGTCATATATAGTCATAGGGACCCAAGATGTTCAGGTGCTTTAGGGGATGATCAGGGTCATCTAGCATGAGATTTCTTGACACATTTTATAGGTAATTAGGAGATAGTTGAGGGACCACCGTGTAAGAGACAAGATCATGTTAGTCCGTATGAAATCGGATGTGGCAGAGATACATGCACGGTCGTAAGAGGTGGTCATAGGTTTGACCCATTACCACCACCAACCCCAATTTTTCTACACCAGGCTTAGAGGAACATGTGGATATAGACGAGTCTAGAAGCAGGTGATGGAGGATTATGAACCCAATGCTGCATGTATGATTTGAGGTACGATCTATGTCTTTTTTACCTTAGCTGTTGTTTTGATAGACACAGGTGGGAGTCATTTCTTTATTATAATAGAACTTGTTCAGAACTCAGATATTACTTTTGTACCATTGAATCATCCCTTAGGCTTAGAGACTCTTGTAAGAGAAAGTTTTATGATCACACACTAGTGATGAAAGTGAAATATTACTCTTGGAGGTCAGAATTTAGATTTGGGTCTCTTGGTTGTAGTGTTGAGGCATTACAATGTCATTCATGGTAAGGACTTGTTATCCACAATTTAGACTTAGATTGAATATTTTAGGCATTGAGTGTGATTTTTCTACCATGATGGGACCTTGTTTTCCTTTATTGGTGAAAAAGAAATGCATACACTGCATGATGGACTCACACATAGGAGGGTTTAGTGGATCAGTCATCAGTTGGATAGCCTGAACCTTGGTTCAGTGGTTGATTTGAGTCCATAGTTTTCTGCAGTAGAAAAAGAGTGTGAGGACATACTTCCTGAGGATATTCCAGTATTACTTATCTATAGAGAGATTGACTTCTGAATTGATCTATATGCTGGTATAGAATAGATATATTCCCATACTTATCAGATGGCTCCCACAAGGGTTCAAGAACTAAGGGTTCGGTTAGAGGACTTGCAGAAGAAGGGATTTGTGAGACCTAGTGTTCCACCCTGGGTAGCCCTAGTTTGGTTTTCTCAGAAGGTAGACTGGAGATTGAGGTTATGTGTGGAATTCTGGTGCTGAAAATAGGTGACCATAAAGAATAAGTATCCACTAACAAGGATATATAACCTCTTTGATCAGTTGAAAGTGATGCAGTGGTTCTTGAATATTGACCTCATACATGGCTATCACCGGTTATAAGTATAGGATGACGATATAAATAATATGGCTTAAGATGTCGTCACATCCACAATGAGTACTTGGAGATTCCTATTGGGATGACGAATACCCCAACATTGTTCATGGGACTCGTGAACCGTATCTTTCAACATTACATTGAATAGTTTATGGTGGTATTCATTAATGACATCCTTATGTACTCAACATACAAAGAGGACAACACGAGACACATGAGGATGGTCCCAGACACACTCTGAGGGAACCAACATTATGGGATGCTCTCGAAATGTCAGTTCCTGATTTGAGAGGTCCATTTTTTGGGACACATCATTTTAGATGATGGAGTTGCAGTGGATTCAGTGATGATTGAGGTGGTTCTTACTTGGGATACATCCAAGAGTGTATCCAAGGTGTGGAGTTTCATTGGGTATAATAGAAAGTTTTTACACAACCTTTCTAGAGTGGTAGAATCGTTGACATATTTTACATGAATGAGATAACCTTTCTCATATATAGAGAAGTTCCAGGGGAGTATTCAATAGTTGAGGTTGAGGTTGAAGAGTGCTCCCATCATGACATTTACATTTGGAGTAATTGAGTGTTTAGTGTTCTTCACTACATCAGGGACCCGACATGGTTGTGTCCTAATACATGGGAATATATTAATTTCCAATGGTTCAAAATTGTTGAGACCACATGAGAAGAAGTACATGACCCATGATCTTGAATTAAGAGTAGTAAACTTTACTTTGAAGATGTGATACACTTCATAATGGGAATGAGAACTATTGTCTACTATGACCACGAGAGTCTGAAGTATGACTTCTCTCAAGAAGTATCTGAACTTAAGATAGAGGGGATGTCTAGAGATCCTAGGAGACTATGACATTGTGAGTTTCTATACACTTGGGAAGGGGAACATGGTGGTAGATTCTCTTAGTAAGTGATCTAGTTCATAATTATTGAATGAGTAATCAGAGCAGTTGGCCTCATTGGAGATATCTTTTGTGGATGGGGATGGAGAATTTTACCTCTTGTATATGGTTGTCACCACTCCACTCTTGTGATGAGTTAGGGAGGAATAACATGGGGATATAGATTGTGAGACTCTATGTGCTCAAATGAATACTGGACATACCTATAATGGATATTTGAATGGCGGGAGCATGTTTTTCTTTTCAAAGGGAACACAGTAGTACCAGTGGCATTGTGGGAGGAGGATTTGCGGGAGCTCCATACATCCCCGTTGGTGGAATATTCAGGTGTGGAGAAGATGTACCAGGACCTTCGAAATCAGTTTTGTGGTCAGGGTTGAAGAAGGGATCTACAAAGTTTCTTTCTCAATGCCACATTTGTCATCAGGTGAAGGCTGAGCACCAGGTTCTAACAGGTTTGACTCAACCCTTTCAGGTGACATAATGTAAGTTAGATGGGATTTTGATGGACATCATGAAATGTTTACAATCCATGTCAACAGGACATAATACCATTCAGTTGATCATTAACTGACTCGCCAATTCATCCCACATCTTAGCTATATAGGAGCAGAGTTCAGTAGAGAGGTTGAGATGCCTCTATTTGTAGAAGGTATTTTGACTCCAAGGAGTTACATAAATGTTAGTCTCATACCGTGATTCACTTTTTACATCCTAGTTGTGGATGGGATTATTATAGGATTTTGGGACTCAGATATTCTTGAGCACAGTGTTTCACCCAAAGATAGGCGACCAAATTGAGTGGACTATTCTGATTCTAGAGGACATGCTACAATATTTCATGTAAGATTTAGGACATAGTTTGGAGGATCACCTACCTCTAGTGTACTTTTCATACAACAAAAACTATCACTACACAATTGGAATGGAACCATTTGAGGCCTTGTATGGGTGACCCTGTAGGTCACCACCTTGGTGGACTGGCCTAGGAGAGTTAGCACTCATGGTCCCGGAGTTGTTGCAGGATACCATAATGAATGTGAAGATCATCTAGGAGAAAATGAAGACTAAAAAGAGATGATAGAAGTCTAATTTTGATAGGTGTCTAATACCATTGGAGTTCGATGAAGGATACCACATGTTTCTTTGGGTCTAACCTCGATGTGGATTACAGAGATTTGACTGGGGTGGAAAGCTATTTCTAAGGTTCACTAGTCCTTTTATGATAATATGTATAGTGGTATAGGTGGTGTACTACTTGGCTCTACCATCATAGCTATATCAGTTACATGACGTCTTCCTGGTGTTGAAGTTGAGAATGTACGTTCAAGACCCATCACACTATATTGACTGGGGTGAGATGAACATTGATGATGGGGCCACTTTTGTTGAATACCAGATGGAGATTGAGCTTTGATAAGAGATGATCTTTTTTGGGTGGTCAATTTCCTTGATGTGTGTCCAGTGGTAGCACAAGAATCACCATGAGATCATATGGGAGCAAGATTCATAGATTCGTGCTCAGTACCCTCATTTGTTAGAGTATCCCTTATTTTGGATATTTAGGGACCTAAATCCCTAATTCAATAAGAATGTAATGACATTGATTTTTTTTTAAATTATTTGGAAAAATTCGAGGACCAGGTGCTAATAAGGAATGTGATTCTAAGGCCTACTGTTCCTGAAATAAATGGTTGAAATATGTAAGGTTTTTAATAGAATGTGCGCACAACAGTACTAAAAAAGTATAATATCTATTAAATTGGTGTCCAAATCAAAACATTAATTGCAGTGTTGAGCACAAAATGGTGTCTTTACATTAGGAATGAACTAACATTGGTTAGCGCAGTTCATCTGATGAAAAAGTCACCAAGGTCGTATCCATAATTAAAAAAATTAAATAAAAAATTATTTTACAATCCTAATAACTCATAAACGGTGACTTGGATTAAAAATCTAAGACTACCCTAGACATTTTAATGTGGTTTTTTCTTTACATGAGGTATAAAATCATCTGGTGCATGTCATCTATAAAGAATAGATTTTGGACATTTTAATGAATAAAATAAATTGTGAGTTTATTTTTTTTTAATGTTATGTCGACACAGTGATGCTACTTTTTCAAATGAAGATATAGGCAGGGAACTAGGGTTAGGAAAATAAACCATGAAATTACCTATAGGATTTAGAGATAATCGTTAGAGAACTATCTCAACAGTGACAAAAAAACGGTATCAAATATCATTCCTGACAGATCGCCAATGGAAATCAATCGTCAACACTGAATGATCCATATCAAGGGTCGGGAATTTTATTTCTGATTTCGTTTCCATGTTCTTTATATCCAAGGAAAATGTTGTTCAATATATAAATAGATTGATTCATAGTTCTATTGTAGTTTCTTTAGGGGAGAGGGTCACAGGATTATCAATAGATTAGTTTGTCCTCATAATTAATACATCTAATGAGAATGAATCGAGACTGACACGAAATCTAATCGTGATAGGTGGTGAAGACCATTGGATTTCGATGATGGGGACCACATGTTCCTTCATGTCTCACCTAGGTGGGGATAAAAAAGATTTGACCATGGTGGGAAGCTATCTCTGAGGTTCAGTGGTCAATTTTTGATACTATGTATAGTTGGAGAGGGGGAATACTACATGGAATTACCATCATAGCTATATCAGGTACACAACGTCATCCAGGTGTTGAAGTTGAGAATGTACTTGCACGATCCATCACACGTTATTGAGTGGGGTGTTAATAACATTGACGATGGGTCCAATTGGTTGAATAACCGATAGATATAGAGGATTGATAAGAGAGTATCCTTTATGGGTGTTAAATTCCCATGGTGTGTGTCTGGTGGTAGCACATGAATCTCCATGATAGCATATGGGAGAATGAGACTTAGATTCAAGATAAGTACCCTCATTTGATAGAGTATACATTATTTTTCATTTTTAGGGACGCAATTCCCTAATTTGGGGAGAATTTAATGACTTGGATTACTCTTTTTTTTGTAAAAATTATTTGGAAAAATTTTGAGCCCAGCCGCTAAGAAGGAATGTGATTCGGAAGCCCAGTGTTTCCGAAAAAAATCATTGAAAAATGTTACGTTTTTAATAACACGTGTGCACAACTATACTGAAAATGTGGAATATCCATTAAATAGTTGTCTGGATCAAAAAAATAAATTACATCGTTGATCTCAGAATGGTGTCTTTACCTTAGGCACGAACTAACATTGGTCGGCGCGGGTCATCTGATGAAAAAGTCACCAAAGTTGTATCCATAAATAGAATAATTTTTTTTAAAATCCCAATTACTCCTAAAAGGTGACTTGGATAAGAAATATGAGACCACCCTTTTCTTGTTAATGTCATTTTCTCCCTAGTAGAGGCATCAAATTGTCTGGTGCATGTCACCTATAATGAATAGATTTATGACGTTTTAATGAATATAATGAATTGTGAGTTTATTTTATTTTAATGTGATGTTGATGAAGTGATTCTTATTTTTCAAATGAATATATTTGAAGGGACCAGGGTTAGGCTCATAACAATATAAATTATATATAGTCTTTGGAGAGAATCCTTAGAGAACTATCTGAACATTGATGACAAACACCGGGATCAGATATCATTCCTGATGGATCCCCATGGAAATCAATCATCAATAGCGAATGATCCATATCAATGGTATGGTATTATATTTATGATTTAATTTCCATGTTCATTATATCTATGATAAATTTGGTTCAATCCCTAAATATATTAATTCAATTTTCAATTGTTGTTTCTATATGGGTGATGTTCACATGATTATTAGGAGATTAGGTTGCCCTCATAATTTATACATCAAACAAGAATTAATTGAGATTGAAATGAACAAATTCCAAGGATAATTCATCATTAATTATTGTATTTTTACTCCCCTATTCATTTCATTATTTTCTATTGGATCACCATGATCATAGTTTGACTTTTTGGGAGGCTCGGAACATATCAGACCCCTAGATTGTAGGCAAACTGAAAGAAAGGCACGATCTATATTGATCGGGACCCTAGCATCGTAGATATGAAATTGTTTAAAAATATGGGCATCTTAGGTTTCTCAGTGGTTCATGGAAGGGAACAATAGTGAAACATTCTAGCGAGGCGGTGTTGTGGTTTGGCGAGGCAGTGCAGCGACCGTAGGTAGCTGCTGTGGCAGCGGTCGCGGAAGGCAAAAAATGTCCGAGTGGGATGTGGTGGGAGGTAGTTTATGATAACTACAGGCCAAGAACATGGGTAGTATATACATAACACTATCAGGATATAGAATTTGTTGGTGGAAATGGTTGTGTGGGATGAATTCGGTGACCAATTTGACCAGGTCACGCTATGGGAGATGGGTTGGGCCCAGGTGTAGCCGGTTGGGCTAAATAAATGGGTCAACCTCAATAGGTCGGGTCAGTGACGGCATGCTGAGTCGGGCCCAATGGTTTGGGTCAGATTCAGGTTTGACCTGGAGCGACCGAGATAGAACTGGGCCATGTTCAACCCCATCGGTCAACCATGAGCCACGGTAGCTCTAGCTGTTGTGCAGTTGCAAAAGTTGTGGGTGGTCAAATGCAGTAACCTAGTGCAATGGACTTCCATGTCCGACCGAGGCTATAGGGAATGGTCGAACACTATGTTCAAACACTATAGATGGGGGGAAGCCGACTTCCATAGTCAACAGTGGTTGTTAGTGGACCGACTGTGAGTCGGTCCACGACCTAGTGAACCCCCTTCTGAAATATTCAAGTTGCCATAACATTCAAACCAGACGTCCGTTTGAGGAGTCATCTATGGAATTGAGACCATTATGATGATATGGACTTTTAGATATATACTAAGTGGGTTTTATTGGTAGTTTTAATATGACCTGTTGTCTTTAAGTGTGATATCTCCCGATGTGAGTGCAAATCAAGCGACCATTTTGATGGAAAGCTGCGGCCTAGAGACTTTGTGTCTTATAGAGTCTATGTATCTAAAAGAGAATATGTGTTTTATAGAGAAAGTGTGTCTTATTAAGATTGTGTGTATTATTGAGACTATTCTTTTAATGGAGACTATGTCTCTTACGATGACTATGTGTCTTATGGGGAATGTGTTTCTCATGGAGGTTGTGTGTCTCATGCAGATTGTGTGTCTTTTTGAGACTATGTGTCTCATCCATATTGTGTGTATTATCGGTAATGTGTGCCTTATAGAGACTATGTGTCTTATCTAGATTTTATATCGTATGGATACTATGTGTCTTATGGGAACTATGTGACTTATGGATATTGTATGTCTTTTTTAGACTCTATGTCTTATTCTATTGAGAATATCTAGATGTTCCAGATATATTTTATGGAGACATATATTTGTATGGATATGACTATGCATTACATTATGGTTTAAAGGTGTCTTAATTAGTATTATTTTACTCACCCAAAAAGGGGATTTGCGGGTACATGTTGTGTCTTGTGAAGATGATCAAATCTCCGACAACGATCTAGGAAGACCAGGACTCGGTGGTGCCATGTGAGACTGGACATGACGAGGTGTGTTCCAACAGCTTTTCCGACGACAGCCATAGTACCTATTAATTTACAAGTTAGACTTGTGTCTATAGAATCTTTCCTTGGGGGGGCTTTTTTTTACTCTGTTTACTTTCCTGTACTTTCATTGATGTACTCTGGTTGTGGCATGTAGTGGTTTTCTTGCATTATTTACTTAGTGCTTTAATATTTAAGCATTTGGGGCTTGGAGATGTTTTTCCCTATAGATGTACATGGAAAAATGCTTCCCATTTGTGGGTTATGTCTACTATGTGATATTCACTATCCCCTGTACTATTGGTTTCAGTCTTGTGTAAGTAACGACATGGACACCTTTGGGATGGGTCGTGACGTCAATTGTGTGTACATGTGGACTACCACCTCCACCAACCAATATGATTCATTCTTCATTTCTATTTTATTTGGATTGTAATAAGGTTTAATTTAATTCATATATATGATATATAAAATATAATGATTATTTTTAATGGTGGTTAATTGTTTATCTTTATTTCCTTCCATTAGTCAAAAAAATGAAAACAACATTCATGCGTACATACAACCTACCATCTCCATGAATGGTGTAATTAATATTTCTATCTATATATTTTATAAATGAATAAATACATGAATATAATTAATGTATATGATATTTATATAATTATTAAAATTATTAATATGATGGAACCATGAACAAAACTAAATGATTAATACTACTGAACCAAAACGTACATAAAAAATGAAGCACATATCAACTGGAATAATGATTTTAATATAGTGTTAATAAAAGGGTGATGAAAGGTTATAAATGAATCATATATGTTATGATATATATTATTATGGTTCTAAAAAAATATTTATAACAAATATATATTTATTATAAATGATGTTCCAATGCCTATGATGGAAATCAGGCCTAATATAATGGATTTTCATCTCATTTTAAATTTTGTTGGACAAATGCCTTATACACTAATTATATATTTTGTGTGGTTTATATACTACAAATGAATTTATTTTGAGATTAGTATCATGAAAATAAAGGGATTCACATATATGTATACAGTTATTTATTTCATGGTGATTGTGATTAAAAAGTTATCAATGTTGTATGGTTTTTAAGTTACAATCTCGTTGTTTATCAAGATGGTTTATGATTCTATTTCTGATGATGAAATATTATGATATACTCTTAATGAAACTCATGAATTTTCTTATCACATATTTAGTTCATGAAAATAATTTTTTTCTTAGTATTTTACTCAGTTTTAGTCTTCAAGATACTAAAAATATTTTTTTATAGAAAATAAAATTTATTTCTCTATTCAGTCAAAAAAAACTTTTTCTTCCATTTCCATGTTTTCTAAAACTATTTTAATGATTGTTTATAATATTATCGTTTGATTTTTTAAATTAATTTTTCAAATTTTTTAATTTTTAAAAATTGGTTTAAAAAAATCTTCTTTTCATTTTCTGAACAAGGTACTTTTTTAATTTTTTACAAAACTTTAAAATGAATGTTATATTTTACCTTATAGACCATGAATAAAATTTTCTAATATCTTGACCACTGAATTATTTGAATATTCCCATTAAAATGTTCCATGATTATTTAAAACTAAAATATTTTTCTTAATATTTTGTATATTTTTATATTTTAATGAAGTGATTTTAAAATGGAAATGTTATTTTCCTCAAAAATGTTTTAATGATATTATATTGGTATTTCTATTAAAAATAGACAATAAACCTTGATTTCACTTATTATTTACTAAGTATATAATATAATTATAACATCCATATTATTTCAATAGAATTTTTGTATTTATTATGACAAGATATTTATGAAACACATTCATTTTCCATGCGTTATGATATGATGAAATGATGAAATATTTATGAAATCCATTCAATTTTCATGGGTTATGATATGATGAAATGTTTATGAAACCAATTTCCTTTTATGGGTTTCTATATGATGAATGTTTTATGATATTATGGAATTTATATTTTGGGTTTTCATTATGTAGTAGTTGTTACGTTATAATAAAGGATGGTGGTCACATTGGATGGTTGTTATGCTATATCCAAGGATGGTAGAAACATTATAACCAAGGATGAGTGGGACCTATATATCCCTACAAATCTTTGTGCAATGTTTTATATCTCATGAGATAAACTAGACCGTAATATCGAGTGAAACCATGTCATTAAGAGACATTGTCCACTATGATTTTCATGGGAGTGAACCTTGACAACTATGATGGTTTGGGGGTTAAACACATTCTATCATGATAGTATTGACAATGACCCTTTACTAAAAAAATGAATTTTTTATACTTATGTGTATTCCATATACTTATGTATTATGATAATATTATTATCTCATGCATTATTTTCTTTAATTCATTTTGTAATTCATGTCATATTAAATACTATATTTTTTTGCCTGAATTATTATTATGATATGTGGTATACACGGTATGATTTTAAAATTTTATTCCCATTTTTTGTACCCTTATGTTCATGTTATGCTCAAGGGATCATGGATACCTCCCTTGTTTATGATTTTTGATCATCTGATCTCACCCTTTCTTATGTTTCACTTCCCCAGGTTAGGAAAAAAGGGAACTAAGTGTGATATATCTATGAAGGTTTTTATTTATAAAGAACTTAGAGGGAGATTGTGTAGATCTTTTATGAACTAGTTATTTATGTGTCCATTTTTTCAAATGAACATGACTAATAAGATTCCAGAATGGTTTTTTATGTTATGTAATGAATATTCATCTATTAATATGTGATATAATAGTATTACATGTAAGGCTCATTATACTGGGTGTGTTAGTATGGTAAAGTGGGACTAGATATTGGTATCATAGCCTATTTTCTCTTTGATTGGTATTTTATTGAGATATTACTACTAGTTTTGAAATCATAAAGATCAATTTTTTAATTACTTAAAAAATAATCCAATTATTTTTTAATTTATATGCATATGGAGATAATTTTAGTTTCAATATGTTCCTTGAATAGAATAGTTTATTCACATCCCTTTATATGTTTATTTAGAGGTCTCGACATAAAACATTAAAAATAGTAAGAAGTTAGAGGCCCAAATAAAATAAAAAACACCAGAAAGAAATATTATTATCCACTAGCTGTATGTGTATAGAGTGAAAAAAATGTTGTTGAATTTGTTAAAAATATTTCATTTACTAAATCTATCTCAATGTATAAAGAAGTTTTTTTTAGGAATCACTTGGTGAAATTTAATGGTGAAACTAAATAATACCTTAAAATTTATCTAAATAAGTTTCCACATATATTTTCTCATTTAATAATGGTTTTTTTTCAAAATCATACATGGAAAGAGAGACTGATGTAATGTAAGATACATTAGTCAAAAATACTAGTTCCCACAACACTCTCACGATGCTTGTAAAAGATAAAGAATAATCTAGCATACATTTCAATGAAGAAAATTATTTTTTTACTAAATAATTTAAATTTTTTGATAACAAATATTTGAGAATGATCTGTAATAGGTATTCCATGTCTGAAAAATTCCATAAAGACTCTATGGATGTCATGAATTCCCAACTGGAAGTAAAGACACAATGGATAAATGAGGTGGAAAATTATTTATTGTAGAAAATACAAATTCATGAGGTTCAAATTCAAAATATGATGAATTTCTAGGATCACATGTTGGGATTAGAGGAAGTTGAAAAAACACTCTCAACCTGGAATCTCTAAAGTAGAAAATCAAGTTAAAAAATCTGCAAGAGGCCAAACCTAAAAATTTCATACAAATTATGAAAAATTCAACCACCTCACAATCTTCATATGAGATTCAAGATTTAAAAAAGAGTGTAAATTTTGAAAAATATTTCATTATATAATCAATAGAATCCTCCACCTTAGGATCATTGAAAATGGTATTCCACTGTATAGATAAATTTGTTTTAACTAAATATTTTTTCAATATATATGGAAATTCATTACAAATTTTGAATCATAAAATTTTTATTAAACCCACCACATCATCTATAGTGGAAGTAGAAATATTATGAAACAAATACCCTTCAAAATGATCCCAAATGTATAAGGTGTTATCCCAAAAACAACAAGTGGAGAAATCTAAATGTATTGCATACACATGAAAAAAATGAAGACTCATTGGGAGATGTTGGTGTTGTTGGATATTTGATCATAGTGATATTTATTAAAAACATAATATATTAGTTTACACAAGTCCAAAAATCCTTGAATCAAGGGATGAAGAGATGAAGAAAGGAAAAAACCATCTTGAGTGGTGAAGACAACACGAATGAAGAAGAATCTATCCACAATAATCCGATTTGATTCACTATTGACCATATGTGATCTATGAAATATATGTGTTCATTTTTATTATTAATACTAGTATAATCCTACCATGTATCATCCACTTATTTTAGAAATTATAGAACCACTACAGACTATGAATTAGTTAAATCAAGAAAGTGTCTCTACCTTAAAATGTAAATTTGTGAAGAATTTTAATGAGCCATCTTCATTCAAGAAGACTAAAAAAATAATATTGAGAATGATTTTAAAACTACTAGTAAAAGATAATTCTGTTTTGGTAAGAGAGTACACATCATGGACCTTTTCAATATTGTCATGAATTTTGAAGTAAATATGATCAATTTAAAATCAAGAATAGAATACTTATAAGAGAGAAATTTTAAAATTGGATTAATAGTTGATACTTCTTATAAAGTGGTAGATAATCTATCCAATAATGTAAATTCAAAAGTCAATGAAGGTGTGTCTTGAAGGTGTAAAATTGTACGAAATATGGATACCAAATTTATAACATGTATACCACAACAAGACAATTTATCAAAAACAAAAAATTTATGAATTTGTGACTTTAAGTTCACAAAATATTACTAGAAAGATAAATTCCACATTAAAAATTAAAATCATGAGCCTAATGATATATTGATCACACAGTCCAAATAGATGGAAGATGTTAGAATATTACTGAATGTTGAAAAGGATAAACTACTATAATTTTTGAAGAATATAAGCTCATTCCAAATAAGAATAATGTTAACAATAGAAATAAATACATGCTCCCCAAATTTTATCATTCCTTGAAAATAAAAATAAGAGATTGGATCAGGAGTTATCAAGTGACTTGAGATTACCAAAAATGTTTTATGGGTTTAGGAACAAGTCTCAACCCCACTTATTAATCCAAGAAGCTGAAGATGATCCAAAATATTCCTATATCATTTTAGATGTTTTTTAAATCTTGGAATTGAAGGCGATGAAGGTTGGAAATAATCCTTTTAGGAGGGGATATCAAAATGAGTGAATCTTCAATGATTTTAAAAATTCAACATGAAAATGGAAATCTAGACAACTCCTTCAAAATATGAAATAAGAGGTTTTATTTCATTCTCTCATCATAATTTTAACATATATTCATTATGTTTATGTAGGGGGATTCATCATCTTACACAGTACAGAATAATATACCTTTCACTTGAATAATTTTTATGTGTGTGTTCAAGTGAATGCAGGTTCATTGTCCTTCTTTAAAATTTCTGCAAGGAGCCCCAAATAATTGAAAGATAGAATTTGGTTTTAAATAATGGATTTATTATAGACAATTTTTTTGTCTATATTTATTACTCTTTCATTCCAAATAATGTTATCTCAAGTGGACATAGAGGTAATTATTTTATAGATCATTTCTAAGATATATTTTATGCCACTTAATTTTTTATGATTCATTTATTATCTTAAGATATTATAATCACATTTAAGATGTATGTAGGTATTCATGAAAATATTCATCTCTCAATTCGAATTTGAATGAATCTATCAACAGTGGGGAGTAACTGCATGGGGAGAGTATGAGTTTCTATAGATTAGAAGATTTTATTGGAGTTTTGAAATCAATCTCCATCCTAAAATGGAAGATATGGAGAGAATACATCTCCCCTTTGTATTTATAAAAAATAAATTGGATAGGAAATAGAATACAATCTTTAGAGAAAATGATACATTGATTTTAGATTGTATTGGGTTTTGAAAATAAGCACTAAGGGATCGATTTTTGTGTATATAGGTGGTAATTTTTTTTATTTTTTATTTGTTTTCCATGATAAAGTTAATGATAATATTTCAAATCAATAAAAAGGTAATGTATTAAGTGATGTAGAATGGATCTACCCAAAGGATTTGAATATAAAGTTAAACATACTGTAATTCATAATGATAAGTGGAAGTTGTTATTTCTTATGATTATATTTATGGATGACTTCTAGTTCATGTCCATCACATTTTTTAATTGTATGAGTTGGTTTTTATGAATTTTACATGTTCTATAATAGAAAGAGAATCCTTTTCTATTATAGTTACAAAGGAAAAGAGAAGATAGTTGCTGAATTTTGATAGTAAAATTTATAAATTCTTATTTATATTGGTGAAATATTATTTAAAGATATTGGAGAAGAAATATATAACCTTGGAGAATCTATATTTGGAGTACCGTTCATTTTTAATGCTAAAATTGATAAGAAACTCTCTTGTCTAAAGGATGATTTGAATTAAGATGGATTGAGATTGATTTGAAATATTTTTATCTTAATTTTTTAGATGAGTTTATTGAAATACTATATTTTGAGTGTTTTATAAGCTGAAACACCTTGGAAATGAATTATTTTGTGTTTCCTATAAAATACTCAATGTTGAGTATACATTCAACAAGGAACATAAAATTCAAATTGAACCAATTAGGAATTACTCTTTTAAGTTCCAATTTCATTAAAATCCATTCAAAGTTTATTAGAGAGGCCTATATTATATTTGAGGAAATATAGAATTCATTTGAAAGTAATCTGGAATTTATATTCAAGAATTTGAGAGTTGAAAATTGGAAAAGGAATTTTCCTACATCTAATAAGATATATATACACCTAAGTGAATTTAGTTATGAATGTAACCTTCTAAGTAAGATTATTTATTTATAAGAGACAATTTATAAGAGAATTGAGTTATGTATAGAGTGATTTAGTCCCAGGTATGTAATTTCAATTATATAGATTATAATTAGAAAATGAAATTTATTTATTCGAACTATGACATAAGATACTTTTCACAATGTGTAAGTAAATTAAGTTACTTATAGAATGGAAAATATGTAAATTATCTTACAAGATCCACCATGAAAGTAAATTCATATAAAAAAAGAGAAGTGGCCAGAATATTATATAATCTATATACATTACTGATGTTTTAATAAAATGGAAACAAAAAACAATCTATGTGTAAGAGATTTTAGACCGCATAAGATATTTGAATAAGAAAAATTATGAGATTTTACTTGGTGAAAAAAATAGTTTCTATATTATTTCGATTGTGAATATTTAAAAACATATGATGATTAAGTCATTATTCAAAGAAAAAAACCAAAAATTAAATGTGATACAAGCAAGAAGATAATGAGATCTTGATCTTCAAACCGAAGGATATGAAAATAAAAGAGTGGAAGAATGTCTGTGACATTCAAATGTGTTGAATTGAATTTATCAAAAATTCAAGAATATTACAGTTGTATTTACATAAAAACATGACTTGTTATTAAAGGATTATATTTTTTATGGAGAGAGATAATTGATAAGAATAAATAAGGTAGATGTTTTGTTTTCAATTGTGTTGTGCCACAAGTAGAAGTGTCCACTCCATAATCAACTAATTCATGTCATAAGATGATTTCCAAACTATATTTATGTTTGTATATAATTATAATAAAACTATAGATATTGAAGTGAATATCTCAATGGATATTTTTTTGAGTTAAAAAAATTATGAAGTTGATCCTATAAAAGAATAAAAGAAATAAAATGTCAAAGTGGTGAATTATATAAGGGTATTTATGGAATAACTTTTGAGTAGAAAATTAGTATGATGGGAATTTTTGGAATCTAAAAATGTTTATTATTTAATTATTTTTTTTGGTAGGATGCTTTTTCCCCTTAGTACTTAATTTGTGTAAATTGAGAATGAAAGATGCCGATTTATTAAGCCGCACATGCATGTGAGAATAAGGAGTGCATATACTAATGAGATAAAAGACTAAGAATTAATGTTCCTATAAAAAAGAGTTTCAAAGATGTATCACATAATGTGTGATAAAGTAGGCAGCACAATGCTCTTAAATAAAAATACATCAAGAATAAGAATTCATAGTAATCTTGTTGAAAGGAATTAGAAGAAAGTGTCGATCCCATTCAACTTATTTGGTTTCAAAAAAAGAGTAGATGAAAAGAAGTGATAACAGCTTAATATAATGAAGATATTCTAAATACATAGTTGTTATCAAGCTCCTTGGAATAGTGAGTTGAATATTTCCAATAACAGTTTATGTAAATAAATGGCTGTTGTGGTTAGAATAAAGGTCGAGTTGTAAGTTATTTTGTTATAGACATTGGTTGAGGAATAAAATCAGATTTGTGGGTGTTGGGGCATCCCTATTTAGTATATGTAATCTACTTAGGTGAAGTTCATAATGAAGAGATAAAGAGGGAACTTGTGGGACACAAATATAAATAAGATCAATGAGATACTGCATTAATCGCTTGTGTAATATATTGATCGCAGATATCTGTAATATCATGTGTCATGGTTTCAAGATGATACCTTGATGACTCCACTTGTATTCATTGATTCGTGTTTGGTGTATAATTCATTACATGGACATCCTAAACATGGAAATGAGTAAGATTTCTATTGTAACACCCCACGATTTTATAATATATTTCCCTTTAAATAATATGATGCATTTGATATCTTTTGTTGCATGAAACACCAAACATAAGTTAATAATTCATTATTAAAAAATGAAAAAAAAATTATAGTTAAATGATATTGTAAAAATAAAATAAAAAATAGGTCCAATTTACTTAATAAAGTACACTTTAATATAAAGATACTATTTTGAACTATTTGGTTAAATTATCCATTTCTATTAAATTTAATAATTTGGAGGAGCAATACCAAAAATTCTTGATAAAAATAACATAATAAATAAAAAATTTAACTAATATAATCAATGAAATGGTTAAGTAATGATAAATAATTCTAGTATAATAATTCATGGTTAAATGAAGTAGTTTTGTTTACAAACATTTTTTTATTATATATTTTTCTATTTAAAAGATAATTTCTCTTATTTATAGTATTACGATTATGAAAAATTAAATTTTATACATATATAAAAATAAAAAATATTGATACATTTATTATAAAATGATTATAAATAATGATACAATCAGTTGAAGGAAAAAACTTATATTTTTCATAAAATTGTTTTTTATGTGTGTGATGTACATTATCATAATAATTTAAATTAATGACAATTCACATTGTCATGTACTATTTAAACTAGTGAAGATTGGTATGATACTTCCATATAGTAACTATAATGTTTTTTATTAGGATAGTTTCTCTTAATCTGTCATACATGTTTACAATAATAACATTTAATGTATGTTTTGTTTTGGTTTTCAGCCTCAAAACGCTCAGCGGCTCTGTATCCAATGATTGATGGACCTACTTTCCAAAGGTAGGTGTTCGCCAGATGGTCTGACCAGCGACTCTTAAGAACTCAAATTGGTCCAGAGGATGGGAAGTCAGGCTCATCACACCCTTTTTGGAGGGAATTATTTCCTGTTCCTGGACTCTCTTATAGATTTAAGACGTATTCATATATTCGTGAATCTTTGGTTTATACCCAAACATAGTATCCACGGATTCAACCCTGGAGGGAAATGGTCAACTGGATGCAGGGGTCCGGAATCATTTATGCCCGAGGTTTACCATCCCTCATTGGATTAATGACCCTAAAGAGTTAGAGCTCACTTTAGGCGGCACTAGGAGTGGCGCAGTGAAACGATGTGGAGATGATCGAATCGACCGGTTGTTGGGCTTGAACCTCAGAGAGTCTTCCTACGTACACTTCTTAAGAGGCAGGTATCAAAGTCCATGTAGTTCGGATAGGGGTCGGGGAACCAACGTGATGATGGACCGGTTGGTCTGATGGGTGGTGGGCTTGAACCTCATGGAGGCTTCCTATATACCCTGTCTAAGAGGCAGGGATCAAAGTCCACATAGTTCGCATTGGTTGGGACTTACGCTCTAAGGCAGCCCAAAATTATGGATTGGGGCTTACACTCTGAGGAGGCCCATGGTGTGGATTGGGGATTGCACTCTGAGGAGGCCCATAATGATGGATTGAGGCTTAAACTCTGAGGAGGCCCATAAGTGGATGTCATGGTCAATTCTTACTCTAAGCCCACGTGAGTAATGCTCGGTGTGAGAAACAAGAGGCAGCAGGGACAAGAAGATCACGTCGCGAATGGTGCGTCAGGGAGAAGTGGAGTGGGGCTTACGCATGAGGGTGGCCCATGAGGTCGGAGATTACTCTGATATGGACACCCATGGTGATGGATTAGGTCTTACACTCTGAGGATGCCCAGAAGGTCAGGGCTTACTCTAAGATGGACGCCCGGGGTGACAAAGCCCAGTGGGAGAGGGAAAGGGGGTTCTCCTGTGCACATCTACTCTCTTGTAGTGCATGAGGGCTTCCTTTTGATGGATATTTTACCATATCCAAGGAACCCTCAACAAGTGGAGGGACAGAAATGGGATTCCCAAGATCAGACTCCACATTACCGTGGGAATGTGAACCCATGAATGCTTTGGGAATCTTCTCAAGGGTCGGGGAAACCCCGTTTCCCCTGTTTACCATGGGTATGTGAACTCAAAATGGCACGCTGATGTGCCTAAATGGTACACCAATTCGATCTGTTGGCTCTGGTGGAGGCCTCGGCTCGGGGCCGATGAATAGGCCAATGAGGGAGTCACGGAGGACTTGGCTGGATTGGAAGGATTTTATCTGGCTCGGGAAATGAGAACTCTGAAGAACTTGGTGAGCCACCGAGAGGTATGGGTGGTGGCGCCCTTCGCGTGGGGAAGTGGAACGCGGCTGGATAAGTCATTCGCAAACCAGGGTGGTTCAAAGAGGGTTCTAGGCGGGCATCGGCGGCCAAGGGTGGCGCCGGTCAGAAGCTCATCGGTTGGGGCTTCGCCCGCGTAGGAGAGTGCTACGCGGTGCGACGGATGGGAATAGAGGCATAAACTCCTTGGTCCGCAGGAAGGTCATCCGCAGAGGGGGTATGGTTTGTGGTTCTCCTTGTTTTTGTTATTTTAGGTTTTAGGTTCACCAAGTTATTATGCATTTTCCAATTCCTTGTTAATTCGTATACCTGTTGTGGTTCGCGGATGGGAATTTTGCTGTTTGTGAAATCCAATGCCTTCCTTCAACCGATCTCCTTCCAAATCTCCTATCCCTCCGAATCTGATTCCAGTTCTCCTACACCCTTTCTTTCCCCCTTGGTCTCCTTTTATTGAGTGGGGAAAGGGATGTATCTGTGGCTACACGGCACCTTTTGCAGAGGCCCATGACCAAATACCCAGTTTACAGCTGACTTGGTCAATCCACGATTCATGGTGGGTATTGATCGCTTCCCACCACTTCGTGAGGAGAAATCAGGGAGTGCTCCACGGCTGCGGAGGGTTCCGCCTCTATTTCGTGAACAACAGTGGGTCCGGCTTGAACCGGTCGACGCGGTCCGCGGTTGGGACAGTTCATGAGGGTGAACCAGACTGGCGTCAATCCTGCCTTGCGACCGCGGAGGCTCTCCGCCTCCATTTCGCAAACTACAATGGTTCACGGAGGGGGTGCCTCGTGGGGCCTGGAAACGTTGCGCTTCCATGGGACCGGTTCGTGGACCGATCATGTTTGTGTCCCTTATTTGATTATTTTCCCCAATTCGTTGGGGGATTTGGGTAGAATATCTATTACGGATTTTTCAAGACCCTACAAATTCCCCCCATCGGAATGGGGTCCGATCGGAACGTAGAGGAGGCCATTCTGATGTAGTGTGGTCCTAAAAATCAATGAGTGATTGGACAATGCACTAAATTTTTCCTGAGCCAAGGGACTCAGCGAGCATAGTTCGACCTTTTCTAGGGTTTTGTTGAAAATCCCAACAAACTTTTTGTCTCTTATTTTAATACCCATATTTTTCATGGGCTCTTTAGTGTGGAACCATCGGGTATAGCCTGGGTTTTTCTTAGGCCTCCCTTTCCGGGTTTTCTGCCTAACAGGCTTTGTGCCTTTTTTTTGAGCGGTTTAAAGTCCTACCGTCAAGACTATCACTTATGATGTTTTAGGTCGAACTTCTTTGAACAAATATGGTGGGGCGAGGGCCCCAATGAGGCTCAACTGATTAAAAGATGTCTCAATACTCTTCTGACACACGTGGGGGGAAACATGTTTAAATTTGAGCATCATGCAGGGCATGCATCAAGGCATGGGAGCTGTGTCGGCGTACAGATGTAGGAAGATCATTGCCTAAGGAAAACATGCCTTTGGTAGATGGTCCAGGGGCGATCAATATGCATGGACACTGAGGGCATAGTATGAATAGTCATACAAATATGTCCTTAAGTCAAAGACATATCCATTTCTGATGGCCAGGGGACTTCATGGAAGCCCATCTCATGGAAACCACAATGGGTGGTTTGAAAAAAAATGAAAACGACCGGGGGTGGCTTGAAAAGGGTATGCGATGTCTGAATGGTTTTGAGAGAATCTGTATCAATCATAAGTGTGGAAGCAAGGTTCCCATCCTACGCATTTATCTAGAGTAAAAGACGGTTGGGGCTTGGCGCAGTTTAAAGTCATGCAGCTGGGACATCATATGAAATGGAATGACTTCTCCTGGTTCTCCATAATCTTGTCAAAGATGTTATGCCGCATTTAGGTAGGATTGTGGAAGAGGTTGGAAAACTGTAGCTCAAAGGGTTTCTGAATCCCGGGATAGAAATGGGGGCTTAGAGGCAAAGATGCGTACGGAGAGAAGCATTGCCTAAGGAAATATTTCCTTTGGTAGATGGGCCATGGGTGTTCAATATAAAGAGCCGCTGAGGGCATGGTATTCATATTCGTACAAAGGTGTCCTTAGGTCAATGACCATCCACTTCCGATAGCCGAGAAACATCAGGGAAGTTGAGATTTGGGACCCCCAGTGGAAGGTTATGAGAGTTCGTATTTTTCTGAGTACCGAGTATGGCTTATGATGATAGGGTTCCTGAGTACGGGGAAATATCTAGACTAAACTTCCCAAGAACGAGTGAAGTAATTCTTTCTCATGCTGGTGTGAGGTGGTGGTTTGTGCAGGTCTGACCCATGCACTGAATGATGGAGAAAAGCCATTGTTTCTCATTGAACCCATGATGTGTATGACCGTGTAGTTTATCATCTTGTGGTTGGGACATATTACATAAAGTTTATCATCATACGTCAAGGACGAGAGGCATTTTTGAAGGTTGCTGTGTAGTTTAACATCATGCAGTGAGGACGGGGGGGGCATTTTTTTCTTTTTTTTATGCCAGTGAAAATGCTGGCGTTTGGAGGTGTTTCCCTGGATGGTTAATGCCCTTTGCATTTTCATGCCTGGCAGCTAAGATATCCCATGCAGTTTAACGTCATGCGGCGAGGAAGTCGTTGCAAAGGCCGCTCTTCATCAGAATATAACTGGTCTTGAATATCTGAACATGCCCAAAACGTGGTGGGGGTGATTGGTGTAAATCATGGATCCAGGGCTTCTTGGATCAGGAGAGGTGATATGGGGGATCTGAGGCTGGTAAGCGTACAGAGCTGGGAAGAGCATCGCATGTGGAAATCTTGCCTTTGGTAGATGGGCTAGGGGATATCAATATGCAGAGCTGATGAGGGCATGGTATGAATAGTCATGCAAAGGTGTCCACGGGTCGATAATTTTCCTCTTCCGATGGCCATGAATGCTTATGAGGATCCGCAATTATCCGGGCCACGAAGTCTGTCGTTTGGAAGGAGACTATCTGTACATGTCGGGGATATCCATCCCTAGTTGCTTGTTGAGTTTCAAAGAGCCCCCTGCGCTGATCTTTTCTTTTTTTCTTTTTTTCTTGTGTGTGGGGGTGTGCCTTCATTCCATTCAGTTTAATGTCATGCGGCAATGAAGATGTAATCCTAGTTTATCGGTCATAGAGCTTCGACCATTGGGTGACTATTGCTGTAGTCACTCAAAGGATAACTGAGTCAACATGTTCTGATATACTTGGAACAAGGTGGGGGATGAAGGTTGTAAACTGAAAATTTGAGTTTTCCCGGATCAAGAGGTGTGGTGTGGGGGCTAGGAAGAGTACCACCCAAGGAAATCTTTCCTTTGATGGAAGAGCCAGGGGTATCATTATGCAGAGCCACTGAGGGCATGGTATGCATAGTCGTACAAAGGAGTCCCCGGGTTGATAACTTTTCACTTCCGATGGCCATGAATGATTATGAAAATCCGTGATTGCTCACAGTGCAGAGTTTGGTACGTGGGGATAATGGTGTCTGGGTATACAAGAAACATCTTCACTACAATTGTCTATCGAGTCAAAGTAGCCTAGTCCTAGCTTGATGTTTGTTGATTCAGGTAGCTATGTGAACCACTGACATACACATTGGCTAGCCAGATAGGGATACCCTGGAAACACCTTGATTTGAAAAGGGGAATGAACTTGTAAACCACTTCTCCATAAACTTCTGGATCAGGAGGTATGGTATGGGGGCTCTGAGGCCGGTATGCGTATGAAGCTAGGAAGAGTGTCGCCTGTGGAAATCTTTCCTTTGGAAGATGATCCATGGGCTATCATTATGCATAGCTACTGGGGCCATGGTATGAATATTCATGAAAAGGTGTCCACAGTTTGATGACTTTCCACTTCCGATGGCCAAGAGCGGTTATGAAGATCCATAATTATCGGGGTCATAGAGTCTGATGTATGGAGAGTATGCATCCAAATGTGCAAGGAGTATCTCCATATCGTATCTCCATGTTTCTTGAGTGGGTCGCGACGATGTACATGAATTTTAGCATCATGTGGTGAGGATGAAGTCCGTGCAGTGTATCGTCATGCGGTAAGGACGAAGATATACACCCCGTGCAGGTCTGGTCCATACACGGGGGAAGTGGCATTTTTAACATCCTTTTTCATGCAGTTTAACATCGTGCGGTAAGGACGAGAAGTGAACCCCATGCCGGTCTGGTTCACACATGGGGGGGGAGGGGGAATGGCATTTTTGTTTATTCAGTGGGCTGGGCCAGGATTGGGGATACTAGTGTCACTACATATCCTGTGAGGGCAGGAATTAATTCATACATAGTTCTTTGGAATCCGTGTAGTTTAACATCATGCGGTGGGGATGGATTCCATCCAGTTTAACATCATGTGGTTAGGACAAGGGGTACTGTTAGATTTCATGAAGTTTAATGTCATTCGGTGAGGAAGTGAAACTCCAATTTTAAGGTCATAGAGTTTGGACCGTTGGGTGCTTGGCAGTTTAATGTCATACAGTTCGGACAATGAATACACCCCATGCAGGTCTGGCTCGTACACCGGGGTAAGGGATCATTCTTGACTCTTATTATCTGTGTAGTTTAGCGTCATGTGGTAAGGACGAACTCTATGAAGTTTAACATCATGCAGTGAGGACGTGAATTCACCCCATGTAAGTCTGGTCCGTACACGGGGGAATGGGCATTTTTGTTTTTCTTTTTAAGGTGGTTGGGCCAGGGTGTGGAATTCTAGTGTCACTACGTATCCTGTGAGGGCAGGAATCAAGCCTCACGTAGTTCACTGAAAGACGATACACCCCGTGCAGGTCTGGTCCATACATGAGGGAAGAGGGCATTTATAAATCATCTTGTATGTGCAGTTTAACGTCATTCGGTGAGGACGAAATACTCTTAGTTTAAGGTCAAAGAGTTTGGACCATTTGGTGCTTGGCAGTTTAACATCATGCAGCTCGGACGATGAGAACACCCCATGCAGGTCTGGTTCGTACATAGGGGAAGAGGGTGTTTTTACATCACTTTGTCCGTACAGTTTAATGCCAGGCGGTGAGGACGAAATACTCTTAGTTTAAGGTCATAGTGTTTGGACCGTTGGGTGCATGGCATTTTAACGTCATGCAGCTCAGACTATGAGTATATATCTTTTTTTTCATCGTCCGTTCAGTTTATCATTGTGTGGTAATGAAGATATACTTCTAAGTCTCTATGAAAAATACTTCTTCAGGAATCTCGAATTGGTAGGAGTTGTGGTGAATTTCCCATCCATGGAGATCAGGGCATATGCTCTGTTGGAGTAGACCTTGTGAACAACATATGGTCCCTCCCACTTGGGCTCCCGCTTTGGAGGCTTCTTTCCAGGTATCATTGGGGTCCGGAGGACCAACACTAATTCTCCTTTCAAGAAAGACCGGAGGTGGACCATTTTGTTGAAGGCTCGTGCGATCCGGTTCTGGTACACTTCCAGGTGGTGCAGAGTGTGCAGCCGCTTCTCGTCTAGCTATTCCAATTCACCTAGCCTCTTTTCTGACTGGTCATCATCGGATAATTGATCACAGATGGCAACAAAGAGTGAGGGAAGTTATAGTTCAAAGGGAAGGACCGCCTCTGTGCCGTACACCAATGAGTACGGGGTAGACTGAGTAGCGATGCGGATTGTGGTCTGATAAGCCCACAATGCATGGAGGAGTTTATCTGGAAATGACTTCTTGTCTTTGTCCACCATTTTCTACAGGATGTTGGACAGGGTCTTGTTGAAAGATTCTATCTGTCCGTTAGCTGCTTCATTATAGCGGGATGAGTGGTTAGCCTTGATACCATACTCGTGGAATAGATTTTCCAATTCGGAAGAGCAGAAATTGGAGTCGTTGTCTGTCAGTATGGTATGAGGGACACCAAATCTAGTGATGATATTAGTCTTCACGAAGCTAGCAATATTTCTTGCCCTGACATCCTTGAGGGGTATGGCTTCTGCCCAATTGGAAAAGAAGTCGGTTGTCATGAGGATATACTTCAGCTGTTTGGCCGTGAAGGGAGGATATGGTCCCACGACATCCATCCCCTAGACAGCAAACGACCAGGAGTACTTTTCTTGATGAAGTAACTCTGGTGGCTGGTGTATGAAGTTGGCATGAATCTAGCATGAGTGGAATTTCGCGGTAAAATGCTCGCATTTTCATGCCACTATGGGCCAGTAGTACCCAAGCCTTCAAACCGGATGGGAAATCTTGGTCCCTAGTTGATGTGCTCCACATGCCCCTGCACGTACTTCAGTCATGATGGCATCGATTTCTTCTCCGTCAATGCATCTGAGGAGCACTCCATCGAGGACTCATTTGTAGAGGACCTCTTGCTGACCCACTCTTCTATATAGGACAAAATTGATTGCACATCTCCATATTTGCTCTCGTTCATCCCTTTCAGATGGAAGCTCTCCCCGTTGAAGGTAGTTCGCGATGGGGATCATCCAGGTGGTGGTAGGAGCATATGGCTCGGGGACAAGACTGACTTCGTGGATTTCATTTGTCTTAGCTTGAATAAATGGAAATACCATTCAATGGTGAGCAATACTGATGACTGTTTCATCCCAGTTTGGGTCGGCAAGGGTTGTGGCCACGTTGGATAATGCATCAGCCTGAGCTTTCTGGGACTGGGGAATATAAGTCAATGTTGGTTTTGTGGAAAACTCGGCCATTAGCCCTCACACATGGTCAAATAGGGGGATCAGCTCCTCCTTTTTAATAGCATAGTCACCATTGACTTAGTTTATGACCAGCTCTGAGTAACCTTTTACCTTAAGGTGTTGTACTTGTTCCTGGAGTGAGAGCTCCAGGACTGCAATGAGATCTTGATATTCTTCTTCATTTTTTGTACATACCTCTGATAGGAAGATGTAATATGACAAAAATGACTTTTCTGGGGACACGAGTATTATCCCCAGACCCACTTTGTTGAATTTGGGATCCTTCATCCTCTTCCCGGTGGGGCTTTGAGACGTGCCGTCAAAATACATTTCCCATGCTGGGGACTCCTCTTGAACCGTGAATATAACTTCATCAGGTAGTTCAGCATCCTTTGTAGTGGTCCTTGTTCAAGGGTGCTCTGCCAGGAAGTCTACTAATGCCTATCCCTTGATGGATTTTTGAGGCACGAACTAGATGTCTAACTGTTGCAGGATGACCTCCCATCGGGATAGGCGTCCGGTTAGCATCGGGTGACTGATGATATACTTGAGCGGGTTACTCTGCGATATAAAATGGACATTATGATGTTGTAGATAATTTTGTGTCTTTTGAACCACGAATACCAAGGCCAGACAGCTCTTCTTGATATTTGAGTATTGAGTCTCAGTTTCAATCATGGTTCGACTGAGGTAGTAGACACTGTTTTTTCTGCTGGTGTCGTTCTTTTGTGCGAGGAAGGCTCCCAGTGACCATTCTAGGGCCGTCACATATAGAAGAAGAGGTATACCTTCAACCAGAGGCATGATAACCAGTGGGCTTAAGAGGTACTTCTTCAAGTTGTTGAACGCCTCTTGGCAATCTTCTGTCCATTGGTATGTGACCCCCTTCTTCATTAACCTAGTGAAGGGCAAACATTTTCCTACCAGGTTGGCTATGAACCGCCTAATATAGGCTAGGAGTCCTTGGAATCCCCTCAGCTTAGATATATTTCAAGGAAGTGGCAGGCTCATGATAGCTTTCATCTTCTCAGGTTCTACTTCGATGCCACAATGGCGTATGACGAAGCCATGGAATTTCCCTGAGGTAACCCCGAAGGCGCATTTCAAGGGGTTCATCTTCAATATATGTTGTCGGAGCTTGTTGAATACGGTGTCAAGGTCTGACAGGTGATCTGAGCGTTGTCTGGACTTGACCACTAGGTCATCCATGTAACATTAAACGAATTTCACCAGGAACAGCCTAAAGATCTGATGCATGGCACGCTGATACGTGGCGCCAGCATTCGTGAGACCAAAGGGCATGACCCTGTAACAGAATACCCCTTGAGGGGCCCTGAAAGCAGTGGATTATTCATCTTCTTGGGCCATCTTGATTTTATTATATCCAAAATATCTATCCATGAAGGATAGAGCCTCATACCCAGTTGTTGCATCAATTAACAACTCGGTGATTGTAACCGGGAAGTCATCCATCGGACAATGCCGATTAGGGTCTCTGAAGTCAATGCAGATGCGGATTTTTCCGTTCTTTTTCTTGACAGGGACAATTTTCGCCAACCAAATGGGGTACTGGACCTCCTTGATGAAGTCTTATTTAATGAGCTTATCGACTTCAGCCTCTATCTTGGCAGCATGTGAGGGGTGTGTCCTTCTAGAGGCCTGTTTGTAGCCCCGGATGTGTTCTAGAAGACCCAGGCAATGCGTCGCTACCTCGGGATCAAGTCCTGGAATTTCCGTGTAATTCTAGTAGAATACATCCCGGTGTTTCCTTAGGAAGGTATATACCTCATGTTCCTCGGGGGACATGGCCGCACTAAAGAGGGTGGGCCTCGGGTCTTCCTCGGTACCCAGGTTTATTTCCCTGAGTTCGTCCACAGTGGTGGAGATACCTTCTTCAAATGTAGTAGGTGCATCCCTAAGATCTTCCCCCTATTCTTCTCCCAAATCCTCATCTTCTTAGTCTGATGAGGAGATAGCTCATGTCACGAGTTCTTGGAAGTCCAGAGGTGAGGTGTCGTGGGCGTCCTTGCTCGAGCTTTCGCCCCCTGATTGAGGGTCAGCAGACATTCCCGCATTGTCACACTCGGTCGTTATGGTAGAAGTCATGAGGACATCTGAGTGCGTGTCCGGACTTGAACTCTACCCTTATACGTGGTTGATGGGCAGGACATAATCTCTGTCATGCCTCCTGAGGGGGTCGTCAAGAACCATTTCTAGGCCATTTGGAGCGGGGATCTAGTTGATGCTGTCGACCAAAGGCATCTTTTCTTTTTCTCATAGAACCCAGCATTGATGTAATGCGACTCAGAGAGCTCGAAAGGGGCCTTGTCGGCATGCAACGTCCCGCTTTTTCCATTAACGCAGTACTTGATACACTGGTGGTAGGATAAAGGAGTGGCCATGTGCTTATGAAGCCATGGCCTTCCCAATAGGGCATTGAATGTTGTGCTCTGCCAGACCACCAGGAATTCTATGTAGGCTACCAGGTCACCAAAATGGGTCTATAGCTTAATCTTTCCCATTGATATCTTCTCACTCTTGTCAGAACCCAACAGAGTTGTGGCTAAGGTAATTAGATCATCCTCACTGTAGCCCAACTTACGGAGTGTCCGTAGAGGAAGGAGGTTAACTCCAGAGCCATTGTATATAAAGACTTTCTAGATCTCAATACCATTCCTCATTCTAGACACATATAGCGGTCTGATGTGTCCTTGCATGATGGTGTCTTTGTCCTGATCAGTGAAAGAAATCACCACATTGCATTCAGTCTGGACAGTCTCCATCCGGTAAATCTTGGCGGTAGCTACCTCATCTTGAAATTCATGGGGGCTGATCAAAGATTCGATAAGCGCCTCCCTAAGGTCGGATGACAAACTTATGGCATCCAGTATTGACAACTTGGCCGGTACTGACTCCAGCTTCTTAAAGATGTCGTATTTGTTCTCCAGCGGTCGACGCTTCTCTGTTGGTGGGAGATTCCTTGTGGGTGCTTTGGGAGTTGGAGCATTTGACAAGGAGGGACCGGCCACAGTGACGGATGTCGATGGTGTTCCCACGTTTTGAGGACTTGGATCGGCCGGTCTATTTGTGTGCACTAGGAGACCAGACACTTGCTCCTCCTTTGGTGGGTATCATAGAACAACAGGGCCAGAGTGGCCGCTTGTGTAAGTGGAGGGGCTTTCCCTCTCCTGCTGAGTCCGTTGAAGGGCTCTCCAACGGGTTTCCGCAATATTTATGGTTTGGGTTGGGGTCCAACCGTAGGGATGGTTTCGACCGCGGCTGCGCCTCCCCTGGTATCTTTTGCCTCTGCGATTCCTATGCCCGGCTCCTCGTGTAGGGAACTCGGGTTCGTAACCATACCCTTCATCAGGGAATGATTCCATAAGATGGATGACGTTGATAGAACCAATGATTGGCTCTTCATTCTCTAACAGGTCAACCTGGTCTGTTGTCTCTGATGGTGTCGTTTGGCGGGTCGGTTCTCGTGGCGCCAAATTCGAGGGCATAAAGTCTGCCAGGGTCGGGACTAATTTTGGCCCCGTCGTGGACTGCTCCTCTTGTGGTTGTTTCCTCCTTATATTATTCCCGGATGGCTGGCTCGTGGAGGGTTGTGAGGCCGATGTCGTCGGCTCTGCGGCTCCAGGGGCTGTTGGTGGAAACACCGGCTGATGTAGTTGATCTTGGAGTATGCCATGGGCTCGGTTGATAGTCTTCCGAGTCATTTAGTTGTCAAATTTCTGCCCTTGTTTGCTGGTTACTTTCTGCCACCGCACCTCTTTGTCAGAGTCGGGGGTAGAGAAACATGCCACATGTGCTGGGGGTGGTCCCAGCTTGACTTTTCCGGAATCTACCATCCTCTGTAGGAGGTCTTTGAAGATGATGCATTCTCGAATACTGTTCCCCAACATCCGATGGTAGGGGCAGTAATATGGCATGTCATCATGGCTGACTTCTTCATGTTTCCATGGCTCTGGGAGGCGGAGCAAGTTTCAGTTCATGGCGGCAATGATGTATCCACATACTTGAACATCTCAGAATGAGTATACTTTTTGTCTTCGTTCCTCGAACTGGTTCCGCTTCGGTCCTCACAGATCATCTCATTTAGGTGGAGGCGACCGCTGATATGTAGGAGGCCCTTGATGATTTGGTGGACGCCTAAGCGGTGGAGCGGGCACAGGGGCCGGCTTGAGTGTGACAGCGGACGCTTCAGCTCTAGGGGCTCTTTTCACCAGAGCCTGCGCGGCTATTTGGGACTTTTATTTAGTCCGCTGTAGAGTGTCCTCAATTCTATAGGCAATGGCCGAGAGATGGAGGAAGCCAGTGGTGCACTCCACCGGTATGAGCAGTGTTCGTAGATCATCTCTAAGATTATCGATGAATATGTCTAGCATCTCATATTGAGGCAATGTCATGTTCAGAGAATAGGTTAGACCATTCCATTTGGCGATGAAATATGAGACCCTCTCGTTCTCCCTATACTTGAATTTCATGAGATCGATGACCATTGTTTTGAGTCGCGTTGAGCTGAAGTGGAACAGGAACTGCTGCTGGAGGTCCTCCCATCTCTTTATCGATTGGGTAGAAAACTCGTGTACCAGACGAAGGTGGATCCTTGCGAGTTCCGTACGAAGCATCTGAATTTCACTACTTCTTGTTGTTCCAGAGTTCCCATCATAGGGTCAAAATATGATGCGTAGTGCATCAAATGCTGCTCCGGATCACCTGATCCATTGAATATGGGGAATACAGGGCTACCAAAATTGGGTGGAGGTGGCGTGTTAGTCACCCAATTGGGGTAGGGTTTCTGCTCCGACTATATCAGAGCATGTCGACCTTACATCGCTTCCAATCGAGCTGTTAGTGCCTCGATGGTGTTGGTGAGTCCCTAGTTTACATCCTGTTGGGCCCGGTCCCGGGTAGGCATCACTTGAGGCATTGCTTGAGGATCCGGATTGTCCAGCACCAAGGGTGCATATTCCGTTCAGGGTACCCTCGGAGGGTTCGGGCGTACATGCTCCGGTTGCCTCCTAAGTGGAGGGAAATATTGGTATTCGTCCGGATCCACATCTAGGTAGCTGGGCAGGCCAGGCACCACATTGGACGGGAGCCCTTATCATGCTTCGTTTGACAGGGAAAGCCTTAGGCTTTGAGGTGCACTTGCTTGGAGTGAATGATGTGTCTCTTCTTGGGATGCACTTTCAGTAAGGTAGTTCCTATGGAGAAGCTCGACGTTAAGCCGCCTCAATTCTTTCATCTCTTCTTCCTATCGAGCGAACCTCTCTACGATCGTGAATGGCTCGTTTTTATCAAGAGAAGGAAAGGGATTAATGGTAAATGTTCCTTTATTCTTGTCCTTGTGGGAAGCTCGTAGGGTAAGCAGAGGGAGGTTAGCTGAAGGGGTGGCCATATTTAAAGAAGCCCTCTGGTTTTGGGTGTGCTCACATGGGGGTTAGTTGTGAGTCACAGCCTGACTTGAACCGTCATCTCCCAATCCCTCCTGATTTGCATTTTCTCTGGTGTCACCCATGGGTTTAGCCTCTATGATGTTGATGAACGCATATTGCAGGGTGGAGGGGACGTCATCTTCCAAATATGAATAGGATCTCCCGCGTCTTCGGCTGGCCTTCCCTTTCATGACCTGGGATTTCCTTCGGACTTCTTGACAAAGGGTGATGTAGAGAGTTCTTTGATTCGACCTTACAGTGTGACTTCCTCTCAGAGGGGATGATGATTCAAATTATGGGATAGGATGGGAACCTCCTATTATGACTGTCCTCACTAGATGAGAGATTACTAACTCTCGTGGGGGAGGTTGTTTTTGAGGGGGTAATAATTCCCCCAGCCCTGAGGGATGGGGATGGCCCCATTCCCTGGACTTTGAGTCTCTTACCAGTTTTATTGGTCTTACGGGGGAATTTGTTTTTAAAAATGCCACCAGCCCTGTAGGCTGGGGTTGAACCTATTTTTTGGAAGTGGTTGCGACTATCGGGACCTTCCAGATCTTGCGTGCCCCCATTTGGGGTTGAACCAGATCTGGTGTCGAACACACCTATGTATCAGTCCCTTCTAGGCAGGTAGGCAAATATTGCTGATTGGCCTCTCTTAGGCGAGATGCATGTTGGATGCTCTCGGTGGCCTGATTCAAGATTTTTTGAATGGCTTGTTCTTGTTGGTCCTGACACTTCTGGGACATACTCAAGGCCCAACTCTGTCGGGTGTGTTGCCTTTCCTGAACAGGGGGACCACTCGATTGTCGTCTCAATGTGATGACGTTGCAGGATACCATGCTGAACGGGTTTTCTGGGAGGGGAGCGGAGTGAAATGAAGAGCTCCATGTTCCCCCCATCCCCTGATATAGACTCCCATTGGAGCGTCACCGATGAGGCGGCACAGTTGGTGCAGCGCACGGAGGCATGCTGCCTCCATATTCCCATTGCGCCTCTCGGGGCGTTGTTGTCGTGTCGAGGAAAGGGCCTCTAGGTCGATGTAACATAGGAGGTCACCTATCGTCTTGACGTGGTCTACATACCCGTCATAGGGCAGGAAACTCGATTTCATCCAGGAGAGGGTTTTCTATATATTATGGCAGATTTCGTGCATGCATTCTTCCGACAACTCCCTGGGTATGTCGTACTGAGAGGTGGTCGTTGGCCAAAACATAACCGGTATATCATTCCTGGCTAGTCATTTCCTCAGGTGCATAATATCGGCATACTCCTCCACTAGTGATTCCTCTACCTGGTCAGCCCAACAAAGGCGCTCATTGTAGTCGGAGGCAGTGGGATCGGTAGGCATTGAACTATCTCGTGGGAAATTCCAAGGTGGTTCAGAAGATAAACGCGGCCCTGGAACACTTCCTGGTCGAAGAAGGGTGTCACTAGCGATAAGCTGGGAATTTGACATGCTCGATCTCAGCCTTATGAGTGCCTCAGCATATGAGGGTCTTTCGGTGCTTGCTTCGGCAGGGGGAGGTCCTTCATGTCTAAATAATATGCTATCTCCAGGAGGACCTCCGCAATGGCGGCCGTAATGGCGAGGACTACCATTGCTGCTTGATTCTTTACTGCATAGAGGACTTTTGCAGTGCACAGCCTGGGGAGGACCTCCAAGGCGTGTCGCAGCAAGGGGATGACCTTCTGGATATGTATCGTCGTTATGGGGAGGACCTTCACAACGACTTCCATCATGGTGAGGATGACCATCATGGCTTGACATTCGACGCGCATCCTGGGGAGGACCTTCAGGACAAGCTGCGACAAGTGGATGACCTTCTTGTTGCTTGGGGCCATTGCGGGGAGGACCTTCACAATGATGGCCATGGTGGAGAGGACTACCATCACAGCTGCGGCACTGGCGAGGACTACCATTACTACAGTCGCAGGGAGAATATCTACAGGATACATCCTGGGGAGGGCCTCCAGAATGTACCATAACGAGAGGATGGCCTTCTCATTGCTTGATGTCTCTACGGGGAGGACCTCCGTTATTTGGGTGGCGAGGTCTACCACCGTGATCCGATTCCTGGCCGCGTGGAGTTCCATTGAAGCGTAACCCCTGGAGAGGACCTTCAGGGAAGGACACGACAAGGGGAGGGCCTTCTTGTCATGATGAGAAGTCACTATGGGGAGGGCCTCTGTAGTTGTGACTATGATAGCAAGGACTACCATTTCAATCTATGGTCCCACTGCATGGCAAGTGATTGCAGTGTATACCCCAGGGAGGACCTTTAGGGTGGACCACAACATGTGGAGGACCTTCTTGATGCTAGATATTCTGGTCACGTGGAGGGTTTCCGTGACTCGCATCAAAAGAGGATCTCTCGTGATCGATCGTTATATGCCCGCGGGGGAAGCCCCCACGAGTGCTCTGGGGAGGACCTTCAGAGCTGCTGGTTGCAACATTACGGGGAGGACCTTCGCCACTGCTACTGCCACTCCCATAATATGGTAATGAGAGGGCATGGTTCTGAGTCTTTGATGTGTGATTAGCGGCGTTGGGAACCCTAGATTCCAGCAGAGCAGAGTCATGAACCCGCTCTTTATTTTCCTACTGCCTTCAGCGCGTTCGGGGCGCTCTTTTGTGGGAAGCGGGGACCGTATGCTGTTGACAGTGACCTTTACCTTCTTTGGTTCCATGTATAATTGGGTCCCGTGATGCTACTGGGATACGCCAATGAACATATTGACTTTTAGAAGGGATATGTGCCTACTCTGGAGAATCCACCATTATGGAATGGTGTCCCCCAGTTGGAACGAGTGAAGCTACTTGATCTGGTTGCCCTTGCATCGTGAAATATAGTCGAAGACCCTCCTGCACAGAAGTAGGGATGCAGATCTACTTCGAGGCAGCAATATCGTCTCTTAGATGAGTCGTTTTAATTGGGGAGACGGGCTCACGGGCCCAAGTCTTTACTGTTTCCACCGATGCATTTACACTCTGGCAAGTCCGCAAGATATGATCTGGGATCGATACCTACTCCTCCATCATTGGCAGGATATGTAGAGAGAAATCTTTGGCTAGAACGGGTATGAAGGCCCATTCCGGTATTAGTGTAGGAATATCTTTCTCCGGTCCTCCAGTGGTCAGTGGGTACGGACAATTCTCCTATGTCGGGGCAGGTGAACTAATCTACCCCTGTACCAGGATACGCCAGTTTATCTCTCCGTTTGCTTCCACATCGGGGTGGTAGAATTTACTTACATCCGCAGGGAGCTGGCCCTACATATATTTATTTCCCACCGTATCGAGTCGGTGGCCTTTGTGGGCGGGGAGACGTTCCCGCCTATGATTTTCTGCCACATCTGGGTGGCGGGCTTTGTTGATCGCCACTATATCAGGATGGCGGGCGTCAGAAGCAACTTCCAGGAGCTGGTCTAGTAGGTGTTGGGTCGCCACCATGTTAGGTTGGTGGGCTTCACGACCCTGGTCAGGGAGCGGTGCATGCCTAGTAAGTGTCGTCATGTGTGAGCGACGAGCTTGATGGAGCTCGGCGGGGATGCGTGTCGGCTCGTATGATGCCGCCATGTCTAGATGGAGTGCTTGGGAGGTGCGAATAGGTGTAGGTGCATGCTCGTGTTACGTCCTTGTGGATGGGTAGCGTAGCTCCTCCTCAGGGACCAGGGTGATGACTGGTCACCAACTGTACGTCTGCCGCCCTCGTTGGGTGGTTCGAGGGGCCGGAGCTCAAGGAGCATGGGCCTGATTCCTCGGGGAGACATCCTCCTCGGTGTGAGGATGTTGGGTTGTGGCATGACCGTGATGACGTCTGCCGGTGGGGGCTTTAGATCGGAACCCTCGTTCGGTGGGGATGAATTCCTCAATGTCGAACTCATCCGCCTCCCTAAGATAAGGGAGGTACGCATTGTCCTGTTCCGGGGATAGACTCTCGAAATGGTTGGAGACAGCATCTGGGGCTGTCTGGATCTTCCTTTGCAGTTGCTACTGGTCAGGAGACCGACTAATCATGACGGATTGGAGGGAGTTCATGGCCGCCTACACTATTGGGAGATTACCATTCACGTGGTACTCTTGGATCAGCGCGTTTGAAACCCAGCATTGAAGACGTTGGGTGGGTGATGGGGTCTTCTATTGTTGGGGAAGTCTCGTCCTTGCATTGTTGGAAACGCGCACTTGTGAGTTCCTTTGCGATGCCATTGGATTGAAGGGAGTTCTAAAAGTGGTACCTGCAAAACATTTTATCAAATACAAGCCGCAAACCCGTCAAAGCAGCATCTCATAATCCCATGTGTAATTAATGACCTTTCTTGGCCCTCCTTGTGAGAATGATGGAGCACATGGTAGGATTAGGTTAAACTCTTCATGTTTGGTTAAAGATTCATGTCGGGTTCACCATTTTTTTCATTTTGGTTTTCGACCTCGAAATGCCCAATGGCTCTGTATCCAATGATTGATGGATCTGCTTTTTAAAGGTAGGCGTTCGCTAGATAGTCTGACCAGCGACTCTTAAGAACTCACATTGGTCGAGAGGATGGGAAGTCGGTCTCATCACACCCTCTTTGGGGGGGAATTATTGCTTGTTCTGTGACTCTCTTATAGATGTAAGATGTATTCATATGTTCGCAAATCTTTGGTTTATACCCAAACATAGTATCCAGGGATTCAAACTTGGAGGGAAATGGTCAACTAGATGTAGGGGTCTAGAATCATTTATGCCCAAGGTTTACCATCCCTCATTGGATTAATTACCCCGAAGATTTGGAAATCGCTTGAGGCAGCACTAGGAGTGGCATGGTGAACCGATGTGGAGATCATCGGATCGACCAGTTGTTGGCCTTGAACCTCAGGAAGGCTTCCTACGTATCCTTCTTAGGATGCAGGGATCATAGTCCACATAGTTCGGATAAGGTTCAGGGAACCGACGTGATGATGGACCGGGTGGTCCGATGGGTGGTGGGCTTGAACCTCCTGGAGGCTTACTATGTACCCTGTCTAGGAGGCAGGGATCAAAGTCCACGAAGTTCGCATTGGTTGGGACTTACACTCTGAGGCAGTCCAGAATGATGGATTGGGGCTTACACTCTGAGGAGGCCCATGGTGTGGATTAGGGATTACACTCTGAGGAGGCCCATAATGATGGATTGGGGCTTACACTATGAGAAGGCCCATAAGGGGATGTCATGGTCGATTCTTACTCTAATCCCATGTGAGTCATGCTCGGTGTGAAAAACTAGAGGTATCAGGGACCATAGGATCACATTGTGAAAGGTGTGTCTGTTAGAAGTGGAGTGGGGCTTACACATGAGGGTGGCCCATGAGGTCAGGGCTTAATCCGAGATGGATGCCCATGGCGATGGATTGGGGCTTACACTCTGAGGAGGCCCAGATGGTCAGGGCTTACTCCGAGATGGACGCCCAGGGTGATAAAGCCCAGCAAGAGAGGAAAAGGGGGTGCTCATGTGCCTATCTCCTCTCTTGCAGTGCATGAGGGCTTCCTTTTGATGGTTATTTTACCATCTCTGAGGAAACCTCAACAAGTGGAGGGGCAGAAAGGGGATTCCCAAGCTCAGACTCAACATTACCGTGGGAATGTGAAACCAGTAAATTTTCGATAATCTGCTCAAGGGTCGTGGAAACCCCTTTTCCCCTATTTACCGTGGGTATGTGAACTCAAAATAGTGCGTTGATGCGCCTAAAAGGTACACCACGCAGATCCGGGGACTCTAGTGGAGGCCTCGGCTCGGGGCCGATGAATAGTCCAATGAGGGAGTCGCAGAGGACTTGGCTGGATCAGAAGGATTTTATATGGCTCGGAAAATGAGAACACCGATGTACTTGGTGAGCCAGCGAGAGGTACGGGTGGTGGCGCCCTTCGCAAGGGGAAGTGCCACATGGCTGGAGAAGCCGTCCGCGAACCAGGGTGGTCCGCGGACTGATTGGCGTCCTGCGAACCAGGGTGGTTCGCGGCTTCGGGTTCAATCTGCAAACCAGGGTGGTTCGCGGAGGGTTCCAGGCGGGCAACGGCAGCCAAGGGCGGCGTCGGTCGGAGGCTCGTCGGTCGGGGCTTCACACGCGTCATAGGGTGCTACGCAATGCGACAGATGGGAAAAGAGGCATAAACTCCCTGGTCTGTGGGGAAGCCATCCGCGGGGGGGTATGATTCACGGTTCTCCTTGTTTTTGTTATTTTAGGTTCGCGGTTCACCAAGTTATTATGTGTTTTCTAATTCCTTGTTAATTCGTTTACATGTTGTGGTCCGCGGATGGGAATTTCGCTGTTTGCGAAATCTGAAGCCTTCCTTCAACCGATCTCTTTCGGAATCTCCAATCCCTCCGAATCTGATTCCAATTCTCCGACCCCCTTTCTTTCCCCCTTGGTCTCCTTTTATAGAGTGGGGAAAGGGATTTATCTGTGGCTACGCGGAACCTTTTGCGGAGGCCCATAACCAAATAACCAGTTTACAGCTAACTTGGTCAATCCGCGATTCATGGTGGGTATTGATCGCTCCCCCCCCCCTCTCTGCGAGGTGAACTCATGGAGTGCTCCGCGGCTGTAGACGGTTCCGCCTCTATTCCCCGAACGACAGCGGGTGCGGCTTGAACTGTTCGACACGGTCCGCGGTTGGTGCAGTTCATGATGGTGAACCGGACTGGCGTCCATCCTGCCTCACAACCGCGGAGGTTCTCTGCCTCCGTTTTGTGAACAACAGGGGTCCGCAGAGGGGGTGCCTCATAGGGCCTGGCAACGTTGCGCTTCCATGGGACCGGTTCGCGGACCGGTCATGTTTGTGTCCCTTCTTTTATTATTTTCCCCATTTCTTTGGGGGATTTGTGTAGAATCTCCTTTGCGGATTTTTCAGGACCCTACAATGTAAAAACATTGATCTATACAAACATGTAATCCTATTTTATTTATAGCCATGGAAATTAATTTTAAATTTATTTTGGGGGAAATGATATTTCAAGAGATTTTTAGAGTATTTAGAGGAAAATGGTTAGGGGTGAGGTGAAACAAGCACCAGTTACACAATGTCTTGGTACTAGAAAATTGTTAGGTTACTAGTAAAAATCCCTATACTAAAGGGCAATTTTTTCGTTTAAATCCCTAAAATTAACCACCTTAACCAAAAAATTTGAAATTGTCCCCTTATTTTTCAGTGGTAAATATATCTTGGGATCTCCAGTCACTCTATCATTCATTCACTTTCAAACCACATTTATTCCTTTGATCATCATTTCTTCTCTTGATTTTGAAATCTCACCTTCAGTGAGGTAACATCATAGATTACCTCTAACTCCCTCATTCCCTCAATTTCCCTATACAAGTGGGTATGGTTTCTATTGTCTAACTTTATGGATTTTTTATTCACCCTTTACCTTTAATCACAATTTTCTTAGAATTAGTGGAGGGTTGTTTTGGGTGATATAAAGCTAATGCCTCAATTTCCATCTTTGATTACATATATCAAGTCAAGAACATTCCATGACCTAATTTTATTATAGTCGTAGGTTGACTAGGATTCAAATAGTGGCTTAATCTTCTAACATGGGGCCTAATGAATTTATATAATGTTTAGTCAGTAGGTAAACCCATTATCTCTATAAAATTAGTTAATATTTGGGCTAGAAATGGAATAGGGTAGGGTTAATTAAATTAAAAATGTTTTATTTTCCATTAAAAAGGATGTTATAAAAGTTTTTATAAAAAAAATTATATGTCTTCTGTAGATTTGATATGTTTACATATTGGAATTCCATGGTTCCACTTGTTTTTTTCCATGTTGGGTAATGTATATTCATTCCTTGAATGTGTTTTGGGGAAAATAATTAAATAACAAGCATGATGCTTATATTTATTATTGCCTACATTTTTTTATTATATTATTTTGATATCATTTCATATCATATGAAAGAATGTTTTTTTGATTCTTGTGGTATTTAAAAATTTGATATTTTAAATTAATAATTTCTATGTAAAATGATTATGTTATTCTAAAAAAAAGTTTCTTAGGTACACATATTTTTTTCTAACACATTGATGGAATCATATGGGATCTCAATGTCGTCACTCAATCATACCTCATTTTCCCTATCCCAAAATGGGGTGTTCAGCTTGACTATCTTGTCTCTATTATAAATGGTTACCTTTACCATAAATGGGATGGTTGGTTTACCATAACATCAGTGGTGGTTTGTCTTATAACATAGGTTAATCCCAATGTAGTTTTGATAGGTATATAACCTCCCATTATAGAGAGTTATTGTAACACCCCGATATTTTATGAAAAATATTCTTTTTAATTTCATTAATTTCTTGTGTTTTACGCTACACCCAAAGGAACTTTCTCAACACGCATCCTTGAATTGCCTTTCACTACATGCAATCACGAACTTCCTCGATAGCGTGTGTAGTACGCAATACCGAGTTTCACTAAACAACGACATGCTATTAAAATATTATTAAAACTAGCCGTTATGAATAGTAATAACCACCTTTTAAAATATTAGAAATTTTATCTCTCAAAATGGACTTCATTTTTGGATTCAGAGTATCGAATTTAGCCTAAGGTGAAATTTTGGTACTTTTCAGATAACTTTCATATTCTGATGAATAGTGAAAATTACTAAATTTTAATTAAAAACAACTTTTTTAATCGAAATAATTAATAGTTATAAATTATTAATTTGAGTGGTTTTAAAGTATATTTAGAATATATTTTTACAATTTAATACAATGTTGGTCATTGGATGTAATTTCACATTTAAACCAGTTATAAACAAGTGTCAATCTTTTGATAGTTATTATCTCTTAAAAACACGCCATTTGTTTTGAGGACAGGAATTAATTTTTAAATTAGTTCATGTAACTAATATGTTTTGAATTTGGTAAAATATACATCATTTTTGAGTTCATAATATCAAATATATCTTAGGCCTAATTTTTGGTATTTTTCTGAAAACTTTCATTTTTTGATGAATAGTGAATCCACTAAGTGGTAGTAAAAAAAATGAATTTTTCATAAAACATAATTTTACCACTTTTGTGAGTGGAATTTAAAAAATTCGAGAGACACGGTTGATGTCAGTATGTAAAATGTGGTTCAATGAGATGAAAATAATTTTTGGTGAATAGTAACTTTTTACTTTTTTTTACCACGGTTAAAAGTAAATAGGGTAATTAAGGGTAAAAATGATAATATTATTACCCTAAAACATGTCCTAATTCTATTGGATAAGTGTAATTCGACCAAAAAAACCTTAGGAATAAATTATGATCATTTAGGCCCACTTGGATTAGATTAGGACATTTATTATTATTTAATTCAAAGAAGAGTTAAAAGAGTTAAAATCAAAGTTTATTTACTAAAACATTTTTAATATAGGTTTATACATAAGATAAATTCGATTGTAAATATTCATTAGAAAGATAATACGATTTCCTACATAATGATATTTTATTTATATTTTTTAGACATTAAATAAATTAATTTATTTATGACACAATGATGATGCAGTAATTACCATAATAGTGAACAATTATACTAATTGATATTATAAATACCAAAATAAATATAATTTGAAACTTTTTATGAATTCCACTAATTTTATAGGTTAATATGAAATGTTATTATTGATTTAATTAACTTTTTTCGAACTAATCATTCTTTTATAATTTTCACAAAAATCAATTACTAAATAGTGTCAAAATTGACATAAAATAGTTTTTAAAATAAATATTATATTATTAATTTTTATTTTATTTCTAAAAATAAATTGTTCGTCAAATGACTTAGATAAGGTTATATATATTAATAATAAACAACTTGAGGTTCGTTTGGCTTCTTATAGTAAGTTTATTAACCTTATAGTGTAAGAACACAAAAGACACAGTAAAAGTAAAATTATTTAACTTAATGTTAAATCTAAATGATAAGGTTAGATTAGGAACCTAAACTTGTCTAAATTATACTGGATGAGCTTATGTCGACCCATACCCACCTTATCTTCGAAATAAATCAATTTGGAGCTATTTAAAACCGAACTTGACTTTATAATAAAATAATATTTTTAGTTATTCCGAAGGTGCCCCTCTCCTCCTTTATAAAAGGGCACCCCCTCCCTCTCTTCCTCACACCATTTTGAGCCTTCAAGCTCGGAAAACCTCTGAAAAATTCTCTTCTCCACTTCCCTAGAAACATCCTAGAGGTTCTGGTCTTCCTCAAAGACCAATTTTAGTTCCCTAAGAGGAGGTCTCAAAGAGGCGCTTCAAAGAAGAGGTAATTTCCGTTACCGATTCATTCACCTTTATTTCTTCTTCCACTTCTTCTTATAAGGTTGTTTCATTATGAAGTAATAACATCAGTATCACTCATATACTGATATGTTATTATAAGTATTAAATAATCATATTTCACGATCTATCCATCCTACGGAAAACAAAATCACCACGCGTGCGTACGTACGGAATACCGTCTCCACGCCGTGGTGTAATCTATTTTCCACCACCACCTTACTTGGATGGGTATAATGGTGTAAATAATAACTATATATGATTATTGTAAAGTTATATTGATTCTGTAATATTATACATACACTCCAATAAAATTCCACGATCATGGGAACGATATCATCGCTCGTGCGTACGTACGGAATACCGTCTCCACGACGCGATGAGATTCATTCTCAATGATTAACCATTAATGAATGATTATAAAGTATATATAATAAGTAATCATGAAATATATGAAATAATAATGATATTGGATTTATTTTTATATATATGTATGTCATCTACTTAATTCCATTCAACTCAATAAGGAAACGAAAACAGCGTTCATGCGTACGTACGGCCTACCGTCTCCATGAACGGTGTATTTCTTTCCATTTACTAATTTATTATATATATGTATATTATGAATATATATTATATATAAATCATGTTTTATATTCTGAAATTAAGTAATCATGATCTAAGTTATCATATGAATAATTACAAGTCAAACACGGACGACAAATGAAACGATTTTACCCAAAACACTCTTTAACATGGAATTTACAAAAGAACGGGTAATATAAAGTCATAAGTGAACCATATATGATATCATAACAATGAATATGATTCTGTAATAAGTCAATGACATTATTTAAATCATTATACGGGAGGTTCGTACACTTACGAAGCAAATCAGACCTAAGGTAAGGGAAATATCAAAATCTCATTTTTATCCGAGATTGTTTATACTTTGGAATTTACTGGGGTGTATTTTATCATACACATACATGATTCCTCAATATGTAATATTTATATCCTTCTAAAATAGTTTATATCCAATTCTACCCTTCGGTGAGTTTTTTGTAAAAGATAAGAAAAGAATCTTTTTTCGTTTTTCGTACGAGGTACTTTTTGACTTTTCCGACAAAAGTATGAGAAGAATGTTTTATTTAACTTATACAGCATGAATGTATTTTTAAAACAATATTTCCAAGAATATTACTATACAATTTTTCAAGTTTATTTTTAATCAACTTCTTTTAGTTTAAAATTGTATGACATGTTAAGAAAGGAAAAATGTTTTTGAAGTAAAAAGGATATTTTCCTCAAGAATGGAGTTTAAGTGTTTTATCAAAATTATCTTTCATCTAAGATAATAAAGGGTTTTGTTTCTATCCCTATTATTACATTGATTTGATTATGTTGTGATGGAATTATTTATATGAATTCCTTTATCTTATATGAATTGTTTTATGATGTCACGATGTTTAAGATTCCCATTTTTATTACATTGGTTATGCTACGACGTATGGTTTATGATTTTATGGCACACATAAGAATGGTATAATTATGATATGGATGGGACCTATATCTCCCTCCAATGTATTGGGTAAAGATTTTATATCTCATGAGATAGACATGGCTGGAACGGTAAGTTATACCGGTTCAGTGAAACAGGACTGAAACGAGGAGTGATCTCGGTTCAGAAAGGGACTTTGTCCACTAAGATAGTCTTGGAAATGAGTCTTGACTAATAAGAAATTATTCTCTATGATTATGTGTGTATTACACAAAGTTTCATGTTTTATGTTATGATTATTGGGATTACATTTCACTACTATGATTTATCCCATGTTATGAAATTATGATCTCTTTTGCAGGTGAAGATATCCAAAAGATATGTTCTTATGAATATGATGTGATTGATATTTCTTTTGTTTACCCTTACTGAGCATTTGAGCTCACCCTTTTATGTTTTCTTTTCCCCATGATATAAAGAAAGGATTTAGGTTTTAAAAAAAAAGAAGATCTTTATGGGAGATGTTGAAGATCTTTCACCACGATTAGAAGATTATATTCCGAGTTTCCAAAGACACTAAACTATCACGTTCCTTGTGTGTGTGTTTTTGTTATGTACTAAGTATTCCGCAAAAGTAATGTAATGTCTATGTAAGTCAAGCTTCGGGTCTTTACAGTTGGTATCAGAGGAAAGGTTTAGTCAACCTTTGGAAATTAGGATGCGAGAACGTTAGTGAGATCCCTAGAGATATTTCTAAGCTATTTCTAGGGATGTCTCTAAGGATAAGTATACGTATAGGATATAATCCTAGAACTATGGTAACGATATTAGATTAAACCAAAGATGTTAGATATTGAAGTTACTCCCCCTTTATTATGATTTTTCCCTCTCACACTATTCTTTTTGGGTTTTTGAAAATGGCTGGAAACAAGATGATTCACGATAATGGAGGATATGATGGACAATGGAATGATATTCTTCATGAGCAACCAAATGAAATGGGATTTGGAAGTCCAAACATCATTATTATGCCGAATCAGCAATCTCATAATATGATCAATAAAGTAAAATTTGGTAAGTTTTCTGGCTCGGCTAATAAGAGAAAGATGGAGTTTCATGATGATCATAGAGGAAAGAAAGTTCAATTTCCCGTATGTAAATAATGTGGGAAGAGGCATCAAGGAGAATGTTTCAAAGGAACTGGAAGATGCTTTGGGTGTGGAAAAGAAGGACACAAATCCGGTAAGTGCAAAGTAAAAGTTTCAGTTAACACCGGTGATGAGGATAATGGTATTGCTACGACATCAACAATGGTTAAATGTGGAATGTACGGGAATTATGCAAACCAATGCCCTAAGGTAAAGTCTCATGAAGAGAATCATTATGGTCGTATGGGTAGTATTTATGTTGATGATGATGAAGAGACTACAAATGATATGTGAGATGAAAGAATTGTTGAAGCTCGGTAAATGGTTTAAGAATGTAGTGGAAGGAATACATGTTTATCATGTGTAATTTTGTATAAGTAATCTCATGGTACAATGGAATAAAGATACATCTAAGGATTGTTACACTATTGTCTTTCCTTGAGTTTTGAAAGTTTATGATTAATGGTACCAGTATCCATGAAAGGTTATTTAGATATTTTTGGAATGTAGATGATATGCGCATAATGAAGGGATAAGGAGAAAAGTAAATGTTTGATATTATTCATGAGCTCATGACTGATATAAGGAGAAGGTTATATCATGGTTTGAGTATATAGAATTTTTGGATTTTGGTATGTGGAAAGAGTTAACTTTTTACAGCATTCATGTTTTCACTAAGGTTTAATGGGTATTAATTTTTCAAGAGAATACATGATTAAGGTATTCACATGATTGGAATGTTACCAACAAGATATATGGGGGATAAATGATGGTATTCACATGCTTGGTTAACGATATTTCAAGTAATTGTTTTCTTTATACTATGATCTTGGACCGAAGTATTTTAGATAAGCCTAAAGATTGGAATGGATTATGTTAACCATAAGTTAGTATTGTTTAAGGATAGAACTTTTTTTGATATTATTTATGTAATGTAGTTTTAGAAAAAGGACAACCTGCAGGACGGGCGACAGCCCATCGCGTCGGAAAAGGCTGTGGGAATCGAACCCACAACCGAAGTGCGACTGGCCTTTATCGCCTACTGCTGGCCTACAGGAAGTCCCTGTTTAGTAGGAACTAGTTTTATTATATTAAGAAGTATGATATATGAAGTATAAGTCCATTTTAGGAACCATATATCATTAATCTCACTATAGATGGACTTATGTATTTTTTTGATAACATTTCTAACCTTTTGTTTGAGACAGATGGAATGACCCATCATTCTATCACATGATCTGCTAACACATCACGAATGACAAATTCAACTTCATTTCTTTAAGAGATGAAGTGGAAATTGTCCAACGGTGAGACTATACTGAAATCATGAAAGTATTTCTTCTAATTTCAATTTCATCAACTTTAAGGAAACGATCTTGAAAACCAAAAATGTTGTCCTAGTGCTCTTATATCTGATGAATCAGATGGTACCTTAGATCGTCACAAATTTATGGCTTTGTGGTTGCTGGATTTTCTATAGCCATGTTCTCTACCACTCTCCATCAGAACGTGATGGTTAGATTTCTCTTCCATATCCATATTTTCACCTGTGTGGTAACCCAGTGATTAGTTTATTTGGGTAACTGTTACGTTTCATACTTTTGTTTTTAAGGATTGGTTTTGGTATTCCTTTTTACGATGTGGGTTTCTATTAAAGAAACTTTTTAATAGTAAACCATTTATAACCCCGACGAATTTCAAGGGCGAAATTCATTTTAAGGGGGGTAGAATATAACACCCTGAGATTTTATGAAAAATATTCTTTTTAATTTCATTAATGCCTTGTGTTGTATGCTACACCAAAAGGATATTTCTCAACACGCATCCTATACTTGCCTTGCATTACAGGCAATTGCGACCTTCCTCGATAGCGTGTGTAGTACGCAATACCGAGTTTCACTAAACAACGATATGCTATTAAAATATTATTAAAACTAGCCATTATGAATAGTAATAACCACCTTTTAAAATTTTAGAAATTTTATCTCTCAAAATGGACATCATTTTTGGATTCGGAGTATCGAATTTAGCATAAGGTGAAATTTTGGTACTTTTCGGATAACTTTCATATTCTGATGAATAGTGAAAATTACTAAATTTTAATTAAAAACAAATTTTTTAATCGAAATAATTAATAGTGATAAATTATTAATTTGAGTGGTTTTAAAGTATATTTAGAATATATTTTTACAATTTAATACAATGTTGGTCATTGGATGTAATTTCACATTTAAACCAGTTATAAACAAGTGTCAATCTTTTGATAGTTATTATCTCTTAAAAACACGCCATTTGTTTTGACGACAGTAATTAATTTTTAAATTAGTTAATGTAACTGATATGCTTTGAATTTGAAAAAATAGACATCTTTTTTGAGTTTATAATATCAAATATATCTTAGGCCTAATTTTTGGTATTTTTCTAGAAACTTTCATTTTTTGATGAATAGTGAAACCACTAAGTGGTAGTAAAAAATGAATTTTTCATAAAACATAATTTTACCGCTTCTGTGAGTGGAATTTCAAAAATCTGAGAGACACGGTTGATGTCAGTTAGTAAAATGTGGTTCAATGAGATGAAAGTAATTTTTGGTGAATAGTAACTTTTTACTTTTTTTACCATGGTTAAAAGTAAATAGGTTAATTAAGGGTAAAATGATATTATTATTACCCAAAAACATGTCCTAATTCTATTGGATAAGTGTAATTCGACCAAAAACAACCTTAGGAATAAAATATGACCATTTAGGCCCACTTGGATTATATTAGGACATTTATTATTATTTAATTCAAAGAAGAATTAAAAGAGTTAAAATCAATGTTTATTTACTAAAACATTTTTAATATAGGTTTATACATAAGATAAATTCGATTGTAAATATTCAGTAGAAAGATAATAGGATTTCCTACATAATGATATTTTATTTATAATTTTTAGACATTAAATAAATTAATTTATTTATGAAAAAATGATGATGATACTGTATTTATGTGTATATATATGTATGTCATCTACTTAATTCCGTTCAACTTAATAAGGAAACGAAAACAGCGTTCATGCGTACGTACGGCCTACCGTCTCCATGAACGGTGTATTTCTTTCCATTTACTAATTTATTATATATATGTATATTATGAAAATATATTATATATAAATCATGGTTTATATTCTGAAATTAAGTAATCATGATCTAAGTAATCATATGAATAATTACAAGTCAAAACACGGACGACAAATGAAACGATTTTACCCAAAACACTCTTTAACATAGAATTTACAAAAGAACGGGTAATATAAAGTCATAAGTGAACCATATATGATATCATAAAATTGAATATGATTCTTTAATAAGTCAATGACCTTATTTAAATCATTATACAGGAGGTTCGGACACTTACGAAGAAAATCGGACCTAAGGTAAGGGAAATATCAAAATCTCATTTTTATCCGAGATTGTTTATACTTTGGAACTTACTGGGGTGTATTTTATCATCCACATCCATGTTTCCTCAATATTTAATATTTATATCCTTATTCAATAGTTTATATCCAATTTTACTCTTCGGTGAGTTTTTTGTAAAAGATATGAAAAGAATCTTTTTTCGTTTTTCGTACAAGTTACTTTTTGACTATTCCGACAAAAGTACGAGACGAATGTTTTTTTAACTTATACGGCATGAATGGATTTTTAAAACAATATTTCCAAGAATCTTCCTTTACAATTTTTCAAGTTTATTTTTAATCAACTTCTTTTAGTTTAAAATTGTATGACATGTTAGGAAAGGAAAAATGTTTTTGAAGTAAAAAGGATATTTTCCTCAAGAATGGAGTTCAAGTGTTTTATCAAAATTATTTTCCATCTAAGATAATAAAGGGTTCTGTTTCTATCCCTATTATTACATTGATTTGATTATGTTGTGATGGAATTATTTTTATGAATTCCTTTATCTTATATGAATTGTTTTATGATGTAACGATGTTTAAGATTCCCATTTTTATTACATGGGTTATGCTACGATGTATGGTTTATGATTTTGTGGCACACATAAGAATGGTATAATTGTGAGATGGGTGGGACCTATATCTCCCTCCAATTTATTGGGTAAAGATTTTAAATCTCATGAGATAGACATGGCTGGAACGGTAGGTTATACAGGTTCAGTGAAACAGGACTGAAACGAGGATTGAACTCAGTTCAGAAAGAGACTTTGTCCACTAAGATAGTCTTGGCAATGAGTCTTGACTAATAAGAAATGATTCTCTATTATTATGTGTGTATGCCACAAATTTTCATGTTTTATGTTATGATTATTGGGATTACATTTCACTACTATGATTTATCCCATGTTATGAAATTATGATCTCTTTTGCAGGTGAAGATTTCCAAAATATATGTTCTTATGAATATGATGTGATTGATATTTCTTTGGTTTACCCTTACTGAGCATTTGAGCTCACCATTTTATGTTTTCCTTTCCTTGGGATATAAAGAAAGGATTTAGGTTTTTTTTAAAAAGAAGATCTTTATGGGAGATATTGAAGATCTTTCACCATGATTAGAATATTATATTCCGAGTTTCCAAAGACACTAAACTATTACGGTCCTTGTGTGTGTGTTTTTGTTATGTACTAAGTATTCCGCAAAATTAATCTAATGTCTATATACGTCAAGCTTCGGGTCTTTACAGTTATTTATTTTGGTTGTATATGTTATGATTTAATGTATTTTTAATTTGTTGTTTAACATGTTTATTCATTCCTATAGTTATTTTTTTGTTCATACAGTTTATTTTTTGATAGGTGGTTAAGGGTGGGTGATGAATACCTACTGGGTATATCATACTCATGTTGTAACACCAAATCATCAATTATAGTATGCATTTTTTTAATAAAAAATATCTCAATACACACAGTTTTATTCAAGAATGTGATTAAAACCAAAATTATCAAATTATATAAATTTAATTTTATTAGATTTATTTTATTTTTTAAAATCATTATTTTAAAATTAACATAGGGTAAAATTTTAGTATTTTTATGAAATTATTGATTTTTTAAGTGAATACTGAAAAAAACTGATTTTCAAATGTTATCATTTATTTTCATTAAATAATGTTGTATAAAGTCCCTTTATATTATATATTTGGCATTAAATTTATATATTAACCATTTTATTTAGAGTAATCTGATCAATAATTTTTTAGTATTGATATAAGTTATTTTTTATGGTTAAAATCATATTTATCTAATAAACTATTTTTCGTTGCATTTTATGAATTTATATTAAAATTAATTTCTTCCATATATATAAAATAAATAATAAAAAGTGGATAAAATATTTTGAATCATTATAATTTAATTTTTTAAATATGACCCTTTTATTTTTAGATATTATGAATAGTAACTATGTTAAATTTATTTCCTTGGTAAAGGGTAAATCAAGTAATTAAGGTTAAAAATAATGTGATAAGACATTAAGAATCAAACCAAAACATTCTTTTATTTCATTTTATGGGTGTAATTCGACCATATCCCTCCCAAAATCAAATATATGGAATTTTTGTCCCATTTGACCTTGTTAATGAAATTTATATTATTTTAAGTACAGAAAACTCCAAAATGTCACACTCTTACTTTAAATTTCTTTTATACATCCACCAAAGGATTAGAATATTTTATGCACGAATATAAAAGTATATTTTTAAAATAATTAAATTTTTTTTCATGTAAGATAATTTTTTATCTTTAGTGATGGAATAATTAGCTTAATTGTTAATGCAATGTCAACAAAGTATTTATTAAATTAATAGAAAAATAAAATAAATGATTTTAAAAATATTAAATGTAATACAATTTGAATGAATTATTAGATATCTCGATTTTTTAGATAAATATAATATATTAGGAATTTTCTAAATTTTTATACTTTAATTGCATTTGTTTCATGTTATTTTCAAATTTATACTAAATAAATAGTCCCAAAAATGACAATAATGATACATTATAATTAATAATATTTTATTAAATTATTTAAAATTTTAAAAAAATTGTCCAAGTTAAAGTTATATGATTTGAATAATAAAGAATGGTCTCTTTATAAGTATTCTTTTATGGAAACATTCTTGACCCTTGAATGGAAGAAAACTTTTACAATGAGTTAATTGTCAAAAGGGTTAACGAGTGGTTAAAACTATGATAAATAGGTGAAAAATAACCAATACTTGCCTGAATTTTATTTTACAAAATTATTTAAAATCATACTCATATTATCCATGATTTATATAAATTGTTATTCATTTTTTCATGAAACGTAATTTAAATTAATTAAGATTTTTATGTAGTTCCATGAGTTCCCCTCCCCTCACATATAAAATGACACTAATACTCTCTTTTATTTAAACCAAATTGATGACCCTATCTTCCCCAAAAGCAACCCATTTATCTTATATAATTCCTCATACAAGTTATAGAGGTTCTGGTATTTCTAAAAGACCAACCCTAGGCCCTATAAGATGATATCTAATGGAAGTACACCAGAGTAGAGGTAATCATTTTTTACTGACACTTTCAAATTCCTTTCATCATATACTTCCTATAAATATATTTTATCCATTATAAAAAAATTAATATAGTATAATAAATATAATAAATATAATAATAAATTATTATTATTATTGTGGTACAACTATTTTAACATATATTCCACCTTATGTAAAGTAATAACATCGTTTGTTTGTACGTACGACATATCGTCTCTATGTAGCGATGTAATTAATTTTTAAACAACATTTTATTTTGATGGTTATAAAATTGAAAAAATATTTATATATTATATTTATTAAATAATTATGCTTATGTAATTTTAATATCATATCTAGATTCTTACCTTCCAGTTCATTTTAAAATGATAACCTCGCTCGTGAGTACGTGTGGACAACCATCTCCACAAAGTGATTGGATTTTCTTTTCAATTCCGATTAACATGGTTAGTGATAAGGATGGATTTAATGAACATATATGAAATATTCTATAATAATTATACAATAAAGTTGTAATATTATTTTACATTATTTCTTTCCATCCATTGAAAATTGAAAACAATGTTCAAGCGTATGTATAGTCTATAGTATCCATGAAAAGTGTATTTAATATTTCAACCTCTACCTTTTATGGATGAATATAAATATTTAAATAATAAATATATATGATATGTATATCATGATTAAAATTCTTTAGATGGTATATACATAATAAATGTACAAATATCAGATCTTCCATGACAAAACATGTATGAGAAAATATAGTATTTAACACCCGATACAATGATAATAATGAAATATTTTTAACAAACATGTGCTAAGATGTTATAATATGATCATATATGATATTATAAATATGAATATAGTTATTCTAAAAATTAATAAAAACATTAAAACATTATATTAGAGGTTAAATCACATTCAACTATGCGAAGCATGATATTAGGGGTTTCTTAACATTTTTTCCATTAATTAGGTTATACTTATACATAAATTTCTTTGTTATTAAATGGTTATTTGTGAAATTCCCTATAATTGTATTATTTATTATTTACACTTGTTTTTTGTGGATTTTTCTTTTCCATAGACAATCACTTCATTTATTAATTCACATTTCAATAATATGATCTTTGTAATGAATTTCATCTTAATTACCCCTCTATTGAGACATATTTGGTATTATGATCTTATATATTTTTATGCGATGTACATATTTACCATTTTATATAATTAACATGAATAATTATCTATTAATTATAATTAATTTTTCATTTCATGTTTACTCTTTTAATGGGTTATAATTTAATAGTTACCAAAGATTTAAGGATTTATTTTACAATATATATTTTAGGATTTCACTTATTTTAATTGATGATATATTAAAATATACCATTCATAAAATCCATATATTTTATAGTCCGATGAAAATATAAAGATTTTATATATTTTATTCCAATTATTTGGCACTTTTATCAAGGAAATAATTTTTTTAAATAAAAGGAATTCTTATTGGTCTTTTGATCGGGTATATTTTTCTTTCATGTCAATATATTAAAATTTTTATTAAAAAAGTCTTCTTTATTAACTCAAAATAATTATCAAGGCCATTTAATGTTAAGTTTTGTGATTAATTTCTTTAAAAGTAATCTTTCTAAAGTTGTCAAAAAAGTTATATTTTTAATTTTTATTACAGATAATTCAAAAGAAATGTTTCTTTTTAATGTATACAACATTATAGGATTTTTCCATCACCATAAACATTTTATGATATTTATGTACTTCAACACATTTTCAATGTTTTAAAAAAGAAAACTCTATAATTAAATATATTTTAATATTTTAATATTATTTCTTTTTAATGCCACCGAGCCTATACACTAAGGGGTATAGGCACCTGTTTGGCATCCAAAAGATGCAGGATCGAATACGGGAAGGGACAAATTTCTGGGTACTGTAGCATCACTGTAATAGGGAACTATAGTGTACTATAGCTACAATGATTGTAGAAATGGTAACACTAGAGTAGAAGAGGCACTCTAGCAGGAAATGTAGTGGTGGTGGTACTGTAGTAGGTACTGTAGCAGCTCATGTATTGTTGCAGTAATGTTCACTGAAGGGCCCTCTATGCCAAAAAAATGGGCTTTCAAGCATTTTATTCAGGACACTTTTCCTTGGGCCTTAGAGCTATTTAATGGGTCTCCCTCTACCCATATAAAATATGTCGTTGATTTAATAATAAACTGAGGCATCATTCTCAACCATTAAAAATTTAACATTCTCTTAAAATATTTACTTTCTTATGATCGTTGAACATTAAATTTCAATCAAATATTCACATAATATTTTATTATCTATATTATTATTTCCTAATTTGTATATCATTTCTACATATGGAGTTTTATTTTGAATTATATTAAATTTATTGGGGAAATATTGTCATTTTATATTATTTATTCAATATATATATTTATTGATAAGGTATGTTGTTCATGAATTAAATTGATAATTCAATATATGATGAATGCATTAGACATGTACTGATGGGTAAATCCTAAATTATATATCCCCTTAATACATTGTCCTCTTTCATGAGACAAACTAGTTTGTTATCCTTATAAAATATTTTTTTGGTGTATGCATACCCATAGTTTAAACTATCTTGGAATAAGGCCTGAATGGTAATGATATCATGAATTTTGAGACCATGAATTCCTACATTTACAATTTATTTATTATTATACATGGTATTGTTTAATTTTATAATATACATGGATGCGATTCTGGATCATTTTATTGATTAAATAACATGTTTTTTCAGTTATTCACCTTTCCATATTGATTATGCCTTATAGACTCATACCATCTTTCATTATACTTAACTCTTACTGAGCATTTGATATCATCATTATTTGTTTCTCTATATATTGGATATGAAGAAGAAATATTGGATTGAGTTTCAAGGATATTGAAAATTTACTTTTTTTATGTTTTATGTTTCATTCCAATGTAAAAAATAGGAATCACGTATGTAAATGGTTCTTCAAGACAAATAAATTGAATGGTTCATTAGGATGAGATCCCTTGTATCTGATGTCAATGAAATAAAGTAGACACTAGATATAGGTTAATGGAGTTGATGTTGATTCATTTGGTATCATATAAAGGTTATTATAAACCTTGGCGAATAGATATTAAATTAATGTGGATAAAATTAGAATTATGATTACCCCTTATAGTATTTGAAAATTTTAACCCATAGATGGATTTTTATTTTATGGTCGAATGTTAAGTATTATTTTGAGATAACATTGTGTGTACCATTATTTAGTTATCGATCCTAATGTAAAAATGGAATCAATACTCATAGGCAATGTGGGGATTATCTTGCTGAGAAATCCCATACAAATGGTATTGGCACTGAGCATGTCATGTCTATATTTGGTCATATAACCCATATTACAACTAATAAGCTTAAACATATGGACAAACATGATGTTCCATGACATGATACACCTATATTGGATCACATAATGTGATAACATCGATCAAATTTTAATGGAACTACAAATCTAGTGGTAGCTGAGTAATGGATTAAGTCTCTTTAAAATATATAGCTGGACTTGAGATGCAATAAAATGAAAAAAAGGGTATACTACTACTATAATTACATAGAAGTTATTCTAATCAATGAAGTTCATTAATAAAAAATACTTGATTAATATGCAATAAAATATATGGATTATAAATATTTTAATATTGAATTTTTTGAGAAATATTTACCTAGTCAACAATAAAATAAAATGAAGAGAAAGTACATCAGCTTAAACAAAAAAGAATTGTAAACTAGTGTGGAGTATAGGGCTACCATTACAGGACTAACTGGGTATGATACGGATTATATACCTAATTCAGATAGAAAGATTGACCATTTCATTGATTTCCATAATCTAAACCTCTGAATGGCATTAGTTTCTCAAAACAATCATCATATTTCGAAATGGTATTATGTTCCATCAAAATAGATAATAAAAAATTATAGATCCTATATATTCAATGAAAATCAAAGGTTTAATATATCAGTTAAACACTAAAAAAGGTAAATCATCAAAGAATAAAAATGTAATCAATAAACTCCCATCATGTGAAAATTATGAAATGAAACATCCTGAATAATGCATGAACAAAACATGAATTTTTTAAAGGTGTGAATATAAGGTTCATGTGGATAATAAATTCAAGGGGAAGAAAAAAAATAATATTTTCTAGAGTTTTTTCTTTAGATAAATGGGAAATTACTCACACAAATGTCGCATGTGTATTTCTTTCCATTTACTAATTTATTATATATATGTATATTATGAATATATATTATATATAAATCATGTTTTATATTCTGAAATTAAGTAATCATGATCTAAGTAATCATATGAATAATTACAAGTCAAAACACGGACGACAAATGAAACGATTTTACCCAAAACACTCTTTAACATGGAATTTACAAAAGAACGGGTAATATAGAGTCATAAGTGAACCATATAAGATATCATAAAATTGAATATGATTCTTTAATAATTCAATGACATTATTTAAATCATTATACAGGAGGTTCGGACACTTACGAAGCAAATCGGACCTAAGGTAAGGGAAATATCAAAATCTCATTTTTATTCGAGATTGTTTATACTTTGGAATTTACTGGGGTGTATTTTATCATCAACATCCATGTTTCCTCAATATGTAATATTTATATCCTTATATAATAGTTTATAACCAATTTTACTCTTCGGTGAGTTTTTTGTAAAAGATATGAAAAGAATCTTTTTTAATTTTTCATACGAGTTACTTTTTGACTTTTCCGACAAAAGTACGAGAAGAATGTTCTTTTTAACTTATACTGCATGAATGGATTTTTAAAACAATATTTCCAAGAATATTCCTTTAAAATTTTTCAAGTTTATTTTTAATCAACTTCTTTTAGTTTAAAATTGTATGACATGTTAGGAAAGGAAAAATGTTTTTGAAATAAAAGGGATATTTACCTCAAGAGTGGAGTTCAAGTGTTTTATCAAAATTATTTTCCATCTAAGATAATAAAGGGTTCTGTTTCTATCCCTATTGTTACATTGATTTGATTATGTTGTGATGTAATTATTTTTATGAATTCCTTTATCTTATATGAATTGTTTTATGATGTAACGATGTTTAAGATTCCCATTTTTATTACATGGGTTATGCTACGATTTATGGTTTATGATTTTGTGGCACACATAAGAATGGTATAATTATGAGATGGGTGGGACCTATATCTCCCTCCAATGTATTGGGTAAAGATTTTATATCTCATGAGATAGACATGGCTGGAAAGGTAGGTTATACCGGTTCAGTGAAACAGGACTGAAACGAGGATTGAACTCGGTTCAGAAAGGGACTTTGTCCACTAAGATAGTTTTGGCAATGAGTCTTGACTAATAAGAAATGATTCTCTATGATTATGTGTGTATGCCAAAAAGTTTCATGTTTTATGTTATGATTATTGGGATTACATTTCACTACTATGATTTATCCCATGTTATGAAATTATGATCTCTTTTGCAGGTGAAGATTTCCAAAAGATATGTTCTTATGAATATGATGTGATTGATAATTCTTTTGTTTACCCTTAATGAGCATTTGAGATCACCCTTTTTTGTTTTCCTTTCCCCGGGATATAAAGAGAGGATTTAGGTTTTAAAAAAAAGAAGATCTTTATGGGAGATATTGAAGATCTTTCACCATGATTAGAATATTATATTCTGAGTTTCCAAAGACACTAAACTATTACGGTCCTTGTGTGTGTGTTTTTGTTATGTACTAAGTATTCCGCAAAATTAATGTAATGTCTATGTACGTCAAGCTTCGGGTCTTTACAGTTATTTATTTTGGTTGTATATGTTATGATTTAATGTATTTTTAATTTTTTGTTTAACATGTTTATTCATTCCTATAGTTATTTTTTTGTTCATACAGTTGATTTTTTGATAGGTGGTTAAGGGTGGGTGATGAATACCTACTGGATACATCATACTCGTGTTGTAACACCAAATCTTCAATTATAGTATGCATTTTTTTATAAACAGTATCTCAATACACACAGTTTTATTCAAGAATGTGATTAAAACCAAAATTATCAAATTATATAAATTTAATTGTATTAGATTTATTTTATTTTTTAAAATCATTATTTTAAAATTAACTTAGGGTAAAATTTTTGTATTTTTATGAAATTATTGATTTTTTAAGTGAATACTGAAAAAAACCGATTTTCAAATGTTATCATTTATTTTCATTAAATAATGTTGTATAAAGTCCCTTTATATTATATATTTGGAATTAAATTTATATATGAACCATTTTATTTAGAATAATCTGATAAATAATTTTTTAGTATTGATAGAAGTTATTTTTTATGGTTAAAATCATATTTATCTAATAAACTGTTTTTCGTTGAATTTTATGAATTTATATTAAAATTATTTTCTGCCATATATATAAAATAAATAATAAAAAGTGGATACAATATTTTGAATCATTATAATTTAATTTTTTAAATATGACCCTTTTATTTTTAGATATTATGAATACTAACTATGTTAAATTTATTTCCTTGGTAAAGGGTAAATCAAGTAATTAAGGTTAAAAATAATGTGATAAGACATTAAGAATCAAACCAAAACATTATTTTATTTCATTTTATGGGTGTAATTCGACCATATCCCTCCCAAAATCAAATATATGGAATTTTTGTCCCATTTGACCTTGTTAATGACATTTATATTATTTTAAGTACATAAAACTCCAAAATGTCACGCTCTTACTTTAAATTTCTTTTATACATCCACCAAAGGATTAGAATATTTTATGCATGAATATAAAGTATATTTTTAAAATAATTAAATATTTTTTTTCATGTAAGATAATTTTTTATCTTTAGTCATGGAATAATTAGATTAATTTTTAATGCAATGTCAACAAAGTATTTATTAAATTAATAGAAAAATAAAATAAATGATTTTAAAAATATTAAATGTAATACAATTTGAATGAATTATTAGATATCTCGATTTTTTAGATAAATATAATATATTAGGGATTTTCTAAATGTTTATACTCTAATTGCATTTGTTTCATGTTATTTTCAAATTTATACTAAATAAATAGTCCCAAAAATGACAATAATGATACATTATAATTAATAATATTTTATTAAATTATTTAAAATTTTAAAAACATTGTCCAAGTTAAAGTTATATGATTTGAATAATTAGTAATGGTCTCTTTATAAGTTTTATTTTATGGTAACATTATTGACCCTTGAATGGAAGAAAACTTTTACAATGAGGTAATTGTCAAAAGGGTTAACGAGGGGTTAAAACTATGATAAATAGGTAAAAAATAACCAATACTTGCCCGAATTTTATTTTACAAAATTATTTAAAATCATACTCATCTTATCCATGATTTATATAAACTGTTATTCATTTTTTCATGAAACGTAATTTATATTAATTAAGATATTTAAGTAGTTCCATGAGTGCCCCTCCCCTCACATATAAAATAACACTAATACTCTCTTTTATTTAAACCAAATTGATGACCCTATCTTCCCCAAAAGCAACCCATTTATCTTATATAATTCCTCATACAAGTTATAGAGGTTCTGGTATTTCAAAAATACCAACCCTAGGTCCTGTAAGATGATATCTAATGGAAGTACACCAGAGTAGAGGTAATCATTTTTTACTGACACTTTCAAATTCCTTTCATCATATACTTACTATAAATATATTTTATCCATTATAAAAAAATTAATATAGTATAATAAATCTAATAAATATAATAGTAAATTATTATTATTATTGTGGTACAACTATTTTAAACATATCTTCCACCTTATGTAAAGTAATAACATCGTTTGTTTGTACGTACGACATATCGTCTCTATGTAGCGATGTAATTAATTTTTAAACAACATTTTATTTTGATGGTTATAAATATTGAAAAAATATTTATATATTATATTTATTAAATATTTATGCTTATGTAATTATAATATCATATCTAGATTCTTACCTTCCAGTTCATTTGAAAAATGATAACCTCGCTCGTGAGTACGTGTGGACTACCATCTCCACAAAGTGATTGGGTTTGCTTTTCAATTCTGATTAACATGGTTAGTGATAAGGATGGATTTAATGAACATATATGAAATATTCTATAATAATTATACAATAAAGTTGTAATATTATTTAACATTATTTCTTTCCATCCATTGAAAATTGAAAACAATGTTCATGCGTATATATAGTCTATAGTCTCCATGAACAGTGTATTTAATATTTCAACCTCTACCTTTTATGGATGAATATAAATGTTTAAATAATAAATATATATGATATGTATATCATGATTAAAATTATTTAGATGGTATAAAAATAATAAATGTACAAATATCAGATCTTCCATGACAAAACATGTATGAGAAAATATAGTATTTAACACCCGATACAATGATAATAATGAAATATTTTTAACAAACATGTGGTAAGATGTTATAATATGATAATATATGATATTATAAATATGAATATAGTTATTCTAAAAATTAATAAAAACATTAAATCATTATATTATAGTTTAAATCACATTCAACTATGCGAAGCATGATATTAGGGGTTTCTTAACATTTTTTCCATTAATTAGGTTATACTTATACATAAATTTCTTTGTTCTTAAATGGTTATTTGTGAAATTCCCTATAATTGTATTATTTATTATTTACACTTGTTTTGTGTGGATTTTTATTTTCCATAGACAATCACTTCATTTATTAATTCACATTTCAATAATATGATCTTCGTAATGAATTTCATCTTAATTACCCCTCTATTGAGACATATTTGGTATTATGATCTTATATATTTTTATGCGATGTACATATTTACCATTTTATATAATTAACATGAATAATTATAAATTCATTATGATTAATTTTTCATTTCATGTTTACTCTTTTAATGGGTTATAATTTAATAGTTACCAAAGATTTAAGGATTTATTTTACAATATATATTTTAGGATTTCACTTATTTTAATTGATGATATATTAAAATATACCATTCATAAAATCCATATATTTTATAGTCCGATGGAAATATAAAGATTTTATATATTTTATTCCAATTATTTGGCACTTTTATCAAGGAAATAATTTTTTTAAATAAAAGGCATTCTTATTGGTCTTCTGATCGGATATATTTTTCTTTCATGTCCATATATTAAAAAAATTTATTAAAATTGTCTTCTTTATTTACTCAAAATAATTATTAAGGCCATTTAATGTTAAGTTTTGTGTTTAATTTTTTTTAAATTAATCTTTATAAAGTTGTCAAAAAAGTTATATTTTTAATTTATTTTACAGATAATTCAAAAGAAATGTTTCTTTTTAATGTATACAACATTATAGGATTTTTCCATCACCATAACCATTTTATGATATTTATGTACTTCAACACATTTTCATTGTTTTAAAAAAGAAAACTCTATAATTAAATTTATTTTAATATTTTAATCTTATTTCTTTTTAATGCCACTGAGCCTATACACCAAGGGGTATAGGCACCTGTTTGGCATCCAAAAGATGCAGGATCGAATACGGGCAGGGACAAATTTCTGGGTACTGTAGTAGCACTGTAATAGGGAACTATAGTGTACTATAGATACAATGACTATAGAAATGGTAACACTAGAGTAGAAGAGGCATTGTAGCAGGAAATGTAGTGGTGGTGGTACTGTAGCAGGTACTGTAGCAGCTCATGTATTATTGCAGTAATGTTCACTGAAGGGCCCTCTATGCCAAAAAATGGGCTTTCAAGCATTTTATTCCGGACACTTTTCCTTGGGCCTTAGAGCTATTTAATGGGTCTCCCTCTACCCATAAAAAATATGTCGTTGATTTAATAATAAACTTAGGCATCATTCTCAACCATTAAAAATTTAACATTCTCTTAAAATATTTACTTTCTTATGATCGTTGAACATTAAATTTCAATCAAATATTCACATAATTTTTTATTATCTATATGATTATTTCCTAATTTGTATATCATTTGTACATATAGAGTTTTATTTTGAATTATATTTAATTTATTGGGGAAATATTTTCATTTTATATTATTTATTCAATATATATATTTATTGATAAGGTATGTTGTTCATGAATTAAATTGATAATTCAATATATGATGAATTCATTAGACATGTACTGATGGGTAAAGCCTAAATTATATATCCCCTTAATACACTGTCCTGTTTCATGAGACAAACTAGTTGGTTATCCTTTTAAAATATTTTTTTGGTGTATGCATACCCATAGTTTAAACTATCTTGGAATAAGGCCTGAATGGTAATGATATCCTGAATTTTGAGACCATGAATTCCTACATTTACAATTTATTTATTATTATACATGGTATTGTTTAATTTTATAATATCCATGGATGCGATTCTGGATCATTTTATTGATTAAATAACATGTATTTTCAGTTATTCACCTTTCCATATTGATTATGCCTTGTAGACTCATACCATATTTCATTATACTTAACTCTTACTGAGCATTTGATATCATCATTATTTTTTTCTCTATATATTGGATATGAAGAAGAAATATTGGATTGAGTTTCAAGGATATTGAAAATTTACTTTTTTTATGTTTTATGTTTCATTCCAATGTAAAAAATAGGAATCAAGTATGTAAATGGTTCTTCAAGACTAATAAATTGAATGGTACATTAGGATGAGATCCCTTGTATCTGATGTCAATGAAATAAAGTAGACACTAGATATAGGTTAATGGAGTTGATGTTGATTCATTTGGTATCATATAAAGGTTATTATAAACCTTGGTGACTAGATATTAAATGAATGTGGATAAAATTAGAATTATGATTACCCCTTATAGTATTTGAAAAATTTAACCCATAAATGGATTATTATTTTATGGTCGAATGTTAAGTATTATTTTGAGATAAAATTGTGTGTACCATAATTTAGTTATCGATCCTAATGTAAAAATGGAATCAATACTCATAGGCAATGTGGGGATTATCTTGCTGAGAAATCCCATACAAATGGTATTGGCACTGAGCATGTCATGTCTATATTTGGTCATATAACCCATATTACAACTAATAAGCTTACACATATGGACAAACATGATGTTCCATGACATGATACACCTATATTGGATCACATAATGTGATAACATCGATCAAATTTTAATGGAACTACTAATCTAGTGGTAGCTGAGTAATGGATTAAGTCTCTTTAAAATATATAGCTGGACTTGAGATGAAATAAAATGAAAAAAAAGGTATACTACTATTGTAATTACTTAGAAGTTATTCTAATCAATGAAGTTAATTAATAAAAAATACTTGATTAATATGCAATAAAATATATGGATTATAAATATTTTAATATTGAATTTTTTGAGAAATATTTACCTAGTCAACAATAAAATAAAATGAAGAGAAAGTACCTCAGCTTAAACAAAAAAGAATTGTAAACTAGTGTGGAGGATGGGGCTACCATTACAGGACTAACTGGGTATGATACGGATTATATACCTAATTCAGATAGAAAGATTGACCATTTCATTGATTTCCAAAATCTAAACCTCTGAAGGGCATTAGTTTCTCAAAACAATCATCATATTTCGAAATGGTATTATGTTCCATCAAAATAGATTAAAAAAATTATAGATCCTATATATTCAATGAAAATCAAAGGTTTAATATATCAGTTAAACACTAAAAAAGGTAAATCATCAAAGAATAAAAATTTAATCAATAAACTCCCATCATGTGAAAATTATGAAATGAAACATCCTGAATAATGCATGAACAAAACATGAATTTGTTAAAGGTGTGAATATAAGGTTCATGTGGATAATAAATTCAAGGGGAAGAAAGAAAATAATATTTTCTAGAGTTTTTTCTTTAGATAAATGGGAAATTACTCACACAAATGTTGCATGTGTCAATGAAACCTATCATATAAGAGGTTGGGTGGAGAAGGCGAAGATTATATGATTACTTCTACTGAGATTTATGTTACTAAATTGGTGGTGGTGGGTTTTGTAATCAAAGCATCAAATTTAGTTAATGCTTTATATTATATTGTATCTTCATAGTCTTTTATATCTTCCATATTTTTTCAAGATAATTATATATTTTCATTGAACCATTAGAAGGATGTTTTTAGTCAAAACTCCAAGTGAAAATATCACCACGAAAATGATATGTGAGTTAGTTCTCATTATGAAACACAAATGTGTCCTATTTACAGACTTGATTATTATACCTATTGTTTATTTTGATATAATAATATTTATGGATTGGTTTTCAAAATCTAATAAAAAAAATATTTCCAAGAGAAATAAATTTCAATTTGTTATAAGGATATCTAATTCATTGTCTTTAGTGGGGAGAATTCATTATCTGAGTCATGTCTAGATCCACCTCCAATGTATATTTTTTATGATATTATTGGGGAAGAATAAAAGGCACTATATATGGATATAAAATGTAATCTTAAAATTTAGTATGTACCTATTATACAGTACTATGTTGATGCATTTTCTGAAGAATTACTTAGATATCTACCAGATCATAACGTTGTGTATTCCATTAATTCAACCCTTGATACAAGACCTATATCGAAGGGTCCCTATAGAATGGACACTGTAGAATTTGTGCAGTCAATGAAACAACTACAGTATATATGTGGTAATAGATTTATATTCCATGGTGTTTCTCCTTGGTGAGTTCCTATTCTTTTCATGAAGATGTAATATGTATATATTGCTTTTGCATTGATTAAAAATAAATCAATGTTATTGAAATAAATAGTAAGTATTATCTGCCTCTCATTGATTAATTTTTTGATCGACATTACGATGATCAATATTTTTTAAATACTATCTTTCATTCTGAGTAACATAAAATTGGAGTAAAAAGGAAGATATTCCTAACAAAACAATTTGTGTGAGGTATAGACATTACATGTTTACAGTAATGTCATTTGGATTGACCAATGAACTCTCTATTTTTATAGATCTAATGAAAATATTATTAAAGGAATATTGTGATATTTGTTTTATAGTATTTATTGATTAAATATTGGTTTATTCTAAAATATGTGAGGACTATTAGAAGCACATTCATATCAATCTTGATACTCTTAAGGAAAAGAAGTTATATGGTAAATTTAACAATTACTGATTCCAGATTCATAATGTTTCTTTTCATGGACATATTTTCTCTAGGGGTGGAATCTCAGTTGATACTTCAAAGATAAAGGAAGTCAATGAATGACATACACCAACAATCATAAAAGAGGAACATAGTTTCATTTGTTTTGAAGGTTACTATAATTAACGTGTTCAAAACAATCCCCAATTGGAGGACTCATTAACCATGATTACATGTAAAAGGGTTTTGTTCAAATGATCAATGTAATGTGAATAATCTTTTGAATAATTTAATTGTATATTTGTGAGTTCTCTTATTTCTACTCTACCATCAAGAAATGATGATTATTTGATATATAATGAGGCATCGAATAAGGGAATTACTAATGTACTTATGCATAAGGATAAAGTAATTTTATATGAATCATGGTAGTTAAAGACTCTTAAATATAACTATCCATCTCATGATCTTAAGTTATCACTCGTAATATTTTCATTGAAAATATGGAGGTACCATCTCTATGGTGAAATGTATGAGTTATATAAATACCATAAGAGCCTAAAATAAAATTTTCCCGATAATATCTCAATATGAAACAAAGGTGATGGCTTGATCTAAACATGGGTTATTATTTTTCAATAAACTACCTCCTAGTGACGGAAAATAATGTAGTAGATGAATTAATCAAGAAGGATCAAAAGAATCCCTACTATGATTTATCCCATGTTATGAAATTATGATCTCTTTTGCAGGTGAAGATTTCCAAAATATATGTTCTTATGAATATGATGTGATTGATATTTCTTTTGTTAACCCTTAATGAGCATTTCAGCTCACCCTTTTATGTTTTCTTTTCCCCAGGATATAAATAAAGGATTTAGGTTTTAAAAAAAAGAAGATCGTTATGGGAGATGTTGAAGATATTTCACCACGATTAGAATATTATATTCCAAGTTTCCAAAGACACTAAACTATTACGGTCCTTGTGTGTGTGTTTTTGTTATGTACTAAGTATTCTGCAAAATTAATGTAATGTCTATGTACGTCAAGCTTCAGGTCTTTACAGTTATTTATTTTGGTTGTATATGTTAGGATTTAATGTATTTTTAATTTGTTGTTTAACATGTTTATTCATTCCTATAGTTATTTTTTTGTTCATACAGTTGATTTTTTGATAGGTGGCTAAGGGTGGGTGATGAATACCTACTGGGTATATCATACTCGTGTTGTAACACCCAATCTTCAATTATAGTATGCATTTTTTTAATAAAAAATATCTCAATACACACAGTTTTATTCAAGAATGTCATTAAAACCAAAATTATCAAATTATATAAATTTAATTGTATTAGATTTATTTTATTTTTTAAAATCATTATTTTAAAATTAAATTAGGGTAAAATTTTGGTATTTTTATGAAATTATTGATTTTTTAAGTGAATACTGAAAAAAACTGATTTTCAAATGTTATCATTTATTTTCATTAAATAATGTTGTATAAAGTCCCTTTATATTATATATTTGGCCTTAAATTTATATATGAACCATTTTATTTAGAATAATCTGATAAATAATTTTTTAGTATTGATATAAGTTATTTTTTATGGTTAAAATCAGATTTATCTAATAAACTGTTTTTCGTTGCATTTTATGAATTTATATTAAAATTAATTTCTGCCATATATATAAAATAAATAATAAAAAGTGGATACAATATTTTGAATCATTATAATTTAATTTTTTAAATATGAACCTTTTATTTTTAGATATTATGAATAGTAACTATATTAAAATTATTTCCTTGGTAAAGGGTAAATCAAGTAATTAAGGTTAAAAATAATGTGATAAGACATTATGAATCAAACCAAAACATTCTTTTATTTCATTTTATGGGTGGAATTCGACCATATCCCTCCCAAAATCAAATATATGGAATTTTTGTCCCATTTGACCTTGTTAATGACATTTATATTATTTTAGGAACAGAAAACTCCAAAATGTCACGCTCTTACTTTAAATTTATTTTATACATCCACCAAAGGATTAGAATATTTTATGCATGAATATAAAAGTATATTTTTAAAATAATTAAATATTTTTTTCATGTAAGATAATTTTTTATCTTTAGTGATGGAATAATTAGCTTAATTGTTAATGTAATGTCAACAAAGTATTTATTAAATTAATAGAAAAAAAAAATAAATGATTTTAAAAATATTAAATGTAATACAATTTGAATGAATTATTAGATATCTCGATTTTTTAGGTAAAAATAATATATTAGGGATTTTCTAAATGTTTATACTCTAATTGCATTTGTTTCATGTTATTTTCAAATTTATACTAAATAAATAGTCCCAAAAATGACAATAATGATACATTATAATTAATAATATTTTATTAAATTATTTAAAATTTTAAAAAAATTGTCCAAGTTAAAGTTATATGATTTGAATAATAAATAATGGTCTCTTTATAAGTATTCTTTTATGTTAACATTATTGACCCTTGAATGGAAGAAAACTTTTACAATGAGTTAATTCTCAAAAGGGTTAACGAGGGGTTAAAACTATGATAAATAGGTGAAAAATAACCAATAATTGCCCGAATTTTATTTTACAAAATTATTTACAATCATACTCATCTTATCCATGATTTATATAAATTTTAATTCATTTTTTCATGAAACGTAATTTAAATTAATTAAGATGTTTAAGTAGTTCCATGAGTGCCCCTCCCCTCACATATGAAATGACACTAATACTCTCTTTTATTTAAACCAAATTTATGACCCTGTCTTCCCCAAAAGCAACTCATTTATCTTATGTAATTCCTCATACAATTTATAGAGGTTCTGGTATTTCGAAAAGACCAACCCTAGGTTTTGTAAGATGATATCTAATGGAAGTACACCAGAGTAGAGGTAATCATTTTTTATTGACACTTTCAAATTCCTTTCATCATATACTTCCTGTAAATATATTCTATCCATTATAAAAAAATTAATATAGAATAATAAATCTAATAAATATAATAAATTATTATTATTATTTTTGTGGTACAACTATTTTAAACATATCTTCCACCTTATGTAAAGTAATAACATCATTTGTTTGTACGTACGACATATCATCTCTATGTAGCGATGTAATTAATTTTTAAACAACATTTTATTTTGATGGTTATAAATATTGAAAAAATATTTATATATTATATTTACTAAATAATTATGCTTATGTAATTATAATATCATATCTAGATTCTTACCTTCCAGTTCATTTGAAAATGATAACCTCACTCGTGAGTACGTGTGGACTACCATCTCCCCAAAGTGATTGGATTTTCTTTTCAATTCTGATTAATATGGTTAGTGATAAGGATGGATTTAATGAACATATATGAAATATGCTATAATAATTATACAATAAAGTTGTAATATTATTTAACATTATTTCTTTCCATCCATTGAAAATTGAAAACAATGTTCATGCGTATGTATAGTCTATAGTCTCCATGAAGAGTGTATTTAATATTTCAACCTCTACCTTTTATGGATGAATATAAATATTTAAATAATAAATATATATGATATGTATATCATGATTAAAATTATTTATATGGTATAAACATAATAAATGTACAAATATCAGATCTTCCATGACAAAACATGTATGAGAAAATATAGTATTTAACACCCGATACAATGATAATAATGAAATATTTTTAACGAAAATGTGGTAAGATGTTATAATATGATCATATATGATATTATAAATATGAATATAGTTATTCTAAAAATTAATGAAAACATTAAAACATTATATTAGAGGTTAAATCACATTCAACTATGCAAAGCATGATATTAGGGGTTTCTTAACATTTTTTCCATTAATTGGGTTATACTTATACTTAAATTTCTTTGTTATTAAATGGTTATTTGTGAAATTCCCTATAATTGTATTATTTATTATTTACACTTGTTTTGTGTGGATTTTTATTTTCCATAGACAATCACTTCATTTATTAATTCACATTTCAATAATATGATCTTTGTAATGAATTTCATCTTAATTCCCCCTCTATTGAGACATATTTGGTATTATGATCTTATATATTTTTATGCGATGTACATATTTACCATTTTATATAAATAACATGAATAATTATCTATTCATTATGATTAATTTTTCATTTCATGTTTACTCTTTTAATGGGTTATAATTTAATAGTTACCAAATATTTAGGGATTTATTTTACAATATATATTTTAGGATTTCACTTTATTTTCATTGATGATATATTAAAATATACCATTCATAAAATCTATATATTTTATAGTCCGATGGAAATATAAAGATTTTATATATTTTATTCCAATTATTTGGCACTTTTATCAAGGAAATAATTTTTTTAAATAAAAGGCTTCTTATTGGTCTTTTGATCGGGTATATTTTTCTTCCATGTCCATATATTAAAATTTTGTATTAAAAAAGTCTTCTTTATTTACTCAAAATAATTATTAAGGCCATTTAATGTTATGTTTTATGTTTAATTTTTTTAAAAGTAATCTTTCTAAAGTTTTCAAAAAAAGTTATATTTTTAATTTATTTTACAGATAATTCAAAAGAAATGTTTCTTCTTAATGTATACAACATTATAGGATTTTTCCATCACCATAACCATTTTATGATATTTATGTACTTCAACACATTTTCAATGTTTTAAAAAAGAAAACTCTATAATTAAATCTATTTTAATATTTTAATCTTATTTCTTTTTAATGCCACCGAGCCTATACACCAAGGGGTATAGGCACCTGTTCGGCATCCAAAAGATGCAGGATCGAATACGGGTAGGGAAACATTTCTGGGTACTTTAGCATCACAGTAATAGGGAATTATAGTGTACTATAGCTACAATGACTGTAGAAACGGTAACACTAGAGTAGAATAGGCACTGTAGCAGGAAATGTAGTGGTGGTGGTACTGTAGCAGGTACTGTAGCAGCTCATGTATGTTGCAGTAATGTTCACTGAAGGTCCCTCTATGCCAAAAAATGGGCTTTCAAGCATTTTATTCAGGACACTTTTCCTTGGGCCTTAGATCTATTTAATGGGTCTCCCTCTACCCATAAAAAATATGTCATTGATTTAATAATAAACTGAGGCACCGTTCCCAACCATTAAAAATTTAACATTCTCTTAAAATATTTACTTTCTTATGATCGTTGAACATTAAATGTAAATCAAATATTCATATAATTTTTTATTATCTATATGATTATTTCCTAATTTGTATATCATTTCTACATATGGAGTTTTATTTTGAATGATATTTAATTTATTGGGGAAATATTGTCATTTTATATTATTCATTCAATATATATATTTATTGATAAGGTATGTTGTTCATGAATTAAATTGATAATTCAATATATGATGAATGCATTAGACATGTACTGATGGGTAAAGCCTAAATTATATATCCCCTTAATACATTGTCCTGTTTCATGAGACAAACTAGCTGGTTATCCTTATAAAATATTTTTTTGGTGTATGCGTACCCATAGTTTAAAATATCTTGGAATAAGGCATGAATGGTAATGATATCATGAATTGTGAGACCATGAATTCCTACATTTACAATTTATTTATTATTATACATGATATTGTTTAATTTTATAATATCCATGGATGCGATTCTGGATCATTTTATTGATTAAATGACATTTTTTTCAGTTATTCACCTTTCCATATTGATTATGCCTTATAGACTCATGCCATCTTTCATTATACTTAACTCTTACTGATCATTTTATATCATCATTATTTTTTTCTCTATATATTGGATATGAACAAGAAATATTGGATTGAGTTTCAAGGATATTGAAAATTTACTTTTGTTATGTTCTATGTTTGATTCCAATGTAAAAAATAGGAATCAAGTATGTAAATGGCTCTTCAAGACTAATAAATTGAATGGTATATTAGGATGAGATCCCTTGTATCTGATGTCAATGAAATAAATTAGACACTAGATATAGGTTAATGGAGTTGATGTTGATTCATTTGGTATCATATAAAGGTTATTATAAACCTTGTCAACTAGATATTAAATGAATGTGGATAAAATTAGAATTATGATTACCCCTTATAGTATTTGAAAAATTTAACCCGTAGATGGATTTTTATTTTATGGTCGAATGTTAAGTATTATTTTGAGATAACATTGTGTGTACCATTATTTAGTTATTTATCCTAATGTAAAAAATGGAATCAATACTCATAGGCAATGTGGGGATTATCTTGCTGAGAAAGCTCATACAAATGGTATTGGCACTGAGCATTTCATGTCTATATTTGTTCATATAACCCATATTACAACTAATAAGCTTACACATATGGAAAAACATGATGTTCCATGACATGATACACCTATATTGGATCACATAATGTGATAAAATTGATCAAATTTTAATGGAACTGCTAATCTAGTGGTAGCTGAGTAATGGATTAAGTCTCTTTAAAATATATAGCTGGACTTGAGATGCAATAAAATGAAAAAAGGGTATACTACTACTGTAATTACATAGAAGTTATTCTAATCAATTAATTTCATTAATAAAAAATACTTTATTAATTTGAAATAACATATATGGATTATAAATATTTTAATATTGAATTTTTTGAGAAATATTTACCTAGTCAACAATAAAATAAAATGAAGAGAAAGTACCTCAGCTTAAAAAAAAGAATTGTAAACTAGTGTGGAGGATGGTGCTACCATTACAGGACTAACTGGGTATGATACGGATTATATACCTAATTCAGATAGAAAGATTGACCATTTCATTGATTTCCATAATCTAAACCTCTGAAGGGCATTAGTTTCTCAAAACAATCATCATATTTCAAAATGGTATTATGTTCCATCAAAATAGATAAACAAATTTATAGATCCTATATATTCAATGAAAATAAAAGGTTTAATATATCAGATAAACACTAAAAAAGATAAATCATCAAAGAATAAAAATGAAATGAATAAACTCCCATCATGTGAAAATTATGAAATGAAACATCCTGAATAATGCATGAACAAAACATGAATTTGTTAAAGGTGTGAATATAAGGTTCGTGTGGATAATAAATTCAAGGGGAAGAAAGAAAATAATATTTTCTAGAGTTTTTTCTTTAGATAAATGGGAAATTACTCACACAAATGTCGCATGTGTCAATGAAACCTATCATATAAGAGGTTGGGTGGAGAAGGCGAAGATTATATGATTACTACTACTGAGATTGATGTTACTAAATAAGTGGTGGTGGGTTCTATAATCAAAGCATCAAATTTAGTTAATGCTATATACTATATTGTATCATTATAGTCTTTTATATCTTCCATATTTTTTCAAGATAATTATATATTTTCATGGAACCATTAGAAGGATGTTTTTAGTCAAAACTCCAAGTGCAAATATCACCACGAAAATGATATGTGAGTTAGTTCCCATTATGAAACACAAATGTGTCCTATTTACAGACTTGATTATTATACGTATAGTTTATTTTGATATAATAATAATTATGGATTGGTTTTCAAAATCTAATACAAAAAAAAATTTCCAAGAGAAATAAATTTCAATTTGTTATAAGGATATCTAATTCATTGTCTTTGGAGGGGAGACTTCATTATCTGAGTCATGTCTAGATCCACCTCCAATGTATATTTTGAATGATATTATTGGGGAAGAATAAAAGGCACTATATATGGATATAAAATTTAATCTTAAAATTTAGTATGAACCTATTATACAGTACTATGTTGATGCATTTTCTGATGAATTACTTAGACATCTACCAGATCATAACATTGAGTTTTCCGTTAATTCAACCCTTGATACAAGACCTATATCAAAGGGTCCCTATAGAATGGACACTGTATAATTTGTGAAGTTAGTGAAAAAACTACAGTATATATGTGGTAATATATTTATATTCCATGGTGTTTCTACTTGGTGAGTTCCTATTCTTTTCATGAAGATGTAATATGTATATATTGCTTTTGCATTGATTAAAAATAAATCACTGTTATTGCAATAAATAGTAAGTATTATCTGCCTCCCATTGATTAATTTTTCGATCGACATTACGATGATCAATATTTTTTAAACACTATCTTTCATTCTGAGTAACATAAAATTGGAGTAAAAAGGAAGATATTCCAAAAAAACATTTTGTGTGAGGTATGGACATTACATGTTTAGAGTAATGTCATTTGGATTGACCAATGAACTCTCTATTTTCATAGATCTAATGAAAATATTATTCAAGGAATATTTTGATATTTGATTTATAGTATTTATTGATTAAATATTGGTTTATTCTAAAATATGTGAGGACTATTAGAAGAACATTCATATCATTCTTGAGACTCTTAAGGAAAAGGAGTTATATGGTAAATTTGACAATTATTGATTCTATATTCATAATGTTTCTTTTCATGGACATATTTTCTCTAGGGGTGGAATCTCAGTTGATACTTCAAAGATAAAGGAAGTCAATGAATGACATACACCAACAATCATAAAAGAGGAACATAGTTTCATTTGTTTTGAAGGTTACTATAATTAACGTGTTCAAAACAATCCCCAATTGGAGGAATCATTAACCATGATTACATGTAAAAGGGTTATGTTCAAATGATCAATGTAATGTGAATAATATTTTGAATAATTTAATTGTATATTTGTGAGTTCTCTTATTTCTAATCTACCATCAAGAAATGATGATTTCTTGATATATAATGAGGCATCGAATACGGGAATTACTTATGTACTTATGCATAAGGATAAAGTAATTTTATATGAATCATGGTAGTTAAAGACTCTTAAATAGAACTATCCATATCATGATCTTAAGTTATCACTCGTAATATTTTCATTGAAAATATGGAGGTACCATCTCTATGGTGAAATGTATGAGTTATATAAATACCATAAGATCCTAAAATAAAATTTTCCCGAAAATATCTCAATATGAAACAAAGGTGATGGCTTGATCTAATCATGGGTTATTATTTTTCAATAAACTACTTTCTAGAGACAGCAAATAATGTAGTAGATGAATTAATCAAGAAGGATCATCGAGTCCTGACGAATATAGGGATTTATAAGGATATTATGTACATGGATTTAGTGAATACTAATATGGGAATTACTAAGGAAGGGTAACCTGAATCTTTTTTCCAATAGAGGTCAAATAGTATTTATTGGAAAATATAAAAATTTATCAGCATTATGATGAGAATTTTCAAAAGAATGTTAAAGTCGTGAATGATAAAAAATTAGAAGACTTAGTATATGAATATGGAATTATGAAATTTGAAAGGAGACTATATTTTCAATCAATACCTAATCTTAAATTGTAATTATTTGATGACATTTATAGCTTGAATTTATATATACGCCTTAGTATCACCAATATGCATAGATATTTGAAGGAATGTTTTTTGTGGGATAATATAAAGTGTAAAATTGTTGATTAGGTGTCAAGATATTCAGTTTTTCAATAGGTGATTTATATGAGGTAGAATCCAAGAGGATTCATGTAGCCTATACCTATTGCTATGTATAAATGTGATAACATAACTGTGGAATTTTTCACAATATTACAAAATACACCTTGAGAGAATGTTGCAATATGGGTTATCATTCATTTATTTACCATATTCGTGAATTTTCCCACTAAGAGATGATTTTCCTCTAGAGAGCCTTGCATGGTTTTATATTAATGAATTTTTAAGACTTTATGGATTACCTTTTTCAATTATGTCTGATCATGACCCATGATTTACAACAAATTTCATGAAATGTCTTCAAAATGCATTATATAATGAGTTTTATTTGAGCACTACTAATCATCCTCATACTGATGTATATCCCAATGTATCTATTAAAACATTAGAAGACATGATGTGTTCATTACCACATGACTTTCAATGTTTTTGGGATCATTATTTACCTTAGGTGGATTTTTCCAATAATAGTAGATTATATTAAAGTATTCAAATTGCGCCGTTTGAAGAATTATAGTGTAAGGGATGTCATAATGCAACATATTTGGATGAAGTTGGTTAAATAAAGCTTCTGGACCCAAAAATTTTTAAGGATATAATGGTAAAGGTAAATACTATTCAAACCTATATGAAAGTAGTTCAATGCTAGAAGAAGTGTAATGTTGATAACTGTGGTAAAATTTATCACCTCGGTAAAGGGTAAATCGGGTAATTGAGGTTAAAAGTAATGTGATAAGGCATTAAAAATAAACTCAACAATCTCATTTATTTTATTTTATGAGATTAATTTGACCATATACATAAAAAATTTGAATATATTTCATTTTGGATCCATTTGACCTTGATAATGATATTTATATTATTTTATGTAAAGAAAATTCCAAAAATACACTCCCTTTAAATTTATTTCTAATGTTAACATATGGATAGTAATATGTAATGAAAAATATAAAATATTATTCGGAGTATAATTTATTTATTTTAATCATGGTAAATTATTTTTTTATTTTTAGTGATTGAATAATTAGCTTAAATGCCTATTAAACACCAATAATGTATTTATTCAATCAATATTAAAATAAAATAAATGATTTTAAAATCATAAAAGTAATAAAAATTGAATAAGTTATTATGTCCCATGAATTTTATAGATAAATATAACAAATTAAGGATGTTTCTAATGATTATATTCTAACTCCATCGATTTAATGTTGTTTTCAATGTCAAATTAAATGAGTAGTTCCAAAAATGACAATAATGATATAAAATAATAAATAATATTTTATTAAATGATTTAAAATTAATACAAATATTATATTCATAAATTTAATGGGATATGGTTTAAAACATAAACCCTGATATATTTATGGGTCTTTTTTCTTTTTATGTTAACATTCACCCACTTAAGTGGTATAAAACTTTTAAATTGTGGTGTTTTCCAAAAGGGTTAACGAGGGTTAAAACTAATAGATAAGGGTAAAAACATAACCAAACCTTGTCTAGATTTAATTTTATGATATTATTTTGACTAACAATCATCTTAAAATCAAATTATATCAATTTAAATACAATTATCTAGGAAAATTAATTTATATGAATTTAAGACTTTTAGTGAGTCTAAGAGTGCCCCGCCCCTCAGTTATAAAATAACACCCCTTCACTCATTTTTGTACACCACGTTGTGAAAAATATCTCCAAAAAATACTAATAATTGTTTTTATAAACATAATTATACATGTTATATAGTTTATTGTCTTTTCAATAGACCAACCCCAATTACCTTAGTACAAGATCTAAAGTAAGTATACCAAAAAAGAGGTAATAGTCTTTACCGAATCATTCAAATTATTCACCTATTCTAATTACTCTAAATATATTATAATATTTATAATGTAATATATAAAATAACATAAATATTCTGATATATTATTTTGATTATGTTAAACTAAATTTCCACCATTTTTTCATCTTATGAAAAGTGAAAACATTGCTCGTACCTACATACGATATACCAACTCTATGTAGTGGTGTAATTCATTTTTCCACACCATTTAACTCAGATGCTTATAAATATTCATATAATATTTATATATGGGATTTATGAAATAATTTTGGTCTTATAATTATAATATCATATATTCCTTCTTACCTCTTAATCTATTGGAAAATGGTAATGTCGCTCATGTGTACATGTGGGCTACCACCTCTATGAAGTGATGTGATTTGATTTTTATTTTTGATATACATGGATGATGATAAAGATAGATTAAATTAACATATATAATATATATGATAAAAAAATATTTTAATGGTCAATTAATATTTACCTTAATTTCTTTTCATCCATAAAATAGTGAAAACAACGTTTATGTATATGTACGCTCTACTATCGTTATGAACTGTGTAATTCATTTTTCTACAAATAATATTTATGGATGAATCTAAAGTTTTATGTATTGAATATATATTTTATTTATATAATTTTTAACATTATATAGATGGTGTAACCATAATAAATTTCTAAGGACCAAAACATCCTTGATAAAACAAATGCAAGAAAATAAAGTATTTAACACCCAAAAAAAAGTATAATAATGAAATATTGTTAAGGAATGGGTGACAAGATATTACAATAGGATCATATATTATATTATAAATATGAATATGGTTTAGTTATAAATTAATAACATTTTTAGAACAATTCTACCTGAGGTTAAATCATGTTCAATTAATGGGAATTGTGAGGTAAGGGGTTTCTATACTCGATTTCCATTCATTAGATTATATTTATACTTTATTTTATACATTATTCCATGCTTATGTGTGAAATTAACTCTGATTTTATTATTTATAATTCTCACTTTTTTTCATGGATTTAAATTTTTCATACATAATCACTTCATTAATTAGTTATCATTTGAATGATACGGTCTTTGTAGGATATTTCATCATAATTTCCACTCCATTGAGGCATGTTTGGTAATATGCACTTATATATTTTTGTGTGTTGTATATATATTCCCCTTTCAATTATTTTATGAACACTGTCATGTGTTCTCTGAAATTATTTTTTTTACTAAGTGAATTATAATGGCTGATCAAGGTCGGCTCTCTTGAGAATAATGTGAATTAAACTACAGTTTTATGAATTTAAAAATATAAAAGGGAAAATTTAATTTATAGAGGAATTATATTTCAATATCAATTAGTGAAGAAGTTATTTAAATAATAATAATAATAAATAAATCCATTTGGAAATATTGTGAAATTAAATTAGAAGATGAAGAAGTGTTCTTATTGTTTAAGATTTTTTTTAAAAGTGAAATCAATCTATCGCACCACTTCAATTTATTATTTATCATTATATAAAATTTTTTGATTACTTAAATTCTGATCATCTAATATTTTATATCCCCCAACCCTATAAAAATAATACACGACCACATAAATTGTAGCGTTTGAAACCTTAGAAAATTTTAGAACAATGTATCATGGAAACCTACATTGATAATCATTCCAAAAGAAAATTTATGTTTTGTTAACGTTATAAAAAATTTAAACTCTATGAATGTGAATTAATTGCTTCTGGAAATTATATTTTATCCCAACAATTCAATCCTAGTTGATTGGATATAACAATTTACATTCTCTCTTGTAAATCAAACTTACTCGACCTCGCGTATTAATTGTTTATTTTTTGAGTTTCTTGATCATTTTTTTATTAACCAATAAATTGATAATATTTTAATACATTATATAATTTTAGTAGATTCGAAATAAAAAATTTAATATTTACCAATTATATGGGTTATAATTAAATTAAACTTTCATTGGTTGACGGGTCATCGAATAGAGGTTTTTCTAAATCATTGGATTTATATTAGAAGTATCTGATCTCGTATAAACTCTTATTGTCCAATCCAAATATGAATCTGAAAAATAAGAAAAATTTATTTAGAATAAAAATTAATATAAATAGAGATAATTTTTTTGATGAATAAATTCCCATCAACATGGAAGTGGAGGAAGATATTTATAGGCAAGGGAGGTCAAAAATATTTTCTTCAATTATTTCATTCTAAATGGTACAATTGTTTACCATTAAATGGATGAATAAAGTAATTTTTTATTCTAAAAAAATTCAAATATATATGGCACGTTTACCCACCAAAGTTTATCTCTATAGACCTCATATTGAAGGAGATATAGGTGGATGATTAATGAAAATATTTCTATCTAGGTAGACCATCCATATTCAAATAATTTAATTTTCATGAAATGATAGAAAGATTAATGGAAATATAATAGAATTTATTATTATTTGGACTTTTACCCTGATGTCGTGTGTGTCCACCACTAAAATTGAAAAAAAAATTACTTTGTTTGGAAGGATTTATTATTGAATCATGGTTAAAAATATTTCTATCCTAACTGACTCCTTGAATATGAATGCATCTACGTAACATGATTTTTTTACCATGAAAACGATCAAACCATAAGTTCCTATTGTTTTACGATATTGTTTAGATAATTTTTTATAATTTATGTAAAAATTTTATGTTAATACAATTATGAAAAACAATTTTATGGCCAAATTATTATAGTTCACCCATCCAATTGGATCTATACTAGTATTGAATTTATGGACACTTATTTCTCCTTAAATGATGGATCTAAATTATGTGATCTAAATGAAACATGTAGAAAAATTTGGAAATAATTGGTCCCCCAAATTATAAATTAAAATTAAATATAAACAAAATTTTATAAGGGACATACTAAAGTAAAATTTATATGTAAAAAAATTGAATTGTCCTAAACTTTTCAAATTCATGCTCTAGTTTCAAATTTTGATAAAATAATCCATTAAAACCCAATGTGAGAGAAATAAATAATTTATTATAAACACAATATTAAAAAATACCTATGTATATCAACTCCCCCACACTTACCCTTTTACACTCCTAGGAAAATTTATCTAATATTCATAACAGACTCACACAAATATAAAAAATATGAACTTTTAAAGTGATCTTTTCCAAAACAGAATTTATCATGTATCATTTATGAAAAGAAATTCACTTTTATTTTATACTATTATATTCAAATTTTTTCAACCTCATGAAACCATTAAAGACCCAATCACAACTTACATTACATTTATTTTTTTATATTTCAATAGATGTGTAATTTATATTTATTCCCAGTCCTCAGGTATATGTTACTTACTATAGGCTTGGAAAACATCTAACATATACACCTCATAATGAAATAAAATGAAATCAATCGTGGTTACTTATCATTAAGGATAAAATTATCTAAGGGTTTAGGATATTGGGAAATAATGGGAAAAATAAAAATTATGTAGAGAAGTGGGGTTTAACACTTAATTTCAATGCATGATAATAAAAGATAAGTATAATGAAAAAATGCATCCCAAGATGATAATTAAACCTTCGTGATCATGAAAACTCAAAGTTAATCATGAATAACTAAAAACCTAAGGTATGATTCACCCACTTTTTTTCTTTTGGATTTTTATAATATTATCTTAAAAATACCTCACATCCACCACCAAACCCCGTATGATCTAAAGCTCATCAATTTGGTAATGGTATTTTCTGACCTGTCCAAGAAACAACCCATGTTTTTATTTTTATTTTTTTCAGAGGGATAAATATTAAAGTTCAATGAATAATAAATCATGGACCCTCTAAAATACAATTCCAACTCCACACATATCCATCACGGTTTAAAACATCCTTTTTCCACTACAAACAACCTCTCCCCAACACTTATTATAATTAATATCATAAAATAATACCTAGGGTGGGGTTGGAAGGAAAATTGTCTTGTAAAGTTTCTCTTTCCTATCAATGTTAATTCACAGATTCTATAGGAAAATTATGATTCAATGTTGAGGTAGGTCTAAGAATAATGGGATAAACAATAAAAATACACAATCATATTAACAATTTACTATGTTTAATCATAATTATGATAATAAAACATGATATTTATAGAAGAAAATAAGAATTAATGTCTCTAAAGAAACGGGTATTAGAAAGATTAAGAAAATTTTGGTTTTGAATACCTCAAGGTATGGGGAAAATATATTCGGTTAGTGATTCAGGGACATGGATTTAAATAATTTTTCAAAATCATAAATTTTTTTGAAAATATAATTAAAGGAAAAATTTCCCAAAACAAAAAACATAAAAAATATATTGTTTCAAAAATCTTGTCAATCTATTTCAAAATAAATTCATAAATAAAAAATGATTATGGATTTTCATTTAAATAAAAAATACATAAATAAATTAAAAAAACTCACAATAAAAAAAAAGAAATTAGAAATCCAATAATAACCCTAAAATATTAACCATTACCCACAAATAAAATTTTACATTGTCCCAAATGAGACCCTATGAAATGATGTGTGCACATGATATAAATAATTTGAATTGGAAAAAATAATATAATAGTGAAAGTATAAGTTATAGCATGATATGCTCATGTATTAATGGGCTCATGAAGTGTCATGAAATCTACTCCATGTGTTGGGAATCCCTCGAAGTATTTATATAATTGATTCGCATTAACATTAAACATCATTCATATAACAACTTGTGATATCTCAACTACACTAAAAGGAAAAATATGACATAAAATATAAGTGCCTAAATATCTAGAAAGCATCATACCATGTATCATTTTCAATTGTAAACAGTAGAGAAGGACTTTATCTCCAAAAAAACTCCCTTTGTTATATCGCTTAATCATTGGTCTCTTTAGTTAATTCATTATTGGGAGTTGATTTCTCATATGATGACAATTGAATCTCATCAATCTTTTGATGTTGTTTCTTCCTTTGATCATTTCTTTAACTAAATCAATGTTGAGTTTTTTTATTTCCCAATGATATTGATGATCAACCTCTTTGGAAAGATGGATTGGTTTCCCAAAAACAATCTTATACGGTGACATGCTAAAAGTTGTTTTTAACGTCATCCTATAATCCCATAATGATTTCTCCAAATACATTCTACAATACATCATAATTGGATTACTAGTTTTCTCAAAATATTATTTCAACATTAGATTTGAGACTTCATCCTGGACATTTATTTGTTGGAGGTAATGGTGATTATATTTTGTGTGTCACTCCATACCTATAGAGGAGGGAACCAAAATTGATATTCTAGAAGTGTGACCTTGGTCACTGATGATCATTTTTTGATACTCTATACCTACAAAAAAATATGTACCTTGAAAAAATCCACTAACACATGAGAATCTTCGGTTCTAGTGGATTTTGCCTCCACCAAATTTCTATCATAATCAATTAAAACATGAATATACATGAAGCTAAAAGAATAAAGAAATGCACTACGGAAATAAATGCCTGAAACATAAAAACCCACAAACAAATATGTCTCGATGATGAATATAATGTATCTTATATATATTTCTAGTGTGTTGGAATGGGAACATGAATTATAGAACAAATGAGAATCATGGGATGAAGTAGGCCAATATAATTCGGATTCTAATACCTTTCTAGTAGTTCATTAGGGGAAAAAGTGTCCCCCACAAATAGGTTTATGATATAACTAAATAACATATTCAAACTCATGAATCAGAATTCATCTTCTAATGAATTGTTCAATACATATATGCCAAAGTTATGGTTCCACCCACACATTAATACCTATAATTAATTTTCAATTTCCAACTTTGAGTTTCTTTAGGTTTGTAGGAATTTCAGATGAAAAGAAGTAATTAACCAAGTCAACATACCAAGGGTGTGTTCTTAAGAGATTATAGAGATGATCATTGGAAATATTATCCCGAATAGGTACCTGGTATGTTGTATCATGTTCTGTAATGTGATTGATCATTCTCATGTGGGTAGACACCGTGCTCTCTGATCCTTTATTTTTATTTATCTCAATATCAAACTCTTAAAGAAGTAACAACCAATGAATTAGTCTTGTATTTGTATATGGATTCCTCAAAAAGACTCTCAAATATGCATGGTTAAAGAAAACAACAAATTTAAAAACCAATATGAAAGAACAGATTTTATCCAAAGAAAATATGACAACCATAAATTCATTTTCCATTATTGTGTAGTTTTCTTGGGATGAATCCAATGTCATCTAAGCATATTCAACCGCATGGGATTTCCCATCTACTCTTATAGATAATACTTCCCCAAATGTGAATTTTAAATCATTACACATAAAATCAAATGGGATTTCTCATTATGGGTGTTATATGATCGGTGACGGCATCCTTGTCGCGAGGACGTTCAAGCTAACATTTATAAAGACCCAAGATATAGCACAGTGGTAACCTCATGGTCACTCTTGGGAAGTAGTGTCAAGAGCCTAAGTGGTCTGTTCCGAAAATCTATTTGTGTTTTTCAATACATTGAAAACATAAAAACACACTCCTAAGGGAACACTAATCAGTGCTGAAAAGCACAGTGGAGAGGGAAACAGTGATGGAAAAGTGCAGAAACGCAGAGACACATGACAAAAAAATAGGACAAACAAATGACAGTAAGATAGAGAAGAAAAAAGTCAGTGAGAACAAGGCCAGACCCATGTTAATTCACCCTCTACTCCCTATACAATATCAGTTTATATAATTGATCATAAATTCAAGAATTCGCTCAGTGAATGACCACTGTCTTGGATCACATACCAAATTCACTTATAAATTGAACACTCAAGCATCGATGTTTTTCAATACTCAAGCATTCCTCTGAACTGCAAGGTGACTCGCCCAGCAAAGTCATTCTGGAAGGAATTTCTCACAATCCAGAATGACTCCACTAAGATTGTTACATCTCAAAACCAATCTTGAATCTCAGTTCATGAAATCAAGATAGGAAGGGGAGAAATAATTAAACAATAAAGTGGAAAATCGTCCTATGCAAGATCTTTCTCTCACTTAATCTAACTCACATACGTGATCTACCAAGGAGAATAAAAAGAACATGATTGCATTGATGTGTTGATCTCTAGATCCTATTGGGTTTCATAAACTGTATCTAGCCCCACAAATTAGATCTCCATTTCTTAAGATTCGAGATCACAACACGAGATGAGAATGAAGAAACGACACAAAACTTTAAGCATAACTAACATCACAATTCAATTAATTAACATGCAACACTACGAGTTTAATTACAGACTCAACATAGAACACCAAAAACAGAGCAGCAGGAGGATGGATGAAATGGTGGAGCGGGAACCCATCTCCAGTTCTAAGAAAAGTTATAGTCCGGTGAAAATGTTATTGAATGGTGCGTGAACAGTGGTGGAGTCTCCTCCACCACTACTGAAGGATGCCCCCCCTAGGTACTCTGTTTCGGCCCCTGGCCTGCCTGGGCTTGAGAGGAGTCAAAGGTCCTCTTATTTAGAGACAAAAACAGAAAACTAAACTGACAGATAATGTCTATCCATGTGGCACGCTATAATTATGCTCGTCACTATCTCCTAGTGAACTTGTAGTGACTGCACCCAATTCCCCTGCAACGAACTCACGAATATTCTCAGGCCTCTCTAGCAAAAAACTTATTCATTTTTTTATCCCTGCTTCTATCAATAGCTCCCCCTGCACAATGAAATGCACGTGAGTCTAATGAAATGAAACTATTATATATATATATATATATATATTAATATTACTAATTAAAAAACATACTAATATATATATATATATCTAATATATTACCTAAATTATTAGTAATATATATTTAATAATTATTTTATTTAATAAATCCATATATTATTATTATATATTAAACTTATATACTATTTATTATTACACCTATTATTATTATTGTATAGTATATGATATATATATTATGATATATTTTGTTTATATTATATGTTATTATAAAACTAAAAGAAAATGAAAAAAAAATTAAAAGAGATGGGGGGTGTGGGTCTGTTCGACAGAGAAGGAGTGCATCAGGGGGTTCAACGCGGGGTAGGGCAAGCGGCGGCACGGGCTTGGCTGTGCACAGTGGCGATGTGAGGAGAACCGGTGTGGCAAGGAAGGTGGTGCGGTCCGAGGTGGCATGGAGGTTCAGGCCGCTGCGAGGGGTAGCAATTGCGGTGATGTAGAACCGACATCTCGGTTAGGGTTTGTGGTGTTTCGTCGGCGATGCGGAGTAGAGGGCGGCGATTGAGGGTACGGTCGGCAGTGAGGGGTGGAGCAGGTGCTGTTTCGGGCTTCGGGTGGGTCGGCGAGGACAGAAAAGAGCCAGGGGTTGTGCGTCGGGATGAGCCCGCGGCTACGGCGAAGCTTGGTGAAGTGGTGCGGCTCAGAGAGACAGGGGTTTCAGCGGTGGGTAGTTCACGGTGAGGCGGATGGGTCTGGTGGCTCGGGTGAAGGTGTGATAGAGATGTTGATTTGTGAAGAGGGTAAGGTGTGAGGGTTTTGATTCATGTTCTTCAACAATTCCATTTTTCTTATGCGAATTCCATCCAAAAATTCTGAAATTGTGATTATTCTCTACTGTGATTTTGGTTTTTGATTATGAAATCTGTTGTGTATTCTTCTGCTTGGTTGATTTGTTGTTGTGCTGGTGCTGCATATTGTGATGTTGTGTTCCTGAGTCAATGGTGTGAAAGGTGGAAGGAACGGTGAGAGGGTGTGGTGAGACAGTGAAGAGGAATGGTGCCACTGTTAGGAGATGAAACGGTGGCACAGTTTGAGTGACAGAACGGTGACTGTGCAGTTGAGAAATGGTGAGACCGTAAGTGAGGCAGTGTCTGGGGGGACAGGTGGCACCATGAAAAATTTTCACGGTGAGACAGTAGGTGTGAAATTGTGGCACCGTGAAAGATGCTCATGGTGAGACCGTGAAGAGTGGAAACAGTGCCATAGTGAGCACATGCAAAATAAAAAGAACAACATAAATAAATTAATAATTTAAATAAAACTAAAAATAGATTAATTAGTTAAATTGAATTAAAAACTAAAAAAAATAAAACAAATTTAAATAATAAATTAATTGTGTTTTATTTAAAAGAATGAATTTATTAAAAATATTAAACAATCATAATTTAAAACAAACTAAAATAACTAAGGACACTTGCTTAAATTAATCGGCCAATTAAGTAACCAATTAAAAAACTAAAGAATTCATTAACTTAAAAAAAACTTATTAATTGAATAAAATTAAATTGTTAAAACTAGTTAAATAATAAGAAGACCAAAAACTAAACTGAGTTATTTATTTTCAATTTAAAGAATAAAGAATTAATTAATTTAATTAATGAATAAATAAACTAACTAGAATGGAAAAAATTATAAAAATAATAAAATAATAAATAAACAAAATTCTAATTCAAAAGACTTAATTAATTTAATAATTATTTTAAATGACAGTAATGCATATTAAAACGCCTGTTTTAAAACCAAAAAATGATTATTTTACACAGAAAATTCAAAAACACAATAACTATCAATTATTTTATATAAAAACAGAATTTTGATATAAAAAACTCAATAAAATATAAAAAGGATGTGGCAAAGATTGTTAAATCATGACCACATCAAACTCCCCCACACTTAAAATCTTGTTTTCCCTCAAACAAGAATGTGCCTTTGACTTTAAGACAGAAATATGATTTGTGAGTTTCAGTTCGAAAAGTGCATGATTGAACTCAAATACCCAGAGGATCGGGACCAAACAATGTGTTATGTTTTTCAAAGGTGTTCAAAAATGATGTCCTACTTAGCATAAAAAACCCACCAGAAGTCAAGATCATCACAAACTCATACACTGTTATGTATATCATGTCTCATATGTGTATTCATTAACTATCCTACTTCACCTTCCAATTCATGTTCTAATTCAAGGAGTGTTTACAGGTTAGATAACGTGGAACTCGAAAAATAACCAAGGGAACCTTCCATTCTCACCTTCCCCCATGTTCCAAAAATTAAAGTCCATTAATTTGATCACTTTATTGACTCAACTCAAATGAAAGTTAACCAATTTAATTGCTCCCTTCTTTATCTGGGTTCTAAATTCTCCTCATCTTATTGAGTTCATTTTTGACAAGGGCACTTTATTTTACTTTTTCCCAGCCATATTACATGTGTAGAGCATTGTGCATAGCACTAATTAAAATTTAAACTGGCTTTTTTTATTCACAGAATCTAACCCAATGCACGTTGTCTCAAATACTCACCGTGGGATCCCATTTTCCCAATTTACTCCAGTTACAAAAGGCATAATTAATAATCATTCGAATTGACTTCCTAAAGTGATTGAATATTATTTAATAAAAATTTGAATCCCCTGGGTTCTAGTGAGAACATCAAGTTACCCTAATTCATGATCATCATCCATCAAAACCTATCTTGTTACACTCCCATCCTCATTTCCTAACAGAAAGGTTCAGAGAGAAAGTGAACAATTGCACTCAGCAATCATTCATATATAACCATTTCAGACTAAGTGTCACTCTCAACAACTAGAAAATAGTTACCCTCTCAATAGAACATCATTTAAATAACAATGAACCTCCAATGACCATAAATTGATGAATGAATTTGAAAAAAAATGAAGGAATTTTGAACAATTTTTTTGAAAAAAATTTACCGTTTTTTAAACAACCGCAAACTCAGGTTCAAGAAGGGGGAATTCTAGATTACACTACAATGACCCCTCTCCCCCACACTTAAAACCCAACATTGTCCCCAATGTTGACTGTCAAGTTGGGAGACATTTTAACTTCAAAATAGATGGACATTTCAGCTGAGAATGGATATGGAGGGGTATCAATGATGTTCAAAAATTTCCATGGCCACACATAAAGTAAATGAAAAGAAAAACAAAAACAAACAAAAAACAGAAGATCTCAACCCCACCAACCATCACTAGAAACCAAGCGAATTTCTATTCCTAAAATGTTCATGATTTCAATCATTGTGAGCTAGAAAAATGATTTTAATAATTTACATAAAATAGTATCATTTTTTACAATTATGTGCAGCAGCGACATAATGAAATTTAAAGCAGTGGGTTCAAGCATGTTTCACAAATCATCTCAAAATAAATTTTCAAGTAAGTAGATATTAGAAGTTAACACCCAAGAATAAAACACATTCCAAGAGTTTCAAAAATCAGTGGGAAGACCCCCACACATAGTTCACATAAGCATTCAATAAAAATGTGAAGAGTAAAACATTGCAACGTAAAACAATACTCCCCTGAATGTGCAGCTTCTCAAATTTAAAAATGTTTCCCTGTGATCTCCATGTGCATGAACTCTGGCTACTCTAGTTTGGCACCTATATGATGAAAAAATTTAAGATTAGTTTTCAAGATTTAATGTTCAAATAAAAAGCAACCACATAGTTTGGGTTAGGGAGTATTATACATGATTTCAGTGTACTCTTCCTATGGGACTTGAATGATAGCCTCGTGGAATCTACTGCATGTTTATTGTCCTAAGAAAACAACACTAAAATTAAAAACAACATAAAAAAAAGAAACTAAAGCAGGAAATGAAAATTGATAATCCTGGGATAACCACCCTGGGGTACTGTATTTGGACTGTCCATAGCTGGACAGTCCTCGGATCAACCCCAGTCGGATGGGGGATTTAACATCTTGCTCAGGAACCACCAGGTGTGATTCCTTCCAACTTCAGTGCTTTTCCATCTTTGGAGTTCCCCATGTGCTACTTCAATAAAAATCCCCTCTGTTTCAATGATGTACTTCATGTTGTATAGTATAGGGGAGAACAAGATATAGGGGTACTTCCCCTCTGCTTCGGCATGAGGTTGAGTTTGCACAAGTTGTAATGTTGGAAAACTTGGGAATCTTGGATGTGAATTGTCTTCTGGTTGAATACAATAAAACATTTTCTCTTGGAAAACAATTATTTTGTCATTATCCACTTCTGATCTAGTGCACAACTCTAAAATTTCATCTTCAAAAATAACTTCTAAACTAAAAGTGTCAACTAGAATTGGAAGTTCTACAAACTCTTCAGCAGATGCAACCTCAATTTCCTCACTCTCCAGGAAATCACAAAAGTGAGATGCATCTTTAAAACCTACATAGGGAGCAACACAATTAAAACCAGCTTCAATGTAATCCAATTTGAATAAAAATACATCTTCTTCCATAAAATTGTCAACTCCCATTATCAGTTATGCTTTTTCCTCCACGTGATGGAATAGTGATCCTGTGAGTGGGTTCAGTGCAAGAGCGAGGTAGTCAACCTCCTCCAGCCTCTCCTCAAAACACTCTACCTCCCTTCCTGAGTCTTCTAAGGATAATTATATAATTTGATGTGATTGCTCCACCTGTTGAATCATTGATAAGTCATTAAAATAGTTATTAAAAGCCAAATCATTAGAATGGAAATCAGGGAAAAGATGATCATCAAAGAAATGCTCAGCATCATGAATCATTGAAAGTTCCATCTCCTGCCAGCCCTCGAAAACATCCTCGGAAATTGGTTCTAAAATTTTTAGCTTTGACTTGAGGAACAAATCCATATCAAAGACGGGAAACTCCAACTTTTTCTTCCTTCTATTTCTTTTCTCTTTAATTATCAACTGTTTTCCAGAATGTTGGGCTTCAATGGGAGGTGGTCTTACAACACTGTCTTCTTGGTATCCATTGACCTTATCCATGGATTTTTGCATCAATTGCATGGTCTCAGGAAAAAAAATTGTCTCCTCATCAGTAAGGTCTCGATGTTTTCCTTCATGCATCCAACATTGAAACTTAGTAACAGCCTCCTCAAGCTCTTGAACCAGGTCAAACAGTGACATTGTATCAGATTCGTTAGAGTTCATTACTGTGTATGTGTTTTTTTATTTTTATTGTTATGTTTTTTTTTGTGTTTTGTAATAAAACAAAAATTGGAAGAACCACTGGGACACACGTTGCTTCCCCGGCAACAGCGACAAAATATGACGGCGTCCTTGTCGCGAGGCCAGTCAAGCTTACATTTATAAAGACCCAAGATATAGCATAAAGGCTAACCTCAGGGTCGCTCTCAAGGAAGCAGTTTTGAGAGCCTATGTGGTGTGTTTTAAAAAACTTTTTTTATTTTTAAATACATTGAAAACATAAAAACGCATTTCTAAAGTAACACTAATCAGTGTTGAAAAGCACAGTGGAGAGGGAAACAGTGATGGAAAAGTCCATAAGCACATACACACATGAAAAAAAATAGGACAAACAAATGACACCAAGAAACAGGAGAAGAAAGTTAGTGAGAACAAGGCCCGACACAGGTTTATTCACCCTCTACTCCCTATCCTAGATCAGCTTATGTAATTGATCAACAATAATCATATTCTCTCAGTGCAAGACTGGGGTCTCAGATCGCATACCTATATCACCTATAAATTGAACACTCAAGAATCAATGTTCTTCAATACTCAAGTGTTCCTCCGAACTACATGGTGACTCACCCAGCAAAGTCATTCTGGAAAGAATTTATCACAATCCAGAATGATTCCACTAAGATCGTCAAATCGCACAACCAATCATGATTCTCAGTTCATCAAATCAAGACAGGAAGGGGAGGAGGAATTAAACAAGAAAGTGGAAAATCATCCTACGCAAGATCTTGCTCTCGCTTAATCTAACTCGCAGACGCGATCAACCATGGCGAATAAAAAGAACCTGATATCATTGATGTGTGGATCTCCAGATCGTGTTGGGTTTCATAAAATGAATCTAGCACAGCAAATTAGATCTCCATTTCTGGAGATTCGAGATCACAACGCGAGACGAGAAAGAAGAAACGGCACAAACAATTAAATGTAACTAACATCACAATTCAATTAACTAAACATGCAACGCTACCAGTGTAATTACAAACTCAATATAGAACACCAAAAATAGAGCAGTGGGAGGATGGATGAAATGGAGGAGTGGGAACCCATCTCCATGTCGAAGACTAGGTTTAGTCCGGTGAAAATGGTATGGAATGATGCCTGAATGGTGGTGGAGTCTCCTACACCACTGTTGAATGACGCCCCCCCGGGTACTCTGTTCCAGCCCATAGCCTACCTGAGCTTGAGAGGAGTCGAGGGTCCTCTTATTTAGAGATGAAAATAGAAAACTAAATTGACAGGCAGTGTCTATCAATGTGGCGCGCTTTAATTGTGCTTGTCACTATCTCCTAGTGAACTTCTAGTGAGTGCACTGAATTCCCTTGCAACGAACTTGTGAATATTCTCGCGACTTTCCTGCGAATAACTTCTTCTTTTTTTTTTATCCCCGCTTCTATCAGTAGCTCCCCCCTGTAAAAAGAAACGCACGCCAGTCAAATAAAATGAAACTATTATATATATATATATACAATATATTAATATTACAACTTAAAAAACTTATTAATATATATATATATATATATATTATAATACCTAAATTATTAGTAATATATATTTAATAACTATTTTATTTCATTAATCCATATATTATTATGATATATAAAAACTTATATACAATTTATTATTACAACTATTATTATTATTGTATAGTATATGATATATATATTATGATATATTATTTTTATATTATATGTTATTATAAAAACTAAAAGAAAAAGAAAATAAAAAATGAAAAGAGGGGGTGCGGGTCTGTTCGACGAAGGAGGAGTGTAACGCGGGGTAGGGTAGGCGGTGGCATGTGCTTTGTAGTGCGCAGCGGCGAGGTGAGGAGAACTGGTGTGGAGAGGAAGGTGGTGCGGTCTGAGGTGTCATGGAGGTTCAGGCCACCGTGAGGGGTTGCAATTGCGGCTCGGTTAGGGTTTTTGGTGGTTCGCCGGCAATGTAGTGAATTGGGCGACGGTTTAGGGTAAGGTCGGCGGAGATGGGTGGATAAGGTGATGTTGCGGGCTTCGGGTGGTTCGGCACGAACAGAAAAGAGCCAGGGGGTGTGCGGCGGGATGAGCCAGGGGCTGCGGCGAAGCTTGGTGAAGTGGTGCGGCTCGGAGTGACAGGGGTTTCAGTGGTGAGTAGTTCACGGTGAGGTGGAGGGGTCTAGCAGCTAGGGTGAAGGCGCGATAGAGATGCTGATTCGGGAAGAGGGTAAGGTGTGAGTGTTTTGATTCCATGTTCTTCAACAACGCCATTTTTCTTGTGCGAATTCCTTCCAAAAATGCTGAAATTGTGATTATTCGGTACTGTGATTTTGGTTTTCGATTCTGAAATCTGTTGTGTTTTCTTCTTCTTGGTTGATTGGTTATTGTGGTGGTGGTGCATATTGTGATTCTATGTTGCTGTGTCAATGGTGTGAAAGGAGGAAGGAACGGTGAGAGGGTGTTGCGAGACCGTGAAGAGGAACGGTGCCACTGTGAGGAGATGAAACAGTGGCACAGTTTGAGTGACGGAACGATGGTTGTTCACTAAACGGTGAGACAATAAGTGAGGCTCTGTGTGCGGGGACCGGTGGCACCGTGAAGAATGTTCAGGGTGAGATAGTAGGTGTGAAATGGTGGCACGGTGAGTGATACTCATGGTGAGACCGTGAAGAGAAGAAACAATGCTACTGTGAGTACCTGCAAAATAAAAAGAACAGATTAAATAAATTAATAATTTAAATAAAACTAAAAATCGATTACTCAGTTAAATTGAATTAAAAACTAAATAAACAAAACAATATTAAATAATAAAATTAATTGTGTTTTATTTAAAAGAATGAATTTATTAAAAATTATAAACAAACTTAATTTACAACAAACTAAAATAACTAACGACACATGCTTAAATTAATCAATCAATTAAGTAACCAATTAATAAAATAAATAATTCATTAACATAAAGAATAAACTTATTAATTGAATAAAATTAAATTGTTAAAATTAGTTAAATTATCAAAAGACCAAAAACTAAAGTGAGTTATTTATTTACAATTTAAAGAATAAAGAATTAATTAATTTAATTAATGAATTAATAAACTAACTAGAATGAAAAAAATTATAAAAAAAATAATAAATAAACAAAAGTCTAATTCGCAAGACTAAATTAATTTAATAATTATTTAAAATGACAGTAATGCACATTAAAACACATGTTTTAAAACCAAAAAATGATTATTTTACACAACAAATTAAAAAACAACATAATTATTAATTATTTAATAAAAAACAACATTTTGATATAAAAAAGTATATAAAAATATAAAAAGGATGTGGAAAAGAGTGTTAAAACACACCCACATTGATCAGTTTGGTAGTGATACATTTATTTAGCTCATCAAAAGAATCCCTACAAAAATCATCAGTCATCATTTTCTATTTGAATTAAACAAGATAAAGGTAGAGCAATCTTACTAAAGTCTCTAATAAAGTGTCAATAAGAACATGCATATAATTGAAAACATCTAACATCACACACACACACAGGTAGGATAAGTTAATGAAGAAACAATTTCAACATTAGATCTATATACCTCATTACCATTATTAGAAACTACATTCCCTAAAATAGTGTCTCTCTCAAACATGAAATGACATTTTTCAAAATAAAATTCTAGGTTTTTATAAATATAATGTTGAAAAACATTTCCCATTTTTCAATGTAACTGATCAAATGAAGATCCTAATATAGTAAATTCATCCAGGAGAACCTCCATACATCTCTCAAGTATATAAAAAATCTAATTTCCATATATATCTAAAAGGTACTTATGGAATTAAAAATTCAAAATGGCATCCTCTACTATGTAATTGTACCAAATAGGCATGTGAATGTCATTTTATTCTAATCTGTTAGAGTAACAGGTACCTATAAATATCCATAAAACATTGAAAATAAATTGTGTGTCCTACCTAAAAGCCTATAAATCATTTGATCCATGAATTGTAAAGGTAAATTTTCTTTGTGAGAGGATTGATTTAGTTTCTTATAGTCTATACATACTCGCCAACTATATTATACCCTTATTAAAACTAACTCCTCTCTCTCATTTTTTACATCCATGAATCTTGTTTTATTCGATATAACCTAAATGGGGCTAACCCATTGATAATTAGAGACGAGATAAACAATAACTACCTCAATTTATTCTTCCACTTTTTTATTTACAACCACCAATAAAGATAGATTACACCTCCTTTTTGGTTTTATAACTTGTTTGGACAAATCATCCAAACAAATAATGTGCATGAAAATATAAGGTATAATTCATAGTATTCCAGCATGGCTCCACACAGTAGCCTAAAATTTCTCCCTCAAAAGATCTAAAATCAACACATCTTATTCAAGAATAATATTTTTAACAATAATAATAGGAAATTTTTCACCACTCAATAAGTAATATTATTTTAGATTTCGTGATAAGGGCTTCGGTTCCAATATGGGTGCATGGTGTAGAGATGGAATAATTGAAGGAACTAAAATTTGTGCATGAGGAAGATTATGATAATAATATAGACCATAAAAATTATTTTATAATGCATCAAATCCATCAGCATGATAAACATTTATTTCATAATAAAAAAGAATATACTCAAAATAAGAATAATAATATACACCAAAATCAAATCCAAGGGAGGTTTTTTCATTAATAAAAAATATGGAAATACTCATTAACATAAAACTACACCCAATTTTAATAATCTCTTTAAGCATAGAATAATCAAATCTATTGGGTTTTTACATGATGGTTCAAGATGGGAGGAAAAAAAGAAGAATGATCCTCTGAGAGTTACTTCATGGATTCCATAATATTAAATCCCACATCTTCATCACAAGATTCCATATAAAGTGTACCCAAATGGACATTTATGATTATTTTTAATGTTTTGTGGAAGGAAACTCATAAGATAATGAGAGTGTGGGAATATCACCAGATTATATTCCTTGATAGTAACATAACAGTTCATAAGAAAAATCATGTCTCATAACCAAACATGTATATCATCATGTACCCCCTTCTAGAAACGTCATAGCATTATTTTCAGACTATACCACCACCCTTGTCAGCTTCATCTCACTAATATGTAAAAGTGAGAAAACCAAGTGAGGAATCAAATTAATAGAAGCACCTAAATCATATAAATCATTCTAGAAATGTGACTCCCATATAGTTGATGGTATAGTGAATGTCAAATGGTCCTTTCACATTGTATGAATTATCATGTTGGGTGTGAGGAGTGCAGATACATTTCTCTCTTGATTTATCCTCTCATTTCCCTTAAACCCTCTTCGGTTGGTTCATATTTCTTTAAAGAATTTATCCAACCATAAGATTTTCTTAATGGCCTCATGAAGTGGAATATTGATTTACAATTTCTTGAATGTTCCCAGTACCTTTTTTCATCACTTCTTCGACCAACTTCTTGTTTTGTAAAACCCAATTTTAAAATGAAATGGGTTTTGTAATAACATTATTGATATTTTTATTACATTTATCTTTATCATTTTTTTTCTCATAAGTCGATCTTGAATAGGGATTATCTAGAGTGAGGGTGAATTCAGGGGGATGGATAAGAACTTATGTCTCAGTTGTTTTCTTTTCCCTTCTTAGTAAGATGAAACTGACAATCCCTTGTTATTTAGATTAGGTTGGGAATGAAGATATCTAGAGTTATTACATACTATTTGATTGGGGGCTATGCCAATCTGAATCATTTATGTTTTTTTCTCCCTTAGTCTTGTTCTTTTTCTCTTTAGTTTATTCTGTTGATTAAGAACAATTTTCATTAAGATATCATTTGTGTTCGATTATTCCTTTGGTTTGGAATTCCCTTATTATTGTTTTCTTATTGAATCTTTCCCATCAAATATTTTTATGGTTTATTGAAAACCCTGTTGGTGAGGGGGTTTTTGTTGGATGTTTTGTTCAAATGGTGGATTTCGTTGTTGTCCAATACCATACATGGTCCCTAGATAATCCTTCCACCCTGGATTGTATTTTTGAGAAAATGGACGTATATGGGTTGACTAAGTTGTTGATGCTTCTAATATATCCATCCTAGAAACACTGAAACACAGCCTTATAATTCTCTGAGTTGTGGGCATGAATTGGTAGAGTGATATGGTGCTACAAAAATTCCCAAAACCCTTAAAGGAGTCGGTTGCCTTTTTTTTTGGGAAAATGCAATTTTCCTCACCAAAAAAGTCCAATTTTCTAGCTTGTTATGAAATAAACAATTATCCATGGTAGGTGGAATACCTAATATACACCTCATGGTTCAAGGGTTCCACAATTTTCAAATTATTGGGAATTCGATTCCATTTTATCAATCAATGATCGATATAATATTAGTTTTTTATTAAACAATTCTCCTCCTACAGCGACATCCACAATGATCCTATCAATCAATGTGATTCTTTCATAGATGTATGGGATAAGGGGATTCATACTAATTTATTGATGTGTTCATCTTGCACATAACTTCTTTAACCACACGAATTATTCATACATTTACTCTTCTTATACTTGTTTGATGTCTAATATCCATATTCAAATTATTGTGTTCTTTGGTGATGGAAAGAACCACTTTAAGAGATGTCTTTTTAAATCATTCCAATATCATAAATCTTTAGTTTGTAAATAATACATCAAGACTTTCATGTCTCCATTGAGTGAAAAAGGAAATGAATATAGGTTGATTTGTTCTTCAAGAATATTTCATTGTTTCATTTTTGAATAAACTTCATTGAATTATTTTAAATTCTTATTTGGATCCTCTCTAAAATGACCACAAAATTTTGGTATATGATGTATTAACCACGATTTAAGTTCAAAATCTAATTCAATATTTTGTTATGTAATGCATGTTATTTGATAGTCAATATCAGGGGACTCCAATTATTGAACGGTTTTATTAAGTTCATTATTATTATCATGTGACATTGTTTTGGATTTCGAGTGAGATTTTTAATTTCTACCTATTTAACTATTTTCAGAATGGATAAAATCTTAAAATTGATGATTTTTGACACTTCTCATATGCTATGTTTGTTTGATTTGTGCAAGAAAGCTATGTTCAACCTTAGGGCCCAGTTCAAAAATTATATTATTATTGGATCATGTCCTCAATGAAGAAAAAAATAAAATCAAAATATTTGACCACAATATCATGAAAAGAAGTTCAATTTTTATCTCGAGATAAATGGTGTGGAAGAAAGAATAATGAGAAAAAATGGGAATAATGATAAAGAAAAGAATGAAAAAATGTATGGAAAAGAAATAAAACAAAAAACCCTAAAAGGTGTTAAATAAATCATTAGCCACCCCTGTAGTGGTTCCAATTTGATAAAAAATGTTATGGGAACTCAAAAATGATTTATTTGTTTTACTAAGTGTAGTGCAATCGATTACCCTGGTAGTCTCTCTTGAAGAGGAAGTGAATTAAACTACACTTTTAGGATTTTTAAAAAAAAATTATAAATAAATGGGAAAATAGAATTGGGGGGGGGGGGGGTTGTTTAAATATCAATGAATCATGAAAGGAATGGAAAATTGATAATAATAAAATAAATTTATTAATGATATGAAATGAAATTAGGAGATGATTAATAGTTCTTTATGTTTAATAAAATTTGTTTTATTAATGTGAAATAGATCTAACCCACCACATCAATTAATTATTTATAATTATATCAAATAATTAGATTCATTAAATTATGATGTCATATTTTTATCAATACCTGAACCCTACAAAGATTTTACATGACCACAAAAATTCATGAATTTGAAACCTTGGTTAATTTTAGAACAACATATCATGTAACCTTTTTTTGATAATCATTCCAAAGATAACATTATATCCTATTGAAAATTAGGAAAAAATTTAAACTCTATGAATGTGAATTAATTGATTCATGGGATTAGATTTGAACCCTTAATATCTATCCTGATCGATTGGATTTAGTAATTTATGATCTCTCTCATATTTCACACAAACTCAACCTTGCGTGTTAAGTGTTTATAGATTGAGTTTCTTAATCAAATTTTTAATAATCAATTAAATGATTATATTTTAATGAATTTAATTATGTTCATGGTTTGAAATGATGATTTGAGTATGGTGTAATTAGATTTATTACAGTGAAATTATGCTTCCATGGGTGTGTGGGTCATCGAAGAGATGTTTTTCTTAAGCATTGGATTTAGATTTGAAGGATATAATCTCATCTCAAATATTATTTTCCAATAAAAAGAAAAAAATAAATAATAATAAAATTCAATTGAATATAAGAAATTGAATATAAATTAAGATGATTTTATTTTCTGAAATAATTCCCTTCAACATGGAAGTGGAGGAACATATTTATAGGGAAGGGAGGTGAAAAATATTTTCGACAATTTTGTCCTCTAAAAGTGTATACATTTTGCGACCATTAAAGGGATTAATCAACAAATTTGAAATTCTACAACATTTTTTAACTATCGATTGTGTATCTACCCACAAAATTTCATATCTATTGGAAAAACATTGAATGAAATATAGTGAGATTATTAATAAAAATATTTCGATATAGAAAGACCATCTCAATTCAATATATTGAATGTCCATGCGTTTTTGGATAAATTATTGAAAAAATACTAGAATGTGATCTTCTATGGAATTTTTCCCCATTGTATTTTATTATATCACAATATTTTCAAACAATTTCATGAATGTTTTGGGTTATGATCGAATCATTGATCAAAATATTTCATGTGTTGAAGATTCATTGAATATGAATGCATCTAATTCCCATGAATTTTTTACCACGAAAATGATCTAACCAAATGTTTCTCCAGTTGTATGAAATGATCCAAATAATTTCTTATAACATCTATAAATATTTTTGGACAATAAAAGTATATAAAAAAATGTAGTGGATGAATTATTATGGTGGGACTTGTCCAATCTGATCAACATCAGTGTTGACTTTATGGACACTTCTCATCCCTGAATCGGAGGATCCAAATGATCTTATCTAGAATCATCGTATAATAAGACATGATCCTGCTTTATCAGAATTTTAACATCACCTTCTTCATCAATAATCAAACAGTGTTTTTGGATACATCTGATGCTTTTACTTCATTGTCAATGAAAATATTAAGCTTAACAGATTGTTTTCTGAGCTTCTACAGATAAACTATTGTAAATATACTTCTGATGAGAAACATTTCATCATTAAAAATAGAATATATAAATAAAATATAATGCATAAAATTCTATATATTGTAGTCCGTTTATAGTCATTTATGATTTTTATCATCCATAATGTTTTCCTTTTACATATAAGTGGTTCTTAAAGACTTCCACAAAAATGAAAGGTCAAAAAATATGTCTTATAGATTCTTTTATGAATAAAATATAAAATTACAATAAATGGTAAAAGAAAAATATTCTTTTTGAAATGCAATAAAAACATCACCTGAAAAAAAACATAAACAAATTTGTTAATTTTTAATATCACCCTCTGTTAAAAAAATAACAAGGAGACAATAAAGGAAATAAATACACATTTTTAGGGATGGTTCAAGAAAAAGTTTAGCAAAAAAAATAATTGTAAATAATTTACTTAAAAAAATTGATAAACTGCAAATATTGAAAAACTGATATGGTTGAAAATTAGTTAAGTTGGGAAAAGATATATGTTCGAAAAAAATTCTCCCCAATTTTTACTAGTGGAGTTTTTAATGTAAGAAAATAGATGAAATAATTTGTAGATTTTTAATCACATAAACTTAATCATTCACTACTTATTCTTAATAAATTAAAATCTATCGGAATCAAGAGGTCTTTTAAAAATATCAATGTTAAAATTTTCCATTTTTGATGAAGTCAATAATAGTGTCTCCTTTTTGTGTGTGATCCCTAAGTAAATTGTGTCATATATCTATGTATTTTTATTGTTAGTGATGTTATGAGTTTCTATGAAAGAAAATAACACTACTATTATAATTAATTATTAGAGATTGACCAAATAATAAACCAAAATCCTCGAGTATGTTTTGAATCCACAAACACCTGAACACAATAACATTCGATTGCTACATATTATGCTTTATCAGTGAATAGTGCTACCGAATGTTATTTCTTGATGGACAATGAGACTAAATATTCTCCTAAGAAATGGAATGTTTTTAAGTAGATTTTCTATATAACTTATAGCCTCAAATGTCACCATTTTAGAAACTTTTTATAGCAAAATCATTTCATCAGAATAATGTAATTCAAGTTCTAAAGCATCTTGAAGATATTATAAAATTCATTTTATCGTTTTATATTGATATTTTTTTTGATTAACGTGAAATTTCACATGTAAACATACTAAAAACATTATTTATGGTAGACTTACAATATGAAATAGTAAAATTTTGATCATACGTAATGTTTTTGATCTACAGATTTACTAGTTTTATCAAGATCAAGTTTGACAACAGTTGGTACTGAAGTACATAGGTTTGATGCATTGTTAGATCCAAAAAATTTTAAATCTTTAATATATTTATATTGAGTTAAAATATTTATTTTTTAGTTTTGGAAAAATCTAAAAACTAATAAAATTATGTTCTCTTATAAATCCCATTTCAAACTTATTTTCCATATGTTCGGAAAAACTATCACAAAGTAAATATTTTTTATCCTAAAATAATATTATCCACTTAAATTTTAAAAATATTGTTTTCGGAAAAAACACATGAAGGAGGATAGTTCAATACTTCATATAACAAAATTATTTTGATGAAAAATTTTTGTATGTCTATCATACCAAGATCTTAATGATTAATTAAGTCCATATAGTGCTTTTGTAAATTTAAATACTTCATAAAAGAAATTAAATATATTAAAATTTACATTCTTCATCATAAACTTCATCTTCAAATCGTTAAAAAAATTTCACATCCATTTGAAATAATGTAAAATTTAGATGAGTTTAAAAATTGATTAAAATCCAAAAATATTCTTATCTAGTTATCATTATAGATGTATCACCATAGTCGATGTTTTCATCATGAAAATATTCTTTAGAAACAATGCATAATTTATTTCTAATAATAATTTCTCTTTCATCACATTTGTTTCTAAAAAATCATTTTACTTCAATTAGCTATAGATATAAACATTCAACTAGGGTCAAAACATGGTTTCATTCAAATTGATTGAGCTCTTCATGCATTACCATTATCCAGTATTCATCACCTAAAGTACCATATGTTGTTTTAGGTTCAAATTTTGATAGGAAGGCATGATGCTCATTATAAATTCCATGGGAACATCTAGTTTTAATTGGATGGCGTGCATCTCTAATAATATAAATGGAAGGATGATTCCTTAAGATCAACTATTTTTTGGGAAAAGTGGTAAGATGATCCATATTTACTAATGGAGTGTGCAATGGAATTCCATTACACCATGTATATTTCTAAGAAGTGGTGTGCCATGCCATGGCTCATGTAAGATGGCTCATTGTGGAATGTGTCATGTTGCGCAATGGCTCGCAGTGGCGCAGCTCCAACCAATGTGTGTTTGTTATCTCTTTTCATTTTTTATCCTGCGAACTCATACAACTTGATTGAAAATACCTCATGTGATGTCGAACAACAACCTCCAATTCTAACGCTACGCAACACATTAATCTTCCCATGAGTGAAGCGATCCAGTAGTTGTCGAACCACATCAACTACCACGACAAAAGTCGATATTCCTCTTCTGTCATGACCCATCTGAGTTTACATGACCGCCGTGACTCAGATATGCAATGTTGTCTAGGGCAGGCACACCTTCGGTGAAAACTGATAACGTTTTTTGTTTTATATTCAATTTTATTTATACTGCTCACCCCTTTTTTTCTGAGTTACTCCAATTTTTATTTTCAGTGAAAAATTTTTAGTTTCTTTTAGTTTTTTTGGTTTATTTATTTGTTCGTTTTTTGTTTTTTTTTGTTTTTTGTATTTTTAAGATATAAAGTTTTTAATATTTAATTTTTTTTATAGATTACATGAATTTTGATTTATTTTAAAATTTATAAGGAATAGAAAATAAAACCCATCTTGGTTTTTTTAGATATATGATTTTTAATATATTTTTTGAATTGAGATATATGAATTTTTGAGAAATATGGTTTTTAATATTTAATTATTTGTTTCATTGTTAACATAATTTTTTTCTATATGAAATATGAATTATTCGCATAAATATTTTATATTTATGTATATATTTTATAATTTTATTTATTGTTGATATATGTATGCAACTTTTCATTGCATTGAATGTTAATATTCTCACACGTTGTGTGTCATACCATGTACTTTTTGTACAGTGGGTCATTATCATTATTATGTGTCATGTGCCATAGATAACTATGAGTTGATCTTCAACTATTGAATGTACATATTCTGTTGATGTAATATCTAGATATTAGAAATATGAGGGTGCTACAACTAGAGGATTTAAAATCAGTAGTTGTAAATTATATTTTAGTACAATAATAGTATAATTTTTTAAATCATAATCCATATTATGAATTTCCAAGGGTTGGATTCATCAAATTTTTCATTAATTGTTCCCCAAGTAAAATTTTTTCTTTTATTAAAAAATCTATATGGTTACTAGTTTTAGAATAACCCATAAAAAATTTCATTAGTTTTTAGATCACATTTATGTAACTAATATTTTTTTACAGAGGAATACATTACATATAAAAAAACTCACATGTATGAAGGTCTTGGATTTCTTCATCTCTACAACACATAAGAAGTATTAATTATAAAAGGTTTGATGAAAACATGATTTATAGTATGAGAAGCAGTGCTTATTGCCTCAACCCAAAACATACTAGAAAAAAATACTTAGAAAAGTAAGAGTAATTTCATGAAAAAATATATTTATTTATTCAACCACTCCATTTTGTTTTGCTGTTCATGGTGAATAATAATTTTTTTTAATATCTATATTACTAAAAAAAATTCCAAAATTAGAGTTACAATCACTACGATAATCACTCTGGACAGTAACTAAAGGTAGTTTTTTTACATTTTTAATAGAAGAATGAAATACATTAAAATTATTATGAGATTCTCATTTTTGAGTGAGTAAATAGGCCCAAGTAAATATAGAGTAATCATCAACCAAGACATATACATGGAATTTGTCTCTAATACTTTCAGTTTGTGTAGAACAAAATAAATCCATGTACTCTAAAAATAATGCTTCGGTAGTAGAGACTTATCTTTTTCATATAAATATTGACTTGTGTTGCTTACCAAATAGATAAAGAACACATACTATTAGTTTCATTAAACATAAGTTCTGATAGATCCCTAACGTGACATTTCCTAAAATATTTAGCTAAGGTCTAGAAGTTATAATGTCCTAATCTTCTATGTCATACCAAAGATAGGTCTTCGATTTCACTTGAACAAGACAAATTTTTTTGACATAAATATTATAAGTTGAGTGTCTAAACATTTTGATGTATATATGTGGATAAAATAAATCCAACCTTAAAGTTAATTGTGAAAAAAAAATACATCATTCTATAGAAGTGGTAGTATGTACGTACGCATGGATGATGATATAATTTTTGTTGGTTAGAAGAAAGTAAAATGATTTATCATTTCAGGAACATAAATATGATATATATATATACCCTAAATATTTATTCAATTCCCCTTCCAGACCATCATGGTTATAAAGTGAAGGAAAACGAAACACGTTTCTTTGTGGTGGCGGTAGTCTGCAAGTATGTACGATTCAAATTTTTGTTTTTCTTAATTTAAATGGGAAAGGCAGTTAGTTTTTTCATTTTCATTTTAATAAAATACTAGTATACCAATGGTACTAAAATTATCATTTACTGATAGTGTAACCAAATTTAAATAAGAATAAGCGAAAATTAAGAAATAGAAATGGGAAAGGAGTGGTTAGAAATTTATAATTCACTTATTGGATTATCTCCTAAGAAAAGAGGGTTAATCCTTTTAGGGGTGGTCTATTGAGAAAACTGAAACCTCTTGATGATGTATAGGAATGTTGAGGGGTGGGTGGGTGGGTGGGGGGGGGGGGGGGGGTTAGTCAATGTTTGGAACGAACATAGGGGGTTGTGGTGTGAGGGGAAGTGAGGAGAGAAGAACCCCTTTTATAATTAATAGAAGTCACACTGAATGAAAATTGCATCACAATTGAGAAATAATGAAGAGTGGAATATATAAGTTCAATAATTCCCTCAACCACCCATTCTAATAGATGTTTTAAATATGTTTATTGTCTTTCTATCTTGGTTAAAAAAATTATAACCTTTTAAATGTTTACTGAGGTGACTAATTTTTACAGAAGTAATTTATCCTTTATGCTTGAAAATAAAATAGTCTTTATTACATAATTGTGATTTAATGATTCAAAAATTTAAATCCATTTTTTTAAATTAATTTCCTAAATGTGAAGAATTTTTTTTAAAATACTAAAAGTATAATGTAATAAAAACGGGTTTTAGAAAAATAAAAATTAATTTATAAAAGATAAAATATTGGTTTTTAAATTAAAAACGATTTTTTAAAAATTTTAAAGTCACCTATAAAATATGTATTTTTTCATAGAAAAAGGACTCATTAATTTTTAAGTCATATTTGTATACATATAATATCATAAAATTTATGTTATTTGTATAAATGGTATTTTTCACTAATCACCTAAAAACCAATATTTTTAGAAAATTCTCAAAAATTCTTCATATGTTTACATTGTTATGATAAGTTCAAAAACTAATTTATTTTATTCAAATTCACATTCTAAAATTTATAAATTTTAATTTTAAAATTTATAGGACTATGGATTTATTTCTTTAAAATCCACTTGATTTTTCCTTTTTTTACTACGTTATAATTTTAAATTTAATGGAAACTTATCATTTATAAATATTAGGTGTTATATGTGTTGTGGAATTTAATTCACCACTGATTAAAGTATCATTGGGTTGAGGGACATTGGGTCGGACTGCTCACTGGCCTAGAGACTTATGTCTTCTTTAGAAATGAGGGGGTTTTCTATCTATTTCCTTATGATTACTCTTGTGAGATTGTTAATTTCATATTATTTTAAAACTTTACATGAAAGGGGATCATGTACCTTATTCATGGGATGAATTTAGATATACATTAATATTGTTGGCCCTTAATTTGAGTTAGTATCCCAAGCTATGAATTTTGTAAAAAGTTACACATCAATATGATTTGAACATGTTGATTTGGTGAAGGGAATAATATTTCAGACTAAATAATTATAATCATACAAACATATATAGTGAATACCATGAGATAATATGGTGAGATTAAATATCATAAAAATATTAAGTGTTAGGTTCCTTTTAATGTGAAAACTTATCAAGACCCCGATCACCCAACCGGGAAGGTTCACAAACATGCTGGCTGCCCTTAAATTATCTTATTTAAGACAACCAAGAAATGAGGTGACCCTAAGTGTTAGGTGTCTCATTATCAAAAAAAAATTTATGTTGGATTTGTGTATCCAAATTCATTATAGACAATGATTGGGCCGAATTTATTCGGCCCATACGATGCACTAAGCCCCAAATTAGTGGGTTGAGCTCTGTGGTGTGCTCGTTGGGGGTTGTAGGGGGATATGTACCCCTACTCTAGGGGTTTAAGGGCCCTGAAACAAATTGGGACACTGTAGCATCACTGATTGATTGTAGTAGAGCTGACTAACTGATAACAATATGGAATTATAGCATTGTGAACATTGGAATGACTATGGTAGTAGGTCAAACTTTGGGAACACTAGTAATATAAAACCTTGGACTTACAGCCACCGACCACTATATCACATTAGTCAAGGGTGGTCACAACATTGTAGAAATGCTAAATTCTATCCTCCATTCACTATATCACAACAGGCTTTCTATGCAGTTGGCGGGAATATTGTTTCATCCTATTTATTAGCCCATTTTTGCCAAGGGTTTCTATATCTTACAAACTCTAAGATCTCCTTGTAATTTTTCTCCCAAAACAAGTGATATTTATGCCTCTCTATGGATATAGGAATAATTTTCTAATCCATGTAAATCTACCTACCAATGATATTTTTCTTCTTTTACTCTTCTGTGAATAATTTTTCTCTTCGTTGCTTCCATCATTTCCACTACACATTGGGTTACACTTATCTTGACAACCCAAAGAGTTAGGATTCCAGGAGAATGGTGTAGAGTTTATTCACATAATAGATTTTTACAAAGAGTTATTTTTTCAACCATCCAACACTAATATATGATAATATTGGCATAAATAACAACCTAAATACCTAATCTGTGATGTTTACACTAGAGCAGGGTCATTGTTAAATTAGATGTGGATCTTCACTCATTAATGGATATGGTAAAATTTTAAAGGGGCCATCATTTAAGTGGAAGTACTTTTAATTGAATTCGTTAATAAATGTATATAAAACATGATGCTTATCTTATGAAATCTATTTTTTTGATATAATAGCATCATCATCATCAAACATGATGCATAGATCAATCATAGAGAAAAGAGAAGCTTAAGAAACTTCTTATACATGTAACATAATAATTTCACATAATAAAGAATATAATTTGTGGGTTTAGAGAAATAATTTCATGAATAGTCACTAGATGAAGTAGTTCAACATGTGAATCTAGATGTTTAAAATAATAATATATGATATCACATAAGATTTCAAAAAGATTTTATGCTTGAATTTGCTATGGAATTTGTACTATAATTTTAGTTGGAAATGTTCTGACAATGTGAATTAGTTCCTAAAATTTTTACCATATTTTAACAAATTTAGTTAGAAATGATAAACCATGGCATGTGATGTGTTGTTTTTGTATTTGTACAGATAGTACTGGAAAGTAAAATATCAAATTAGAAAAATAAAAGTTAGTTACAAAGTCCCAAAATGTTTCTCTAAAAATCTAACCAAGGTCATTGAAACCTAAAGGTACTGAGAGGAAGGAATGAAATTGTTTCCATGTGATGGAATTATTCAGTATACTTGAAAGAGTTTGGGAAACTCAATGAAATATCTAAGCCAGGTACCGGTGTTATAGAAATGGATATTAGTAAAGGATGCGTATAGTTATCTTATTTCACTCATGTTATAAGAGAAGTTTTTTGTTAAGGGGTTGTTATAAAAAATATGATAAAATGGATTTGTTATATATGGTTTATTATTCATCAAAATTCTACAACATGTTTTGAGAATATGATAAGGGTAAAAATGTTTTATCCAGAAGAAAGTGTTTGTACAGATGTTTGTTTAAATGTAAATGATTTTATCCCACCATAAGTGGAATATTTTAAAAAATAATATATTATTTGGGATAGTTCTCCAAACACATAGAATACTATGGATGCAATGGTTTATTACTTATATATTCTCACAAAAGGAAAATAAGTGTTATATCATCTATACAGAGAAGTTTGTGTGTCTCAGTATGATATTTCAAAGAGAATATTATGTTCACAAGGATAGTGGGAGTTTTTTTAGAGTAAGTATAGCTTAATGATTAAATATTAATCAATTATTCATGTCAAAATACAAAGTGAACATCACTTAATGTCATAATGTTATTTAGGATGTGTTGGTAAAGAATAATATAACAGTTACACATTGTTTCCAAAAGTATCACATAGAAAAATTTGGATGTAAAAGTTACATGAATGATAATGATGAGAAACATAAATTTTTTTTGATAGAGTTTGGGTCTAATCTATTCAGGATAGACCTCCTTTTCAATTTACATACCAATTGAGGGTTCAGTTTGTTATGTGAGGTGTAGCGTGTGGCATGATCTGTTTGGGAGGGGTATATTTGTAAATAAAGTCTATCAAGTGTTGGTTATTCTATCTTGGAAGGGGCACAATTGTAATTAGTTTTTATATTAGCTATTAGTCGGTTATAAATAAGCGAAGGGGGTTCAGTTCAGGGGGGAGGTTATTGAGTTGGGATTTCTGGCCTAGACCAGGGCCTACAGATCTATAGAGTTTCCCTCATAAGGTTTTTTAGTATATGATTTCTCTTGTAATCCTTCAGTAATCATCTAAGGTATAATATTATTGTTATTTTCCATCTCAAAAAGAAAATATCCTATCAAATTCGATGATTCCATTGAGAGAGATAATCATTTCCTACAGATAATGGAATTTTAGAGGGAGAATCTTGAAGAGAGAAGGAAAGAATTGTTAACATCTTGTCAACATGCAAGTAAATCTAAGTGGAATTACTGGAGACAACAATATCTGATTTATTAATTAGAATACAATAATAGAAGGCTAGACTACAATGATTAGAAGATTCATATCAATGCCAAGAAGAAACTTATCATCGGAGGGATGCCAGCTCTAGGAGATGATCATAGTTGTATCACATCTCCAACAAAGCCAAGAGGATTATTCTAGACAAGTTAATGGATAGAAAAAAATGGAATTGGAAGGCGAAAGTAGTAATCTAAATGAAGAAACTAAGGAAAGGATACAAGATTTAGTTATTGAGGAAAGTCCAAGAAACCAAGAACAAGAGCAAGATGTGATGCAAATAGTGACTAGATAGATAGAAATTCTTGAATTCTCTATAGAAGATCTTATTGTGTGGATTAAACGATTAAAGGTATATTTTACAATCCATCATATGAGGGAGGAACTTAATGTTTCTTTGGAAAAATTATGTAAGGATGGAATGACCAGTATTGGATTAGCTCATTGTGGTTGGTGTCACATATCCTCTCCTACACACAGATGAATGAGGAGCTCCTTTGAAGATATGTAAGTGTAGAGGAGGATCCGTTAGTCTTTTTGAAGGGTCTACAATAGACAGGTTATTGGACTCCTATATAGATGAATTTTAAATGGTTACATTAGGAATACCGGACTTGACAGAAGGTTGGTACATGATTATGTTTATATTGGGATTAAAACAAGAAATTGGATGTACCATTATGACTTGAAAACCACAGTCTATGGTGTGGTTGTTGACCTTGGAAAGGAATTTGGAACAAGACTTGTTAGTAAAGGGAATTATCAAATATACTGTACCAATAAACATGAACATTAGTTCTACTAGATGAAGTTGAGGATGGACACTGAGAACTATAAAAAAAATACCTATGGGAGAAAGTGTATGATAAGAAGTGTGTGGTAACACCATGATGGACAAGAGTATGTAATTTATTTAGAGAGGAATTTGAGGAGAAAAAATACAAATTATTGTTTTATCCCTATTTAATGAAGTTCAATCATATACATTGATTTCAAAATAAGGGATATAGAATAATGGTGTGGGAATGTATAGATCCTAAGGAAGAAGAAGTCATAGAAAATAAAAAATGATGCATACAAGGAGAATGAATTTGGAAGTTTATGGGAATTAAAAATATAGGCAACTACTGCTTCATGATTGGAGAAAACCAGGGTTATTGATTCCCAGTCAATGTTAGTAGAATGTAAAGTGGAAGAAGTTCCCATATTAGTTTTAATTTAAAGTAGATTAAGTCACAACTTCATTTCCAGGTGATTAACAAGACATTTTGCAGCCTGAGTAGAGGGCATTGAACCATTCTATATCCATATGGGAGATCAACATCGGGTAGTTATTAATGGTCTATGTAAGTCACCACTGATTGGGTTGGGAAATGTTAAAGTTATATTTGATGCATATATTTTTTATACAACTGGGCCAGATTTGGTAATGGGAATCTCTTAGTTAGAAACTCAAGGATTTGTGACAACTAATTAGAAGTTAATTATAATGAGATTATAATGGGAAGGTAATAATGTTTAATTACATGGAGTTAGAACACCATTGAAGTTACAAATGGATTTGAAAGAATATTATTGAAAGGGCGGTAGGAATTTTCAAGGGTTATAGTGGGCAAAAAAAGAGTTAAAAAAGATAACAACATGCTATTGGAAAGTAAGTAGTAGCATGAATTATAGAAAATTATGGAAAGATATAAATAATTGATTGAATCCCTAAAGAGACAGCCTCCATGTAGAGAAATTGATCCCACAATAAAGCATAATGTTGGGTCAGAACTATCAAATATAAGGCCTTATAAACATCGCTATCACATCATGAATGAAATAGAAACTCATGTTAGGGATCTAATAAAAATGGTGTTCATCAGACCGGTCCAAAGTCCTTATTCAAGCCCTATAATAATGGTCCGAATGAAATATGGAGGATGGAGAATCTGTATAGATTATCAAGAATTAAATTTTATAATAGTATTTAATAGATACCCAATTACGGTTATGGAAGATCTTATGGATGAATTGCATGGAGAAGCCTTTTTTACCAAGTTGGACATTAATTTCAAATTCCACCAATTACAAATGTGGGATAAATTTATTTGGAAAAACAATTAAAACATCTAAGGTCAATTATGAGTATGTAGACATAAAATTTGGTTTGATGAATGCACCTAATACCTGTCAAAAAACGATGAACAACACATTTTGAGAAATGTTAAGGAAGGGAGGTTTGGTGTTTTTTGATGACATATTACACTATAATACCACATGGGAAGAACATTTAATGAAATTGTGGTATCCTCTACCGAAAATGAGTAACTATTTTTTACATATCAATGGGTACAAGTTTAGTATTAACAAAAAGAGGGTTAGATTATTTGGGGAAAATAATTTCTGTTTTAGGAGTGTCCATGGATCAAAAAAAGTTGGAGTCAGTAAAAGGATGGAGGGAACCAAAAAATAAAAAGTAAGAGGTTTTCTTAGGTTGAATGGATATTATAGTAAGTTCATAAAATATTATGAAAATATTTCTATAACATTAATGGAATTAACAAAAAAAATTGGAATAAAACTAAAATGAAGTGGTACAAAGGCCTTTAGAAGTACATAAAAATTCATTACAACAACTCACACAGTTGGACTGCCACATTTTTCCATGGAAATTTATGTTGAATGTGATGCATTAGGGATGCGAATAGGGGTAGTAATAGTCCATGAAATCTAACCACTGGATTTTTAATATAAATAATTATCCAAAAACAATTTGGTTGAATGATTTTATTAAAAGGAACTGATGGTGACTATTTTATTCATACAAAATTGTGTACAATAAATATTGGAGAGACCATTCAAAGTGATAATTGATCAATGAATTTTAAGACCAATGTTAGGAAAAAGAATAATGATAGTAATCTAGCAATGTTATAAGGCCTAGCTGATGGGATATGACTTTGAGATATTATATCAACCTGGGATGATTCATAACACAACTAATATTATGTCCATAATTTAGATTTTGGGAGAACACATCTAGAAAATAGTATCTGAACCATGTTGGCAGGATATAATTATAGTCCAGGTAGAATTTAAGTAGTATGGAGATTATAAAAAGATTACAAATAAATTAAAATAATGATATTGTATAAATCCAAGGTATTCTTCGAGAGAGCGGTTGTTATTCTACAATAATAGGTTGGTAATATCGTAGAAATCCTTTTTGATACCCATATTAATGAAAATCCATCATTCATCACTGAAAAAAGTAAATATGGGGTATCTAAAGAATTAAATTTTTTTGAAAATGGGGTGCATTGGTTCAGTATGACTAAATCTATATAGCAGTATGTTCGGGAATGTGAGACTTTTTAGAAAAAATAAGTATGATGATTTAAGCATGGTATGATTACTCTAAACATTACCAATTTCAATGTTGGAATGGGAAGAAGTATCCATGGATTTCATCTCCAGGTTACCAATGTCTTAGGGATTTGAAGCGTTGTTGGTAGTTGTCTATAGATTGATAAAATATACTCATTTTATCTACCCAAAACATCCTTATACAACCAAAAATGTGACAGATGTTATTATAAAATAAATATTTATACTACATGGTATTACAATGCTGATAGAAAGGGAATGGAATCCCCTATTTACTAGTCTTTTTTGGTGATAATTATTCCAGTTGCATGTGACCTCTTTGATGATGAGTTCATTTTATCATCTTAAAAGTGATGGAAAAAATGAGGTACTCAATAGGTGTTTTGAAATATATTAGAGATTCATTAAATTTGACCAGTATAGTCATTGGGTAACCTTGATATCAAGGGTGGAATACCGCTTTAGTACTTCATACCTTATTTTAATTGGACAGACACATTTTGATGCAGTTCATGGGAGGAAACCTCCCATGATAAATTGATTTTATAAAGGGGACGAAAAATTTGAAGTCGTAGAAAATGATTTAGAAGAATGTGATGATGCATTGAATAAACTACATGACAAATTACACTGTGCACATTAGTTAATGGTAAAATTTTCTAATCACCACCGATGGGATATTACTTTTGAATTATGTAATTTAGTTTGGGTAATGCTATGACAAAACATTTCCAGGGAATATCAGAATGAAAGGAATATTATTTGCATGGTATGTTGGTCCATTCAATATAACTAAGTGAATAGTGGATGTGGCCTATGAGTTAAAGATACCAGAAACAAGCAGAGTGAAAACTGTATTTCACATGTCACAGTTGAATGAATTAATAGGTGGTTATCAAGTGACATAGGATTTACCGAAGTAATTTATAACGCAAGAATATGTTCTAGAAATTATTCTGGCAATAGATAAAAAGAGTACTACCCAGCTCTGGTGGGTACAATGGAAAGGGTGATCAATGGACAATACTACTTGGGAGGATGCCAAATAGCTAAATAATGAGTTTCCTCATTGCCACCATGAAGACAAGGTGAAACTACAAGGATGAGGTAATGATAGTGTTGGGGTCGAAGCTGTTCGTGATAGACCTCCTGATTGATTTACTTATCAATGGAGGGGTTAGTTCGGCAAGTGAGGTGTGGTGGTGTGGAACGATCTATTTGGGAGGGGTCAATTTGAACATAATGTCTGTTAAGTGAAGGGTATTATACCTGGGAAGGGGAAGACTTGTAAATATTTTATCCTTTAGCTGTTAGTCAGTTATAAATAGAGGAAGGGGGTTCAGTACATGGGATAGTTATTCGGTTGGGATTTCGGGTGTGGACGAGGGCCTAGAGAATTAAAGTTTCTCTAAGGATGTTATTCAATCTACTTTTTCTCTTGTAATCCTTCAGTAATCATCGAAGGAATTTTAAATCTTGTTATTTTCATTCTCTAAATGAAAATCTCTGATCAAATTGAAAGCAGACAATATAAGTTGATAATATCCGAACATTGGATGTTCTAATGTAATGAAGTTTGAATAGTTTTTTCAAAGAGATGAATATTAGGGATATGATTCCTAAGCCTCACCATTATTCAAACTTGTTTTCTTTATAGATGATAATCAATAAAGATTTTAGTGGGAGGATTTTATTAGATGGTCACAAAGATATAGAGCTTGAATTAAAACGAGAGATGTAATGAGTTTAACAAAACCCTAAAAGTGCAGAAATCATAATTCTAATATGGTAGTAAGTGATATGATGAGACAAGTTATTATGTAGGGGTTTGTTAGTATTCGTAAACTGAGTTAAAAATATAAAAAATATTATGTTAAAAAAATTGACATCTCCACTTTATCATTCATTATTGTTGGTTGTATATTTATAGATATATATATATATATATATCGTGAAGTGAAATGATTATTGTCCTCTCAATGTATGACATTGAGTTTTCACTAACCAATGTTCATCATGGAGTTTCATAGGTTATGATGAACTATTAAGGTTACTGTGAGTAGGATTCCTATATCTGGATAGAGAATATACTATTGAGGCACAAAATGTGTTTTGGGAACAGGATATTACATAATGTATATCACATGGAGTGTCATACATAATATCATTGGTATACTAGGGTGTGAATGATACATATTTATAGTGTCAGATACCTGATGTTGGAATGTTACCTAGCATGAGAGTCTTCATTCTTTGATACATTTCATATGGAAGCTTTTAGTTTTAACTAAAGGGGGGTTGGGTATGTTGTTGATCATGGTATCAATTTAAGCTTAACCATGATGGTATTTGTCCTCTCATATGATGGGTGTGACATAAAATCCATCGATTGAGATAAACTATGGAAATTTTCGGTTGTACTTATATAGTACATATGATGTGTTCATCTATCGGGTGAGGGGTGTGTGATGTGTCCAACCAATGCGACATGTGATGTGTTCATCGACCTAGTTAATCTATACTAAGAGAATTGAGGATGTATGTGTAGATATACAATATTGAAATACTCAATGTCCCTTGGTTGCACGATGTCATGGACAAAGGGATCATATGAAAATTCATGTTTTCATAAGATCAAGTCAGTGGAAAGATGTATAAAGATAGATGTGTTTGATGGAGACCACATTATATCACCTTGTAGCTTGAGTAGCATTGAAGTTTTACTAGATACCTCTATTTTCATAAAATTATGAATTTTAGAATTTATATTTTTTGTCAATGATACAGTGGCTCATGGGGTCACACATTGTGATTGAATAAATGGGGATTAATTTTTACTCAAAGGGATTCTCTAAAAGTTATTTGAGAATATCCAAATTGTGGTTTGGATTGATTTTCACAATGTATTACATATGATGTGATATAAGGTGATGTAAATGACAGCATTCCAAAATTGTGTTGAATGATATCTAAAAATATTTTTGGCTATGGTTTCACAAGTAATAGTATATGATACAATATAAAGTAAAATGACACAATGTCTATATAGTATTAGTGCAAGTAGGAGATTGAATAAGATATTCCCTTAAGGAATTGTTTATATATTTATATATGCAATATTTGGCACAGATTGTGTGAGATTATATGAGATATTATATAGTATGATATTAATTCATGAAACATGTTGTTTCAGTATGTCATTCATTACAATATATAGATATCGTGAGGCTCCACTGCCTTGGAAATATCGTAAACAATTATCTAAAATGTATGGATGAATAAATTATAAGTGTTATCATTAACGAAACATCCAACATTAGCTATCATCTATAAAGTGTTTCATAAGACAAAATGTGGGGGATAAATGTCACAATCCAGAGGTTACAGACATTGTAATAATGTTTTAACTCACACCTTATGAACGTATGATTTATTGCATGCAGTGATATATAAGTAGTTAAACACCATTGAGATGGTGTGTGTTGGTACCTAACCATGCCTCTTCCCATTATCCCTCTACCTAAAGCTCTCTATTTATTTCTTTTTTTATGATGAGAGGTACTAGATTGTCATGGAGTAAAGGAGAGTCCTACCCATATGATTGTTTATTCAAATCATCCTATGGGTGCACCACATAAGAGGGAGTCTGATGGATACCCCTAAGGGATCATCATCAATCAAGTTGTTGATGAATGTTACTGATAGGGATCTAAATATGATACAGAGATAAAAAACAAAATAATTCTATTGATTTCCAGAAACCACAGTGAATAATTACAGTAAAACAAAGAAGAATATCTATGAAGGATAGAAGAAATAAATCCCCATGAATACATTACTCCTTGAAGCCATGGCCTAAACCACCAATCATCAAGGATTAAATGTAACACCCCGACCCCAGAAGCTCAAAGTCGGTGCATTATTAGGTATCATTGGAATGATCACAAATGATCAAGTCTCAAAATAATGATTAGTTTAGTCACCTTGGAAATACTAGATACATTCATAAGGTTTACATTACATCATAAAATGGAAAACTAAAAGAACATTGTTTCTATAGAAAACACTGAGATCTCATAGACTATCCATGCAGGCCAGTCATAGTATACTTCTTCTCATCCTGGAAAAAATAAAACATAGAAAGGGGTGAGCTCAGATGCTCAGTAAGGATAACAATATTGTAGAAACTTTCATAAATAAGCATAAACATTTAAGAAAAAGTATAAAACTAAAACAAAATTCTTTTCATCATAAACATCATCATAATATAGAAAACATAAATCACAATAAATTCTATTTAATTACTCACATGGATATTATACTAGTCGATTAATCAAATTCAATATCAATAGCCAATTTCATAATGATGGAATTCATAATTATAGACTTCATAACCACATAGTCAAGGCCTCGTGCCAAGAGTACAAATAATATTTTTTCAAGGCCTCATGCGAAGTCACTAGATTTTCTTAGTACATCTACCAATGCACCAAGGAGTTATAGTGGGCTCCCCCCATCACTTACTATGTCCAGTGCATTCCTTATATGAAAATGTTTAAACATTATATAAACATTCGTATTAAAACTAGAATGTGATATGTCAATACATTATTCGTAAACCATGAATGGTATAAAAATAGAACATCTATAATCAATGATATCACAAAACCTTCAATACAATATGGAAGTTTTGTATCATAATAAATCGACTTCAAATAATCTTACAATCCATCAAAAGATGTTCACATATATGAAATCAAAACATTTGTTGAGAAATATCTCATTTTGTTTTGAAATCATTTAAAAGTCATATAATTATAATAGAAAACATTTATTTTGAAAAAATTATTATAATCTTGTAAGGTAATCTTCAATGATTTTATAATGGTTGAAAATATCCAAACACCCGTATATGTTAAAAAAACATTCTTACATTAATTTGGTTAAAAAGGTCAAAAAATACCTTGTTTGGAAAATGACGGAATGAATACTATAAAAAAATATATAAGGTCAAATAAGGGTATAAAGTACATTAAACAATTGCCTATTAAATATTAAATATTTTTTTAAATACATTTTTAAGAAACATGGAAGTGGATGATAAAGCGGTCCTAGCAGGTACTTACGTAAAAACAAGCTCGGATAATAAAGAGATTGTGAAATTAACCCTTACCTTGTACTTTACCTTGGTAGAGGGTAGGTTAATATCCTTTATAATAGTGATATAATTTTTATTAAATTATACAAGAATAATATACATTAATATGATATCATATATGATCTTTTAATATTGCATTGTTAATAATATTTTAGTATTATCGCCGTTTTGGGTGTTAACTGATTCATTTTCCGTTATATGCTTCCTAACATAAGTAATAATTGTTATGGATATGATGTATCATATTTATATTCATATTGTTATAATGTATTTAAAAATTATTTTTAATCATCTAATTAAAATTAGTCTTGAATGGATACGATGGGTAATGAATCTCATCGTGTTCATGGAGACGGTAATCTGTACCTACGCACGAGAGACAATATCATTATTTTGATATTAAAATAATATATAATTGCTTGTTATATCATATATAGAGAATAATTATAATTTTATATTTATTTTTTACATCATTTATACATCATTATTATACCCATCCGAATAATAATGCATTGAGTAACAACTACACCACGACATGGAGATGGTAAGTCGTACGTACACATGTATTGTGGAATGTCATTAAAAGGATGGATAGAATAATTAATATGGTTGTACCATATTTATAAAAACATCACATTATATATAAGATAATGGAGTTATTATTTTAGAATGGAAACAACACTGATAGAAGAAGTGGAATATGAAAAAAAACATGAAATAGGTGGTGAGATATTTACCTTTTCATTGGGTTATTCCTTTTGATTTGATCAAAAGGGATCCATAGGTTGGCATTATGACTAAATTAAGGACTCTAGGATTAATGGAATATAGTTTATAGGGTATTTGGGCAGGTTTTGTCTGAGCCAAATGGCTTTGAAGATGTGAATTAGAGAGAATGGGATGTTCCCTTTTAAAGAGCGGTGAGGGGAACCTTAGGAAAAGCTAGAAATATTATTTTATAACAAAATAATTTTCTTTTTCTAATGGCTCAAAAATGAATTATTAGAAGGATAAGGTGGGTATGGGACAAAAAAATCTCAACCAATCGGTTTTATACTGGTTTGGGTCACTATATTAACCTTATCTTTTAGATTTAACTCCGAGGTAAATAGTTTGACATTTACCATGTCTATTTGTATTTTTATATTATATGGTTAATAAACGTACTATAAACATCCAAGAGAACCCCAAGTGGTTCATTAATAATACACCTATCATTATATATGACTTTTGGCCAAACCTTAGATTTTTATGATTATTATATCAACCAATAATATTGTATTTGTTTTAAAAACTCATTTATATAAATTTTGACATTATTAAATAATTGATTTTTGTTAAAGTCCTAAAAAAATTATTAATTAAAAATAAATACATTTAATCAAACATAACATGTCATGTTAACCTATAAAATTATTTTAATTTATTAAAAGTCTAATATTAGATTTATTTGTATATTTATTATATCAATTATTTAAATCATTCATTAATACGGTAATTACTGCATCATCAGTGTGTCATAAATAAATTTAATTATTTAATGTCTAAAAATTATAAATAAAATACCATTATTTATACAGTGTTTTTATCTTTCTAATTAATATTTATAATCTAATTTATATTTGGTTTATCCCTATATTAAAAATGGGTTAGTTATTAAACATTGAATTTAACTCTTTTAACTCTTATTTAAATAAAAATAATAATAAATTTTCAAATCTAATCCATGTGGACCAAAGTGGTTCATATATTATTCCTAAGGTTGTGTTTGGTCTAATTATACTTATCCCATCGAATTAGGACATGTGTTAGGATAATATTAATATCATTTTTACCCATAATTACCTTATTTACTTTTAACAGCCGTAAATAAAATTAAAAAGTTACTATTCACGAAAAAGTATTTTCATTTTATTGAACCACATTTTACTTTATGATATCAACCATGTCTCTCATATTTTTAAAATTTAAATCACAAAATTGGTAAAATTATGCTTTATGTAAATTTGCAAAGGCTCATAGGAGGTGGGTAAAAGACGGTAAAAAGTTCGATAATATTTTTATATATCTAAAATTATTATAAACTGAATCCAATGATATATAATTAACATATATAGGTATTATGTATCTATTTTTACCTATAATAAATTTAAATAAAATAAATAATTATTTAAATAAAAATTCGGTTTTAATCTATAACTTAGTGTATTTAACTATTCATCAAAAATTGAAAGTTTTTAGAAAAATTTCAAAAATTCATCCTAAGCTAATTTTGATATTCTAAATCCAAAAATGAAGTCCATTTTGAAAGATAAAATATATAAAATTTCAAAAAGTGGGTATTACTATTCATAAAAACTAGTTTGATTGGTTGTGGTGTGTTAGAACTTGAAGTCGTGTACAACACACACTGTTGTATTATTCAAAGAGAAGCATACCATGGAAGATTAAGGTGTTACATTCTCCCCTCCTTCAAATAATTTCATCCTCTAAATTTCTAAAAAATTACTAAATAAAATGACTCTGGTCGTTCTTCATCAAAATTTCCTCAGATTCCCACATCACTTCTTCCATTTTATCGTTTCTCCATAGAACTTTTACAAGACGAGTCGTCTAGTTTCTTAGAACTTGTTCTCTTGTATGAAGAACCCTGACATGCTCTTCATAATAAAACAGATCTAGTTCCAGTTCTAATTCCTCATTGGTGAGTACATGCTTTGGGTCAGGCACTTATTTTCTCAACAGTGATAAGTGGAATAAATCTTTAACTTTGGAGAGACATGGTGGCATTGCCAAATGGTAAGCTATAACCCCAATTCATTTTAGAATTTTGAATGGTCTGATGTACTTAGGACTGAATTTACATTTCTTACCAAAATGTATAACACACTTTTAGGGGGATATCTTCAAGAAAACAATATAACCTACCTAATATTCCAAATCAATCCTTCAGTTATTGGTATTTCTCTTATGCCTACTTTGAGATGTTTTGATATGGGTTTGGATTACCATCACCATTTCCATTGTTACTTCAAAATGTTCTAGGCCTATGAGTTTTCTTTCACCAACACTATCCCAACAAGTGGGTGTATGACATATCATTCCATATAACACTTCATATGGTTCCATCTAAATAATTGAATGGAAGCTATTGTTATAGAAAAATTCTACCAAAGTTAAACATTGAAACCACATACCTTGAAAGTCATGTGAGCAAGATCTCAACATTTCTTCTATGATTTGAATAGTCCATTCTAATTGTCCATCAGTTTGAGGGTGGTAGGTCATGCTCAAATGAAGTTCACTATCCAAAGAATTCTAAAGACTTTTCCAGAATCTTGATGTAAAACGCGAATCACGATCAGAAACAATCGATAGGCGTACTCCATGAAGTCTCACAACTTCATTAATATATATTCTTTCTAGATGTTCAAGTTGAAAATATTCTTTTATAGCAAGAACATGTACTTACTTTGTAAGAATATCAACAATGACCCATATTGCATCGTTCCTTCTAGGAGAAATTGGTTTTACCATGACAAAGTCCATCATAATATAATACCATTTCCACTTAGGTATGGAATGAGGATGCATGACTCTTCCAGGCTGTTGCCTTCCAGCTTTCACTTGTTGACAAACCATACATCTTGACAAAAAATCAGCAATCTCCCCCTTATTTTTATCCCACCAAAAATTTTCTTTCAAATCTCTATACATATTAGTGATACCAGGGTGTATTGAGAGATTAAAACTATGATCATCATCCAAAAATTATCTTTTTAGATCTGGTATATTGGGAACACAAAGTATCTTCCCAAATTTCAAAATTCCATCTTCATACACAAAGTCACTCAATCTCCCATCAGTCACAGCTTTAATCACTTTTTAAACTCTTCATCATCGGTTTGAGAACTCTTTATCCTTTCTAGTAAATATGGTTTGTAAACCATTTGAAAATGAATTGATGGTTCACCTTCCATGGTTATTCCCATATCCATCATTACAAGATCCATATATATATGATACCTTTCAACTCTCATTTTTTTTTTCAAAAATCCATGATCCTTTCTGCTCAAAACATCTTCTACCTTATTTTTCATCCCGTGGTGGTAGTGTATAGTGCAAGAATAATCTTTGATTAGTTCAAGCCATCACCTTTTCCTCATGTTGTGTTCTTTCTATGAGAAAATATACTTCAAACTCTTGTGATCGGTATAAATATCACATTTTCACCATTGAGATAATGTATCCATATCATCAAAGAAAATATTACAGCTGCTAAATCAAGATCATGAGTAAGATAGTTTTTCTCACGAGTTTTTAGTTGTCATGATGCATAGGAAATAACCCTACCATTCTTCATAAGGACACAACCGAGTCCTTTCTTTTATGCATCACTATAAATAACAAACCCATATTTCCCTAACAGTATAGTAACAGTTGGATAATTACTAATATTCTCTTCAATTCTTCATAAAATTCTTCACACTATTTTTTCCAAACAAATTTAACCCCATTTCGTGTGAGTTTTTTTAATGGGTTATCCAACCGGGAAAAATTCTGGACGATACGTCGATAATACCCTATTAAACCAATAAAACAACGTACCTGTGTTATACTCAGTGGCGTGGGCCATTCTTGGAATTCCATTTTATTAGAAGGATCAATAGAGATTCCATCCTTAGATACAATATGGACAAGAAAAGAAATCTTATGAAGCCATAATTCACACTTTCTTAACTTCTTGAATAATTCATGTCTTCTAAGAGTCTTTAGAATAATGCACAAGTGATTTTCATGATATTTGTAGATTTTGGAGTATACCAAGATATCATCAATAAATACCACTAAAAAGTCATCGTGATATTCCTTGAATTCTCTATTCATTAGATCCATGAAGATAGATGGTTCATTAGTCATCCCAAATGGCATTACTGCAAACTCGTAATGCCCGTACCTGGTACAAAATGCTATTTTAGGAATGTTTTCCTTCTTCACACACAATTGATGATATCTAGATCAAAGTTCAATATTTGAAATGAATTGAGATTTATGAGGTTGGTTGAATAAATCATCAATGAGAGGCAGGGGATACATGTTCATTATTGTTATAGAATTGATCTCCCTATAGGCAATGCACAACCTCATGTATCCATCTTTCTTATTAACAAAAAGATCAGAGGATCCCCATTAAGAAACACTAGGGTAAATAAATCCCTTATTACTTAATTCCTCTAGTTGTTTCATTAGTTCCCCTAGTTCTATAGTGGTCATTCTATAACGGGTCTTCGATATAGGATTGAACCAGGAATTAAGTCAATGGAAAACTCAATTTATCGTTCTAGAAGATGCCCAGGTAAATCCTCTAGAAATGCATCAACATATTCTTGCACAATAAGTACATCCTCTATTAGAACATTCCTTTCATCTCCTATAGTTATTTCATTCTCTTCCTCCCCAACAAATGAATTTAGCTGAGCTACTGGGGGTGGATCTAGATATGAATTAGGTGGTGATGTTTCTTCTCTAAAGATAAGGTACTCCTTATCATCATTAAAAAATTTAACCTCCTTCTTACAATATGTTTTCACATCATGGTCTGAAAGCCAATCTATACTGAGGATTATATCAAATTATATCATGAGAATGATGATGAAAGCAGCAGATAAATAACTTTTATATTCCATAATGGGAAAGGATTAACAAAAAATTGTTTCAATGATACATTCTTTAGGAGTTTTGAATGAAAACTCCCTTGTTAAATAAAATTGGAAACATCTAATTTTATTAGCAAACTGGGAAGATATGAAACATTGAGATGATCCAGAATCATATAAAGCATTGGTTAAACTTGTAGAAACCATTAAATTACCTACCCTTACGACCATCGTTGCTTCAACCACAACTGTAGTGATAGCATAAGCATGGCCTTGATCCCTTGGACTTTTTTAAGATAGGTTTCCCTGACACTTAGGAAATTCATTTTCACAATGTCCCCTTTCTCTACAATTGTATCATTCAACATTAACAACCTCTTTCTTCCCATTACAATCATGAGATTGGTGGAATTTTTTACCACACTTTTAACAAACTCCCATTCCCTTCAGACATGATCCAGGGTGTTTGTTCCCACATTTTCTGCATAATGGATATTCATCTTTTCCCTTCTTCCCCTTATTTCCATTTCTAGAGTGTTCATCAGATCTCTTATTCTCTTGAATTTATTTGAAGTTGTAAGACATAGAGAATTATTTTTATGTCTTGATAACACATAAGACAATATCTTTGTACGACGAGAAGGATTGTGAGACTAATGCTTGATGGGGAAATGGTTTTAACCCATCAATGAAATGATCAATATTAAATCTTGGGTTATGTATATAATATGCTGCATGCCTTTCTAACCTTGTAAAGTTATCTTCATACATTGCAACATTTTCATCCTCTTTTTACCTCAGACTCAGAAATTGTCTTTCCATATCCACTCGATGGTCATAAGGAAAGTGTTTTTCAAAGATAATTTCTTTAAACTCCCTCCATTCCATATTTGATACTTCATCATCTTTATTTGTGTTTTGAATCAATGACAACCATTGATCAGAATCTCTAGTGAGGTGGTTAACTACTATGACAACTTTTTATCTTTGGATACATTCCAATTCATAGAATATTTTATCTATGGAATTTATCCATTTCTCAACTACTAATGGATTTTTACTCCCATAGAATGATGGTGGTTTTTTCCTCATGAAGCGATCTAACATTGATCATCCATGCTTTGTATCAGGGTGCTCCATACTGGTAAGGTTATTATTCATAACCTGAGTGAGTTTTCCCAGTATAGTGATAAACTGATCAGAATCTGTTGTATCACCAGCTCCACTATAATTATCCTGAGTAGGAGGGAAATCCCTACATGGAGTGTGTGCATTGATATATTTTCCACTCCATCCACTAGGTTCCATTTCAAAATACTGTCATACACTAGATTAGTTTATTAATCGAAATACATAAATCCATACATGTAAGACACTTAACAAAACTTGAACAGTTTATGTATATAATCCATAATAATAAAAAAATTCTTTGAGAAAGTATATACTCATAAAAATTTCATAATGGTTTATAAAAAATTAGAATTATCCTAAGAATATCCCCCCCGGGAGTTTCGTAGCCAATAGTGTAGCGAGGCCCATTGTCATCCACCAATTTATGTTCGAGTCTAGCTCAAAGCAGGGTTTTTGGGTTTTACCCCTACGTACATCTATTCTAGAGACACCTCTACCTGCTCGTATCCAAACATGGATATATTGTTTATAAAATTCAAAAAATACATACAATACCAAAATTCTAGGTAGTTCTTTTATACTAATCCTCAAAGTCTATCTTAGAGCTATGTGCTCTGATCAATGTTTATCTAAATCTAGTTTCTATGGTTTTTACTAAAATTACTTTGATACCAACTGTAACAACTAGGTCCTGGTGAAAGCACAAACACTATGCCTTAACATGGCTATCAGGTCCTGGCCCGCAAGGTACCACCAGTTTCCCTATAGACACATAATCCCCACCCTGGTCCCCACCCACATGACTACACGGGTCATCTGACTAATGACTATTCCCACAAGCCACCAAATTTCCTCACTCACACACACCCTGGAAAACATTACATAAGGTCACCCATCTCGATCACTACTCCAGGCCAAGCTCTTTTAACTGTGGAGTTATAACCAGACAGGCTCTTGAAAAGGACGGTTCATGTTTTTGACAAGAGTCATATCATTTAGTTATTTTAAACCTTAATCATTCTGTGGTGTTATAATCACCCCAACCTACTTAGAGAACAAAATCCTCGTTGTGGGCCCTACATCTCAACCCAGGCATTGCATCACACTTAAGGTTGGGTACCACCTCTGATATCAACTATAACACCCTAACCCCAGAATCCTAGAGACGTTGAATTATTATGTATCATTGGCATGATCACAAAAGGTCGCGTCTTGAAAGACCGATTAGTTTAGTGTCCTTAGAAGTAATAGATACATTCATAAGGTTTACATTTCATCATAAAATGGAAAACTACAACAACATTGTTTCCATAGACAACACTGAGATCCCATAGACTATCCCTACAGGTCAGTCATAATATACTTCTTCATATCCTATAAAAAATAAAACATAGAAAGGGGTGAGCTCAGATGCTCAGTAAGGATATCAATATTGTCGAAACTTTCATAAATAAGAATAAGAATTTAAGGCAATGTATAAAACTAACAAATCCTTTTCAAAATAAACTTCATCATAATATGGGAAATACAATTCAATATAATTCCATTTACTTACTCATAGGGATATTCTACTAGTCGAGTAATCACATGAAATATCAATTTCTACTTTCAAAATGATGGAATGCATAATGCCAATCTTCATTACCACATAGTCAAGGCCTTGTGCTAAGACTACAAATAAGATTTTTTCAAATCCTTCTGCCAAGACACTAGTTTGTCTCATCATACCTACCGATGCATCGGGGAGCTATAGTGAGCTCCACCCTTCACTTATGAAGTCCAATGCATTCCTCATATGAAAATTTTTAAACATAACATAAACATTCGTATTAAAACTAGCATACGAAATGTCAATACTTTATCCATAAACCATGAATGGTATAAAAATATCACATCCATAGTCAAACAAATCAAAAAATCTTCAATACAATATGTAATTTTTGTATCATAACAAATCAACTTCAAATAATCTTACAATCCCTCAATAGATATTGACATCAATGAAATCAAAACATTTTTTTTAGAAATATCTCTTTCTATTTTGAAATCATTTAAAAGTAATATACTTATAAAATAAAAATTTTATTTTAATTATATTCTTATAATCTTGTAATGGATTCTTCGAAGATGTTATAACGGTAGAAAATAGCCACACTTGCCGTATATGTTAAAAAACATTCTTACATTAATTTTGTCAAAAGGGTCAAAAAGTACCTTGTTTGGAAAACGATGAAAAGATTCCACTAAAAAAATATAAGGTAAAATAAGGGTATAAATAAATTTAACACAATGTCTATTAAATAATATTTTTTTTGAAATATATTTTTAAGAAACATGGATTTTGATGATAAAGAGGTCCCGACAATTACGTAAAAACAACCTCAGATAATAAAGAGATTATGAAATTAACCCTTACCTTGTACTTTTCCATGGTTGAGGGTAGGTTATCCTCCTATATAATGGTGAAATAATTGTGATTAAATTATACATGAATGATATACATTAATATGATATCATATATGATCTTTTGATATTTCATTGTTAATAATATTTTAGTATTATCGTCATTTTGGGTGTTAACTTATTCATTTTCCTTTATATGATTTGATACATAAGTAATGCTTGTTATGAATAGGATGTATAATATTAATATTCATAATTATATTAAGTCTTTTAATATTAATTTAAATCATCTAATGAAAATTAGTCTTGAATGGATACGATGGGTAATTAATCTCATCGTGTTCGTGGTGACAGTAATCTGTATGTATGCACGAGCGACAATATGATTATTTTGATATTAAAATCATATATAATTGGAAATTATATCATATATGCAGAATCATTATAATGTTATATTTATTATTTACATCATTTATACATCATTATTATACCCATCCTAATAATAATGCATTGAGAAACAACTACACCACGACGTGGAGACGGTATGTCGTATGTACGCACGTATGTTGACATGTCATTCAAAGGATCGATAAAATAATGAATATGGTTGTAACATATTTATAATAAAATGAATTTATATATATTATACTAGAGTTATTATTTTAGAATGTATACAATAAGAAAATAATAGGTGGAAGAAGAAGAAGAAAAAACATGGAAGAGGTGGTTAGATATTTACCTCTTCTTCAGGTTCTTCCTTTTGATTTGATCAAAAGGGCTCCATAGGTTGGCTTTACGACTAAAGTAAGGATTCTAGGATGAAGGGAGGACAGTTGAGAGGGTATTTGGGCATGGTTTGGCCTAGAAATATTTCTTTGATGGTGTGAATTAGAGAGATGAGGAAGTTCCCTTTTATAATATGTGTGAGGGGCCCCTTAAGAATAACTATAAATATTGTTTTATAATATAATAATTTTTGGTTTATAATGGCCCAAAATGAATTCTTCAAAGGATAAGGTGGGGATGGGTCGAAAAACTCTCAACCAAGAGGTTTTAGATAGGTTTTGGTCAATATATTAACCTTTTCATTTATATTTAATTCTTAGATAAATATTTTGACATTTACCATGTCTCTTTGTATTTTTATATTATATAGTTAATAAACATAAAATAAACTTCCAATAAAACCACAAGTGGTTCATTAATGATACACCTATAATTATATTAGTATTTTGTCCGAACATTATATTTTTAGGATTATTATATCAAACAATAATATTGTATTTGTTTTAAAAACTCATTTATGTCAATTTTGACATTATTTAATAATTGATTTTTTTAAAAGTCCTAAAAACTTTATTAAATCAAAATAAGTACATTTAATTAACCCTAAAAAGTAATATTATCCTTTAAAGTTAGTGTAATGCATTAAAATTCTCATATTAGATTTATTTGGATATTTATAATATCAATTATTTTAATATTTAATTAATTTGGTAATTACTGCATCATCATTGTGTCAAAAATAAATTTAATTATATAATTTCTAAAAATTATAAATAAAATATATTATGTAAGGAGACTTTTTATATATCTAATTAATATTTATAGTCTAATTTATATTTTTTGTTACCCTATATTAAAATGGTTTAGTTATTAAACATTGAATTTAACTCTTTTAACTCTTCTTTAAATAAAATAATAATAAATGTCATAATCTAATCCTAGTGGACCAAAGTGGTTCATATTTTATTCCAAAGGTTGTTTTTGGTCGAATTATACTTATACAATAGAATTAGGACATCTGTTAGGGTAATAATAATATCATTTTTACCTTTAATTACCCTATTTACTTTTAATCATGGTAAATAAAAGTAAAAAGTTACTATTCACCAAAAAATTATTTTAATCTTATTGAATCACATTTTACTTACTGATATCAACTATGTCTCTTGGATTTTTGAAATTCAACTCACATAAGTGGTAAAATTATGTTTTATGTAAATTTCAACTGCTCCTAGGAGGTGGGTAAAAGACAGTAAAAATTTCAATAAAATTTTTATATATCTCAAATTATTATAAAATGACTCCAATGAATAAAATTGAAATTATATATCTATTATGTATCTATTTTGAAATAAAATAAATTTAAATAAAATTTATAAAAGTCTTTAAATAAAAATTTTGTTTTAAACTATAACTCAGTGTTTTCACTATTCATCAAAAATTGAATGTTTTCAAAAAAAATACCAACAATTTACCCTAAGTTAATTTTGATATTTTTAATCCAAAAATGAAGTCAATTTTTAATGATAAAATTAATAAAATTTCAAAAACTGGGTATTACTATTCATAATGGCAATTTTTATTGGTTATGGTGTGTTAAAACTCAGAGTTGCGTATAACACATGCTATTGTATTATTCAAAGAGAAGTGTATTGTGGAAGCTTGGGGTGATACATGAAATCCCCAAAAGCTATTTTTATTACATAGCCTACCCATAATCTAGCTTATATAGTGAGGAATCCCTATCCCAGTACATTTGGAACCTTTTAGATAACCACACTAATAGATGGAACCATTTAATACCAAATGACTAGCTAATTGAGAACAACGCACCTGGCAGCCCCCAACCTAGTAGTAGCCCTACATTTTACATTAGTAACTATATTATTTGATATATTTTACACCACTCTAGAAAGATATATTGATTTCAAACAAGTAACATGTTGTAACTCTTGATGTAGTCGGTAAAGCTCTACCTACTCCTTATCGTTCCCTTCATGTCCAAACTGGTAAGTTTATTTACTCTTCACCTCCTTAGCAACTAAAAGAGTGGTGAATACGGCTTCCCCCTTATATTATTTTGACTTAAACTTATTTTTATCTATTTACAAATGTATATATAATGTTCATCTGGATAAGAAATTCCTTCATGTTCACGCCCCTCACATAAGTCATAGCTTGGTCAAATGTTTGAGACTCAGACCAAAACTTCTTGTTTCCACCAGTGTGCATCACATCATATTGATCATGGAAAGTAAATGTGCATGGTTTTGGAACTAGAAAACTAATAAAACCAAAAATTTCAACACTCTCCTCCCCATCATATGTTTATTGTCCATTTTAATCTTCCAACCAAACATGGTACCTACCTTTTTCATATAGGTATGAACTTTCATTGGTTTGAACAATATGTGAATGTACCCTTACTCGGTGAGGGAATTCACCTTGGAATCCAATTCATCAATAGTATCATATTGTACTTACATAGCATCCAACCACAAATTTTTATCGCCATCCAAAACTTTGACATACTTCCCTTTGTCGACACTTCATCGTAAACTCGCCTCTTGTTTCTAAATGAGTCGAGACCCTGTCATAGTCATCTCCGGCATTTGAGTCTCTATCCACTGTAGCACCATTTTCTATCAATGATGAGGTTCCTCCTTATGCTGAAATACAGTCTATAGCTTAGCTACCAATGATTCTAGAAGTGCTACTCTTCTCTTTAAGTTCATGAGAGTATAGAGATTCAAGACTCCTCTACTGTGAATCAGTCTCTTTTTCTACGTGGAATGCTTCCGCATGTCATCTCTTTTTGTTGTGTGGGGATATGAAGAATGTTATCTGTCAATTTTTTCTTTATCCTTTTTCTATTATGATTCTTATGTGTCTTGAGTTGTATTGAATATCACTCAAGATGTCGATTGAAGTGAGAACACCGGTAAACCTCCCGCAATGTCATCTTTAGACAAGATTCCCTCTCTAAAAAATGTCCCAATAAATGCACCAACTGATAGGGATTCAAATAAGATAGAGGAAAACAGAATAATTCTATTGATTTCCAAAATCTTCATGCAAGAATAATAGTAAAATAAAGAATATAAAGATGATATTTGGAAGAATACACAATAATAAGAAGGAGATTTCATAAAAGGTGCTGATTTTTGTAGTTTTGGTCTAACCCACCGATCAAAAAGGTTAAACTCTCCAACTAACATTCAAACCACAAACCCCACCTCTATGAAAACTCATATCATGAGGAATTGATATTCCCATATAGTTGGAACCTTCTATACAACCACTCTAATATCTGGAAACATGTAACACCAAATTACAAGCTAATTGACAACACCACAACTAGAAGCACCCCTACGCTCTTATAAGTAATAGTTGAATTCATCAGTGAATGGTAAACATTGATGTTTTTCATATTTTTTGTACATTATTTTTGTTTTATTCATGGTATATAATGGGATTTGGGTTTTTTTATTTCCATTGTGTTGATTATGTGTTGAGCGATACATAAAAACCCATCAGGTATTTGAGGAGTTGGCATAGCGGGCAGAGGACCACGCCACAATATGGGACATTATGGCATGGCAGGGGTTGCATAAGATTATATTTGTAGACCAATAATCTGACCAAGTTGTAACAAGAGGAATTTTCTCCTGAGAACTACTCATGGGGGGAACACCATGTCGCAGCCCAAGGGGATTCGCTGTGACGCCCCAGATCACGGTGTGGCCGGCTGCTTGATTTCTACTCCGTTTATGATCGAATTCAAGAACTGTCTATCCCGATGGACCGCTAAAGCTAGGGCTAACCTTTTTCTATGGCCTATTTGTAGTTTCTCTCAATGTTATAGTGTTATTCGATTAACATCCCTAATTTAGGTTGTTTTGAATGATTTCAAGAAACCCCTCAATTTATGATAATTCATCTAACGATATTTATAAAAAGAGGCTGCACCAAGTCGAGGTAGGTAGTACCTAAATGTTACCATCGGTATAAGCCAGTTTTCATGTGTTTATGATACATAGTTTGCATCATGTCATGACCATTCCCCCCACGGCTCGTTCCATGACTACCCCAAGCCCACGTACCGAGGGACAGGGGTTGGCCACTGTCACTTAAGGAATTAACCCATTACTGTGAGACATTATCCTGAGTACCTGTACGCACACACATGCCCATCCATGTCCATCACCCAAAAAATGGAATAAGTGTCACTAAAAAATAATTGTGTACAAGTAAAACTAATATAAGAGGTCAAGAATACAAACCCTCAAAAGATCATAAAATTACAAAGTACACAATCAAAACTCTAATGGCCATCCACAGAAAAACCACCTCATCATGAAAGTAGTTTATATACTAGATGAAAAAGTATAATATCATAACAACCAGATACTATTGGTCCCTGGATGGTTCAAGGCTACCAAACATACCATAGTAGCGTCTGTCGGTCCCATCTTCCTGAGCACCACTAGGTCCTGGTCCACCAAAGTCTATGTCGAAATGTCGATCATCTACACTGGACACAACACATGTGGGAGAATCCTGCGTAGGAGTGAGTAAAAAAATACTCTGTAGGGACCCCAAAAAAAGGAAATACCACACATAAATCCTAAAAGTAATGCATGATATACATGATAGTTCAAACTGGGTATATATATAAGGTAGTGATTGGTGAATCATCTATCACATCATCAAACATCCATGATATCCTCTTCAGGTCATGGAAAATGATTTTCCTCGTCGAGAGGGTACCAACACCACAAATCTATTGTCAATAGAATTCTTGGTTTCCAAGTTATTAGCATTTTTCTAAAAATGGGATGGTTGTGTCGGGGTCTGGAATTGCTCGGTTGGACCGACCTCACCAATCCGGCCTGGAGGTCCCACATACCCAGGTTTAATTCGACTAACTCAAACTAACCCTGTTCACGTCTGGGTTGGTCTGGTCTGGGATGGACAGTGGGTTTGGCATAATGGGCCTCACTGGACTTGTCCAGGATTGGCAGAGGGTCCAGCCCGCTAGGTCGCCCAAAAACCTGGTCTAGTCAGACTCAGCCCGAAGGTCACGCGTCCAGCTATCTGACATGGGTTCAGCCCGTTGGGTGTCATTTCGGCCCACCAGCGTGTGTCCAGGTAGCTTGTTGCGGCGCGGCCTGCCAGCCCGAAGCCCATCCCGCGCAGTGTGGGCAGGTGGTGAGTCGCCTAGATGGGACACAACAACTAGACTTGTCCATCTCCCTACTACATCATAGAATGTCACTCCTCTTACCATGGTTGAAATACTATAGTGCCAGCTCGTCCAAGTGGCCCGGACGCGGGCCAAACCTCCACGCGGCGCCCACCTAGCACCGAGTCACCCTACGTCCATAGTTCTCCAGTGCGGCCTCTCTTGTTCGGCTGCCTCCTCTACCACCGGTGCGATGGGAACTACCGCCTCTACACGGAAAACGTGGACTGAACACTGTTGGCACCATCCGCAGGCCACCAGAGTTTCTCTATTAGTCTTTTTTCTGATCCCTCTATGCCTACAGGACTCTCAGGTCGCCAACATCACCATGGTGGCCTCAGAAGCACCTTGTCGCCATTTTGGACTATTTGATAGCAAGGAGCACCCATGAAATTGGGTCCATGCCTTTTTTCGTGTCATGTTGTGGCCTCTTCATTAGAGTTTTATAATCATGGGAGGTCTGGGTATTCAATCCAATCAACAAATGATAATTTCAATCCCGGTTAATCAAAATCCCAAACAAAAAAGTTACCCTCCTGCATAAAATCACTATTCGCGGATCAAATTGTTAATGGGTTGATACACATTAATTGTTTCAAGAATATTAATATGGAAGAACTTGAACAAATTAAACTCTTACCTATTTGATGTTCATTTCTGCAATGTTACGTCCTCGAGGTTTCAAGACGCCGACGTCGTTCGTCGCGTCTAGCTTCATTCATTGAAGTACGTAGAAGATGGTTGACATTCATAGACGTTTTTCATACATCATGGGAGAGGATGTTTGTTAGTGGTTAATCAGAAAATCCTCATAGTTTAAATACACCACTCTCCAACATTTTATTTGAATTAAAAGAAACACGTCACAACCTTTCTGTTTTTCAGTTTCATTTATGAAATAGTGTAATGGTTAATATGGCAAAAATATCCATTTAAGGGATTCCTTAATTGCCCACATTCTCTCCTCATCGCATCACTCCAGTGTCTCTGTCTGCCACACAATTGTGAGAAAGAAAAATAAAATAACTTTTTAAAGGTATTTTATTATTTTTCTGAAAAGTCCCAAAAATTATCTATTCCATCCAAAACAAGCCAGTAAAAGTTATGTCTTTTCAAGGTGAATTTTGGCATTCTATATTCAACGGTACCCTCAGATTTTTAATCCAAGCACCAATTAAAAATATTATAAAACCTGCTCTCACGTTTATTGAATTTACCTAAAAAAAGTTCAAAATTCTGTTCTGGGCTCACCGTAACTCGGAATCATGTTATGTCAAAGCATGAGACCTCAGAATAATTTCTTATAATAATAAAAAAACCACGGAATTTTCAAGACATTACATGCCAAATATGTACACATGAACCTAACCCAATATAAATTGATATCTTTGTCACTCTTAGGGCTTATTGGGTTTATTAGGGTCATTAGTAGTCCTTCATGTGTGGAAGTCTGATGTCATGGTCGCTGATGGCCATGAACCTAAACTAATGTTAGTTAAGAAATTTAATTGGGAACCATTGACATTAGTCTTTGTCTATTTTATGATTGTATGGAATTTAATGGGTTTTTATTAGCATACTTTGATAAATAGATATATGTACATATGAGAGGGTAGCATGAGACATTCCTTGTGAAGAATCCTTGGCACCTTTGTAGCCTTTTGGATTACCAAAAATCATTGGAGAGGTGTGAGATGTCCACCATTTGTTTTAGTTATTTTGGGTAGTGTATACCATATATTTAAAGCATGTGAAGGGGTTGGGTGTGTGAGGGCCAACCCAACCATAATTATGTAGTATGTTTAAAGATAATGAAAACATTGCTGATAAATGTTTTTGTTATATTTTTTGTGCTAGTTGTTGCTCCTTGGTATGGTTTTTTATGATATCAAGACTATTATTATTGGCTTTGTTAGGGAAAACTGACTTGCCACTTATTCATGAGACCCACTTGAGTATGGGACGACTACCCATTACATTAATGTGGCCTATGGACTTGGGGGATATTCTCATTACGCCATTGTTTGTGCGATATGGGATACATGTTGCACATACCCATAATATTGTCGATTCATATGGCATGGGATGACATGCACATTAAGATAAGATGTATATAGGCATGGGATGAATCACCCACTTTCCTGGATAAATGTTACTTTGGATGCTCCTCCTATTATTTGAATTACATATGGAAGAGGGATGTTATGCCGAATATTTGGTACTTCCATGGAATGGGACACAATTCCCATATGTGTGGTGATGATTATTACTTGAGATGAAATTCCCACTCTTGTAGTGAGGCCCAAGGATAAGGATGCTTTTCCATCCTGGGATATTTCCCATGACCTGGGATGTTATTCCCACTTATAATGTTATCATCGGGACGTTATGCCCACTTAATGGTAATATTTCGGCCAGGGTCGGGCCTACCCTCCAAAAAAGCATGTCGCGAACCACTATTAGGGCCATATCAACCAAGCCCAAACAACCCCATGAGGTGGTCAAAGCCCGACCATGGGGCGGCCCAAACCATCAAGTCGGGCTGAGATTTTTGGGTCAGGCCATGGGTAGGCCCTCATAGGCTTTTATTATTTTCAGAATAATATATTTAATGAGTTGTCTATATATATACGCACTCGTTTTTTGTTCATTTAATAATTCTTATAAGAATTATTAATGGTATTAATAGAATTTTCAAATAAAATTCAACGTTTTCTAAAGCATTTTTTGAAATGTTTTTTATTTTTTTTGTAAACTCTTTTTAAAATATTTATTTAAATATTTTTTAAGTGTATTTATGCATTTTTAAATAGTATTATTATATGAAAAACATTTTTTTTGAAAACGTTTGTTCTAACATTTTTAAACGTTTTCATACATTTTTTAAAACATTTTTAAAAACCATTTTTTAATTTATTTTATTTTAAAAATGTTTTTCAATGTTAAAATGCTTATTTTTTTATTAACATTTTACAGTTGAAAAGTATTTCATTTAATTCTCAATAAATTTAGATGTTTAAAAATGTTCACTTAATGAGTTTTACAAGAACCCTCAACCTCAACATCACATTACAATTATAATTAAAATATATATTCAAATTTTATAAAAATCTAAATTATAAATCAATTCATAAAATAATTGATGGTTAAATAATTTATTTGAAAATGTTTGATGAAAAAATTGATTCTACTGTGACTGCCTTATATAAATAAATATCAATCACTATAAGAAATAACATTCATATTAATAATAAATCATAAAATAAATAATTTCAAGTTATTTTAAATATATAATTCAATGAACAATTATTAAAAAATTTAATATTTAATTTGAGAAATTTTTTTCTAAAATAAACAATATGAAATGGGTGTGCATGACATGCATTGAAGTTGGGTGGGGTGGGGGATATCTTGTTTTCGATATTATTAATAGATAGGGGGATATATATATATATATATGCAAGCACACCCTTGGAAACTTATGGTAAGGGGTTTGAGTCTCCCAAACAGCAGTTTCCTAGTTATTTTTCTAATGTGGGTGGAATTTTATGGGTCAATCTTCATACGGGCCAACAGGTGGGATGACCGACCTGACCCAATGAATCATGGGCCCGAGCCCTGCCCGACCTGATTCAGGCATAGTCCAGTTAGGCTACTCTGTCTTTTTGGTTGGTCCAGTTTGGATTTCAGACTACCGGTCCAAAATTTCATGCTTATGCCCACTTATGGTTTGATTCCACTGGGATGTTATGCCCACTGAGGTGACATTGTTATATGAAAGTATTTCCCATGTATTAAATATTATGTTATGATAGCAGTTATAACCATTAATGACTAGTTATGACATTGGACATGATTGTAAACTGACATCCCATATTGTAACTAGGAAGACGCTATGTCGACCACAGATATTATGTGTGATACGATCAAACAACCCCGACACTGGTAGATGAAATAATGGTCACACACAGAGTGTATTTTACATCCCCCTCAGACATGATGGTTATTACTATTATTGATGTTTATTATTTATTCATGAGTATATCACATTGTTCATAAAATTTAATTTACTAGATTTGATTAGGAACACTATTAGTTATGACTTACTAAGTTGTACTCACACTCTACACAAGCATCATGATGTGCTTGCATAATTCAGGGTTTGGGATGAAAATAAGGGTAAGGCTCTTGGAGTAGATGGTAAAGACAGTGTTTCATGACCAAGGAGATGCTATGTTGATCCAAGGATATGAAGTGTGATGTTTTCAAACAGCCTAACACTAGTTGAAGCAATTATGGTGGCTCACCATGGGGCTTGTGCAACACCCTCAAACATGACAACTATTATAATTGATAATGTTTATTATTTATTCATGAGCATATCACATTTTTCATATAATTGCATTTACAAAAATTGATTAGGGACAATATTAGTGGGGGTATACTGAGTTATACTCACACTCTACGTGTTCATCATGATTCACATAAAAATTTCATAGTATAAGATGCAAGGGAATGGCTGATGTGGTAGATGGTAAAGCTAGAGTTTCATGATTTGAGTTTGAAGCAGGACCGCGCAGTGAATCAGTTCCAGTTTTGTAGTTGTCTTCATATTTTTGTATTTTTGGACCATGTTGTATTTGATTAGCTCACAAGATTTCATGATTAATTTTTTATAATTTGTGTGGCATTACACTAGCTCATTTGGATATAGCATGGGGCATGTTTTTTTCTCTCACGATTGGCTCGTAACAATAATGTCAATTTATGTTGTCTATTGTGATGATAGTTTATTATTATTACTGTTGTTTTCATTAATCGTTATCTGATCCAGATGTTATACTCTCCAAAAAACACTTGTAGACATTTGCTACTAGACAAAAACCTCTAACGTACAAGAATACATGAATAAATTTATGTAACTCTGTGGATTTGGTCACCATTATGGTATTCTAGGCTAGGATGTTAAAATCACTTTGGCTTTGACAACCACACCACATACTATCGTTGTGGCCCAATGGCCATCTGGGTTTGTTGCAGGCCATGTTTCGTCAGATACATGCCCCGTAGGACAATTATACATGGTATCTCATTACTATTTCACTATGTAACCAAGTTGTTTGTTGCAAATGGTTATATATTCTTAATGATAATTCATATGGATCTCTTAATCGCCACAAAATTGACTCATTTCTAAGGAGTATGCCCAAATTTATTGAAATGATTATTTTGATACCTTCACTGCAGTAGCCAAAATAGCCTTTATTCATTTATTGATTTATTTTGCAGTTTGTCATCATTTGCATCGCATCATTTGGATGTTAAAAACGTCTTCCTTCATGGATTTTTGAATGTCTCTATGGAGAAAATTCTGAGGTTTTTTTCTCGGGGGGGGGGGGGGAGGGGGGGGTGTCCTCAATGGTATTTCATATTAGAAGATCTTTATATGGACATAAAAAACCCCTTCATGCATTCTTTGTCCTTTTTTGTCTAGTTATGATTGGTTTTGAACATTCTCAAGTTTATAAGATCCATTGGTTTGTTATCACCAGTATTTTTCTAAAAGCATTTTTCATGTTGTTTATGGGTATAATATTGGAATTACAGCCAGTGATTCAGCAGTAACTAATCAGAATATGTTTACTCTTGACCACAACATTAAGAAGTAGTTGGGATCTCATTTTATGGAAATTGAGGTCTCTTGACACTCAAAAGTGACTATATCATCTCAATTGAGGTATTATTTGGTTGGCTTTAGGAGACAAGATTGTCTCCTGTTAGCACTATTGATACACCTCTCGAGCCAGGTGGGAGATCCCTTCAAGCAGAGTTTTGGTTTTATTCCATAACCATTAGGTATCATCGACTTGTTAGTAAACTAATCTATCTCACCATGACTTTACCAGACATTGTTTATACTGTGAGAGAGGAAAATCAACTCATGGATTATCCCCATGAAATCTCTTTTTATATCTATATATTCATGTGGTTTTATATGTGAATTCATTGAATATTAATTGATTAATGATGTGTTCCATGAATGATATTGGTGTATTATATATTCTTATATAGAACCATAATTTGATGAAATATGAAGGAAAACGTGGAAATTGAGGAACATAAAAGAACTTCGCACTGTGATGGAAAATGAAAAAGAAGTTCAGGTCAATGATTGATGCTAAAAAACAATGGAGGTTCCAGAGGCACAAAACTGAAGAAGTAAGACGAAATAGAGGTTCAAACACTAGAATATGAAGATACATGTCCTATACAATATACACATAGTGTGAATGTATAAGTCATGACACATTTCATAATGACCCGGATAAATTTTCATGGCATGAAGAATGCCATAAAGCTTTATCCAGAATATTGCATGTCGTGTATTCATTACATGACGTGTAAATGTCAAACCCGATAGGAAAAACCTTGATTTCTAGTATATCTTTGATAGAGATTTTAATTTGAGGACTTATAATGGCCATTAAATAGAGTATTTGACATGGGGGAAACCATGGATGACTTCCATGCATATATAGATGGGATAAAACCGTGATAAAAGTCATTCCATTTACATGTTTGAGGTGTGTCCATCGAGAGATTGTCGTAGGGTTCCGACCCACTGTACATCGTAGTTAGGTTTTATTTATACTTTATTTTTTCATATTTTTCTCTAATCATTGGATGTTTTACAGTTTTATTCTGTTCTCTTTTATTTATTGATTTTCTTTCTCATTTTTTGATTCTTTGTTCAAGATAGTTTTTAATCGATTTTCCATTGTTACAATTGTGGATTGTTGTGTTTTGAATCATTTAATCATTATGTCAAGTGTACCATTTGTTTCTATGTCAAGAATGCCATTTGTTTCTCTACCTTTATGATTCATCACAATAACATTTACATGAGTGCGATAAAAAATATCTTGTACAGTTACTTGAAAGGTTATACTAGCAATTGATAAATCATTGTTTTGAGATTTATTTTTTCTTTTCTGTTTTAGGTTTTCCTAATTGCGTGTTTGAAATAAATGTTGTGTACAACAATGGATTAATGAGCTCTAATGGGATGTCATAAATACTTGACTCAGTGTTTGTCTAAAAACCATACGCATCATTTGTTGAAAATAAGAATAAAAAAGAAAAAAGGGGGCACAAATATCTTTTTTAGAACAGCTGATTCTCTCAGAAGTGGGAACTACTCTATTTGAAATTCCTTATATGATTGAAAACATACATGTTATTTTTTAATGTCATAGTATAAATGTCATAGTAACAATAAGTAGGGATAAACAAATTCCACATTACATATTCAAATACAAGAAAATCAAAATGGAAAAAATATAAAAAACAAGAAGCTGATCAATAAACATTAAATAAAACATTGTGCACTTGCAGATTAAGAAAATGTTAAAGATGACTGCAAAGCCTTGATAAATCCATGAAGCTACTCCATACAATTTTATGGAGATAATTTCAAATTACACCTGCAATCTAGTACAGACAGTCCATGTGTCCAATCCTGATTCTCCAAATGATGAGTGAGGCCCACTTCCATACCATCAGTATTATCAAAATTATTGTTCATATCTTTGCTCAAATGAGTTTTATGTGATAAAGGAAAGTTCTATAATAATGTCCCATAAATAAATCACACAAACACAACAGCTGATAATGGGAGCAGAAACATTAAAGATTCAAAACTCATATGTTACATGGAATGTATCCTTCATTAGAATATCACTCAAGAGAATCTGATCTTCTTGTACCATTTTCATGATAGTTGAGAAATAGATAGAACATGGAAATTATTATGCCCATTATCAAACTCAAAAAAATATTATAAAAAAACATGACAACATTAAAAAGGAAAAATTATCATTTCATTACATTACATCAAAAATGAAATTATTAATTTTGATTTAGGAAGAATTTTTAGACTTCCATTATAAGGGAGTTTGTGTGCAAGGATTTGGGCTAGGGTGACACTGAAGAGAAAATATCATGTTAGTAAACTAGATCATATTTACACAAATTTCCAAAGCACAACCTGAAAAAGTCCTCAATCTCCAACATGATGGAACTAGTAATCTCAAAAACTATCCTAATATTCAATTATGTGTATCTCAAAATGATGAGAAAGAGGATGGAGATGCAAAGTGGTATTCACGCTGATTACCTGAACGGAATCACCCCTGTTATCGTAAATCGCAATTGGAACTATAAAGGTACTAAAATAATAGATCCATTTCACACTGAGACTGGCAGTGGCACCAGAGAACACTATGACTACACTAGTATCTCCAGGATTCACATGTGAAAAAGACACATCGACCTATTGGATCCTAATGTTTGAAATAATGATATGTGCTTTACCCACCAATGGATTTTTCAAGGAACCCACAACTTAGGGAACATCGAGGGGAGTTAGGGCTGAGAAAACCTATCTATTGGGACTATAAATGATTGTCCTATAGGTGCAGCGATAGTTAGGGGATAAAATTAATGTGAAAAATGCAGAAATAAAAGGGAAACCTGATGTAACGTGGAAAAACCCCCTAAATGGAAGGGCTAAAACCATAGGAAAATAGAAGGATCACTATGGGGTAAAAGTGGGTACACACTCCCTCACTTATTACAAAGAGAAAACACTTGTAAAACTATATCATGAATAATATGGGGCAAACGCCTCACTAAATACTGCATAAAAAAATTGGTGATGATAAATCAGATGAAGTTTATGATGGGATGATCTTTGGAAGAGGGGGGATAATTTTGTAAACATCCTACCCCTTCCTGGTTCCTTCTCTTGCTGAATGATTTAGTGGGGGTTGGCACCCACCATCATCCTAGCCCGCCTGCCATGCCTGCCTTTTTGAAAAATTGGGGGGGGGGGTGACTAATGAAGAATCATTGGCGAAAACATCTCCCACCTGGAGATTGATTGAGACCAATCACAACTCCACACATTCTTTCTATATGTTAAACCATGCTGTTAATTATCTGCAAGGCCGCTCAAGGATCTTCACCATCTAAACTTATTACATTTAATCGCATTCGTTTGGAAATATGATATATTTTCTTTAGTATGAATTTTATTCATATCCACACTTTCTTTCTCCACCACATATTAGTGAAAATGATATTGTACCCAATGTGCTTCATCCTGGAATGAAATGGTGGATTCTTTGCAATGTGCAGGGCACTCTGACTGTCACAAAATAATGGAATCTGCATTTGTCTGTGCCCGAGCTTCTCCAACATCATTCTCACCCAAATTTCCTCTTTTCAAGCTTGTGTAGCTACCATGTATTCCAAATCTATAATGGATAAAGCCAATATAGACTATAACAATGAAATCCTTCTCACAGCTCGTCCTACAAGAGTAAACACATTACCAGTAGTGGATTTATTCTTGTTAGAATCACCTAAAAAAAATAATTCAATATAGCTTCTGATAGCGTAATCCAATCCTTCGGAACATAATGCATCATTTGACGTCTCCTTGTTGGGTCTTAGGATCCTCATCACAATGCTCCAATGCTTCTGTCCTTTATTATCTATGTACCGACTAACTGCTCCCACTTCATGTGGAATGTCTGGTCTAGTACAAACCATACTAAACATTAGAATACCCACATCTGATGTATACGGTACTCAATACATTCCCATCCTCTCTACTTCACTACTAGGACTCATAGTGGAGGATAACCAGAAATTAACATGAAGAGGGCTAGGGATTGGCTTACAGTCTTTCATGTTGAAGTGTTTCAAGAATCTCTGTAAGTAACTCTTTTTTGACAGAAAAATCATACCACTATATTGGTGTCGGTAAATATTTATCCCAAAAATCATTATTACTGGTCCCAATCCCTTCATATCAAACTCTCTTGCCCACTGTGCCTTCGTCTTCGGGATTTGATCATTGGTGGGGCCTGTAACCCACATGTCATCCACATACAACAGAAGAATGATGAAATCATTACCATCTGAACCCCTAAAATATTCACAAGGATCTGAATGAAGTCTGTTGTATGTAAGGTTCATGATATAGGAATTTAATACCTTATACCAACACCTCGGTGCCTATTTTAGTTTGTACAATGAATTGTTCAACCTGTAAACAATGTTCCTTTTGTCTACTTCAGAAAACCATTTCTAGTTGGAGCATATAGATCTTTTCATCAAGATCACCATGGAGAAAAGTAGTCTTCACATCTTGCAACTCTAGATGTAAACTGTATGTTTCACACATCGCCGGAACTAACAAAATATTCATCAATATAACAATAGGAGAAACTATTACATTGAAATTAATACCTTCCTTCTGAGAAAATATTTTGACCACCAATATTGCACGATATCATTCCACCTGTCCAATTCTATCCTGTTTGATCTTATAGACCCATTTGTTTCCAATAATAGTCATTCCATGAGGTAATGGAACAAGATCCAAAGTCTTGTTCCGGTGCTGAGCTTTGAGTTCCTCTTGCATTTCCACCATCCATGAGGATACATCTGGACTGTATGTGGCCTCCAAAAAATAATAGGGCTCTCTATCCTCTATTAATAAAAAATACAAAATATTGCTCTCAGTGACATAGTTTGAGTTCCATACTATTTATCTTTTCACCCATGTTGACTTTCATGGACTAGAATCAACCAATACTTGATCATAATTATCTGGTAATGCTTCAAAGGATACTAATTATTCCTTGTATTTTCCCTCTACTTAAACTATTGTAGTCTTTGTATTCTCATTCTTTATGTCTTGATATGTTTTCATTTTCACCTTATCTTCAACAGAAATGACATCTCTGCTGATGATAAATTTGTTGGAAGTGGGGTCCTACAAATGATACCCCTTCACACCATCTTCATTCCACAAGAAGATACATTTCCTAGATATTGAATACAACTTTGATCATTCCTGGTCATTAAACAATGCATATACAAGACTTTCAAAAGTATGTAATCGAGAATAGTCAGCAGGTTTACCAGTCCACATCTCCATCGATGTCTTTAGCTCAATCGCCATTGAAGGTGATTAGTTGATCACATAAGAGGCTATATTCACTACTTTTTCCCAAAATTATTATGCAATTTCAATAGTCTTCAACATTACAATTGTCTTATCCAACATGGTTCTCTCCATCTGCTCTACCACCCCATTCTGCTGAGGAGCATACACCACTATGAACTGTCTCTTTATTCCTTCTTGTTAACGGAAAAGTATCAAATTACTCTCTTGTATTTTCTCCACCATTTTAAGTCCTCATACGGTAGATCTTCATTGCAGAGTCAAGATCCTTCTGCGCTATGATTATTTTAAAGACATCAAAAATATTTTCCCTCCTCTTAAAAGGGTACACCCAACATCTCCTGGTATAACCATGAATGACAGATACAATGTACCTTGCTCCTACCCGGGATATAACTGGTGCATTCTCAAAGTCAAAATCAATCAACTGTAAGACCTCCTGACTTCATGATATTTACATCCCGACAATTATCCAATGTTGCATACTCAAAACACAATGCTCACAAAATGTTAAGGATACATTTCTAAGACAAGGAAACAACTTCTGATCTGAAAAAATCTTCATTCCTCATTCTGACATATGGCCAAGATTAAGATTCTATAATGTAGTCAACACTTCCATTGAGGTAGTTGATGCAAAAACCATCTCCGCCTCCTTGTACGTTTCACCCATAAACACGTACAGGTTCTTCGAGATCATCGATTCCTTCAATACCACAAGCGCACCCTTCACGATACTCATCACTCCATTTTTAGTGCATGTATTGAATCTAATGTCATCAGATTGTCCCAAATACAATATGTTTTTCTTCAGGCCCTTCACATGACATACACCTTGTATAGTTCAAATAATATTGTCGTGCCTCTTTAATTTGATCATACTAACTCCATCGATCGTTAGGTTTTGATCGTTCCCCATGTACACAAGTCCTTCTGGGATGGTTTCATATAGGTCAACCCATTCATGTGAAGACGTCGGGTTCCATTTTGCTCCGGTGTTGATAACCCATGCGTCTTTGAGATGTTTCCTACGTCTAGCAGTCATCACCGCTTCACTGAATAGCATATCTCCACTTCTAAAATTACTTGGCACATTCCCCTAAGAGTTATTTTCACCATTATTATTTTTCAATCAGTCCTTATGGAAGTTCCCCTTCTTTCCCCAATTGAAACATGATACATTATTCCTCTTACTCCATGATTTAGACATGCCATGATTTTGACTCCCACTGGAACCACAATCCATCATTCTTCCTCCCTCAATTGACAGAGCCACTACATGGTGTGATGTTGTCTATCTGTCCTTATTGTTTTTGCACCGACTTTCTTCTTCAAGAAACACATCTACAACATGGTTAAAGAGTAGAATATTAATTAGGATTTTTATGGTGAGGATGATGATGAGTTGTTCATACGAATATAGAAAAATATAGAGTAGAATTTTTGCACGTTTAGTATCCCCAAATATATAGACCAACATTGTGAGCTGTGCGAACAAGATATTAAGGTTGTTGATGTGGCCAGTTAACGATGATGTCACAACCATATGATGATTTTTCAATATTCACATCAGAAAAAACAAAATTTGTGCAGTGACTTGGCCTCGTAAAACATCATCAGAGTATCCCATATTTCATTTGACATCTTTTTCTACGCAATTCTCAATGACACCTCATCTACCAAATCCAAATAGATTTTGGAAACATCATTTTCTTACATATCATTCTATTTCTCCTCTGACACACCATCTAGTTTTTCACCATTTTCCAGTAGGCAATTATCCTTCCATAACACTACATGTATCTTCATTTTCCACATAGAATAATAATTCCCGTTGAATTTTTCGATTTTGAATATTGCCACCATCTGGACTCGCCATATTTCTAGAACCATCTTCCATTTCACAAAGATACATTTAATAATCTCAAAAAAAATATTCTGATGTGAAAGATCAACCAGAGTCGCAATAATAGACAATACAAAAATAAATGAAAAATATTAATATCCGAAAATGTGAATAGCACTGGGCCAGAACCTCGCCTCTGATACCAATTGTTGGGATCATAAATGATTGGACCACCGGTGCAACGATAATTACAGGATAAAAATAAAGATAAAAATGAGGAAATAAAAGGGACAACAGATGTAATGTGAAAAAACACCAAATGGAAGGGGTAAAAAACAATGGTAAAATAGAAGGATAACTTTAGGGTAAAAGTGTGAACCCATTCCCTCACGTATTACAAAGAGAAAACACTCATAAAACATTCACTTGAATATTGCGGGGAAACTTCCCCACTAAATATTGATTGAAAAGACTGGTGATGAGAAACTGGACGAAGGTGATGATGGGATGATCTTTAGATAAGGGGAGATCCTCCTTTTATAGGCCTCCTCACCCCTTCCTGATGACTTCTACAATTGAATGATTTGGTGGGGGTTGGCCACCAACCATCTATATAGCCCACTGCCACACCTTCCCCCTTTGACAAATTAGGGAAGCATCACTAGCATGTGTAGAAACTTCCACCTACACTATCCATTATAAAATCCAAGAAAAAAACTAGACCCTTGTCATATATGAAAGACGATAATAATGATTCTTCAACGACGTGAAAATCTTCACTTGGAAGAAAGAGTAAAAGGGTCAATAGACATAAAAAATATGCCGGTGAGATCAAAGAGTAAATAATGATTCCCAAAAATTTTCCCTTGGGTTAATTCTGACTCCATTGGCTTGCAATTATTCCCTCATTTTTTTGGAGGCCTCGATATCGCTAGATAAAGGTGTGGAGTTCATGCTTGAGAGTAACAACCGTCAATTATTGGGATATGCATATGTAAATAGATGATAGGATGATGGACTTCTGTGTGTCCAGTGGGCATGAGACCATCGATAGATATGCTCAGATTGGATTTTACCAAATATTTTTAGTTTTCAAACTTTCTAACCAGTTCATACATTTCATTGACAAATTTCAAGTCATATGATATTTGTAATGGCCATTTGAAGGGGGTTTCAAGGAGTTTTTTTAAAAATTTATTTTTTATGATTATGTTTATAATTATAACAGAAATGTCATCTCTATTAAAAAATTCCACATTTAATTTCCACTATTAATTTCAACTATGAATTTTCATTAGAAAATTTTTCTAGTATTTTTCATTGTAAATTCCAAAAAATAATTACATTACAAAATATCTACTGTAAATTCCCATTATGAATTCATAATTAGAATTATCATTTGAAATTTTTATTTGTTTCAAAAGAAATGGTTTATGATTTTAAATTGATTTAAAATTGAAATTTCATATGATATTATGCTATTGATATTTATAAGTAAATTGAATTGAAAATTTTCACTTGAGGTTTCAACTGGAAATTGTCAATATGAATTCTCAAGGAGAATTTTCATGCACTAGAAATTTCTAATTGATTAAAAGGACCTGCAGATAATTCCACATGTAATTTTCGTTTCAAATTTCCACTATAAACTTCCATAGATAATTATCATATAACATCCCTACTAAATATTCTCACTATGAATTTGTAGTTTTTATTCCAACATGATATTTTAAAATGATTTAAAAGAAATGATTTGTGATTTATAATTGATTTAAACTATAATTGTCATCTTGTATTTTGCTGTATGAATTTAAAATTGAATCAATGTGAAAATTTCCACATTTAGTTTCCATTAGGACATTCCACTTGAAATTTATAATGATAATTTATAATTGATTCGAAATAAATCATCTCATCCAAAATAATTTATAAACAAAGGTAATACGAAAAAATGTGCACATAAATTGTACAGGTCAAAACAAACATGATTGGGTTGAATCTGGAAAATGTACACAATTCAAAACACGTAAATTCAATATATTTGAATACTACATAGTATTTTTATAACTAGTGCATGAGGGAGAATAACAGTGCTAAAATTAAAAAATTAAAAAACAAAAATTTTCATCGATAGTGATGATGTTCCAAATTCAGAAGATAACACATCATCTGATAGAATTTATAAACAAAGCACTGAATGAAGACCAAACATGGAGATTATTTTCTAATCAGAGTCCTAATCCTATTAATTTGATGCTTCTTACAGAGATATTGTTGGTTTTAGTGTACAAAATCATTATGTTAACAGACATAAAAATGATAAATGATTAGTAACATCATTATTGCATAAATTTAGTAAAGATCAATTGCAAAGATTAGATAAATGTGATATAAATGTCTAAAATCCACATGTCGAAACAAGGACTAATTTTCCAAATTGAATGGGAGTTTTCTACATAATTAATAAAGGGTATGAGTGTAGGAAACATGTTGAGGAGAATAACCATGATTTACATTATCCTAAGACCCTACATTTGAAGAGGTCACAATGATGAATTAGTGATTCACAAGGTGTCAAGTTGGATGTAATTGATAAAGCTATTCATAAGCCCGATGATTCATTTTTACTTATACTAGCTATTACAGGTGCACCTGTGAGTCTTGGATATAAACGAGTGGACCGACGGATTTTTTTGATGTCCAAAATACAGAGAGAGTAGAATCTAAATGATGTTGGTGGAATGTTACAATACCTAGATAAACAATCAAGGGATACCACACCACTCTTATACTCAGTGCAACATGGCATGTGCGGTCCTATAAGAACTGTTTTTTGGGTTGATAACAAAATGAACGTGGATTATGTGAAATTTAGAGACGTCGTCATGTTTAACAATACCTTCAACACAAACAAAGTGTGTAGGCCTTTTGGAGTGTTTTTAGGCATAAACCATTATAAAGATATTTTAATTTTCGGTTTAAAATTGTTATATGATGATACAAAGCACCAATTTAGTTTGTTATTTAGTAGATTCCTTGATTTTCATGATGGGATGAATCTTGAGATAATTTTAACAGATATGGAAGAATCTATGTCTACAGTCACATCATTAGCCCTACTTAAAATAGGACATGACATCTACACATGGAACATAATGAAAAATGAAATTAAACAATCATAACCAAAAATTAAATATGAGTTTAAATTATTGGGAAAATTTAATAAATTCTTGTATGGGGTTGAAGAGGGTTTAAAATTTGATGCATTATGGAAACAAATCCAATAAGAGTGTGGTAATAAAAATTCGACATGGTTAGAAGAAATTTATAAAGTTTGAGCAAAATGGTATAATTAATTTATAAAGACTATGTAGACATTAGGAATTGGAATCACACCATTATGTGGGTGTTTTAAGGGTGTATTAAAGGATTACATGAATCGTAAGATTAGTGTATTTGAATTCTTCAAAAAGATTGAGCATTTTTAAGAGGAGAATTATTATCGAAAAATGTAGGCCTAATTTGATAGAAGGGAAAATATCTCACATAATCATTTTTCATATCATCTGATCATGGTTCATGAAAATAATTTGTACACGCGCAAAATATTCAATCTTTTTCATCATAAAAACCGACTATGTGGTGTTTGTTTCATTAATGCATATAATGAAATGGTTTCCCCCAAAATGGCTATTGTCGGAATGAAAGGTTCCTTAAATGAGTTTTCTATTGTAGTGCACCAATATTAACCTATTATAATTTGTTGTACCTACATGATATTTGAGATTTATGGGTATTTGTGAGGTCATGAACTCAAATTGTTAATGAGGTTGGAAGTGCAATTCTTTCCAGAGTTATATATACATAAGAGATGACAATAATTTTTTTTGGTATCGACATTGTAGATATGAAATTTAATCATTTTGAAGAGAATTCGGTAGAATGAGAATCTTAATGTTACCAATTGGTGGCACAAATGAAAATAAAGCTTGTAATAGTATTCTGTGTGTTTAAGTAAGGATATATGATTGGAATATAAAATCTGAAAAATTATTACGGGAATGGCATGAATCTAGAAATAATGTACCATAAAAATGCATTCAAGAAGAGTTTATCATGAAACATAGACAATGATAAATGATAACATTCAAGAGTAATGATAAAAGGAAATATTGTGACCAGTTCAATAGTTTTCTAGAGAAGGGAAAAACACATAAAGACCTGGATAAATATTGGAAATCAAGAGACTGCAAAACCTATATACACTTGTTATTTTATGCTTATGTTAATGGACTTATGATTTTTGTGATATCATGGATAAATAATGTTAGAATGTATGAAGAAAAAATTTTATATAAAATTGTTGAGATAGATTCTGGAAGTGGCTAATTTGAAAAAAAAATTCAAAAGCATACACTTCCAATCCAAATGACAATAAAAGTTCTTGGACTGGCATGTCAATGGAAACATTCTGAAATTCAGTCTATCTATGAATTCTACTCCATATGTCATCACAATATCTAACTATTTATGAGAAATAGTTTTTATAAATAATGATGTGTGTATCTGTAGTAAATGATTTATACAATTGGTTACTTTATGATTATGTCTATAATGACAACCTAAATTATATTTTTGGAATGCACTATTTATTAATAGTGATTAAAAGTGTTGGAAATTACAATTTATTTCATATGAATTTAAAAATGAAATTTTTATTACGATTCAACCACCACAACCTTCCCATTGTTATTTACATTGGGAATTTACAATATTTTTGTATTGACACTTTCAATTTTTAGTGGCATGTTTCAGTGGGGGAAATTTCCATTAGAAATTTTCATTGAATCATTGTCAAAATTTCCACACAGAGTTTACAATGGGAGTGTACACTAGAAATTTCCAATGGAAATTTTTATGGACTTAAAGTTTCCAATTGATTCCAAGAACTGACAATTGAGACTACAATGTCAAATTACAGTCTAAAATTTATCATATAGTCACAAATTAAATCAGTATCAACTGGATCAAAATGTATATCCAGATCACCAATTAACCATTTTCACCCCAATCTAACACCCACCTAAATGATCTAAATGAATGTTGAAATTTTCACTCATTATTTATAGTGGGAGTTTCTACTAGAAATTTCCAATGAGAATTTCTATGCAATGAAGGATTAAAATTAATTCCATGAACTGAAATTGGATACTACAATTTCATATTACAATTTAATGACTATCATAGAGTCATAGAATAAATCAATATCATCTTTATCAAAATGTTAATCTATATAAAAAATAACCATTTCCACCCCCTATCTACCACCCACATAAATGATCTAAATAAATGTAGAAAATCCCACTCATACTTTATAGTGGATGTTTACATAAGATATTTCCAATGGGAACTACCTGTGAGAATTTCCTATGCACTATATGTATCCAATTGATTCCATGAACTTATAATGGAGACCAAAAAGTCAAATTAAAGTCTAATAGTTATCAAAGAGTCAAATATTTCATACATATCTGCATTATCAAAATGAACTTCACGTAATGAATTTTATCACAACCTATCCACCACCCACCCAAATGATCTACATTAATGTGGTAATATCCACACATAGTTTACAATTGGAGTTTCAACTAGAAATTTCCATTGGAAATTCCCAATGAAAATTTCTATGCACTAGATGTTTTTAAATGATTCAAATAACTGATAGTGGAGACTTAAAATTCAAATAATAGTATACCAACTATAATACAATCCCAAATATCATCCATATGTTCTTCCATATAGAAAAATATTTGTTTTCGCCCCACAATCTCCCAAAAACACAAATCATCACAACAAATAATATTAAATATGTTTGTGAACCGACATCCGAATTTTAGTTTTGGTGAATCACAGATATAACTATCACAAACATTTATTGTAGCAACTAAATAATTCATACTCAGAACATGAATATCTTATGTTTTCATTACTGTATACTTTAGAAAATAATGAACCATAGACAATCATCAGTCACCGAATTTCTTTCATTCAAACGATCTGGCACTACAACTCATGTTGCCAAACATTCAATTGCATAACAAATGATGACACCACAATCCAAATAGGAATCCCCATGTTGTGATGTATTATTAATTTCCATATCCAATTTACAATGCTTCACATTTTCTGGGATATTACGGTTGTACACGTCTTCAAAATATGATTTTGTAAGATAAACAATGTGCAATCCATATTTCAATGTTTTGAAAATTGTATTCTAAAATGTATAACTTATTATGACTCTAACTACATCATTAATAAATGAGTTTCTATATTCCTATAATATTTTTGATGAAGTTATAATATCTAAAAACCCTTATTTCATATCCATGAGTATCAAAGTCCAATCGATGTTGTCCTTGTTTTTTGGATAGAATAAAAATGCAGTACTCCTCATGCTGACAACTGTTTCCCAATTAAAAAATATTTCCCCAATTTTGTCATTTTATGAATACATAACTCCCAAAAAGACAATAATAAAATCATATATAACAACATACCCATATTTATCATTTAACATGCACTGAAGTAATAAAAACAGAGGAAAAATATGATCATTCATTACGTAAAAAATGAACTTTAGTCTTACTCTAATAGTGTTGGGTATGAAGAAATAACTTTTCATTTTAGCAATGCCAACCATACTGTGTAGCCAAAATCATTCATAAATTATCATTTTATATTCATATATGACATTCCCTAAAAATTGAACATAATAAAAGATAAAATTAATACTATTTAAGAAAACTAATATAACACATATTGTGCTGGGTGTGCACGTCTTGTTTAACAAATCAATAATGGTCTTCATATTGATCTGATATGATTTCTTAGTAGATTCCGAGACTACACTATTTTTGTCATAGTAGGTCATATGTATTATAAGTACTGGGTAAAATATATTACAATAAATTATAGCAACATAAATTCAGTAACATTATCTATCCCTATAATCATCAAGTAGTATTTTCATCACCCTTGTATCATGTTTTATCACTATAGTCTGCTGCTTCACCCACCTAAGAATTAGCTTGGATAACTTTTGGGGAATTGAATGTCTATTATTCAAATACACAATAAGATATATATATATATATATAATGATATTGTTTATTTTGTTTCCTCTATCAACTCTTCACACCTATAATCAATGTAATTTGTTTCTTTGGGATAAAAGAGACTGTATTGGATTATGAGGACAATTTGGTTCTTCTGTACTTAATTCATCATTTACGTCTTCCTCTACCTAGATTAACTCTATATTACTAGTTTTCCTCTTGTCATTTCCATTAATTTCAGGCGTGTTTCCCTTGATAAAAGAGACTGATGTTGTATTTTTTTTGAACTTCTTGAATCCCAATATCATCTAAAACACTACCTTTCTATTCATGTGAAACAAAATTCATGTCTTCATTCTCCTTGATCTCTAGTATTTCTCTAAAAGAATAATGTTTATAGTGTTTAATTTTAATTCGGACTATATCCTATTGAACTTTTTATTAATATTGACATTCCCCATATATCAGCACACATTCCCTTCATTTGAATGTACTGTTTCCTGTCCTCTGATAAAAATTGGAGTTTTTTTCATCAACAACTTAATGAATGTGATGTTTTACCTCAGAAGGACTTAATCGTATCCTGTATCTATGTCTCGGTGTGCTTAATGTTTATATATAATAGTGGAAACCTAATATAAAACATTGGAAATTAATTTGAAAATAAAGGACTGTTCAGAAACATATTAGAGTAATTGTTCCTTTGTAGTTTCTTATAGAGCAACATCAACATAGTGAAAACTCCACCAAATAAATAATGGCTCACCAAAACTTTTTAATTGAACAATAATATAATTATTAGCATACAAATACTATAGTAGGTAATATTATTATGAATTTATCAAATGACATAGAAAAAATAAAAATTGTTAAAAAAGGTTAAGGCCATCTAATAAACTGATAACAAAATATACAACTTTTAATGGATTCGTGTGATTTTTCTCATCGATGTAATCAGATGGTCTTAATAACCAGTATCCCAAGAATAACTCTTCACATTTTAGATGTATTCAAGACAAGTGATAAAATTTCCACCCATATATGAACAATATATGGGGAAAAATGTCATTAATGCAAAAAAGTAAAAGTAGGTACGCCACGTCATAGAAAAATTTCTCTTCACTACCTTCAACAGTTTCAATAATGGACTTCTGTAACACACCATGTGATAATAGTTGAAAAATATGGAAAAAATGTATCCTAAATAGTGCTGAACTATTTGTCCATAATGTATAGGGAGATGAAAAAGGTATTCCACCATCATTAATGCCAAATATATTGAAGATGTCAGTAGCTATTAAATCTATTATCCTTCCTGCTATGTTAAAACATTTTTAAATAGAAATTTTAACTCTGTAGTAAAAAATAAAATTGAGCCATCCACTTTTTTAAAATCATCGAATGACACTGTGTTATCAAGAAACACATTAAATAACTACAAAAATGGAGTGCGTTGAAGAAAGTTGATGTGATTCATAGTAATATTTGGCCAAATCTCATGAAATATTTTCCACAACCCTTTCATTAAAGACCTGTAATGGTCAATATTTGATGCAGATCCTTCTTCAATCGAAAAAATAGCATCCCAAACAAACTAGCATCTTCTATTTGAATGATAACATAAGGAAAATAAGTAAAAATTTGAAACTCCTTATAGAAATTCCAACTATAAAAACGTCACATGACATTAAACTAGTAGTTTTAAATAAACTAACCATTAGAAGTTTCCTATGGAAATACCACTGGAAATTCCTAGTGGAAATTTCCACCAGAAATTAAAAATCAAAATCCCACTAGAAATTCCCATTGGGAAGTCCTAGGGGATATTTCCATTGGAATTACCTAGTAGAAATTACTAGTAGAAAGTATCACTAGAAATTCCCAGTGTATTTCAATTACAATTTCCAACTCTAAAACAACATATAAAATCCATTGAAAATTTACACTAAAAATTCTTAGTGGAAGTTCCCACTAAAATTTCCAATGGAAATTTTCGTTTAGTTAAAAAAATGATTTTATAATTAGAAATTATAATTTATTTAAAATTTTACATCGAGATTGACCTACGGAAATTCTTCTAGAAATTCGTAGTGTAGATTCATTGTGGAAATTTTAAATTAGTTCCAAAAAAATATTATTTATTTAGAAATTATAATTAAATTGAATTTTTTTTTTTCTGAGAATGGCCAGTGGAAATTCATTGTGGAAATCACACTGGAAATTCCCAGATGAAGTTTACAATGTAAATTTTTAATTGGTTCAAATCAATTGGTATATAGTTGGAAATTATATTTGAATTAATATGATAATTTTCACCAGAAATTTCCACTAGGATTTCTAATGGGAATTTCCACTGGGCATTATTGGTTGAAATTTCCCACTAATTATATAAATTTTAATATAATTAAAAATTATAATTTAATTCCACTAAGAATTTACAATGGTAATTTCTAGTGGGACTTTCCACATGGGATTTCCATTAAGAGTTTTCACTAAGAACTTTTCATGGGAATTGTTAGTGGAAATTTTCAAGAAAATATATATATTGTTCTATATTTGGAAATTATAATTAAATTCCACTTGGAATTTACACTGTGAATTTCCATTGGAACATTCCACTGGGACATTTCATTAGGATTTTCTAGTGGTAATTTCAACTTGGAATTTTTTAATTGGATTTCCATTGTAATTCTAAATGGGAAACTTTAAAAAATTGAATTATAAATTATTATGTAGTTGGAAATTTTAATTTAATTTTACTTTGAATTTCCACTGGGGATTACAATAGAATTTTACACATAGAATTTCCACTGTAAATTTCCACTATGAATTACTACTGGGACTTTTCATTGAGAATTTACACTCGTCACTCTTGATGGAATTTTTTAATTTATATGAAATAATGGTCCACTAGTTAGAATTTGTATATAAATTTATCTTGGTATTTCCACTGAGAATTTTCCTTGGGAAATTCCACTCAAATTTTTACTTGGAATAGACAATATGGAATTTACAGTGGGTTTTTCACCTCTGGAATTTCCAGTAGGGATTGAAAGTGGGGATCTATATTAGGAAATCTCTTCTATAAATTTATAGTGTTGAAATTGACATTTATAATGAATTGAAAAATAAAATTGAAAAATGGAAAATGAAAACCAATCAATTCAAAATTCAAAATTTATTTTAGGTAGTCATTTGAAAATTGTCAATAGAAATTTCTAGGTATAATCATTTTGAAATTTCCATGGGGATTCCAAGTGGAAATAAAAAATAAAAATTCCAAGTTATTATAAAATTTTATTTGGATGGCCTAGTTGAAATTTCCAATAGGAATGACCAGTGGGAAATTCCAACTAGAAATTCCCAATCTTAATCACCACGTCTAATTCCCAATAGCAATTATCAGTGAATATAAATTTACAATAGGAATAAATATACTAAATTTTCATTATAAATCCACAGTGGAAACTGTTAGATTAATTTTCAAATTGATTTCAACATATAATTTTAACTGAAAATTTCTAGATGGAATTCACACATTGAATCAATTTGTAATTACAAATATATTCTGTTGTATGAAATCCAAATTTCCAGTGGACGTTTCCAGTTATTTTTTTGGTTAAAATACCGATAAGAAATTCGTAGTGGAATTTCCCATCAAAAATTCTTCATGGAAACACCAAATATGTATTGTAAGAAACATTCTCACTGGAAAAAATGACACTGAAAATTTCTAGTTCCAAATCACTCTAGAAATGAAAACTAAAAATTTCTGATTTTTCAAACACTTGAAAAGGAAAATATTACCTTAAAAATTTATTAATTATGACCAATTGAAAGATAAAAATACAAACTACCAATTATTTACATCAATTTGAAAAAATCAGTGTTCAAAACTAATAGATAATTACCACTATAAATGGAAATTGATAGTGGTAAATTGATACTAAAAAATGGAAGTGGAATTTCACACTAAAAATCAATTGAATGATAGTAGAAATTTCAAATTTTAATTCATAGTGTAAATAAATTAAAATTTTTAATAAAATTTCCCATTCCTGTAAGTACTGTAAAAAAAATAGACTTAAAATAAAATTTTCAAGTTGAACATCCTAGTAGAAAACAACCAAATAATCACATTTAGAGTGTTCCAATAACCCACACACACAAATAGAAACTGTAAAGTTTTAATCTCACTATATCCATGTATCTAATAATTTATAAACAACCAAATATGATGATATCCCAGTCACTCTAATAATTTATAATTATATCATCAAAAATAAATCACATAAACCCACTTTTATATTTCATCATTTTCGGTAGATAACTAAGACTGAATCAGTCTGAGAACTGTCACAAAGGGCTAGGATGAAAGGATTTTTAAAGGTTTCATTGAGAGATTCAATGAGGGGTAAACTGAGAACCTCTCTGATTGGTTCACTAAAAGGTGGTCTAAGATATTCATTGACAGATTCTCTTAGGGGTTCAATAAGGGATTCGAAAAGGGTTTCACTGACGGATTCTCTGAAGGGATCACCGAGGGATTTTCCAAGGGTTGGGTGAAGGGTTGGCCGAGGGATTCGACCACCAATTTTTTTTTTGATTTTTTGACCAATTTAATTTTCAAACCCCATTACCAATTGAAGGGAAAAAAATTATTAGATTAGTGAAACCCATCCAATGGACAACCTAAGGGTTATTTTAAGTGGCCATCCTCAGATGATAATTTTTAGAAAAAACAATCCAACATATATATATATATATAGATATATATTATTGGAATCAATATGATACTGTCACTGCCACATTTAAAAAAGGTAATTCAGTGAAAGGATGAGGAATATGAATTCCATTTCCCATATTTTGATATATAACTTCCACCCAAAAAATTGCTTTTCAAATAATAAAAAATTGTATTTGGAGAAAATAATATTTAAATGAAAAAAATCACAAAAAATTATAAAATACCAATATATAGTATGTAATTTATTTTAAAAACGTTATAGTGATTTTTGTAATGAAACATAAATTTTAATTAAATATAACATCTATATAATATAGAAATTGTATAAACCAAAATTTGAAGTAATTATAATTTTTACAACATTTGATCTAAAAAGAATTTTATGTATAATATTATTCTTTGATCATATAATATTTAATCCTTGGTCACTTATACAATTTCAAAATTAACTCTCCAGTGGATTTATTATTTAAAACCACCTTTTCAAGACTGAGTATACTAGAAAATTTGTATACTATATGTTTATTATATGAATATTTGATATCTATTTTTATGAGTTTATCATATATTTAAGAATTAGATAGACGAAAATTTTAATATTAAAAGGGTGATTTTTTTTTAAAAGGAGAGGGAGATATATTTATATTTGTTTTTTAATTAATGTTTATTTGTACATGTGGTCCATATTGCACCTAAGTGGAACTTGACTAATGCACCACATTAATTTAGCTGGATGTTCTACATTAACGATTACATATAATCCCAATATTTTGGATTTTGTACGATGTAAGATCATAAAATATAGTGGTTGTATTGTAACTAGAGAGTGCATATTGTGGTGTAAATTTAGGGGCAGTTTTGGAATGTGGCTATGTTACGGTTCATGAGGGAATGTTGAGGTCATACGTAGTGGATGGATCAATGTATATTGATGGGTGACATGCATGCACATTCATGTGATGGTTGCTGAATTTCAGGTAATAGAAATTGTGAAGGTTGTCCATTAAAAAGGCACATGAAAAGGGCAGGGAATGTGATATATTTATAAATAAACCGAGTAGGGTTTATTTATTGATCGAGTTAACAATTATGTGTCTCTGAGCCGCCATCTGTTGGGCCTGAATTGTCCTTGTTCGGGGATAGAATAATTCTTAAAGGGTGTCTGCGTTCTTATTCAACTTGGCCCTTGTGTGGGCGAGTTTTTATGTTTTCTTTGTAACTCTACATACCTACTATCGAATACATACATATATACATACGTATATAGAGAGAGATAAGTGGAGGAAACATAGATGTTAATAGTGTATTAAAAACTAAACAGAGTTGAATGGCTTAAATCACCACCTGATACTATTTATAATGGACTAATAAATGCACCTTGTCTCCCTATAAAAAATCCACTACACTATAAATCCATATACAAAGTGTCACTTTTTACACTGATTGATCCTTTGATTTTTTAATGAAATCATATATCATACTTTGGTTTTCCCTATGTGATAAATATATTCATGATGTTTTATATAAATCAACTACTACTCCTATTATATGTTTATAACATGAACACCTTTATATGACCAAATAATTAGTTTGTAGGCTTTATAAAATGACTTGATCGGGTAACTCTAAGATGCCACAGAAATTTGTAATCTGGGATCACATTGATGAATTCATGAGGATTTTAGTTGATTTAGACAATATAGAAGTCATGGTTAGAGATAAATACCAAACTATAATTATGTTGACTTTTTTTGATAATTCATGTAATCCACGTTTATATACTATGATGAACGTTAAAGAGTTATCAAATATAAAAGAAGTAAAAGATTCCTTAATATAGGGACCTTCTGTCTAAATAATGGTGTCAATATTAATGAAAGGGTCTCAAAGTGAGAGGTAATTAGGGACAAAGAGGGGAAAGAGGGATGATAATTAAATAAGGCAGAGTCAATAAAATTATAATAATAGAGTCATTAAATTCAACGATTGGGTCCCAATAGCACGATCATTAATAGATTGGGTCACCACAACACCTTAGGTGTACCTCCCGATCATCAAAAGTTGTCGTAAACACTAGGGGTTGAGGTACGTGTCAGCGGGAGATGGATTTCCCCCTTGAAATAATGTTACAATATCAATAAAGTCAATGCCAGTGTGGAATGGCCCAATAGAATTATGAAATTTATGATATAATCAAACAATAATGAAAGAATGAATGAAAATAAAACTGTACAAGTGGCATGATATAAAATGTACATACAACCACATACATCAAAATCGTCCAAAATCATGTAAACAACACATCGGTGAGAGACACTAAATAGAAGAAAACTATACAATTTGTGGGTAAGACAAATATTCCCAAGTGAACCAAAATGTGGACCTCCTAAGTGAAACCATCAACAGAGAACACCGCGGACACCCCCCATTCTTCTGTACCACATGCCCTCCAAAAAGTGTAAAAGTCACCATCCATGCTCTTAAACCCATGCAAGATAAAATTTTCCTTAACCCAGGACAAATACAAACTGGTTTTCATGTGTCTCGATATGGGACCATCTAGAGTGTGTAAAAACCCAAACCCTAGTTACAAATACTGGGTGTATAGTTAATTCCATTATCATAAGATACAAGGGAACACATCTCGATGGAATGATCATTTTAAGAGTATTGAAGAACTAGATACATACACGATTCCAATTTTTTACATTGGAAATAAAAATTAAAACATAACAATAGAAAATGTTTAGCTTCCTTGAAACCCATTCAAGGATATCTTCTCCATATCATGGGGAAAGGAATAAAATAAAGGTTATCTCAATTACTTAGTAAGGTTTAAGTACAAAAAAATCTATCATGATAAAATAAGTTATAATTAATAGGTAAAGGTAAATAAATGAAAACTTATTCCATTTAATCAATAACATGAGCATGAAATGCATCTATGGATAATATCAATTGAAATAATCTCATGGATAATAATAATTGAATTTTTGATGAAGAAAATTCTTAATTTTGTATGTCATGATATCATACAACTTGATATCTTAATCTCCATGTCCTTGCACCAAAACCTTTTATAGAATGGGTAGACATACACCAAAAACCCATTTAATAAGGCTAACTAACTATTTTGTCTCATGAGAATAATCAATTCATTGCTAAACTATATAATTTTGCCCCTAATCTACCATCACATTTCCAATTCATTCCTCACCTATTAAATGATCAATTTTATTCATGAACAATATACCATATCAAAAAATATCTATATTGAATAATGAATACATGATATCAATATTTACGCAGTCATTCAAATAAATTTCAATGTAAAACACCATAAGTAGAAATGATGTGCAGTTTTGGAAATAATCATATCCATTATACAAGGAATATGAATATTTAAGATAAATTTAATATTAAATTTTCATAAAAAATTGAATGATTCTAGAGAATGTTAATGACCATAAAATTCCTAAGAGGTAAAATATAATAATCCATTCATCAGAAATATAGGTTTTGTAATGAAATCATGTGAATTTGAGAAATGGAAGTGAATTATTAAAATAGCATTCTTTAATTAAATTTCTATTTAAAACCATTGAAAAATTATAGAAGAATCTAAATAGTGTAATAAAATTATGGAAGTGGGAAAATTTGTTAACACTTTATATGTTAAAAAATATTCTGTTTGACTTTTTGTAAACGAAATTAAAAAATGGCCTTTTTGGAAATCATTGAAAATATAACTTTCAAACTTATTAAATGTCCAATATAACATAAAATTTCCTTAATAAATCTTTTTAGTGAAAAAAGAATTGTTTTGTAAAATAATTTTTCAAAATATGGACATAGAAGAAAAATATACCTTATCAAAAAATAAATATGACAAACTTTTCATTTAAACATTTTTTTGCAATGATTCAAGTTCCAAATAAAGGAAAAGTTGGAATAAAATATAGAAAATAATTAAATAACCAATGTATTATAAAATAGATTGAGTTTTTAAAGGATAAATTATAAAATTCAATCAGTGAAAATAAGAGAAATCACAAAAAAATGATATTGTTAAATAAATCCTTACCTCTTGTAACATTCAAATTGTAACGCCATGAAAGATTAAACTTGAAATGAAACATTAATCACCATATAAAATATATATATTCATGTTAAATATTGATAAAAAATGTTATATTTAATATTTTCATTATAATAACTGCATTAATTCTATCACATTGTGTTTGAATAGATTATTTTATCAAAATTTTTAATTAAAGAATGAGTTTGAAAATTTCTTGAGAATTATAGTTTTTACATTTCAATTTCACTTTAGTATTTATCTTATGAAATTTTATTCACATCATATTATAATTTTAAATGTTGTGGCCCTATTATTCACTAAATATTCTAAATGTTTTATTTAGGACACAAAATATAGACTAGTTGAGAAAGTGATGTTTGATTTGAACTCACTTTTTAAGAATATCTAATAGGAAATATTGGTTGAAATGGAATCGATGTAGAAATATTTAATTACATTAAAGATTCTAAAATTATTAACTTAACGATATATATAGCTTCAAAAGTTTCAAAAGTAACCAAAATATATGATTGGATAATTTTCAAACATAAATAAATTTCTAATTTATGTTTGAATTTTTTTATTTCTTCAATTTATCTTTTTTAAAATCAGAGAGGGTAAAATTTAGATATTTTTTAATATATATCAATTACATTAATTTTTTTCTCAAATAAATCTTTTTCAAATGACTAATTTTTTTTCTAATAATTTTTATTTTTCTTCAAAAGAAAGGGGTAGGAATTATCTATCTTGAAGAATATTGAGAGAATTCTTTTCCCTCTCTAAATTTTCCTACCTTTCTGGGGTTTTCAAAAAATTAAAATATTTTTCAATCAATGAACAACTTATTTCTTTTTTTGGAAATCAAAATACACTCTATATTAAAATTATCTAACTTGATGTTTTTATTTAGGTCATTTTCATTATATAGAATGATCATCTGTTAAATAAAATATTACATAACAACAATTTTTTTAGGAAAATATGATAATCTGATGTTTCATTTGAAATCACTTCCATCAGATTTAGATGCATTATAGTGGTGAAGATTTAACTAATTTATAGATAAAGCAACACGATGAGTTAATCGGTAGTTGAAGAAGTTTCTACTGATGTAATTACAACTGACTTCAAGTTTTTCGGAATTCAACCATTGGAGTTTGTTACAAATATGCCTATAAATAAAGATGAATATATATATCTTAAGAAGAAAATGAAAGTACACATGAAGAATGAACATATATATTGATCATTTTGAAATTTCATCTTTTCAAACCATTGTAATTTCATGTTGTTGAGAGTGCTTATAATCTGGGTAATCTTTTATTTTGTGGTGTTTTTGTTAAGAGTTATCATTGTAATGTTTACAATTTAAAGATCTTAACAATTTATTTTGTAAATTTTCTTATTTTGATCCTACATGATTGAGAGATTTAGTGAATAAGAATATGAAAAAAAATTCCAATCATATATTAAATGTAATCCTTGAATAGGTTGACCAAATACAAGTTTATCTTGTGTGTGGAGGTGATCTTATATTGTTGGGTTTAGCCTAGGGATATTAGAGATAAGAAGACTTACCACAAAATATGTATAAAATCAAGGATGCATTATAAAAGGTTTAAATTCATGAATATATTCGATTCAGTTGGAAGATCCACCCTTACATTTTGATTTAAAAGTCTGGTTTTAATATTATCCTCTTAAGTGGGTATTTGGTTTTCTATTCAATACTCTATGTTTTGATTTTGAATTTCCAATGTGTTAACTCTTTATAAGTAATAGTTAAAATAGCAGTCACTTTATTTATATTTTGTTAGTTGTATTTCATATAGTTTATAATTATGTTACACTAATCATTGATTTGATCAGTAATATGAAAACCCGATCAAATTAAACCTTGAAGAAGATAGAAATTTTAAGTTTGTTTTTAAAAATAATATTCACACCCATATAATATTTTATTTTCCATCATTCCTCAACAAAAAAACAAGTTCTCATCCCCATATCTGATAAGAAAATACAGTTTGGATTTAGCATCTAACTTTTCTCTGTCATTCACATAATCATGAACCGATTCCACTCCTCTAAATCTTTTGAGATGGTTTATCACAAATCTTTTACTAGTACAATGTTATTTCTAGAATTTCTTGTCCCACAGTTGAAGCTGGATTTCTATTGAAAATGTATTCCATCAAGTTTATAGCTTCTGCCCTGATTCCCTTAGGCATTTCAAAAAGATGTCTCATAGACCAGAATTTCCCTTGAAATGTCCTATTAATTCATTAAGTTATTACATTATGTTGTGATGTTTTGTAAACTATCTTCCCATTCCTAACTTCCCTTCTTCCGACAAAATATTATGAGGTTGTGTCTGGTGAACTCTCAACCATTTTCTGTTTAGAGTCATTTTAGCATCAAATTTCACTCCCTTTCTGTTAATGATTTACATTAAATAAACTCATATAAAACCGTATAATTATTATTTATGATGTGTATCAATAACATTCAAGTGAAATAATCAATATAATTCACAATGTATAGGGACCCAATGTTGGAAGTAATAGGTAAAGTTCCCCAAACATCAGAATGAGGAAGTTCTAATTTATGATTCCTAGGACTGCATCCATCCAAATTGAAGGACACATTTTATTCTCCCAAGATACAAATCACATCTTCTGAAATATGTGTTATTAAGTTTTATTATGCACTTTGGTGCTGGAACATCCATATTATTCTCACTGAGGTGACAATATTTGTAGTTTCATATCTTACTAAGGTGTCCATATTTATAGTTCCATACTTTTGGATCTTATGATAATGTTTTTTCGATAATATCATCTTCATATTTTCTTTGAGTCATGTTAGGCTTCTATTTTTCACCCCAAAGAAATCACCATGGTACCTGTGGTTATCTTCCACACTCCATTCACGAAATTTTTTCTAAAACATACTTTTATCATGTTTTTCTACTAATATGGGGTTCTTCTGGAGACCTAAAATATGAATATAATCTTTCAAATTTATGACACATCTATTCTTAATAAAATTTATGACATTTTATTTTACAACTATGTAAAGAACTTCATCATATTCCAGATCTACCCAAGAATCTGGATTCATAGTCCACCACACACCCTCGCTCACATGTTTAATGGAATTATGTATACAAGTCAATAACCCATGTTTCTTCTTGAATATTCACACTCAACAAAAAATTGTTACCACCTTCCTTCGTACTGGAAAAATTCTTGCTTCTAGAAGTTGAATCCTTCCTGTTATACTCCTTTGGATTTTTACAGTCCTAAATATGTCTCTTCTTTCTCAAAAGTCAACAAGATGGGCCTTGACTATCCAATCTATTCTGATTTCTCCCTTTTGACTTATCCTCTACTGACTTCTACTGTTAGTCCTTCCGTTGAGGTGACCATCTTCGTCTTTCAACATTAAGAGCACTTTCAGAGGATACTGGGAATTTATTATACCTCAACTCATTAAGAATCATATTCTGAATTTCATCAAATACAAGGTCTATCATTCCATTATAATTACTCACTATTGTCACAATAACAGTCCATCATTCTAAAAATGAAGATAAAAGAAGCAATGATCATACATAGTTCTTGAATGTATCCTCCACAGATTTGAGCAGTTCATGGATCATGTTGAAATCATTCACATGGTCCACTGATAGGCTTCCTTCCAGTATTCTCAAGTTGAAAAATCATTGCATCATTAGTAATTTGTTGAGTTCCATTAGTTTCTCTTACATATCATCCAATTATTTCATAACTCTAGAAGTGGATTTCTCATCCTGAATATTAAAATTTTTATTCCATGCATTTGACATTCTTACAATGGGTTGAGCCTTCTTTTCTAACTACTCCCATTAAGATTTATCCATCTTATAGACATTCTTTATACAATAGGGCATCATGATATTTCTATATCATTAAATCATCTAACTTTATATGCTAGAAGATGTAAATTTTTTTATCAAGATCTTTCATTCATGTGATATCATTTAACCTACTTCCCAATGTTTACAATTAAACTTGAGCTTTGATTCAAATTTTTAGGGTTCTAAACCAGAAGAGTTCTCACAATAAAAATTCTAAAAAATTTCCTTCCTAATGCATACCTTCTAAAATTCATCGTATTCTCTTGATTCTGTGTTCCATATTTAGGAAATATAAAAACTAATCACCACACAAAATCATCAACACACACAATTTCATAATTAAATGAAAAATGGATGCACACACAAAAATTATGTGGTTCGAACAAAATACCTACGTTCATGGGAGAACACATGAATTACTTTGATAAAAGAAAGTATAAGATATAATAAAGGACTTTCACTATCACTTTGATAAATTAATGTATAAGTGATAAAAAATCACTCTCACTCAAAATTCCCACTCAGTCAAATTATCTTTCTGATGACTTCAAATTATATGTTTTTGATATGATAATTGTTATCTCAACATATCGTCTCTCCTCATTTTTAGAGGTCTTCTCCTTGTAAACTAGTTTCACCGCCCTTCATGATTCACGGCAATCCACCTATTGATTAGGGTAACCTCAGATACAATGTTAAACATTCATATTGATTGGAGACAACCAATTATCATTTGTGTTTCACATGTATTGAAACCATATTTTGGATACATCCAATAGATCTTCAAAACTACAGGCTTCATTCATAATTCTTCTATAAATGCTGAGACCCACAACCACTACTGGAAACTCAATTAAAAAAAGTTACTTTTTGAAAGCTCATTCTAGAAATCTCCTCCCATAAAAATAAAGAGAATTCACATATCATATCACCTTTTCCTTCAATCAAGAACAACTTACCTCTTAGAATGTGATTATTTCATGGTTCTTGGTCTGAGTTTCAACTTCACTAGTGTTTGGATGCATACTCATGGGATCGACTATTTCGTTCTCTTTTTCTTTTATATTATTTTTAAAATAACTTCCTAATGTAATGACATCCACTTGACTATCCTTGGCTTAACATCAATATTCTTTATCAACTACCTAAGAGGTGCATAGTCAGATAAACTATTACATATGTTCCGAGAAAGTATGATCTAATTTTTTATAAAGATAATAAATCTTATAGAAACTCTTTTTTAGTGGTTGTGTAGTTGTGTTGGATAACTTCTATGGTTATAGAAGCATAATTGATGACATGATATTTCCATTCAATCCTTTGGTATATATCTACTCCCACAGTTTGGTTAGATTTATCACAGAGTAGCTTAACGGGTTCACCCAGATTGGTGGTTGCATCACTGGTTGTGTGATTAAGATACTCTTCCAATTATCAAAGGCTTCCTTGCACTGTACATTTAAATAAAAATAATATTCTTTCAAAATTAATTTGAAAATTAGAAGAAAAATTTAACTGAAATCTATAATAACTTTCATTTCTTTGGAAAGATCTAAAATGTTTCCCAATGGTTGGGTAAGGTAAATGAATTTTCACTTCAATTTTTTCATGCGAAAAAACATTCCTAAAGAAAATTAAACTTTCTATCAGAAAATGAAAATTTTCAAAATTAAATACAAGATTATTTTTTATTCAATTTTAATAAAAAATCCTTATTTTTTAAGTAATAATCAATAGAATCTCTAAAATAATGAAATCCTCCACAAATAACTCAATAAATTCTTCAATGTTGTTGGAAAAAACCCTTACCATGAACCTTGGAAATGTATATCAGACATTAAAAAATACAATTGACATCATTTTGTAAGAAAAGGTTCCAAAGAGATGGTATTATTTTTCAAATACTCATGTTAAATGAGTATTTAAAAATACACTAAAAATAATGTGGAAAACATATCAAGTTCATCCTTCAAAAATCTATATCTTTTGATCAATACATGAGGTTTGTAACTGTTACTTCATTGTGATTTGATTCATCTTCTAATAGTCTATGTAAATGTTCCAACTATTATGAATTCTTAGAGGTATCAACACATTTTTTTCATTCTTTTTAATTTTTAGGCCAATTTTCTTGGGAATTACATGGATGAGGCTGACCTATTATGATTTAGATATTGGGTAAATTATATATGCTTCTAATAAATTCTATATCATTTTTTTACTACCTCTTTTATGGTGGGATTTAGCTTCCCATGGGGATTCCAAATAGGTTTGAAATCTCCTTCAAATATAATTATATGTGACATTTTTTTTGGATTAATGTCTTTAACGACATCCAAACTCCATCTATTTGCATTAACATTTTCTATTAAAAGCACTATCATTTTATGGTCTTGATTGGTGGATAGATTATTTTCAATGGTCTTCGAAAACCATTCTTCTTCCATTACGTGTACATATTTTCAATCAATGGGAAGTGGTTTTGATTCCTGATTTTGGGATTTTTCTAATGTTGAGATTAAATTGAGGATCCTTCCAAATATTGAATCCATTTTAAAAAAGATTACATATTATCATCTTTATTAAATAAATAATATAATATATATTAAAAACACAAAATTTACGTTTTCCACCAATATATAAATAGATTTTCTAGAATTGTGGATTGCTTAATTGTCCATGGGGTTTTTTAATTATTAACTGAATCCCTAAAGTTAAGGATTCATGGAACATATCTATATCTTCACTAGGATCAAAATTTATAATTTGGGAAAGGGTAAAATGAGAGTGATTGTCTGAAGGGCGCCTAATGGAGTAATAAATATTGATGTTGACTATGGTGTCTCCAAACAACATGGTGATTGTTCATGTATATTCATGATAATCATGTTAGTATTTAATAAAGGTATTATCAAAATGATGGTTGAGTGGGATGGTGCACATCCTTTCTTCATGTTGGTTAAATAAAAGCCAGTTGGTAAAATCAGGCCATGAACTCCAACTAACACATATTCTAAAACTCCTATTGAAAACACATTGAATATATTTTCATGTTTTAATACCACTCTTGTGTGAATTAATTCTCCAATCTACAAGGAAGTACATTGAGTGAGAAATTACATTTACAAAATCATCTAAATCAAATAAAACATCAATAAATGTCATTGAACCAATGGTGAAAGGGATCTTGGAGTGACCAAGACATATAATGCATGACATATGATTGATCACTCTAGCACCCTAAAATCAACCAGTGTTCCTCAAAGATCATATTTATACCAAGTTTTATATTCTTTAAATATGTAAACTATGATATAAGTAAGAGTATCAAGAATAAAATGCCAAAATATATTTGAAAAACAAAGACGATATTACCCAAATTGTAAAATTTTATTAATTACACATAAATCATCCCTATACTTGATTTCATTATTAGTATATTTTTAATCTTGAAAAAAAATATTCCAAAGACTTTTAAAACTAATATAGTTTCTCATTTTTAATTAATTAAAATTAACACATAATTTGGAATTGTTTATATTAATTTTATGCTCACATATCTATCATTATGAATTGATATTCATAGAGTGAAGATTAATAGTGATGTTCTTAGATGTGTAGCTATTAGGGGATTCTCACTTGTCTTTTAATTTAAACTATTCTTACCTTTTCTCTAGTTTCATATATATTCCATTTTGGAACTCTTTCACTGCTTTCAATACTTAATAGTAAGATGACCTAACAGTGATCAATGGTATCCAATCACTAGTTCCGATGAGGATAAAGAATAAAGAGATAGTTATATTTTTCTATTTCAAATCGATGATTCCATGAAATGCTAATCATGTAGATTTCCATTTATCTTGGAATTATGATGAAACGAAATTAAATAATGATTCATATTTTTTGGATTTTTTGATAGAATCTCTATTAGGTTATTGACCTAGTTTCTCATCTCAACCACTTCATTCTCGATCATCTGGAAATTAGACACTTATTATTTTTTGAGGGGTTGATTCATTGGTTAAAGGTTGTTCATGAGGCTTCATCTATTGTAATTGAATGAGTTTTGTTAAAAAAATTGATTATGAGATTGTTTTAAAACCTATTTAAATGGTGCTGGGTTTTTGAATTGATGCTGGTAAGGTGGTGGTGGTGGTTTCAATGGATTTTGAAAAGGTGGGTTTTCTTGGTTCCACTGATTACTAAATCCATACTGGACTCATGATTTATCTCTCCATCATTGATTTAGTTTTTAATACTACCTTGGTTGAAATGTTACTTCACAACTCTACATACCTGACTTCAACACACTGGGTAGTGAAATGGGTAGGAGATGAATATAACCCACATACCTTGGATGGTGATTATTTTTAAATGGTTTTTTCTAATGACATCTATCACATAAGTCCGGTGAGTTATTCATGGGTTGATTCTATAAAAGCTGATTAATCCAAATATCTCACCTCATGAATACCTCTGATACTAGTACCTATTGTGCCAAATCATAGTCAATTTTGGGCATTTTTTCAATGATTCTCTAGGATTATGTGGGGTATTGCTCTAAGATAGATCCTTGAGATGATTTATTTAGAAAGTTGCTATCATTTTCCAACAAACCATGGTAAATCACAAGTGGTTCTCATCAATGTCTTGATATGGGAAACTGAGACATAGCTTCTTAAACCTCTCATAGAAATCATAGAAGCTCCCTCCAAAATCGTGTCTGATGACCCATAACTCCTTCCTAATGGTTTTTCTCTTATATGTAGGGAAGTATCTTTGTAATATGTTTCATTGTAAATCATTTGAGTCATGAATCTCTCCTGGTATTAAGCTGTATATCCACTCCTAGGCTGCTGCTCCTAGTGAAAAAAATAATACAATGAACATTATTAACTCCTCTCGGCTACAAATATGTTCTTAAAAGTCAAAAAAATGAATGTAAATTTTTTTATAAATTTACTGGGGTCTTCACATGAAAAGACTTAAAATCTAGGTAACAATTGAATTAGGTTTGTTTTCAACTCAATAGTCATTATGTAAAGCATGCATATCAATTTGATTTTATTGATAAGTTAACTGTAGTGTGAACGTGTAACATAAGGTTTTGTTGGGATATTATGCCATGGTGTCATGCTCTAGATGAGAATTGGTTGTTTAAATTGAGTCTAAAAGAGTAATCTACTAAAAATTTAATTGAATATTTATATCTCTAATATAACGACCTGAAATTTTTAAATGATAATTATTTCCTAGAAATCTGTTTGATATTATTTTATACACAATAAAATTATATCTCATTACTAATGAAGTGAGTATAAATTGAAATATAACCATTGATTTCTGAAAGTTATATAATAGTTAATGAATATGACCATTGTAAAATGTTATAATTAGTGTTTATATATTGAATGGAAAAAAGATAATTAATCCAGAAAGGAGAAATGATGGCCTCAACATGTAGAGTCATGTCGTTTGAAGCCCATTTGTCAGAACATGGGAGGTAGGGTCACTAGGATTTGCTCTTGACCAATCCTAATTCGAGCATCCACAAGTGAGGCTTGATTGAAATCCCCTATAAGAGAATTTATAGTTAGAAGAAATTACCACTCAGGTGATGTTTACTGAGCTACTCCATGGATCTATCACTATTCTACAACATACCCATTTGTCGTATGTAGGGGTTATAAGGGGTTATTTATCGATTCTATGGTTTCTTAAAGTGTCACACATTTGTATAAAATAATTATTCCATTATTAGAATAGCTTTTCATAAAAATATGATGAATTTTATAAATTGATTTTTTGGACAAAAATTATACATTTCAGAAAATATATAATTATTAAAATAAACTAAGGTATTATGAATAATTTTTATTTTAATACAATGGTTTTATTAAAACACTTATATTTAAATATAAATGATAAAATATATTTTTTCAAGTGTTAGAAATTTCACCATTCATTTTCTATGCACTATTATTTTTAGTAAATAATGTTTTTTATATTGAAAAGGTAAAATTCACATATTTAAATAATTATTATGTTAAAATAAATATTATTTTTGAAGTCAAAACATCAATATTTTGTTACGATAAATTTATAAGAATTTTTTTAAAATACATTAATTTTTCATAAATAGAAAAAATACAATTTTGGTTTTTCTGTATGTTTAATGACTTCATAATTATGTTCTAGTGATGTAGTGAGTAATATAAAATTATATTTGAATGTTATGGATTAAAATAACATAATAGGTATCCCAAGTGTCTAATAACATGTGAAAATACCATGGGCATGTCCATGGTTTTACATTTATCGCTACCTAGGTGTCCAAGAAAATTAATAAACAAATCCCCCACATTTCCTATAAATACCCACCTGTTTCATAGTTTACATACACTCCCATTTCAACATCCACTAAGATATAATTAGTTTACCTAAAAAGGTTTCCTCAAACCCCCAAGTTCCCAATCTTCGTGGTTTAGGAGTTAGTCTTCATGGTAGTGGAAATAGCCTCTCTTATTTTCTATTAAAGATCCATTTTTATATGGTATATCTATAAAATTTATGAAGTATGTTATTATTTTAATTTTATTAAATACCTTTACTATATTAATAGTTTTTTATTAATGTTATACACAAATCATCTATTTTTTATGTTTTCTAAAGCCATATTTCATATCTGTTATGCTGCTGAATTTTCATCTCAGAATTTCCCTCTTTTTCTCAAGATTTTCTTTTATTTTGTTTTGGGAATATCAAAACCTCTTTATTTTCTTGAGGTTTTAACTATTATTTAAAATTGATATATTATATTATAGGATTAAAATATATAAAACCCTCCTTCCTTTTTCATGTGATATTAATGTAATAAAGAATTTTTTTACTCATTATTTTTAGAATGCTGAGATTTTGATATGAAAACCATTTATTTTATTCTACACGGGTTATTTATGAAATGTATTATATTGATATATGTGGATAAAATTAATTATTATTTATGATGGGGGTTTTCTTATAGTGATACAATTCATTCGTCAATGAATATATTCTACAGAGATGACATGTTTTATTATACCTTGATGAAAAACCATTGTAATTTTTATGACACCATGGTGAAAAACAATTTGATATGATTATGAATGTCTTATTTAAATGTTATTTCCACATTTAATTTTTATGATTAAAGTTATTTTTATTATGTTTTCATATATTATGTACCTTATTACTATGAATATAAACTTTAAAAGATCCTCTATTTTGTATAATTTAATTGAAAAGTTATGTAACAAAAAAGGAAGGTTGCCTTATCTTAACCTATCTAGTAAGATTGTTTCTATTTTATTCTCAAAATAAAATAGTTTGTTATTATTTGTTTTTGTCATGAAATGTTAATGTTATATTTTTTTTGTGGAATTCCCTTATTGATAATGATTTCAAGTTTCTATACGATTCTATGATGGGTTGTGAGGAAAAAATGATTATTTCTCTTAGTTAAAATTTCGTTATAGTGGTAAACTATAATTTTTCTACATAGAGGAGAACACAAAATTAGTTGGAACATTTATTTCAAGATATATAAAGGAGGAATTTTTTAAATTGTTTGATGATGAAATAAAAAGAAAGAAATGAAGAAAGAGATTAAAAACCATGAGATGAAAATGATGATAAAATCGTAGTTGGTGTTACAATTTTAATACCATCATAGTCTATAATATATTAAAATCATTACAATATTAATTGATAAGTGAGATGATCCAAAATATCCTCCCCAATCACCCTTGTTTAGATGGTTTGTGGGTGAGGATTTTCCTTAATAAAACATCAGTTTGGTCTACCCTCCTTCCCATGTGTGAGAGATAGACAATGAGTCCCCCCAAATTGACATAGATAATACAGGATCAAGTCTTGTTCTTCTTGAGAAATAAAGAGTGTCCACTACCCTTTCCACATGCACTGATAATCTTTGAGTATGTCACCACTTATTCTTGTTTTATTACATAGTTTATATAATAAATCATTAACCAAATCAATAAACGATAGACAGAATTAGAACCAAACACAGTTTCATATGATATTAAGAATGAATACAGATTATTTAATCCAGCTAATAAATACGCATGGATTTTATTCATTAAGTTGTGAAGACTAAAGCATTACAAACATAAAACCCCCTCTTCCCCAATCACTCATAAGTTTACCCCTCCATACAAGGGTAACATAGAAGAAATAGGAAGAAAAACACATTATAGAACATAAAAAATAAAAAATAAACAATTGTATTTGTTTTTCATATTTTTAATTACGAGGTCTAAATTTAGTAAATATGCCACTTTTAGTTTTGGAAAATATTAATATTAACATTAGTAATTTTTTTAACCATGGTAAAAGGTAAATAAGATATTTAAGGGTAAAAATAAAATTATAAGGACTAGAAAAAGACCTTAACAATTACTAATATTAAATTGAATGAGTAATATTCATCACTAATAATTCAAGGCTCAGTTATATTCCCATTTATGACCAGTTTAATTAGATTATGATGTTTACAATATTTTTTTAAAGAAAAATCAATCATATCACACTCTTATTTTTAGTAAGGGAAATATTTTTAATATAGTGTAATGAAGAATATATGTTCAATTATAAATAGTCTTTTGAAATATAGTAGATTTATCTTCAAATTGGTAATTCATATTTAATTATTTGTGAAAAAAATTCCTTAAAACTTGAACAACACTGATTCAATAATTATTTAATTAATTGAAAAATCAAGTAAATGATATTAAGAATATTAAAATAATTATAATGTGAGATAACTTATGTAATCCATGACTTTTATATATAACTATGACATATTAGATATGTATTATAAGATTTGTGTCAAATTTTACTTGTTATATTGATATTTTTAATAGTATATATAATGAATAATGTCAAAATTAAAATTAATGATATTTTAAAATAGACAATATTTTATTTATGATATAAAATTTCTAATAATCTAAAATTATACCAAGGGATAAATATAAAGTTCAAATTATTAATCATGATCATATTATGGGTTGTTTGACATTTTATAGTAAATATATTGTGTCTCAATGTGTAAAAATAAAACATGTCATGGTAAGAGGTAAATTGGATAAATAAAGGATAAAACTAAATGATAAACATGATAAAGTGACAAAATATTATCAAAAAAATTATTTGATGAGATTATATTTACCAATAATCATCTTTTTTTTTGATATAAGTCACATTGGAACCATTTAAAATCGAAAATAAATTTATATTTTTACAATATCGTGAGAAATTTCAATAGTTCCCTCCCCTCTCCTATAAATGGGCCCTATTCTCATTTTTTCACACATAAAATCATTTTTTTTCAGCCTAAACCTTCCTAAATATATTCTTATAATCTCTTACCCCATTCTATAGATCTTGTTTTAGGCAGAACACCAACCGTAGTTTTCTTGTGGCGTTAAATAAAATTATCCAAAAAAGTGGATTTTCTAATAAAATTTTTTTATTTTATTTCTTAATACACCTCCTTAAAACATTCTTATGATATGATAAAATAATAAATCTAGTATCCTACATATACTAATATGTTATTATTTTAATTTCATGACCCATATCTATGTCATTTTCTATCAAATGGTATAATAAGTCATCGTCCGTGTGTATGGTGAACTATCGCCTCGTGAACCGATGCAATTAATTTTCCATAACCATCTCTCAAGAATGATTGTAATGATTAAATTAATGTTTATATTTTATATTAATGAAATATTTATCATTCTAAAATGATAATATATCACTTAAATTCATACCATTCGATGCACAAAAAATGATTATGTCGTTCATGTGTACGTTTAAACCACCACCTCCATGAAGTGACATGATTTGTTTTTAATCACAAATTTACATGGATTATGTATATAAGTATATTTAAATAAATAGGATGATATATATGATATTATGATCATTTTGGATATATAAAATGAATCTTACCTACTTTCCATAATGATCATTGAAAAATAAAAATGTCACTCATTCCTATATAATACCATCCATATCCACGATTGTAACATAGTTCATTTTTAATAACCATGTTTAATGTAATTATTTAAAAGTACAATTTATGTATAAAAATTAAATTTATATAATGATTAGTATTCTGTATATGATGAAATAATGACCTCTTTGATTATAATGAGCCGACCGGATTCATGTTGGACTTATGAACCAAATATCGTCAAAACATGAATTGTGAATTTAAATAATTAATATTTTGTTATAATAGGGTAATAATTGAAATAAGAGAAAAAATATAAATTAAATAGGTTATCGTGAAATTAAATAATTAAACTAAATTTATTTTTCCGGTAGATAGAGAATGTGCATGGAAAATGAGACTCATGGTAAGAGAATTATTAACTCAATTTCTATTCATTGAGTTAAGTTTCTACTTCATTAATTATGTAATGTCAATAGTATGTGTGAAATGAATATTAACTAAATTATGTTGTATTTTCACTTGATTTATTTGTATTTATAGATTATACATAAAATTGATTCTTTTTTTAATGCTCACTTCAATGTTTTGTAAGGGACATTTAAAAAAACCATTCTTTCTTAATGAGTTTTTTAACAAGTAAAAAAAATGTTTTTAACATATAGGACAAGAGTGAATTTTACCACCTTCATTACAATTAAATATTTTAAATATTACCTTACAATATTTCATGAATTATTTTCAAATATGGTGTTTTCTATTGTATGTGGGCAGTATTCTTTTTAAATAAGTGATTTTCCTAAAGGAATGTTTTTATGATGAAATCATTCATGTTTTATTATTATGATACAGTTATTAGACATTGTTTATGATGAAATGTGGTTATGTTATAATCTGATTATGTGTGGTTTCATGATAAACCAAGGATGGATGGATATGTTATTAACTAATAATGGGTGGTTCCATTATAAACAATGGATAGGTTGTTACGTTATAACCTTTAATGCATTTGGTAGGTTGGAGTTAGAGATTAACCATATTGGTTACACTATTTGTAAGAGTGATAAGGAAAATTATGTCACATGTTACCTACTTAACATTTATGTGCTTGCTAATGAGTTATCATGGAAATCATTTGATTTTAAAATGGTAGGATAATCATATTTTTTAAAATATTATTATGTTTTCTGGGTAAAACAATATGTTTTTAATGAAATGTTTTTATGGGTTTTCACTGAACTAATGGTTTTATTTATTTTACATATTTTACGGATATTTTTCTTCTCATTCAACGATTTAAAATATTTTCCATAGGCATTAATTGAGAGTATATACAATGATGAGGTCAAGAAGCCAATTGAGAAAATCATGTTCTATTTTAATAACATTTATTTTATGGTTAAATATGATAATAAGTATAAGTGTATAATGGATGAGTTTAATTTATAAGAGTATATACTAATTCTATAAAACTCTAAACTTAAAAGAACATTGTGAATGAAAAATATTGAATTCTGGGCTAATGTTCATTGAATATGTAATGTTCACGGTCAATTCCTTATAGTGGTTATCAGAGGAGGGTTTATATATAATTAGAAGTTAAGGTAATGTTAATATAATACCCGTAAAATATTTTACTTTATGTTTACATTAAAATGTTATCTCATTTGAAGAATACAATGTTACTTCATCTAATGTAAGTCTGTTCAAAATAATTTTCCATAGAAGAATCATTGAATCTGAAGTTGGAAGATAGATAGAGGATGATTTCCTTCCAAATCAGCAACCTAGAATTATTAGAATTGGAAAACACCTATTATTTATGTAATGGATAAGTTAACACATGGTATAAATGGTGTTATAATACCTGATATGGAGCAACCATATGTACCTCAGATGAACTTGACAATATTAGAGTATTTAATGAGACACAATTCTCTAGATTTCAGTGGATCCTTAGATCCAGTGGTAGTTAAAGGATGGATCAATACTCTAGAAAAGATATTTAATGTCATGGGGTGTTCCGAACACCGAAATTTTACCCTTTAGTGTTTTTAAGGAGAAGTTGATCGATGGTGGTAACTTATTAAGAACATCAGATAGAAAGATGACCTTGATTCTATGGAATATGAAGCTATTATGAATGTTTTTCGGGAAATATATTTCACTATTAGTATTCATTATAGAATTGAGAAAAAATTTATGGACTGGAAATAGAAGAGTGAAGATATTATGGCAGAGTATAAATCTAATTTTACAAGACTGGCCAGGTAAGTACCAAATTTTATTCCGGAAAATGATTGTAAAATTAATAGATTCTTATTTTATATGAACCCAATTTTAAAAAGAGAATTGGATTTATGGGAATTTAAATGCTATGAGAAACTTGTTCTTTGTGTTGAAAAAATAGAGATGGAGTTTGATGACATGTATATTTATTGTAATGGCATGAGTAAGTAGAGTTCAGGTTGAAAGACATTAGGAAAGCATTGTTCAAAAAAATATATAGGTGAAAAAATTAAATTCCCATCTTGTGAATAGTGTATAAAAAATAACCATGGAGAATTTCACAGAATCTAGAAAATGATTTTGATGTGGAAAGTTTTGTCACATGTCTTGTGACTGTAAGGAAAATGAACAAAAAAAATAATGAAATGTTGCTACGAAGATGCTTTAATTGCTAGGATTTGGAAAATAATGATAACATTTGCACAAAATTAGTAACCTAGGATGGAAATCATCAAGATATAAAGAAAAAGGTGGTGAAAAATAATTTTATTCCATTACAGTGGAGTTCGGGCCCTCAAATTAATTGATTAAAATAATGTTACATATGAATTTGAAATTTATCAATACCTTGTTTGATTATGGATCGTTGCATCCTTTCATTTCTGAGAAAATTTTATGAATACATAGAATATTAAATCATAAATGTATGATATAACCTTTTGTGAAAACACTGGGTGGGAATATTAAATCAGCCATGATATAGAGGAATCTTCTAATTATTTTCGGTGAAATTGTTTTTTCTCCAAATCTAGTTGATCTATCCATAATTTAGTTTGATATTATTTTGGGTATGAATAGAATTTTAGTTTATATTACTATGTTATATTTCAGATCTAAGAAAGTATTTTTCAATGATTTCATACCATTAATAAACTATAAATAAGCAATGTAATTTATTAAAATTAATAGTAAACATTACTTAGCAAATGTCATTGAATGGAATGAAATTGTTCAAATTAAGGACGTGCCAGTAGAGAATGAATACATTGATGATTTTCTTGATTATTTTTTGGGTTTCATTCTTTATCAAGAAGTTTTGATTAATATTAATTTAGTCCCTGATGCTAAACCTATTTCAAACACCCTTATCAAATGGCTTAAATAGATCTTTTGGAACTGATAAAGAAATTTTAGGAGTTTTTAGGTAAAAGTTTTATTCAACCTACTACATCACCATGGGGTATTCCAATTTTGTTTTTTTAAAGAAAGATGGTTATATCAAACATTTAATTAATTATAGGGAATTGAATAACATCACTATTATGATCATGTTTTATTTTCCTCATATCAATGATTTTTTTGATCATATCTGGGAAGAACAATACATTTCAAGAATTTATTTTAAGTCGAGGTACCATCATTCCAAGGTTAGGGAGGTAGATATTCTTAAGGCAACATTCTAGACTAGATACGAGCATTAAGAGTTAGTAGTCATAACATTTGAATTGAAAAATTATCATATTGTATTTATATATCTTATGATATAGTTTTTTGTGAATATTTGTATAAGTTTTTGGTTGTTTTTATATACGATATGATGGTTTATTTAGTAAGTTAATAGGATAATAAAAAATATCTAATGTTTGTTTTGAAAACCCTAAAATAATAAATGTTATACGAAAAATTTAGTAAATGTGATTTAGGTTACAACAAATTTATTTTTTTTTTAGAAAATTTTAAATAAATATGGTATAATAGTTGATCTAAAAAAAAACAAATGTGGTTGATGAACGACCTATAAATCTTATTGAGATTAATTGTTTTCTTTTATTATCATTCTATTACCAACTATTTGTTGAAAATTTTTGAGAGATACCTTGACCACTACAAAATCTATCATGAAAAGAGTAAAATTTATCTGAAAAAAAGAATATAATTAATTTTTTAGGAATTAACATAAGGATTGGTGGATGCTCATCTTTTGGACCTACCATCACGAAATTGTAATTTAATCATATACAGTTATTCTTAATTGAAAATTCTTGGTTGTGTTTCCCAGTTAATAATGATTAGGTAATTTCTTATGCTTTATGACAACTGAAACCTCATGAGTTAAATTACCCTACATATGATTTGAAATTAGTTATTATTGTTTTCGAATTAAAAATTTAGAGGCATAATTTATATGGATCCAAGTGTGAAATATATACTCATCATAAAAGTTTTAAATATATATTTACTCAAAAAGTGCTGAAAATGAGATATAAAAGATGTCTGGAACTGATAATGGATTGTGATTGCACAATTCATTATCATCTTGGCAATGTAAAAAAAGTGGATGATACTTTGATTAAAAAAATAATGGAACAGTAACAACTTTTTGTTTGTAACATGACTCTTTGGTTAATGATTTGATTAATTTTGTCCTAGAAATTGTGAATGCATGAAATTTTTCTGTTTTATTTCAGGTGTTGTGCTATCATCTCTACTAGATAGAATTAATCAAGCTTAGAATGAAGACCATGACCTACAGAAATGGTATAATTTGTTAGTATGGGTAACTTTACTAAATTAAAATTTTATAATAATTGTGTTTTGAGATTTGTAAATAGATTATGCGTGCCTTGTGATTCCTGGTTGAAGAGGGAGTTGCTAGATGAAGTTCATAGTACCCCATTTTCTATTCATTCTAGTAGTACTCAGATGTAAAGAGACCATCATGAATATTACTGGCGGGATGGAATGAAAAGAGATATTACTGATTATACCATTAAATGTTTGAGTTGTCTGCAGGTTAATGAAGAATGAAAATTACTGAGGAGATGCTTCAGCCTTTTCTAGTGCCAATATGGAAATGAGAAAATATATCAATTGATTTCATGATTAAATTACCAAATAATTATTATGATAATAATGAAATTTGGGTTATTATAGATCAACTAACCAAATATGCACATTTCATACCTATTAATGATACTATGACTTTGAATCAACTTTCTTGACTCTATGATAGATAGATAATTTGATTATATGGAGTCCCTATCTTTATTATACCTGGTCATTTTCCAAGATTCACATATGATTTCTATAAAGTACTATAGTAGTGATTGGAGACTGAATTAAAAATCAGCATTACTTTTTATCCTCAATGTGATGGATAGTTAGGGAAAACAATTCAGACATTAGAGGATATTTTTCTAGCTTGTTCGATGAATTATCGAGGGAGTTGGGAGTAACATCTTTCTTAGGTTTTGTTTTCTAATAATAATAGTATTCATTATAGTATAAAAATGATGTATTTTGAGAAATTATATGGGAAGTGGTGTGAGACCCCTATTTTTTGGGATGAATAAGGAGAAAAAAAGTTTATGGGGCCAGAGTTATTAGATGAAATGTCTTAGAAGGTAATGATAATCCAACAACATATGAAGATAACTCATAGAAGTTAGAAACATTATTAATGTAAAATGAGGAAAGACCTTTTGTACGATATAGGTGACCATGTTTTTCTTAAAATATCTGCTTGAAAAAATGTTTTGTATTTTTGTAAGTGAATTCTATGTCCACGGTTCATTGGAATGTTTGAAATATTGGTGAAATTTGGATAAATTACCTACCGAGTGGCCTTACCTCCATGTTTATCCCAAATGCAAAGTGATTTTCATGTTCAAATGTTAAGAACATATGTTCCATATTCATCTCCAATTTTGATCCTCTAGGTTGTTCAATTGGAAGATAAGCTTTCTTATAAGAAAAAACCTGTTCAAATTATTGACTGTAGAGGGAAAGTATTGCGAAATAAGGTAATTTTCTAGGTTAAAGTAATGTGTAAAATCCATATGGTTGAAAAAACAACATTATAATATAAAAATGCTATAAGATAAATGTATCATAACATTTTTAATTATTTAATAAAATTGATTGGATTCAATATCCAAATGGGGAGGAATGTAACAACCCAGGTAAAGATACAATAAATAATATTAATATTTATTAGTATTCTTGAAATATGTAGTCATATTATTTTAATATTTTATTTAAAAGTTTTATTTTCAATTTATAGTTTTTTAATTTAAAAAATTAAATTAAATTTTTTAAATAGAACATGTCAAAATTATCTAAGGTTGAATTTTTGAGAATTTTCTGAATTTTTTTTCATTGAATAATAAAGGATATTGATTTCTATTGAAAATTGATTTTTATTCCTATGTATTTTCAAATTAAAATTATATTATAGATTATTTTTAAAATTTGTTTTTTTTCTTTTGACTTAAAATAATCCAATTGTGGTTTTATAAATGAATTGTATTCTTGTTTTTATGGAATTTTTTGAAAAACTTGTTTTCAATGAGTTTTGTTAATTTGATTTTAAATAAAAAATTTTATACATATTTATTTTTAAATTTTAAAATTAATTTAATATTTTGAATGAATAGGTCCAAATTTATTAAATAGGCCACTTTTTTTTTGGATAATATGATGAATAGTAACTATAATTTTTTTTGTTACCACGGTAATGGGTAAATCAGGTATTTATGAGTAAAAATAAAATGAAAAATACTCTATAATGACCCTAATATTTGTCCCAATTTTATTGTATGAGTAATATTTGTACATAATCATTCATGGTTAGGTTTTATAACCATTTATAGCCTTTTGGATTAGATTATGACCCTAATAATATTTTATTAATAGAAAAGTCATACATGTCAATCTCTTTTTTAATAAGTATAATTTTTTAATATACTAATATGCATAAGATTTGTTTGAAAATAAATAGTATTTTGAAATATAATATATATATATCTTTAACATAGTAATTTGTTTATTTTTTATTTCAAAAAAATATCTTAAATTCATTCACAACACTGATGTAGTAATTATTTAATTATTGGAAAAAATAGAATAAATGACTTTAAAAATATTAAAATAAATGTAATATGTGATAATTTATGTAATAAAAGACTTTTCTGTACTACTTTGACATGTTATTAATTTATTAAAATATTTTATGCTAAGTTATATTTTATAATTATATTTTTCAAACTCAGTGTAATGAATAATTTCAAAATAGACATTAATGATATTTTAAAATAAATAATATTTTATTAAATTATATAACCAACCTAAAAATATTAAAAAAATTTAAGTTATTATTTTAAAGATTAATTTTTAAAAAATTATCCAATTATGGGTCTTTTGACATTTTATTGTAACAATATTGACACTCAAAGAGTAAAAATCAATGTTGTCACAGTATAAGTTAAAATGGTCAAATAAAGGATAAAACTAAATGATCAGTGTAATTAATTGACCTAAAATTATTTAAAAATTTATTTTATTAGATTATTTCGTCTCATAGTTATCTTAGGTTCTAAATAACTCACTTTGGATACATTTTAAATTGAATATAAATTTATAAAAATTCTATATTTTGAGAAATTCATATAGTGTCCCTCCCCTCTATTATAAAAGGACCCATCATCTCTCATTTAATAACACTTAAAAACCAATTTGGATAATCCCATCATAGCCCAAATAAATTTTTATTATACCTCCCCTCATTCTAGAGTTCTTGGTTTTGGTAGAACACCAGCCTTAGTTGTCTTAAGATGTTACAAAAATGAGATTGTCCAAGAAGAGGTATTTTTTTAATAAAACATATTTGATTTATTTCTTCTTGAACCTCATTCGAACATTATTAAACTAAATTAAAATATTAAATTATAATCATACATGTACTGAAATTTTATTATTTTTATGGCACGACCCATATCCATCTCCTTTTCTATCAAATGAGAAAATAATTCATTATCTGAGTGTCTGATGGACTACCGACTCTCAAACCGATGTAGTTAATTTTCCATCACCATGTCTCAAGAATTGTTATAATGATGAAATTAATGTTTATATATGATATTACAGAAATATTTATCATCATTAATAGATAATATTTCACTTAAATTTTTTCCATTCAATGCACATAAAAATGATAATGTCATCTGTGCGTAGGTGTAGACTACCAACACCACGAAAAAACATGTTTTGTTTTTCATCACCACATCACATGGTTTATATATATAAATATATTTAAAGAAATAAATTTATATATATGATATAATTATAATTTTTAAAGATAAAATTATAATTACCTTTTTCCCATAATGATCATTACAAAATAAAAATGCAACTCTTGCATATGTATGACCTACCATCTTCAAGATTTTAATGTTGTTCATTTTTCATAATCATATTTAACAAATTATTTAAAAGTATAATTGATGTATAAAAATGAGATTTATATTGTGATTATTATTTTGTATAAGATTAAATAATGACCTAATTGAGCATAATTTACCTACCATAGTCAGGTTAGACTTATGAACCGAGTATCTTCAAAACATCCTACATGAATTTAAATAATTAATTTTTTATAACATGGTAATAAGTGAAATAAAAGGAAAAAACATGAAATAAATTATTTAAAAATTAACTAATTAACTTATGTTTATGTTTTAGGAAGATAAAAAACGCATGTGATAAATCAGACTGAAGGTAAGAGAATTCATAAATCAATTTCTTTTCATTGGTTAAACTTCAAATTCATTGTTTATGTCATGATATTATTATGTTTGAAATTAATTTTGATTATATTATATTGATTCCCTTATTTTATGTAAATTTACAACTATTACATATAATCATTTCTTTTTATTAACAGTCACTTCAATGTTATGATATTTTTAATAGACTTTCTTTAAAAATTCATTCTTGTTTATGATTATTTTTAAAAAAGTCAAAAGTAACGTTTTTAACTTATCAAACATGAGTTACTTTTATCTCCTTCATTTCACCTTAATGTTTTGAATAATTTTTTACATGATCAAATCGTGTTTCTAGAGATTTTTTCCATTTTTCCTTTTTATGTGGACAATATTCTTTTAAAATAAGTGATTTTCCTCAAGGAATGTTTTTACGATGCAAACATTCATGTCTTCGAATTATGATATTGTTCATGGGAATTGATTATAATTATGGTTGGTTCCATTATTAATCAATGATGCATGTTTTCATGATAAACCAAGGACGTGTGGTTATGTTATTTACTCTAATTCATTCGGTACTTTGGAGTTGAACGTTGGTAAAAATGGTTTCTCCATTTATAAGAGTGATAAGGAAAATTATGTCCCAAGTCTCTTAATTAACTTTTACATTCTTGTTAGTGAGTTTTAATTAATTTTTTTTTCAAAAGTTATGATAATGATCTTTTTGAAAAGATGATCGCATTTTATGGATAAAAAGGTATGTTATTAAGGAAATTGTTTTATGGGTTTTCACCGAACTAATGGTTTTTTTTCTTTTATGGCTCTTACTAAGAATTTTGTGCCCCTCATATGTTTTAAATTGTTTTTTTCACATGATTTATGTGATATTAGGGACAAGAATAACGTGAAGAAGAAAATTGAGAATATCATGCTTTATTTTAACTATTTGTTTTATATGAAAAATGGATACCAAGTATAAATGTATAATTTTAATGTATGGGTTTACTTTTAAGGGTTATTCCTAATTATATAAAACACTAAACCTATATGATTTTTAGGAATGAAAGAATGTGAGTTATAGTCTGAAGTCACTAGATTATGTAATGTTTATGGTTGGATTATTAAAGATGGTATTAGAGAATAGTTTAGATAACATTAAGGGTTAGGATAATGTTAATATAATACCAGTAAAATAATTTACATTATTTTTAAGTTAAAATAATATATCACTTGAAAAATACCATGTTGCTTCATCTAATGTATGCCTGTTCAAAATAGTTTTATATAAAGGAAATAGAGAAGGTGATGTTTGAAGGCACCAATATGATGATGAATTAGGTAGAAAGGTGTCAGTATGAACTTTAGGAGAGGTGAAATATTCCATGCATTCTTGGTCCATTACTTTTTATGTTATGGCTTTTGGGGTTTTTTGAAGGAGGCCTAGAGCTGACGTAGAGGTGTTTGCTTTTAAAAAAATGAGTGTTGAGGTAATACAAATCTTGTAAATTCCACATGTTGTGTAAAATTATTTCACGACTTGTACAGGGCTAGTTCAAACCTTGTATATTTATAGTTTTACATAATAAAAAAGCCATTTGCTTTTGGGAAACATCGAACCTTGAAGATTACACAATGTGAAAGGGTATTACACATCATGTAGTTATCCTATGCAATGTGTTTATAACATGAAGCAACACCTTGATTGTTTTCCAATCATATAATTGACACCTCCTTCTCTCCTTCCTGGTGATTCAAAGGATCTCTTTTAAGAATTTAGAATTCCTTTCAATGGGGATTGTTCCTTGGGTTTCTATCTTTAATTCATGATGAGTTATCTTATAGTTCCGATCCATTTCCTTCCATTATTTTTTAGATATAACTGCGGTAGTGTGGTATGGATTGGGTTATGTTTTCGGATGTGTTTTTATAATCTCCATGCGCTGTGTATGTTGACTTGCTAGTTTCTTGTTGGGAGGTGGTTATTAGGATGTTTCTTCTTTTCCTTGTGGTGGGCGAGGAGATCAGAAAGCTACTTTATGGTAGGGGGTCATTTTTCTCAACATTTTTACGTGATACATATGGAAATTGAATGTTTTTTCTTACCTTTGGTTGGATATTAAGGGTTTTTATAATCATATAATTAATTATCATATCTAAAATTGTGGGGTATAGTGAGATATCAAATGCTTTACTACTTTGTTATATGATTTTGATGATGTTATTCATGCATATTTCCAATTCTGAAAATAGCAGTTGTTGGAAGCCAAGATTGCACTATAGTTGATATGTGAAATGACCCTTATTGTGTTGTGTTACCACACCCCGAATAAAAGTTAAATGAAATTATATTTTTCTAATAATTGTTTTCCCCTATATATCTAGTTTGTGTGATAATACTCATGCTAACATAAAAAAGTAATGTGATAAAGCCTCTGAATAAATTTGTAAGATAGAACGTGTGTTGTGTGTTCTGTGTGTGGCTGTGATTGTTTTTGTTCATTATATGGCTTGAAATTGTTCGGGGGTGATATTAGTGACCGGTTGGGCTATGCAGTGTTTGGGGCAGGGATGTGATGGTTGGTTATAATAGATGTGATGTGGGAAGTTGAGTTATTAGGTAATGGAACAGTGGTTCTGGTACCTATAAGTTGTGCTTGTAAGATGGAAGAGATATGTAGTTTTTGTTTTTAATGATGGATTGGGTGATGTGATGTGATGATGATGGTGGATTTGTGGTGTTTTGTTGATTGTTGTGTGGTGTGGTTGTGTGATTTTCCCGGGTAGAAGTGAAATAAATTATGATGCTGAATGAAAGGAATAAATGAATGAGTTTGAAATTTAATATGATGGGTTTGAAATTTACATGTGATTAATACCATAAATTTAATTTAATTAATTGAATGAATGGTGTAATGTGGAATGGAAATACTATCAAATAAATGTATTTGAACTTTTACGATGAAAGTGGAAAATGTTGTGTGGCTTGTGTGGTGTGTTGTAGATAGTGGTGGCATGGGTGTGATAGTTGATATATGGTACATGCTGGTGATGTGATGTGTGTTAGTTCTTTGTATGTGAACCCTTCTGTTGGGTATTGTGTGATATATATATCATGTTTGTTTTTGTTATTTTATACATTCCCCACTTTAGAATGATAACTTTATCAACGCTCAGAGGTTCTGGGTTTTGGGTGTTTTCCATAACATTTGAAATGGTTGTAATAAATATGGATGACTACCCCCTTATCCCTTACTCTTTCATTAATAGTGATGAGCTAGCCTAGGTGTCTTAAAATGAGATGTGATATGTGGCCCCGTTTTTTTCATGAGATATCTGACATGTGATCCCGTGTGTTTTTGGGAAATATGTGGAATGTGATTCGAGGTGTTTTTAGGTTAGATGAGACATGTGGTATCAGGTGTCTTCTGGCGAGATGTGATTTGTGGCCTGGATATCTTCATGCGAGATGTGATATGTGGCCCAATTGTTTTTGGGTGAGATGTGATGTGTGGTCCCAGGTGTCTTCAAGATGATCTATTATGTGTGGTCCCACATGTATTCTTGATGAGATATGATGTGTGGTCCTAGGTGTCTTTGGGATGTATTGTTAGGTGATAGGTGTATGCGGGTGAGATGTCAAGTGATATGTGTGGAAGGGATGAGATCATATGACATTAAACTTTGGGGAATGAGTGTAAAAAATAATTAGGGAACATGCAGTGGAAAACTTTTCTTTATAATGATCTCAATACTAAATTATCATAGTGGTTTTGTGATTTGGTGAGTGATCCATGGTGAGTCTGAAATTGGTTTGATGACCTGTGTAGGATCTAGTTGGTTCTCGTTTTTGATCCCTAGTGCATTGATAAGCTCTTTTTATATTGGCACTTGAGGCCTTGGTTATGTCCTTACTACGTATAATTGGTATGCTCAACCTACATATTTAAACAATTTTCCAGTTTCCTGAAGGACATTGGTATGGAGTTGTATATTTCATGTTGGATTGAAGTTGTTATGGAGTCATTGGCCTAGAATTGGATTTTTTGTATTTAACTGGGAGACATATATGTATCAGTTTTAGTTATATAGGCAATGTGGGATGGTTTTGGGTTTACCTACGCATATAGATTATTGGAGCTGTCTGTTGTTTTTTTATCCTATATCATAATAATGATCATCTATAGAGGCTATTGTCATCAATATTTTGATATTTTTTTACACCCTTGGTTCTAGTTGCCAACCCTAATCCTTTTAGAGGGTGGAATCGGGGTCCTTACCTCTCTCCCTTTATTATAACATCTTTGGTGTGAGGGGGCGTGACAAAGTGGTATTAGTGGGTTTGGTTGAAAGATATGATGGAGTTTGGAGTTAGGCACAGTGATTATTGCATGGTTTAGTATGAAAAATGTTTTAGTTGACCTTGTTGTGTGACATAGTCCATAGAGACCAACTAGGAAACGTGATTTTAGGCCCCCATGATCTAGTGTACAGACTCTGAACTTATTGAACAACCAAATGTGATGAACCTATTTGATGGTAATGGATATAGGAGGGGTACAATCCTCCTGATGACTTGTGTTCATATTTGAATTGAATGTTTTGGGAATATAAAATGAATAAAATTTACATAATATTTGATAAAATTCCATGCTTCTAGGGTTAGGATAATCTTCTTATTTTTATGAATGACTCTTGTTCGTTATTCATGAGTTGATTAGGAAATTGAGGTTCAGGAGGATGATCTGGTTGATTGTCAGTGGGATGAATTGATAGAGGATTATGAGGCATGGGAGAAGGTTTTTCGTGCCTTTTAGCTACGGAGTTTGACTTAGTATGAGGGTAGTGCCTCAAATATGGAGACAAAGTTCTTCATAGTGGAGATCAAGATTATTTTTTGTCTGATTCGAGCACGAGTTCAGTTTTCTTCTCCACTTGCAGTTAGTCAGATGGAGGGAGCTTCACTTCAATGGAGGATGATATTTCTCAGTGATCGTAAGGAGGGATATGTTTTGTTTATTGACATTCAGAGTGAGTTTTGGGCAAAGTTTATGTGGTTGATGATAAGGGAATCCATGAAGAATGAGATTATCCCCATCAGTTGGGGAGTCTGAACATGCGAGAACTTGGGATCTGGTTCAAGGATATCATGCACTTTTCTCCAGATGTTTTTTCAAATGTGGAATCCAGAGCACGACATCTAGAGGAGGTTGTGTGTCTAGTGATTAGGATAGCAATCAAACCATTTATAATCTGGACGTATCTTAATTTGATGAAAAAAGATGAGGTTACCAAGCATATTATTTCCATGAAAGTTGATCCCCTATATATTGGCCAGAAAGGTGCTTCAAGAAGAAGGGCTTCAGGAGGTGGGCCATCGTGGGTGTTCAGGAATTCATGTTTCTATTCAGTGGGGAACCAGACACATTATTTTCATTCCTGAGTATCTGGGATATGTAGTTTTCAAGTGCTTTTTGTAAGGGTTGGTGTACTGATAACCAACTATTTTTTACTTTGATTACATCAATGTACTCTTATTATATTTTTTTCACTATTCTGCATGACTATAATATAATAATGTCTTGGAATATTTGTTGCATTAATATGGTCATGGTAGATCCCTGCTATGATGAGAAACTAGAAATTATATAACAATATTCATAAATAATATTTTACGGTTGGATGACACACGATGATAGGACACATAGAATACAGACCGTCATGTGCGAGTACTCGTTAGAAGACGAGACTCTCTCTCATGGAGTTCGCCCTTGGTAATCTCCAAGATGAGAGATTATGAGAACAGACCCACCAGTAGCAATTATGAATGTCTTGGTGTCATCGTACATTTCTATCTACGAGCATGTGAAATGGTCCTTAGACTGGAAGATTATCATTAACTTATCTCATGACTCACTCACTTAGATTTGTTGACAAAAACCATCACGAAGAGAGTTGGCAGGATGTAGGGTACATTGGGTGCATCACAAATGACATGTTGTTAATGGATAAGTCAAGGAAGGATTTTTCCATTCCATATTTATGGAAGTAGATATCTCGGGCCCTTTGATTAAAATATAACTGTCGCACAAATTCCATGGCCATGGTGTCACGACGAGTTTATTTCAAAAAGTCATAGAATGACAGATCATGTATAGAGGTTTATGACACTGCCATGAAACCTGCTTGATGAGATATTGAGAAAAAGGGATTAAATTACATATTAAGTGTTCATATGAGGTGACACATCAATGCGGTGTCAACTTCTTTCTCTTGGGTGCCTTGACCCATTGCTAAATAGTAATCTTGGGCCTTAGGCAAGCCCGCCTAATGCCAATGAGAAAGAGGCCTAAAGGGTCACAAACTAAGTGTATACAAGTATCTCAAGTAGAATAAAGATTATTCTCGTACGCGGTTTAATAATTATTCAATGAAGCCTAAATCGTTTTAATGATGGATGAAGAAGGAAATGAAAAACAAGATATACACACCGTGTATTAATGATTACACGCCATGTATTAATGATTACACGTCGTGTACTAATGATTACACACCGTGTATCTTTTCATGGAAAAAAATTACACCCCGTGTATTAATGATTACACGCCGTGTAGTTTTCATTTTGGAAAGTAAATGAAAAACAAGTACACTCCGTGTATTAATGATCACACGTCGTTTAGTTTTATGGAAAACTAGTACAAACCATGTATTAATGACTACATGCAGTGTAGTTTTCCAGTAGGGATTTTGAGGATGTAATATTATTTTATTAAATTATATTTATTATAATCAGCGTGGGTGCTTGTCAATAAATTAATTATTCGACATGGGGTTTTCAATAAGATTCAATGAAATAAATAAATTGCGAAACGCATTTATTTATGGTCACAACTATAAAACCTCAAACCCGATTATAAACACCCTCACAACCCCAACTCTTTTCAAATACCACAACAATTATAGAGAATTATTTCAAGGCTAAAAGAACCTCTTCATCCAATAACGCACTCAAGACTGAGAGAGATCCTCTTCCATCAGATCAAGATGATCTAAGGCGGACAATGCAAGAAAAGGTTTCTCCACACTAGCACTAGGTGACTCTTTTGGCGACGTCTAGAGATATGAGGTGCACGTGTGGATCACTGCTAGAGGAAGTCTACCCTTGGCTTCTTCGAAGCAATGACGTGTCACATCAGAAAGTGATCAGAAATATCATCAAAGAAAGAACACCAAAAGGTACTTCTTTTCAATTGATAAAATTAATTATAATCAACCTATAATGATCCTACATTGTTGTTCCAGGAATTTCCTTTTCTTTGTTTATTTCTGTGATTCAATCCATGGAGACAGGCATTTATCGTCGTATTGATCTCGGATTGATCATTATTAATGACAAAAATCCAAGTGGGAACATCCACCCACATGATTCTACCTTTCCTGAAACCATCAAATGGTATTAGGTCAATGTTAAAACATTGATTATAGTTATTTAATTTTCATTACTGATTTACGCATTTATATTTGATTCAAATAAAAAAAATCATTCTATGAATCTGAAAAAATGAGATCTGTTCCTCCTCCTTCGTTTCTCAATTCACATCACAGAAACAACCATATAATTTTAATTTTGATTAAAATAAAAACGAGGAACTCATCCGGAGGAGCCGCTCTTTCTTTCTGTACAACACGGGAATACACGGCGTGTAATGAAAAACTACACGCTATGTACATAGGTTCAACGAACCGACACTGGACTGCCAAACCACACCGTGTGAATTGAGTATGCCTAAGTATTTATTATGCCGTGTTGACTACAATTGAACGGCGTGTGGGAACTGGAATACACGATGAGTATGTTGGAGAAACACATCATGTAATCTGATCCAGCCCAAGTGAAACCGTGTATAAAGGAGAAGCCGCGTACCACGCACATGGGATTTCCAGGCTAGTTACCGCGTAACAAGGAAATACGTGCCGTGTATGATTTATCTACATGGCGTGTACTATAAAAATTCCAAAGTAGAGAAAATACGCCAAAGCCCATGGTGTGTACATTGGATAAAGTGTGAAAATAAATACACATCGTGTAAATATAAAATGCACGCCGTGTACTTTCCAGAAATTTAATTTCACCAGGTTTCCTCTAAAAGTACAAAGACATGTACAAGGAATATGGATGAGAATAATCTCAAGGAAATTCAGAAAGGAATTTAAGATAAATAATTTATTAATTATAAGATCATAATTAATTGAATTCATGTGTGGATAATCTTAAATAATATAATGATTAAAAGAATTTGAATTCTAAATATGCGTAAATGTTGTTGCAAGCTATGGATGATAATGAGCTAGACCAAATACCCTTTGTATGTTTGTATGGTTTCTTTTAATTTTTTTTTAATTTAAATTTTTTGGCCTGTGATCCTTCTTCCAATAAAATGTAGGGAATGTCTTCCCATGGTTTTGTTAATGTAATCCCATGTAATGGAGGATCTCCCATTCCAGAGGAGACGATTCAAAACCCAAAGCTGAGGCGAAACCAACCCAAGATGATACAAGGGTGGAAATGTGGGAGCTGCAAAACACAAACCATTGGTTCAAGGTGTTTTTCCCTAGGTCATGGTTATCTTATCAAAATGCTAGATAAGATAACCAATAAAAACTCATGATCATGCCATCTTATTTTATTTCTATCTGACTTGATAGGTTATTTATTATGTATGTATTGTCACGATCACATAATTAATGAAATAAACAAGAATCAAAAGATGGAATAAAATAAAACCAGACTATGCGTAATCATTATTAGAACATGGTTAATCACATAAGAAAGAATCACTTAATATTAACAAGCATGTGATAATGCGAAACTATATATAAATAATTAAAATCCCTCAAATACCATAATAACTTAGACCAAGCCTTCCGTTACTTGATTAGGGTCAAGACACAATAAAACTATGTGTTTGACCAACCCTTATTGGGACACTAACTTTTCTAGAGGAAGCCCTTATGGAAGGTTTTAGGCCAACTTAACCATATTACATCAAGAGGAGTAGCCCTTTCTAGACATGATGTAATATTAGAGGAAAGAGTTGAGGAAATCCAAGTCAGGATGTTAGGATTGGAGATTCCACTCAACAGATCTATTAACTATAAGCTCACAGTTAGCAAAGACCTGCCTACCTAAATACCTTCAAATAGCTTGACCAACCCTTGTTGGGGTTATGCGAAGGGGAATACGTATCCTTGCCACTAGAATGTCAAAGCAACTAGACATTCTGAGTTCAATGGTGAGGGCCATTTGGGACTTGATAATATAGTGGGAGACTTAATAAAATTTATTATTTCTCATAAAATGTAATCAAGAATGTACTGATAAATCCGTTCTTTTAATTTTTATAATCAAAATGAAAAACTCGTCAACCACATTTTCTCTGCGATCAATTTAGGGTAAAGACAATATCCTCACTGACAGTAACATTCAGGAATGGTTTAGGCACCTTTGGGTTATCCTATGCCATGAACGAAAGTTTTTTGTGCTGGATTCCTCACTTCCTGATTCGCCCACCCAAGGGGAAAGTGATGAAGATTTACTGGTATATGATCAACATTTGAATGATGCACTCAACGTTCAATTTTTTATGCTATCATCAATGTCTAGTGAGATCATGAAGTCTCATGAAGACATGAATTCCTATAGAATGCTCGAGCACCTCTGTGGTCTATACTAGGAGAGAGAAAGACATGAATGGTTTGCGATCTCCAAAGCTCTATTCTAGAGAAATCTTGGAGAGGGTGCCCTAGCTGGGCCTCATGTAGTCAAGCTCATTGGCTACATTGAGTGCTTGGAGGTTCTAGGGTTTAAAAACCCCAAAGAACTAGGTACCGATATCATTCTTTCATCACTCCCCCAGAGCTTCTCTAACATTTTTGTGAACTTCAACATGAACAACATTGAGAAGTCTCTGTCTGATCTTCATATCCTCATTCGCCATGTGGACAATGACATGAAGCGTGAGAAACCTTCTTTCCTCATGGTGAATAAAAGGAATGGTAAGGTGAAGAGATTTAAGCCCAAATCTTCTCAAGGCCTTCCAAGGAAAGGATTATCAATGTGGAGGCAAAAGAATAGGAGGTTGTTTGTATCGCATGTGGAAAGAAGGGCCACTGAAATAAAAACTACACCCAGCCAAGGAAACAAGGGGATGCTTTAGGTGTGTTTGTTATTGAATGAAATCTATCTATTTCTACCAATTAGGTATTAGATACTTCTTGTGGTGCTCACATCTATATCCAAATACAGGAACCAAGTAGATTTAGAAAGATCGATCAAGGTGAGGAGGATCTATGAGTAGCCAACGAAGCCAGACTTGTTGTTGTAGCTATCAGAGACTACCACCTCACATTGCCTACTAGGATGGTCTTGGTTTTGAAAGGATGTTATTATGTACCCTCTGTAACCAAAAACATTATTTCATTATCTATATTAGATAATGATGGATTGAAATTCATGTTTGGAAGTGGATGTTGATACTTTTATAAAGATAACATTTGTTTTTGTAGGTCACATTTATGTAACGACCTTTATGAGTTAGACTACACAAACCAAGTAATGGAAATTGATGATAATGTTAATTCACAGAACTCATACCACACCCAACTTTGGCATCACTAGATATGTCATGTTAATGAGAAACATTTGACAAAATTACATCAAGATGGGTATTTAGATTCTTTCAAACTAAAACCAGTTGGTGTATGTTATGCATGTCTACAAGGAAAAATGACCAAATACCCATTTAGTGGGAAAGGTTAAAGGGCTAAAGAGATTCTTGAATTAGTTCACAGTGATGTGGGTGGACAATTTCTAGTTGAGTCAGTGGGTGGGTTCTCATACTTCATAACTTTTAAAGATGATGTTAGTAGATATGGATATTTTTACTTAATGAGGTATACGTCAGATTCTTTTGATCGGTTCAAATAATACAAGAATGAAGTTGAGAACCAGCTTGGTAAGAAGATTAAGAAACTCTGCTTAGACAGAGCAGGGTAATATCTTAATTAGGAATTCATTGATATCATACAGTATTTTGGGATTTTATCTCAACTCACTCTACCTTACACACCGCAGTGGAATGGTGTAATTGAAAGGAGGAATCACACCCTGTTGGAAAAGGTGAGATCAATGACGAGTCATGTGAATCTTCCATTATAATTTTGGGGCTATGCATTACAAACAGTAGCACACATACTAAACCAAGTACCAAAAAATTGATAAAATGGTATTTCATACAAGTTATGGAGTGGACGTAAAGCCATGTCATCGAATTTACATGTGTGGGGTAGCGAAGAATTTGTTAAGGCCTCTTCAGGTAACAAATTTTCACCCCGAGGCACAAAGTGTATCTTAATAGGATATTTCAAGGAAACAAGGGGATATTACCTATACAAACCCTCAGAAAAAAAAGGTTATAGTGGCAAGACACACCATATTTTTTTAGAGGGCGCACATCTCCAAAAGAGATAGTGGGAGAGAGATAGACTTCGATGAATTCGAGGCTCAAGATACACATGAGTTGGTACAGGAACAGAATCCACAAAGCCCTATGGAAGAACAATCTATTCCAGAGACACAAGAATTTCATAGGAGCACGAGAGAGGTGAGAGAAGTAGAATGATATGGTTTTATTGTCACCGAGGATGGTGACTCATTATTGGTTGACAATGATGATCATCTTACCTACAAGGAAGAAGTTGATGGCACAGATGCTGCCAAGTGGCAAGAAGCCATGAATTATGAAATAGATTCCATGTACCAAAACAAAGTATCGATTTTGGTAGATCATCCAGTTGATGTAAATCCTATTGGTTATAAATGGGTATTCAAGAAGAAACTGGACATGGAGGGGAAATTCAGAACCTATAAGGAACGAATAGTTTCTAATGGTTTTATACAGTGTCAAGGAATTGACTATGATGAAACCTTTTCACCGGTTGCAAGGCTGAAATCCATCAGAATCCTATTGGCCATTGCTGCTCAACATGACTATGAAATTTGGAAAATGGATGTAAAAACAACATTCCTGAACGAAAACATCCAGGAAGATGTATACTTAACACAACATGAAGGGATTGTGACTCCAATGGACGCCAACAATCTATACAAGTTTCAGAAATCTATTTATGTATTAAAGTAAGCATCAAGGTCATGGAAAATTTGTTTTGATGAAGCCATATTATAATTTGGTTTTGTTAAGAATGAATTATAGCCTTGTGTCTACAAAATGTTAAGTGGAAGTGCAGTTGTTTTATTAATAGTATATGTTTATGACATATTACAAATTGGAAACGAATTACCTATCTTATAGTCAGTTAAGACATGGTTAGATAAATGCTTCTCCATGAAAGACTTGGGTGAGGTAGCATATATTCTTGGGATCAAGATCTATCATGATAGATCCAAGGGAATGTTGGGCCTGAGTAAATGTACATACATTGACAAGATACTGATGAGATTCAGAATGGAACAATCCAATAGGGTATAGTTTCCATTGTCACATGACATTCATCGTTCCAAGAAAATGTATCCTTAGACACATGACGAATGAAAAAAAATGGCAAGGATCCCTTACGCATCAATGATTGGGTCAGTCATGTATGCTATGCAATGTACAAGGCTAAATGTTGCTTATGCATTAAGTGTGGTAGGAAGATATCAAGCTGATCCAGGAGACCACTATTGGATGGAAGTCAAGACTATCCTTAAGTATCTGAGGTGTATTAAGGATATGTTCTTGGTTTATGGAGGAGATGATGAATTAGTCATCAGAGGAAAAGTAGATGCTAGTTTCCAGACTGATCAAGATGACATGAAGTCGCAGACTGGGTACATCTTTAGTTTGAATGGAGGTGCAGTGAGCTGGAAGAGCTAAAAGCAAAGTGTGGTGGCAGATTCTACAGTGGAGTCCGAGTATATGGAAGATTTTGAGGTAGATAAAGAATTAGTATGGATGCGATGCTTCGTCCAAGATTTGGATGTAGTACCTAGCAGTAAAGATCCTATCACACTCTATTGTGATAATACTGCATCATTGGAACTTGAAAAAGAGATAAGGTCACATCAGCGGACTAACCACATACTTCGAAAAATCATCTTTTGAGTGATTTTTCTCAGAAAGGTGAAGTTGCAGTGAGCAGTATTTACACAGAGGAAAACATGTTAGAACCCTTGAATAAAGCCTTGACACAGCAGAAACATGATCATCATGGGAGATCTAGTGTACTAAATGTCGTAGGCAGTTTGATCTATTCCAAGTGGGAGTTTGTAAGGGTTGGTGTTCTGAGAACCAACTGTTTTGTACTTTGATTGCAGGAATGTACTCTTATTTTATATTTTTAATTATTCTACATGACTATAATATAATAATGTCCTGGAATATTTGTTGCATTAATAAGTTTATGGAATATCCCCACTATGATGAGAACCGTGAAATACTATTACAATATTCTTAAATAAAGTTCTATGGTTGGATGACATACTATGATAGGACACATAGTATATAGACCGTCATGTGTGACTACTCGTAAGAAGACATAACTCCCTTTCCTTGATTTCGCACTTGGTAATATCCAATATGGGAGATTATGAGAACAGACCCACCAGTAGCAATTATGAATGCCTTGGTGTCATCGAACATTGCAATCTATGAGCGTGTGTAATGGTCCTTAGACTTGAATATTATCATTAACTCATTTCATGACTCGCACACTTAGATTTTCTGAAAAAACCGTCACGAAGATAGTTGGCGGGAAGTAGGGTACTTTGGGTGCATCACAAATGACATGTTGTTAATGGATAAGTCGAGGAAGAATTTTTCCCTTCCATATTTATGGTAGTAGATATCTCGGGCCCTTTGATTAAAACAGAACCATCGCACAAACTCCAAGGCCATGGTGTCACGACATGTTTATTTCTGGAAGTCAAAGAATGAAAGATCAAGCATATAGGCTTATAACATGGCTATGAAATCTATTTGATGAGATATTGAGTCAAAGGGATTAAATTACACAGTAAGAGTTCGTATGAGGTGACACGTCAATGTGGCATCAACTACTTTCTCTTGGGTGCCTTGACCCGTTGCTAGACAGTAATCTTGGACTTTAGGCGAGCCCGCCTAATGCTAATGAGAAAGAGGCTTAGAGGGTCACACACTAAGTGTCCATGTATCTCAAGTAGAATAATGATTATTCCTGTATGTGGATTAATAATTATTCAAGGAATCCTAAATCGTTTTAATGATGGAGGAAGATGGAAATGAAAAACAAGATATACACGTCGTGTATTAATGATTAAAAGCCGTGTAGCTTTTCATGCGAAACAAGTACACACTGTGTATTAATGAGTACACACCGTGTAGTTATCATTTTGGAAATGAAATTAAAAACAAGTACACTCCATGTATTAATGATTACATGCCGTGTAGTTTTAAGGAAAAAAAGTACCCGCCGTGTATTAATGACAACACGCCGTGTAGTTTTCCAGTTTGGATTTTGAGGATATAATATTGTTTTATTAAATGATATTTTTTATAATCAGCATGGGAGAATGTCAAGGAATTAATTATTCAACATGGGGTTTTCAATAAGAGTTAATGAAATAAATAAAATTCATAATGCATTTATTTATTTTCATAACTCTACAACCTCAAACCTGATTATAAATATCCTCACAACCCCAACTCTTTTCAAATACCACAACAATTCTGGATAATTCTTTCAAGGCCGAAAGAACCTCTTACTCCAAGAACTCTCTCAAGACCAAGAGAAATCCTCGTCCATTAGATCAAGATGATCTAAGGTGGAAAATGAAAGAAAATGTTTCTCCACACTAGCACCCAGAGACTCCTTTGGCGACGTCCAGGGATATGAGGTGCACGTGTGCATCTCTGCTAGAGGAAGTCTAACCTTGGCTTCTATGACGCAACGACGTATCACATCGGAACGTGATCAGAAATATCAACGATGAAATAACACCAAAAGGTACTTATTTTCAAGTGATTAAATTAATTATAATCAACCTGTTATGATCCTACTTTGTGGTTACAAGAATTTCCTTTTATTCTATATTTCTATGATTCAATCTGTGGAGACTGGCATTTATTGTCATATTGATCCTGGATTGATCATTGTTAATGAAAAAAGACAAGTGGGCACATCCACCCACACACTTCCACAGTTCTCGGAACCTTCACCTTTCAGGGGATTTCCATTTTTGATCCATATCTTCTAAAGATATGAGCACCACTGGGCTAAGTTTGTGACTACTCATGGAGGCCAGTTTCAAATGGGCTATTATACCCCTTTTCTGCACCAGCAGTTTCATGCGAGATAGTTTTAGTGGCAGGGGTATATGTTTTTTAGTAGTTGATGGTAGGCATAGTTGGTATAGGGAAGCCTCATGATGGTCCCCATCCCTAGGGACCTATGCTAGAGCACGTTCATGGTGGCTGGTAGTAAATAGGTAGAGGAGAATAGCTTGATAATATTCCCATATTAGAGTCATTAGTGTCACTATGGCTATGGGTTGTACGATGTACGATTAGTTTGATTTGTACCCTTGTGTGTGCTATGTTTTATTCTGGGGTGTCACACTCATTTTGTTGTTTCTTATTTTGTTTGTATATTATGAGTAGATGTGGGGAGTCCTCCAATTCGCCTATGTTATCAAATCCAGTTAGAGGCTAGGAATCCTTGTAAGATGTGGGCCAGGAATGTACACCAGTGATGGGGAAACACCAGTTAGTGGGGGACTTATTCTTCATTCAAATAAAACCAAGTGATACTATACATGGTATGGATTGGATATATTCTGTGTGTGCAGTCATCAAATGTTTCTGGAGGACCTTCATGTTTTCAGATGTGGAGGTTTAGAAAATGGAGTTTGTTGGAGCATGATGTTATTAGTTGGGTGGTAGGAAAGTTGATCCTCCCTTCATGTATATGGTAGGTATTTTTGTAGAAGATTATATTGTGAGTGCTCCTAGGGATGTAGAAGAGTTCCTTTATGCTTTCTCAAAAAAGGTTATGACACTACCTCCTTGATGTGATTTCGAGTTTGATATATAGTTTCTGCTGGGTGAATCCTCGATTTTGATGGATCTCTATCGGATGACGCCCATAGAGGTGTGTGAGATGAAGCTACATGTGGATGATTGATGTAGAGGGGTTTCATACTACCTAATGTGTTGCTTAGGTGTGCTCCAGTGTTTGTCATGAAGGTGGATGGTAGCATGAATTTGTGTATAGACTACCAGTGATTGAATCAGGTTACGGTTATGAAATGTTCCAATCTTATGAGGATTGATGATTTGTTTTACTATTTGAGTGGATATAGTTAGTTATTAATGATCAATCTTCCATTTGGATATCACCAGTTGTGGGTGAAGGATTGGGAAATCCTGAAGACTACCATCAGATGTAGGTATGGAAGATTCATATTTTTCATCATGTCCTTCAGTGTTAAAAACAAACTATATATGTTCAAGGGGAATATGTACTCTACGTTCTAGGAGTTCCTATATCTATTTTTCATTTTATTCATCAATGATATCTTAGTCTACTCAATGATAGAGGGGGAGCATATCGAGCATCTCATAGTTGTTTTTTAGGTCCTTCGACACCACTAGATTTACGATAAGTTTTCCAAGTGTAAATTCTTAATTCGAGAGTTGTGTTTTCTTGTTATACCTTGACCCTAGTTACCCAGAGTCGGTGCATTATTACATAACATTGGAATGATCACAAAATATCATGTCTCGAAAGACCTGTTAGTTTAGTAGCCTTGAAACACTAGATACATTCATAAGTTTTACATTACACCATGAAATAAAAACAATAACAACATCTTGTCCCCTTTGAACACAATTATCCCTAAGACTATCCCTACAGGTAAATCATAATACACTTCTTCACATCCTGGGAAAAATAAAACATATAAAGGGGTGATCTTAGATGCTCAGTAAGGATAACAATATTGCATAAACTTTCATAAACAAGCATAAAAATTTATTGAAATTGTATAACTAAAACAAAATCCTTTTAAACTTGAACTTCAGAATGACATGGAAAAAATAAAATGAAATAATTCCATCTACTTATTCACATGCATATTCTACTAGTCAAATATTCAAATGAAATATCAATAACCACTTTCATAATGATGGAATGCATAATGCCAGACAATCATAACCACATAGTCAAGGCCATGCTCTGAGACTAAAAATAAGATTTGGTCAAGGCCTTGTGCCAAGATACTAGTTTGTATCATGAGACCTACTGATGCATCGAGGAGCTACAACGGACACCAACCATCACTTATTAAGTCCAATGCATTCCTCATATGAATAGGTTTAAACAGAACATAAACATTCTTATTAAAACTATCATACGAAATGTCAATACCTTCTCCATAGACCATGAATGGTATAAAAATAACACATCCACAGTCAAAAATATCACAAAACCATTAATACTATATGGATGTTTTGTATCAAAATAATCCAACTTCAAATAAACTTAGAATCCATCAAATAATTTTTACATAGATGAAATCAAAACTATATGAGAGAAATATATCTTTTTTGAAATCATTTAAAAGTCACATAATTATAAAAGAAAACATTTAATTTTAATATATTATTATATGCTTTTAAGGGAAGCTTCAAAAATTTTATAATGGAAGAAAATAACTGCACCCACCATATAAGTTAATAAAGTCATTCTTACCTTAATTTTGTCGAAATGGTTTAAAAGGACCTTGTTTGGAAAACGATGGAAAGATTCCTTTATAAAATTCTTATAAAAACTCAATGAAGGGTATAAATGACTTTAAACCATATTCTGTTAAATAGTATGAATGTTTTGAAATACTTTTTTATAAAACATTTATGTGGATGATAAAGAGGTCCCAGTATATAATTATGTATAAACAACCTCAGATAATGAAGAGATTGTGAAATAAACCCTTACCTTGTGTCTGACTTGACTTGATAGTTTTTTAATCTCCTGAATAAAAACAATATAGTTAATTTCTATTTTCATAAGAAACTTTTTCATGTTCATTATTCATTTTAGATCACTTATTACCATGTTACAAACATTATGTAATCATTTAATTTAATAATGATCATTTTGTCGATCCTTGGTACCTGAGTCAAAAATAATCTTTCTATAATTACTAGTTGTTTATGTGGTAAAATTTAGATTATCTCCAGAATTATATTTAGGATTTAGATATCATATATATCATATATATCCAGTATATACATGCATTTATAATATTACATAACATTTAGAGGTAATAAATGAAATTCATTGTTCATGGAGATGGTAAGCCGTACGTACGCATGAACGCTACATTCATTTCTATTTCATATTTAATGGAAAGAAATAATAATGATATAATTTTATATTATAATTCCAATAAAATATAATATATAATATCATTAACTCCATCCTTTATACTTCCCACATATGGCATTAACAATTCAAATCACTTTGAGGGGTGGTAGTCCGTACTTCCTAAAATGAAATTATCTCGTTTACCCAGATTGAAAATCATAATGGTATGCCATAAATGAAAAATAAAGAATCATAAGGAAAACATAATCATAATATATATCATATATAAATATAGTGTCGTCTTAATGGCCACCGTGAGAGGTGTTAAAAGAATATTTGAACAATCATCGTTTCATGAGGCAGTAATTCTCCACCCACAGAAACAGTATGTTCATTAACCATTAGACGGAGGTGTGTGTAAGTGTGGTTCGATTCATTCTCATAAAAACACCTATGTATATTTAGAATAATGGTGTTCTTACAAAATAGAATAATAAAAAGAGTTTAGGGGTTGTATAATTAAAATAAAATAAAAGAAGTTAAGAGAAATCGTTACCTTTAGTTTGGGTAACTACCTTTGGTTTGAACCAAAAGAACTCTTAAAGAGATTTATACCTAAGGTAAGGCTTCTAGGATGAAGAGAGGGAAGTTTAGAGGGTATTTGGGCAGATGTTGGCCGAGACAAATGGCTTTAAAGGTGTTAATAAGGTGGTATATTTAGGGGCCTTTTATAAGAGGAGAGGAGGGGCACTCATGGAAAGTCGTGAAATGTTACTTTATTATGAAATGATTTTTGGATTTTAAAAGTCCCACAACGATATATTTCGAGGATAAGGTGATAAGGGTTATAAATACACCCATAAAATAGGCTTTAGACAAGTGTAAGTCTTAGATTTTACCTTATCTTATCATTTTATCTAAATCGTTCATTAATGAGGTAATCACTGCATCATCATGGTGTCATAAATAAATTTATTTATTTAATGTCTAAAAATTATAAAAAAAATACCATGATTTAGGAAATATTTTTATATTTACAATGACTATTTATAGTCTAAGAGGTCATTTATGTAGATAAAATTAATTTTTTTACTTTGGTGTTACATAATTTTGTTATATTTTCCTTTCTTTAAAAAATAAAATGATAAAATGTCACTATCACACAAAAGTGATTCTATCGGGTCCCTAAGCTGGAACAAGGAGTACCATTGTCATCCATGACACCAAAATAGCATTAAGACACATTTTTGATTCATTTTGTATTTTTATGATATTATTTTATTACCCTTTACTACCCGATTACTAAATAATCATGTTAATTAATGATAATTGCCATCGTTACTATTCATACTGTCCAAAAACAAAAGAGTCTTAATTACATAATTTGGAACATCTGATTCCAAATATGGAATCTAATTTACCAAATCCAAACAAAGAAATTATAGTAATTAATTTAAAAAAAATTCTCATTGTCAAAACCAAAGACGAGTTTTTAAGAAGTAAAATCTATCAAAAGATTAACCTGTTTCACATCCAATTGAAAATTTAAATTACTTCCAATGAACAAAATTGTATTAAGTGATAAAAATATAATTAAATTATACTTTAAAACCAATTAAAATTACAATCTAACTATATAAATAAATTCAATGAAAAGGCAGTTTTGAATAAAAAGTCAACATTTTTCACTATTCATTAAAAATGAATATTATCCGAAAAATACCAAAAAATAACCCGATGTTATATTTGATATTTGAAATTAAAAAATGATTTCCATTTTACCAAATTCAAAACATAGAAGTTTTATTAATAAATTATATAGTTAATTCCCACTGTCAAAACAAATAGTGTGTTTTTAAGAAACAATGTCTATAAAAAGATTGCCCGTTGTTTATATCCAACTTAAAAGTGAAATTAATTATAATGACTATAATTGGATAAAATGGTAAAAATATATTCTAATTATACTTTAAAATCACTCAATAATATAATTTATCACTATAAATTATTTTGATTAAAAAATATGTTTTTATTTATTTTTTTACTATTCATCGAAAATTGGAAGTTCTCAGAAAAATACCAAAAATTAAAATTAGGATAATTTTGATATTCTGAATCCAAAAATGAAGTCCATTTTGAAATATAATTTTTATATAATTTCAAAAAGTGGGTATTACTATTCATAATGGCTACTTTGATTGGTCGCGGTGTGTAGGAATCTCGAACTTGCATACAATGCAAGCTACTGCATTATTGAAAGAGAAGCATATCGTGGAAGCATGGGGCGTTACATTCTCCTCTCCTTCAATAAATTGTGTCCTCGCAATTTGAAATTATTCTTCAAAAATAAAAGTTTGAAAATAGAAAATACCTTTGTGGAAAACCCCCATTGGAAATAAGGTTTACAAAATTTAGTCTTAATAAGAGGGAAAGGGAAATGAAAAAGTCACCACAAAATTATGATCTCGATTAGAAAAACATTGGTGGAAATTAGAGACACATAATTGGAGGAAAACGTAAATATTTGTAGGGAGTGATTGAGGACATCAATCACAAACAAGTGTAAATTTGAGGGCCTCAAAGCCTTCAATCTATGGAGATTTAAAATATCATCAGTTCAACAAAACATAAGGTATTAGGATAACACATTTTTTGTTTTAATATACCTTTACTAAATTTTAAGAATTAATTTATTCATAGAATAAGAGATAGGTATATATATATATATATACTTGACAAGTATAGTTTCAACCATCAACTAATTTCTACCACAAACTGATCTTTCAATCAAAAAGATAATAGAAATCAAAAATATTATATTTATCATAATCGTACAAGGTTACCAATATTAAAACATACCATTTTGATTAGAAAAACTATTTTGTAATAACCAGGGACTTCCTGTAGTCTAGTGGTATGTAATAAAGGCTTGTCGCACTATGGTTGTGGGTTCGATTCCTGCAGCTTTTTCCGACGCGACGGGTTATCCCCTGACCTACAGGTCCTCTTTTTCCTATAACTATAGTATTATTATATTCCAAAAATAATTTCAGAAATATTTTATCCTTAAACAATACTATCCAAAGTTTAACTTAATCCATTCCAACCTTTATAATTATCCAAAATACCTCTGTCCGTACTTTCTCTAAAAGGACTCTAGATTCCAAAATCAATTGTAACATCAGATTCCCCAAACAAAGTAAATTTTATCTTATTGTAACAAACTAAAAATATGATTACCTTCATCATATTAAAACCTTAATGAAAACAATAAGTAATGTAGTAAAATCCTTATATATATCACATTATTCTTATAACCGTTATATTGTTCTTGAGTCCAAAAACACAAATCCAATAATTATTCAACTTCATCTATAGTAGCATCATAAGCTTGGCCCTGCTCCCTTGGTCATTTCTAAGGTAAGTTTCCTTTGAACTTAGGGCATTCATTTTCATAATTCCCCATTTCTCTACAATTGTAGCATTTATCATTGACATCCTCTTTCTTTCCCTTGCAATCATGAGTCTGGTGACCTTTTTCTCCACATTTTTAACAAACTCTCATTCCTTTTAGGCAAGTACCGAGGTGTTTCTTACCACAATTATCACATATTGGAAAATCCGTCTTTCCCGTTTTCCCTTTATCTGTATCTTCCTCCACTGTTATCTTCTTCTCTTGATTTACTTTGTTGTCATAAGACTTAGAGAATTCTATTTCTGTCTTGATAGCACACGAGATAATATCTTCGTACGATGAGAAGGATTGTGATACAAAAGCATGATGAAGAAATGGTTTTAACCCATAAAAGAAATGATCAATCTTATTTCTTGGGTTACGTATATAATCTGCAGCATGACTCACTATCCTTGTAAAGTTATACTCATACTTTTCCACATTCTTGTCCTCCTTTTTCCTCAGACTCAGAATTTGTCTTTCCATATCTGATCGATGGTCACGAGGAAAGTATTTTTCAAAGAAAATCTCTTCAAACTCTTCTCATTCCATACTAGATACTTCTTTATCTTCCTTTTTATTTTAAATCAATGACCACCATTGATCAGCATCTCCTGTGAGGCGGTAAACTGACATGAAAACTTTTTCCCTTTCACTACTCCCTAAAGCCTGAAATATTTTCTCTAGGGAATTTATACATTGCTCAGCTACAAATTTAATTGTACCCCCATTAAATTTTGGTGGTTTTTTCCTCATTAAGCGGTCTAACATTGATCCTCCACGTTTTAGATCATGGTTCTCCATACAAGGAAGGTTATTATTCATAACTAGAGTGAGTTGTCCCAGTATGGTAATAAGCTGATTAGTACCATTTGTATCACCAGCTCCACTATAATTATCTTGAGCAGGAGGGAAATCCCTACATGGAGTGCATGCATTTATATGGTTTCCATTTCTTCCACTAGGAGCCATTTATAAAAAATGTCATAAACTATATTATTTTATGAATCGAAATACATAATAACAAACTTGTAAAACAGTTAAGATAAATTGAACAGTTTATGGATATAATCCATATTCATAAAAATGTTTTCTTTGAGGAAGTATATACTCATAAACCCTTCATAATGGTTTGTAATGAAATTGTGAATTATCCAAAGCATATCCCATAGGAGTGTCGTAACTAAAAGTGTAGAAAAGCCTGTTGTCGCGTACCAAGATACCATGGGTCAAGCCCAAAACTTGTTTTCGGAGTTTTCACTCCTAGGTACATCTGTTCCAGAGCTACCTCTACCTGCTCATATCCAGACAAGGATGTATTGCTCAGAAAATAAACAAAATCTCTACGTTACCAAAATTTTGGGATGTTCTTCTATTTTAATCCTCATTGACAATCTTAGGACTATGTGCTCTAATCAGATATTAAATAAATCTAGTTTCCAAGGTTAGTACTAAAATTCCTCTTATACCAACTATAATGCCCCGACCTTAGTAACCTAGATTCGGTGCATTATTACATAACATTCGCATGATCACAAAAGATCATGCCTTGAAAGACGGATTAGTTTAGTAGCCTTGAAACACTAGATACATTCATACGATTTACATTACATCATGAAATAAAAAAAATAACAACATATTTTTCCCTTTTAACACAGTTATCCCTTATACTATCCCTACAGGTTAATCATAATACACTTCTTCACATCCTGGGAAAAATAAAACATAGAAAGGGGTGAGCTCAGATACTCAGTAAGGATAACAATACAGTAGAAACTTTCATAAAAAAGTATAAACATTTAAGGAAAATGTATAACTAAAACAAAATCCTTTTAAACATGATCTTCAGATTAACATGGAAAAAATAAAATGAAATTATTTCATTTACATATTCACATGGATATTATACTATTCGAATATTTACATGCAATATCAATAACCACTTTCATAATGATGGAATGCATAATGCCATACTATCATAACCACATAGTCAAGGCCTTGTTCCAAGACTACAAAACATATTTTGTCAAGGCCTTGTTCTAAGACACTAGTTTGTCTCATTATACCTACCAATGCATCGAGGAGCTATAGCGGGCACCACCCGTCACTTATTATGTCAAATGCATTCCTTATATGAATAGGTTTAAACATAACATAAACGTTCTTATTAAAACCAGAATATGAAATTTTAATACATTCTCCATAAACCATGAAATGTATAAAAATAACACATCCAAAGTCAAACACATCACAAAACCTTTAATAGAATATGGAAGTTTTGTATCATAATAAATCAACTTCAAATAAGCTTAAAATCCATCAAAGGATGTTGACATAGATGAAATCAAAACTATTTGAGAGAAATATCTCTTTTTTGAAATCATTTTAAAGTCACATAATTATAAAATAAAACATTTAATTTGAAAATAGTCTTATATGATTGTAAGGGATGCTTCAATAATTTTATAATGGTAGAAAATAGCCGCACACACCGTATAAGTTAAAAAATACATTCTTACCTTAATTTTGTCGAAAAGGTTAAAAAGGACCTTGTTTGGAAAATGGAGGAAATATTCCTTTATAAAATTATTATAAAAAGTCAAACAAGTGTATAAATGACATTATCCCATATTCTATAAAATTTTATGAATGTTTTGAAAAAAATATTTATGAAACATGGATGTGGATGATAAGAAGGTCCCAGTAGATAATTACGTATAAACAATCTCGAATAATGAAGAGATTGTGAAATAAACCCTTACCTCGTGTCCGACAGGACTCGATCATTCTTTAATCTCCTGAATAAAATATTATAGTTAATTTATATTTTCTTAAGAACATTTTTCATGTTCACTATTACTTTAACATCACTTATTATCATGTTACGAACATTATGTAATCATTTAATTTAAAAACGGTTGTTTTGTCGATCATTGGTACTTGAGTCAAAAATAAACATCTTATAATTACAAAATGACCGTTTTTAAATTAAATTATTACATAATGTTCGTAACATGATAATAAGTGATGTACAAGGAATAGTGAACCATCGTTTTGTCGATCCTTGGTACTTGAGTCAAAAATAAACATCTTATAATTACAAGTTGTTTATGTGGTAAAATATCCATTATCTCCAGAATTATATTCATGATGTAGATATCATATATATCATATATATCCAGTATATACATGCATTTATAATATTAGATAACAATTAGATGTAAAAAATGAAATGCACTGTTCATAGAGACGGTAAGTCGTACATACGCATGAATGCTAATTTCATTTATATTTTGTATTTAATGGAATGAAATAATTATTATATAAAGGTATATTATAATTCCAGTAAAATATCATATATAATATCATTAACTCCATCCTTTATACTTCCAATATATGTAATTAACGATTCAAATCACTTTGAGGGGGCGGTAGTCCGCACTTCCGAAAATGAAATTATCGCGTTTACCCATAATGGAAATCATAAAGGTATGCCATAAATGGAAAATATATAAGAATAAGGAAACAATAAAAATAATATATATCATCTATAAATATATTTACATCTTAATGGACACCATGAGAGGTTTTAAAAGAATATTTGAATAATCATCATTTCATGAGGCAGTAATTCGACACCCACAGAAACATTAAGTTCTTTAACCATTAGACAGAGGTGTGTGTAATTGTAGTTCTAATACTTCTCATAACAAAATAAAAGTATATTGAGGATACTGGTTATGTTACAAAAGCGAATAATGAAAATAGTTTATGGGTTTTAGAAGTAAAATAAAAGAAAAGAAGTTTAGAGAAATCGTTACCTTTAGTTTGGGTAACTCCCTTTGGTTTGAACCAAAAGGACTCTTGAAGAACTTTCTAACTAAGGTAAGGCTTCTAGGATGAAAATAGGGATGTTGAGAGGGTATTTTGGCAGAGGCTGGCCATGCCAAATGGATTTTATGGTGTGAATAAGGTGGTAGAGGTGGGGGCCTTTTATAAGAGGAGAGGAGGGGAACTCTTGGAATGTCAGGAAATGTTACTTTATTACGAAAGGATTTTAGTATTTTAAAGGTCCCACAATGATATATTTCAAGGATAAGGTGATACAGGTTCGAAATAAACGCATCAAATTGGTTTTAGACAATTGTAAGTATTAGATTTTACCTTATCTTTTCAGTTTATTTAAATCGTTCATTAATGAGGTAATCACTGCATCATAATGGTGTCACAAATAGATTTATTTATTTAATGTCTAAAAATTATAAAACAAATAAAATGATGTAGGAAATATTTTTAGAATTTCAATGACTATTTATAGTCTATGATATCATTTATGTAGACATAATTAAAATTGTTTTAATTAGGTGTTACATACTTTTGTTATACTTTTCTTTCTTTAAAAAAATAAAATGATAAAATGTCACTATCACGCAAAAGTGATTCCATGGGGACCCTAAGTAGGCACAAAGCATCCCATGGTCGGACATAATATAACCAATATCATTAGGACACATGTTGGGGTCATTTTGTATTTTTATGATAATATTTTATTACCCTTTACTACCCGATTACTAATTAATCATGTTAATTAAAGATAATTGCCATCGTTACTATTCATAATGTACAAAACAAAAGAATCTTAATTACAAAATTTTGACCTTATGATTCCAAATATGGAGTCTATTTCACCAAATTCCAAACACAGAAATTTCAGTAATTAATTTAAAAATAATTCCCATTGTCAAAGCCAAAGACGAGTTTTTAAGAAGTAAAATCTATCAAAAGATTGACTTGTTTTTACATTCAATTGAAAAGAGGAATTACTTAAAATGAACAAAATTTTATTAATTGATAAAAAAATAATTAAATTATAATTTAAAACCAATTACGATGACAATTTATCTATATAAATAAATTTGATTAAAAGGCAGTTTTGAATTTAAATACATCATTTTTCATTATTCATTAAAAATGAACATTATCCGAAAAATACAAAAAATTCACCCTATGATATATTTGATATTCCAAATTAAAAAATTATGTCCATTTTACCAAATTCAAAACATTGATGTTTCATTAATAAATTATATAGTTAATTCCCCATGTCTAAACAAATAGCGTGTTTTTAAGAAACAATATCTATTAAAAGATTGACCATTGTTTATGTACAGTTTAAAAGTGAAATTAATTCTAATGACCATCATTGGATAAAGTGGGAAAAATATATTATAAATATACTTTAAAATAACTCAATAGTATAATTTATCACTATAAATTATTTTTATTAAAAAAGTTGTTTTTATGTTTTTTTACTAATCATCAAAAATTGGATGTCCTCAGAAAAATACCTAAAATTAAACTTAGGATAATTTAGATATTCCAAATACAAAAATGAAGTCGATTTGGAAAAATAAAAATTATATAATTTCAAAAAGTGTGTATTACTATTCATAGCGGCTACTTTCATTTGGTCGTGGTGTGTTAGAATCTCAAACATGCGTACAATGAAAGATACTGCATTATTGAAAGAGAATCATATCGTGGAAGCTTGGGGTGTTACATTTCTTGGAAATGTGGTGTCTTTGGGTGTGGAAGTGGACTTGCCAATGGTTAAAAATGTTGTTTCTTGGGCAGCAACAAATAATGTGGAAGATGTTTGTAGTTTCATTAGTATCACAAGCAATTATTGGAGGTTTGTACCAAATTTATCTCGATTTGTTTCCCTATTGACATTGAGGACTAGAAATAACTAGAATATTATGTATAAAATCTGTTCCATTAATCATTGGGTTACCTAAACGAGATGTTGGTTTGTGGTATAGTGCTTCAATTTCCCAATGAAGATGTATTTTTTGAGGGTTTTTATGATGCATCCTAGCTGGGCTTAGGATGCATGTTAATGTAGCAGATGGCAATAATCTATTATGGGTCTAGTCAGTTATGTACCCACAAGATTAATTGTTCCACCCATGATCTCGAGTTGGCGACAATTGTGTTTGTTCAAAAGTTGAGATAATATTACCTCATTGGTGAGTGCTTTGTGGTTTTCACGGACCACAATGGCCTACGATATGTTTTCTTTCAATAGGATAAGAATCTTTGTTAATGGTGGTTGATATAGTTTCTTAAATATTATGATTTTGATATCCTATACCCATTAGAAATGGGTAATGTAGATACTCAAGCATTGATTCAGAATTCCTAAGAGAATGTGAATTCGGTGTTTGTGGATGTTTGGAAAGGAATAGAGGATCTTTTAATAATGCATATTGATATTAGAGAGAGATGTGGCAGATTTTTTCCTTACCAGATGACTGTGGAGTCATCTTTGATGTGATGGGTGGAGGAGTCTCAATGGAGAGACTCAGAGGCAAATGTGGCATGCAATCGTGTTGGCCATGGTGATGCTCCTGAGGGATGGTCGGAGGACGATCATAACATGATGCTATTCCATGGGAGTTTATTTTCCCCACAGGTGATGAAGGAGGGGTTTCTCTATGAGTTTCACAGACCACCTTTAGCAGTACATCCTAGTGGGACACTGATGTATTACGGCTTGAAGAGATAGTTTTTGTGGCTGGGATGAAATAGTCAATGGATGTGTTTTTGGAATGATGTTTGGTTTATTAGTAGGTAAAAGTGGAACACCATGTTTTGGGAGGTCTATTGCCGTACTTGATTGTTCCCAAGTTGAAATGGTAGTATATATCAATGAATTTCTTCACAGGGTTACCCTGAGCATAGTGATTTTGTGATGTAGTTTGGGTGATAGTGGATTGGATGATGAAATCATATCACTTTCTAACGATTTGTGAGTAGGGTGTTGAGGATGTTTTGGTGAGGCGGTATGTGGATGATGTGGTTAGGCTTCACAGCGCAAAAATTACAATCATCTTTGATCGTGGTTCTCATTTTACACTATTATTCTGGAGGGACTGCAACAAGATTTTGGCTCCCAATTTTACCTTAGCACTTCTTTCCACCATCAGATGGATAGGCAGACATATGAGACCATCTAGAAAAAGAAGGATATGTTGCAGGAATTTGTATTGTTCATTGGTGGAACTTGGGTATGAAACCAACCATTGGTCGAGGTTGCATACATCAATATCTATCACTCAAATAAGTATATATCTCTGTTTGGGTAATTGTATAGGGTGTTGTGTCATTTTTCATTGTGCTGAATGGAGGTTAGAGAGTCGGCAGTTCTGTGATCTAATGTTATGCAATGTACGACATAGAATATATAGTTGATTTTTGAGTAGAGGAGGTAGTGAAATACCATCAAAATTACTATTTCTATCAAAGGTGGAGGCCTATGGTTTTTCATCTTGGATACCATGTGTTTTTTAGAGTCCCCCCTCTTTATGAGTAGTGGAGATTTGACAGATGGAGTAAGATTTCCCGTAGTTTTGATGGGACTTTTTAATTTTTGTGCTTGTTTTAGTGAGGTGACATATCGATTGAAGTTTCCTACATGGCTAGATCTGATCCACAACGTCTTCCTCATCTATCAGCATCGTCAGTATTTTCGTTATGACTCCCATGTCATTGATAGGGGAGTTTGATATCGAGGAAGATGTGATGTTAGTTGAGCAACCAGCAGATATACCTTATCATTGTGAGAATGTGCTAAATGGATAGAAAATACTCTTGGTTTGTTTGTTGTACAGGCATAGTGGCCCGAATGTGTGTACTTGGGAGCGAGAGACACAAATGCGTTCCAAATACACATAGTTATTTTGAGTTTTTCATGTTCTATTTTTCTTGTGATGTGATGTTAGGATCTTGTTATCTTATGATATTTGATTTCTCTATTGAAATGTGATTCATGATAAAGTTTTGACATATGGAAAAGGTATGTATTGAATCCTAATCAAGACACATTAACTATTATGTGATTTAACCCATATAGGCGAGTTAAGGTCACCTAAAGCATATATTATCTTGAACTAGAGGATGAAATTAATTGATTTGTATGTTTGGAGTAGCCAAGATTCTTTGTTTGGGTTGTATGTATGTTATATGGTTGTATGGAAAAGTGGTGGTTGTGGTTGGTACTAGATGATGCAATATTGTGCCCGAAGAGAGGTGGTGGTGTGGCTGTGCACTATTCATTGGTCATTTGTTTTGGTGTTTTTGGCTGGTGGTAGTTTTTGAGGTGTGATGAGATCAATGAGAGGTATCTCATGGGGTGGTTATTCGACCCATTTTCTTCTAGTATTGGTTTTGTATTCTCAAGGGTGAGAATCATTTGAGAGTTATCTAATTCAACGGTCCGTTACTTTGTCAGTTTTTGTGGTTGCAGTTGCTTGGAAGAGGCCCTGAGCATTTCTTAAGGTGTTGGATGTTAAAATGTTTCCAGGTGAGGGAATAAACATCGTGTAATGTATACACTATGTGTAAAAGAATTCCATTGTTCGTACAATACCAGTTCAATACATGTATAATTTACGGTTTAAATAATAAAATTGGGACACGCTTTTGGATGAAACCAAACAATAATGATTACATAATGTGAAAGGGGATTAAATGTCATGTAATTACCTCGTGAAGTGTTTTTATAATAAGTAGAATCACCTTTGTTGTTTCTCAACCCTACAGATGGTTCCCACTTCTCTCATTCCAGAAGATTCATAGGCACCCTCTTCATGTTTTTAAAATTCCCCTCTATGGTTATTCATCCTTGGATTACCATCTTTTACCTATGGGATGTTGTCTCATTCTCATATGTTTCCTTATGTTTTTCATTGGACGTCACCGTGGTGGTTTGGTATGGTTTGGGTTATGTGTTTGCGATGCATTTTGATGATCTTCATGTGAGGTGTAGGTTGAACCGCCAATTTCTTGTGTGGCAGTGGTTCTTGGGCGGTTACATATTCACCCTGTAGTGTGAAGAACGATTGGAATGCTTCTTTGAGGTAGAGGATCCACATTATATACCTTTTCACATGATAAAAGTTATAATTTCATGATGTTAGTTACCTTTTGGTGGATTGTAAGCATCATAATAATCATATAATTAATTGGCATGTCTAAAATTTATTGGTATGAAGAGTTATCTCATTTTTACAACTTTTTTATATGTCGATGATTTTGTTATGCATTCCTATTGCCAATTATGAATAATGCGACTGTTTTAACCCTTTCTTGCACTACATCTGATATGTGTGATGACCCTTGCTCTGTTAATATGTGATCACGCCCATAATAAATGGTTAAATAACTTATATTTGAATTGTAATTGGTTTTCCCTAGATATCTTTTTTTTGTGTGATAATGCCTATACTAACATAAATAAGTAATGTGATAAATCCTATGAATAAATATAGAAGATTAAATGTTTGTTGTGTGTGGGGAAGTTCTTATTCGGATGCTTTATGTTGCTTTTGATTGTGCAATAAAATTATTGAATGGATGGGCTATGTGGTTTGTGGGGCAATGATTTAACGAATGGTTATCTTGAATGCGATGTGGGCTATTGTGTGATATGGTTGTGGCATAGTGGTTGAGGCACAATGGTTGTGGTATGTAGTGATTGTGTTTGTGCGATGGATATGATGTGTGGTTGTTGTGATGTGATATGACATTGGCGATGTGATGCAGTGACAATTGTGGATGTGTGGTGTTGTGTCGATAGTTTTATGGCGTGGTTGTGTTAGTTTCCTAGGTATCAGTTGAGATGCAGAAAAAATTGAATTAATGAATGAGTTGGAAATTGAATATAATAGGGTTTAAATTGACTTTTTATTGATTAATTTAATTTAATTGAATGAATTGAATGGTTGGTGTAATGTGAAATGAAAATAATAATGAATAAAATTATTGGAACTTGTAAGTTAAAAGTGTAAAATGTCATGTGGGTTTTTTGGTGGTTCGGTGGCATGTTGCATATAGATGTGACATTAGTTATGATTGTTGACATATGGTATGTCATTGTGATGTGATGCATGCTAGTGTTGTTGATGTGAACCCTTAGATTGTGTGTTTTGGGTTATCTCTATATCATGTATGTTTATGTTATTTTATAGTTCACTCACCAGGGTTGGATAACCTCACCAAAGCTCATAGGTTCTGGGCTCTAGGTTTTTCCCCAACATTGAGGATGGTAGTAATAAAGATGGTTGGCTACCTGCCACTCCATCTCTCTTTCTTAAATAGTGACATGCTGACCTAGGTGTCATTGGGAGAGATGTGATATGATTCCTAAGAGTTTTCAGGTGATAAGTGACCTGTGGTCCAAGGTTTGTTTAAAAGATATGTGATGTGTGGTCCTAGGTGTCTTCGGATGATATGTGACATGTGGACCTGGTGTTTTTGGATGAGATGTGATGCGTGGTCCTAGATATCAATGGGATGATCTTTGATGTGTAGTCATATGTGTCTTCGAGAAGAGATGTGTTGTGCATTCCCTAGTTTATTTTGGCTGTGATGTTATGTGTGGACCAAGTGTGTATGGGTGGGATGTGATGCGATATGTGTGGAATGGATGAGAGAATAGGATGTTCGATGTTGGATCATGAGAGAAGAAAATCAAAGGCGAAGAGGCAGTGGTTTACTTTTCTTTGTTTTGATATCAAAATTATATTATTATATTGGATGCATGATTTGGTGAGTGATCCATGGTGATGTTGGGTTTGGATAGATTACCAATGAAGCTGATTTTTTGTTCTGTTGTTTGTTCACCATCACATTTACATGCTATTTTAACATGTTTAATTAGGGATTGGTTATCTCCCTACTGTGTATACTTGTTCTTCCCACCATATGTATATAAATTGTTTGTAGGTTTCTAGGAGGACTTTGGTGAGTTAGTAGAATATTACAAGCTGGGTTGGAGTTGATGTTGAGTCACTGACTTTGACTTGTCTTTTTGGTATTTACATTTGATAATTTATATGTATCAGTTTTATTTTCTCATTCATTTTGGGATGGGTTTTTGTTGACCATGAAATATGGTCTATTGGTGTTTTTTGATTTTTGTTTATACTATCTCCCAATCTTATTCATTTATAGAGGGTAATGCCTCCCATATTTTGACATTTTTATACCTTCGGTGCTAGTCTCTAACCCAGGGCCTACTGGTGGTGGGACTCAGGGGGTAATTATCTCTTTCCCTTCATTACAACATCTTTGGTGGGAGGGGTTCATGACATTACCTACCAAAGAATAAATTTATTGGCATAAGAGGAGGTGATGAGGGTAGGTGGGATAGAGGGTATGATAACAAATCGATGGACCCCAATTTCATGAGTTAGAGGGTTCTGGTAAGAGGTAAATAGAGTGATGGTGAATGATATACAACCCTTGTGATTAGAAGGCAAGGTGGTTGATTTAGATAAAATGGGAGAAAATGGGGATGACTAACCAAGACAACATCTACATACACAACATATCAGTCCAAATTTGAAGAGTAACCACAATATATGTGTAGCGCATGAGTATAAAAATTAAAGATTAATCAAAGAGAATGAAGACATTAAGTGTTAGTGAATAGAGATGAAGAGATGGATATAGTGTGTTATATGGTGTTACCCTTAGAATAATGGATGTTAAAGATTATAGATATGATATGTCACCATTTTTTTGAGGTGTATCGGGGAATGATGTCTATTGGATAATTCAATGGGCATCTAGAAATGTGGAAAGAGAGGTGGATAAGTATTCACGATCATTGTAATAATGAAATATTAGTTAGAAAAAAATGATTTTTAATTTCATGATAAAAGAGAAAAACATAGGAAAAACATAAACTCAACTTTTCTATAGATATATAAATGAAATTTTTGTGAATCCATCGATGAATAACACATAATATTTAGTAACTAATATTTTCATGAACTGGGAAGGAACCACATACATTAAAATGAACCAACTGAATTGAACTCAATATATGCTTTTGTTATTGGGGAATGTTAGTGACCAAATGATGATTGATATGATGACATGACTCACAATTGATATATGAAATAGAATATAACATTGGATAAATAATTGAAGAACTGGCGTAGGTGGATAATACATGTTGGGGAGAATATATCAGAAACATGTGAATCATGAATAAGTTTACTGATAGAAAATATACTAAATGAGATGCATGAAACTTATACCATAATGGAAAGTGTAATATAAAAAGCGATATTACATGTTCCAATACCAATAATAGGTATTGAAGAACAATCGACCAAAATTATTGTACTACCATCTAAGATCTAGAGGAATGATAGAAGAATAACTATATTGTTGGAGATATGGTCAGAAGCACTAGAATCTAATAGTTAGGCTAAATAATGGTGAGACAATCCAGAATACTTTCGTTGGGTTTGAGATATACAAGAACTGGAAGAGGCTACATTTGTGTGTTAGGATAATGTAAGTTGATAATCCTTGTCAGATAACTCCATTGTATGGTGATGATCAGAATGATGATCCATTTAACTAGTCCTTGTAGCTTGAACATGACTAGAGTAGCCATGTGGTAGGGGATGATTGAGATGACCATGGTGCTTCCAACAAGTTTCAATGGTGTGACTAGAACAACCAAAATGAGTACACTAGGGTCGAGGATGATCGTGACCCCCTCCCCCCCCACATGATGAAAAACCACAACAGCAATGTCTGCCACCATGAAAATAAATGACATTGTGATCTAAAAAATCTATAGAACTAATAGATGCTGCTAGAAAACATGCTTGAATTAGGAAACTATACATCAAGGACTGATGTAAAGAACTGGCACTAGACACATCTTGGTTATGACAGTAACAAATTCAAGATTCAACCTTTGTAGAAGAGGGAAAAAAATAATTGTACCCTTTTATTCTTCATCTAATTTGGATTTTAAAGGACTGAATATAATTCATGGATGTCATCCACATTCATATTTGATTCATTATAATATAGTGAAATCAAGCGGGACCTCTATTGAACCCAGAATAACTATTGGAGGATTTCAGAAACTTGAGATAAATTATTGGTCTCACTGAACATAAGGACTCTAACAACTCCTTAATATTAGTTTTATTTTTAGTTACATGATTTACAAACATCTGAGTAATTGGGAAGAAGAACAAATATAATTTTATCTTGTTTCTCACATAGTGAAAATTCAGATTCCTTTAGATCCATAGGATATCTCATTGGACATGAATGGTGGGACCTCCAATTGAAGGAAATGACCACCATTTTATGCCACATAGTGATGTTATTAAATTTTAGGCTCTCATCTCTAAGGCACTTACAGGTTGTGATCACATCAATAGAGGTGTGATAGCTAGATCAGAAGCAGGAGTGGAAATAGTGTCCATGGAAGCGAGAGGGAGAGAAACATGTCTTTACCAAAATAGAGGACAAACATTTAAAAAAACTCATGATATGTCCTAACGGAAAAATTGAGATAGTGTGAGAAGTTTTCATGATCGTGTATCTAGGTGAGGAAAAAATTTAATCAGTTTTATACACACAGACTATAATGAGGCACAAGGATTGGAGCTGGCTTCACACAAAGAGAAGTGAACACCCGGAAAGATTACATGGTGAGTGTGCACGTCTAAAGATGGAATCTTGTGGGTCACATCTATAGGGAAGACACACCTAGGTGGGTCACGTCCCTTGGGAATGGTATGTCTCCTAGATGAGGCGTTCCTGTGCCTATATAAGATATGTCCAGAGTTGTGGAGGTGCAACTTAGGGGGTTTTGGTTCTTTTGGATGAGGGGAAGGGAGGACCATTTTTTGGGGGATGGTGAACCTTAGAAGGGATTGACTAATGATTTTCATGTTGTATTGGTGTATCCCAATCCTCTTTCGATGTTGTTGGGATGAATTCTTGCAGTCCATACTACACACAAGGATGCAACTCTGAATGTTGAACTCTGCAGTGAGATCATTGTGGTTTGTAGGGGAAATACACCCCTTCTCTAGTGGAAAAGGTTGATAACCCAAATTTTGGGGCATTGTAGAAACTCTAACCAACTATAGCAAACCTAGCCAAATGACATCGATAGGGAAGTATAGTAGTGTGAACATTTGACATGACTACTGTAGCTCCACAAAATTACAGTCGTTGGCCACTATAGCACCATAGGCATGGGTGGCCATGACAATTTAGCAATGCAAACTTCCAGTAGAGCTTCACTATATCACAATAGTCATTCTGTGCGGTTGGAATAATAATGATTCATCTTCGTTATTAGAAAATTTTAGGATAGGGTTTTTGTGTGTGATGCTCTGATACTCCCTATAATTTTTTGCTAATGGAATTAGAGAAATTATTTCATCTTTGTGGACATATGGATCATTTCCAGAACCATGTAGATCATAATGTCTTATTTGATTCTTGATTCTATATTTTCTTCATCTGCAAATCTATTCTGTTATTACGACTCTCGGAATTTTTGAAACATTACAGAATCTGATACCATGTGAAAACTGAATACAAGGAAACCGTGTCATCAATGTCAAGGCCAATAAATTTATTTATAGATATATATATGAGATACAATCCTGAGGTAAGGGAATATTTTAAATTTTATATAATACATGAGATAATGAATCAGTCAATCCTCCATATCCTTTATATCTAAATATTTTAAATAAACTCACCAATTTAATATATTTTAAATAATATATATTGAAATTAATTAATATGACTATCCAAAAATTATTCATAATATACTCGTTCAACATTTGTTTATTGGACTGGCTTATCTAGGCTAATTTATGGTTTCGATAAATATTGTTTCAGTGGAATAGTTATCCATTCAACCAGTCAAATTAATAAATATTATTTAACAATTAAACCACTTATGAAAAAAGAATTTCTAACCCCCAAAAATACTGATTTGAAACATTTTTGTTAGGCTTCTGTATAAAATGATGAATTTTTGAAGAATAAAAGATATCTCTAGAAATAGTCGTTTAATAATCTACTAGTATTTAATATTGATTATTAAAACAAATTAGTGAGTATGATATCATTTAATTTTGATTTAATGTAAATATTACATATCCATTGAGAAATATATTCAATAATGAAGTTTGGCAGATTCTATTGAAGAGAAGATAATCTCTTTAATTGATAAGGCTATTATCTGAAAGTTCAAGGAATGAGTCCCCAATATGGGTTCATAATTTTAAAATCTTCTAAAAGGGATTCCAATGAATGGAATTGCTACATTAAATGTTACTTTCATGATTTTTTTTTGTGTTGACCAATTTTTCCATCTATTTTCATATTAATGGGTTATTTACAGCACTAAACTAAATGCCTCTTATGAAATTTATCCAAAAAAATCTATGTTTCTATCCCCTATCATGGGACAACTAAGATGGTTGGGATTTCAGTTTGTGAAGAATTTTTTACATATGCATTAGTAAATCTATTTTGAGTGAGATCATTTCAGTTCTGGTTAAAATGATTCGTCTTGTTTCAAAACTTCCATCGAAAAATTAAGCTCTTTTTGTTCTCGATAAGAAATTTTATATTAACATTTGAGGATTTCCGCCATTATTTTCCATTCATTTTTTGAATCAAGAAAAGTTTCTTCTGGATTTTTTTAATTTTTTTTCTAAAAAAATAAATTTGAAAATGTACTATATTTAATAACTAGACAACATTTTTTTGGAAAATGTAAATGAAATGACAGATTTTTTAAGAGAAATAAACTTTTTTTCATGTTTTTATGAAAATGAAAACGTTTGGTTATGCTAACCCCATGATTTCATGATTTCTAACATATTTTATAAAACAGAGACATAAAAAATAATAAATAAATCCCAACCTATAGAATTTTATTGATTTAAAAATACCAAAAATGGATTTGTATAGAAAATGGAAACAATTTTTTTTCATTCCAAAATTATCTTATATTCATATTTATTTTTTTAAATGTAAATATCATTTGATTAATTGATAAAATTCCTAATACATGTTTAAAAAATAAAAATAGAAAATGATTTATTGAACCCAATCCAACCCAAGGTTTTCTAAATAACATATGCTTTATTCAATTTTGAAAACTTTCTTTTCATTTTTCATTATCTAATATTATTTTTGATAATTAAAAATTACATGTTTCGACTAATTTAGAAAATTTGTTCTTAAATCAGTTTTCATTGATGTTGAAATTATTATTTATTAATTTTTTTAATCTGGGAATATTCTTTTGGTTTACGAAACAAAAGATTTAGCCTCTTTTTTTTGTGTTGTTTCAGTAATACCAAACATATTTTTCTCTTGACCATTACATGTAATGTTATTTTTTTATTAATAGAAAAACATGATGACATAGGTTGAAAATCAATTACTAGATCTGTCCCTTCTTAAAAATGTTGGCTAAATATTTGTTTTTCCTCAACTATATATCATTAGTAATGTGTAACACATTTTAATAAGTGTTTTTAAATGATACTTAAGTTTATTATTTATTCAATTACAATTTTTTTATTTTTATGTTTTTCAATTTGTTGGATTAATTTATTCATTTCACACAACTTGTGATATTTAATTGGACTTATTTATATATGTTTTAGTCCATGTTGAACTAATTCAAGTCATTTTTTTCACAATGGGGACTTTATTATGGAAATTTTGTTGTCGGTTTTGTGATGAAATGAAATATTTATTTTTTATTTTTCAAAAGACAATATTAATTCATCAACTTAGAACTACCCATGTTAATTTATGTGAAAAACATGGGGTTTTTTACTCCATTTACAAATAATTTTTTACCATAATTGTTACATATAACTTGATTTATTGGATAATGGCTCGAAAATGGTTTGTTTAATTATTTTTTCACATGTATAATTATTAAATAATTCATTGTTTCACATTTTTATCTACTAAAATTTATTAAAAAAATTATTTTATTATGTAAATGAAAAATATTTGTTTATAAAAATGAAAATTCTAATCAGATAAATTTATTATAATAAACATGTTTTTTATATAGTTTTTGAAAAATAAAAATGAAAAAAGAGGTAAATCATATTATTTCTTGTTTTTTGATATTATCCATAATATTTCATGAGATTTTTAGTACATTTAAAAAAAAAATTAAATCTAGAAACATTTCTTAAAAACTGAAAAATCTGATGTTTTCTTTATGAAAAAAGTTTGGTTTTCATTTTCCAAAAATATACCTTCAAATGAATTGAATTATGTAAAAAACAATATCTAAAAAATAATCTAAAAATGAAAATATGAGATTTTGTGAAATAGACTAATTTTAACTTCGAAAAATAATAATGATTAAAAAATGAATCTGAATATTTTTGTGCACTCTTATCATCCTTAAAACCATTATATATCATTTTTTAAACAGTTGAAAAATTAAACCACAAAATGTATTCAAGAATCAATTTAAAACTAAGACTACATATGATTTTTCAAAAGATTTTTTGTTTTAATTTTTTATTTATCTTTAAAAAAATTTCTCCATATTGTTATGAATACCCTTCATGGGTGAGATGGTTAGATTGTTTAAGGTGGTTAAATTGATTTTATAATTTTATTTATTTTTAACAAGGAAGAATATTTTTTATGGTTAGTCATGTTGTAGAAAAATACCCTTGAATCCATGATATAAAATTTTTATATTTATATATGAAAAATCATGAGATTGAGATATTGGGGGATTTGAAATTCAAAATGCATAAAATAATAATAACATAGTAAAACCATATATACTAAATATCCAAATAATATATAAATACACTTTATTGTATATTGAATGATACATGGTATTTACCATGGAACATCTATGTATTGTTACAAAACAGGAAATATAATATATGTTGTTTTGTTGCCTTTTATTTATTTGTATGAATTGTAAATTGTTATTAGCATAGTTCCACAATTGAACTAAGCATGCTCTATATTGATTCAAATGTCAGTTTTTTGTTTTTTATAAACATTTTGTTTTATTGAAGATGAGATGGAATGTATTTAATCTAATTAATATGGATCATATAAAATTTATCAATTAATTTAATAGCCGCATACCCAAATTTATAATCCTTTTAATAATTCCAAAGAATGTAATGTTTGGGTCCACAACCTATGACCTTGATTTCTTGGAAAATGTAATCCAAAAACAAATATTTTTGGTTGATTTTAGACTAACATGATGGCACCCACATGTTAAGATGCCACCCCCACTACCCTAATCGTTTTACATCATCACCACATGTCTTTGATGGATTCCCCCTTAGCTCCCCATTATGGAACTAATTGTCACACCTACTCATTGTTACAACACTCTCTATTGTGATATTTTCTAGCCACAAAACACCGACCTCAATGTCCCTACATAACAATTTTTTGTGTTTTGTTGGTTATTATTTTTTAAAATATTTATTTTTGTTTTATTTTAAAGGGGAATGAAGAGTAGTGGAGTCTCTGGTGTTCGTAATTGAAAAATGTTGTAACGTCCCACCACCTTAGACCAATCGATAGTGCGCAGACCGGTAGTCACTACATGACCTCAAACGCGATTCCCCATATGTAAAAGGCCACTGATAGGAGGTGGGATTAAAGATAGTTACTATGAGAAGACTATAACCTAACATCATTGATAAACAGAACAATAAAATCATAAAAACACCATAATTAATCTGAGTATGAAGAATCAATAAAACATAACATGTTATAACAAGCCAAACATATTAAAAGCTATACGAGCATACGTCGACCGATTGTCCACTAATATAATCAAACATACAAAATAAACAAAAATAGAAAAACACTCAATAGGTTCTAGCATGGTTCTTAGGATCTGAAAAGTGTATATGAGGATGATGATGTTATTGATATTCATAAAATGATTCATAGGCATAGGTGGATACTTTCCTAGAGTGATATATGATATTCCTAGTGATTCCTAGGAACTTGTTGTTATACATGATGAGAGGGGAGATACCTAGGATCTATTTGGATTCATGATGATTTGATATGAGTTTCCTAGTGATTTAGATGATTTGGATGTTATACCTTTTGAGAGGGGAGATGCTTATAATTTGGACCTGACCCAACCCGCATGGGCTGATCTGGCCAATGGTAAGATGAGCGTGACACATAAATCCCACCTCTAATATGCCATGGGCCAACAACCAGCACTGAGTAGGCATATCTCACACATGAGAGGTATTAGCCCAAGTACCTGTACATATAAAAACATCTTCAAACATCAATACAATGACAAAAAGTAAATTACAACTGATACCAAAATTCATGGATAACATCTATCCTACATTAAATTACAACTTAAGTACTAGAAAACATAAATATGGAAATATAGCCACACCAAAACATAAAAAAGTCCAAACTGCTAAGTAAGAGGATACAACTATGAAATGCAGCACCTAACATGAACCAAGATATCTCAATATCACTATTCTTCATGTACTTAAAATCCTCTTAGGACCAAGGAGGCACACACAAGTAAAACTAGTTCATTTAAAATGAACAGAGGGTATTAAACAGCATTGGAGAAATTACATGGTGTGTATTGGGAGTACAAGGTGTGTATTATTTTCCCTGGGTCTGCCAGTGTCTGGTTGTCTCACACAACTTCTCTTCCAACAAATAAATTGTGTTCCCTTTTGTGTACAAAATGTGTAGAAGTTGGCCGATACTATGCTCATGCTATCTTCAGATGCCCATGTACACCTTGCTTGGGCTTCTGTACTTTGGTTGTGCCTGTGTGCGTAGCCATGTCCATGCCTGCATACCCATATGGTAGACATCAAGGTTTCAACACTAGGTCAAACTGCGTGTGACACATGTTACATGGTGTGTGTTCTTATTCTTCACAAATAATCCCTAGAAAAACATAAGGGGACAACCAGACATGTATTCTTCAGACTACATGCTGTATATTTGGGAATTTTCCATAAATTGTATACCGTTCCATGTGTTTTTCTGTGTCTTAGTCACTACTAGTTTAACTGTCGAATCAACACATAATCATGGATCTGGGATGAGCTATCATTTTCATTGTTGGTGTTTGGATTTTGGAAATCCGATCTTCTTGGGAAATGACTATTGTGGCACCACACCACATGGAAAATCACAATAGGCTATCTTCAAATTTGATCATGATCTATCTTTGATCACCCTCTATAATTATCACACCTCAATCGCTTAGTTGATAACAAACCCAAACACACGGTTTCGATCTTCTAGGCCAAAGAATGGTTGTGTAATGATTGATTATTGAGAATTGGTCAAAGCACTGGTAAATGGAATACCAGCGATTAATGAGTATATAATTGGAGAAGGAAAGTACAAAACATAATAAGAGGAACAAACCTATTCCACAGTTCGGGTTGGTCTCAATTCATTGAATTTAGAATGAAAAATGAAGAATCACGATATAAATAATATAAATTCCACACAACCCAAAAATATAATCCAACACCCGCAACATAATAGACCTATGAATCAATTTGTTATAGGATTTTATGAATGTCCATCATTGGATAAACAAATGCATATAAATCCATATAAATCAAACACCCTACCTCGAGTTTGGATCAATCGTTGGTGAAAAACAATTTTGTTCCATCATTGTCAATGAGATCAACAATCTGTATTGTCATTGTTGAACACTACCATACTCCAATCATTGATACATGATCCTGATTTTTGTCAATGCCCCTCTCTCAATACCTTGGGTTATGTGGCTAACCCAAGGGTATTGACATAAGATGAATTTTATAAGATATTATTAGTATATGCTTTACTTAAAATAATTACATAGATATATTAATTTATTTAATTATTTTTCTTCCCATAATGGCCCTCAATCCAAACACCTGACCCAAAAATGATTATTTCATGCCGAGGGGAACACCCATATTCCATATTCAACAAAGGTCATACATTTCTGATCAATGAATCTGTTCAGTATTTATTTCCATATAAAATAAACCTATGTGCATGTGATATAATATATTTAATATCTTTATTATATCAATACTAAGGCTCACTATTTCATAGAATATCCATCCATATCAACCACTATATCCAAAAATATTCATTTATTTTTCCAATGTCTAACATGGAATAAACATAGTTGTTACACTCTACCCACCATAGCATTTTTTGTTTTGAAAATAAAAAATCCTATTAAAAAATGAGGTTACTGAGATTGCATCAAGGAATCTCACTCTAATTTTCTCTCCTTTATATTATCATGCTGCCACCGTACACACACTAAGGGAATCGCTCAGCCACAAAGGGTCTTCTCCTCCCAATCGTTGATATCTTCAAGGTACATTGTAAAGGTAGCTCCTTTCTCTATTTCTAGATCACCCCATTCGATAACATGAAAGGAATTGTGTACGTACCCCCTCATTTATGACACATGGAAGAAATTTTGTACGAAGTCTAATTATGGTGGTATGGCCAAGTGGCACACGACCTCATTGACCGTAGAATATATCTAGAAAGGTCTAATGAATCTTATATATAACATTCTTTCTAACCAAATCTCCATAATAAAAGTCGATGTGAGACCTTCAGGAACACATCGTCTCCCTCCTAAAACACTAAAGTCCTGTATAATCAGTATATATAAAGCATGTAATGGTTTTGGGTAGTCTTCATCCGCTCCAAGATGATTTGAACCTACTCTTCCATCGCTCACACTAACTATGGGCCCATGAGTACTGACTCAACTAGATCATTCTATCATAGTGGAGACCTTTAGGGTCTCCCATACAAGGCCTTTAATGGTTCCATATCAATGGTGGAATGGTATGTATTGTTCTAAGAAAATTACACCAAGGGTAGACGATCCTCCCAACTGTGGTCAAAGTCCAGATTGCAAGACCATAGAACATCCTACAGAATGTGAATGGTCCACTCATTCTCGTCATCATTCTTGGGATGGAACATCATGATTGAATGCCGCTGAGTCTAAAAGGACTCCAGTAATCATCTCAACAATCTTGAAGTGAATAAAAAATCATATTCTAAAACAATCCATGAGGTAACTCTATTGTAAATTATTGACCCTTGTTCGACTAAAACGATTCACCAAGATAGTTTAACAAAAATCTTCAATTGTGCCTCCCCATACGCTAGAGTCTACTGACTAGTAGCGAGAGACTACGGTGGGACAGTTGGGAGAAAACACCCTCATATTAGTGTAGAAAACAACAAACATAACTAGATATCATCCAAAAAACTAAATAAATAGAGTGAAGAAGCTGTAAATATACTAAAAGGGAATCATGATTTAATAATAAATGAAATGTATAAAATTTCAAACATCAATGTAATTATTATAACACGGATTGACCATTGGGATGATCACATATATAGGATACATAAAGGAAAATGAAATAAAAATACCGAGCTCTCTTACTAACTCCAAGCCAGACCACATACACTGTCTCTAATACAATGTCGAGCTACTCAGGACTGATCATTAGAAATACACATGAGCAGATCCACCCGATCATAAAATCCCAGGCCTCAACCCTATTCACCATGAAATCTATGCTTATCCTGAAAACAAAAAAAAAGGTCTGCTTGCACACCAAGGTATATGTACAGGGGTGAGAAATAATCTTAGTAAGACACCTAGCGGTGAAAATATAAATCTACTATCATAAATTCATTCTCATATAATATTCTCAACCTAGAAGAAATAAAACTAGAATAATAAAGAAACAATAACATAAGTCAGAATATATTCGATCCTGGAGTCTGCAAACCCTTTCAACTATATTTGCTACTATAAGAGTCATAATATACCGAGGCTTATTCCATCACATATATCTGTATCTACATAAACAACAAAAAAATATATATGCATAGGTATATACATATAAATGACATTGACTTGAGACATCAGAATAATGTCTCTATGAATGACATCATTAATAAACTCAATCAACAGTCAGGATCCCGGATCTGATTGATTGGACAGCCTGTAACTAGGGCTCTGAGCTGGATGTTGAGCCACTGAAATTTTGTATCATTAAATCAATAATCAGAACTGTAATCTTGATTAAAATATTTCCTATATCTAGTGTAGAAATTTCTCTGATAAAAAAACTACACCATAGGGGTATACATTTCCTAGCTTGTGGTTTACTCGTACTCATGTAAAATAACTAAGATTAAATCCCATGTATCAAATAGACATCCAAATAATGTTGCATTATGCTAGATGTCATACTACCCAATCCATGTGTAATCCAGTCCAATGTCATATTCCTAGGTCCTAGCATATAGAAAATCCTAACATTGAAACTTAAATAATCCCAACGGGAGATGACTAATAAGCAATATGAACAAAATAATCTACAAATATAGTATAATAATATATAATCATTAAATAACTAGATCAACAACCTCACCCCTAAAAAAATTCTTGTAAATAACATAATGGTGCTTCCACCAACCCTAGTGAGTATCCTAGGCATCAAATGAAAAGATCAAGTCCATCCTTAGGGGTCTCATCAACATCCTGTTTCACAGGGGAAAGGTACCCACACACGAACCTTTGGCATCCCCTAAAACACTAAAAGACTCTCCATTCATTGGGAAACCCAATATAATATGGGTTTTTATTCACCCTTCATAACATACATCCATATAACTGAATAAGGAGGAATTCTAGATACAAATGGTACTTTGAGTAACAATAAAATTCAAGCATGGATCCAGAGATAGACCCAAAGATGTATGTTCAGAAATATCATTATAAAAAGGATCAAAATTCATGTTATATGTATTACATCTGATAATCCTAAATAATTAAGGATCTATAGCCCGACCCTAAGAAGTACCTTTGTAAATAACAAAATAGAAAGGCTCTATATTTGGATCCCATGAAGTACATATAGAAATATTCATCATAATAGCACATCGTATCAGATCCCATGATCCAAGCACTATGAAGAACCTATGGTAATCAAAGATACATATAATGTACCCATGTAAAATTATAAAGAATGACTAATGGTGACTGAATGCCAAAACCAACACCACTTCCACAACCTCACCAAATACATGTTTGGTATGAGTTCTAATGTGAAACCTTCTACCATCTCTACCAAATCCTATAACGCAATAGCTTAGGAAAGTAATGGGCACACATTGGGTCCCATTGATCAAAATGTTGATGTGGAATCCTATTCAGGATCCTCAAGGTTAAGGGGTAAATATAGGAATCCCTCTTAGGGTCATCTAAGTCTCTATTTAAGAAAGGAATCCCTCTTGGGATCATAAAAAATAATAAGCAGATGCATCCCATTGGGTAACCTCAATCATGGTCATAACCTCAAGTCGTGGGATAAATCTAGGAAAATTTAGTGGTTAGTGAACCTAGGCATTCATTCAGTAAAATCTACTAATATAAATTTATTAATAAATTCATTAGAATAAATTTTAAGATTAGAATCACCATTAGGGGAAATCCTGAGCATCCATATAATACCATAACCATTCATAAATAATAAAGGGAAAAACAATAGACCACATACCTTTAAGATGCTTTGAAATATTTATAAATATCTCTCGGTAGCTATATCCAAGCATACAAATGTCTATTCCAAGACACTTAAGCCTCTATGATCCTACATGACATCAGAGAGATCAAGTATAGTCTAAAACATCGGTTTCTTCATTAAAATTTTATTAAAAAAACGAAACAAAAAATTAATAATAGATGATATCTCACCAAACACCAATAGATCGATCAAAAATAGAGAAACGACATGTAGAAGGTCCAATGGGTACCCCCAAGACCATTCTTGAGAAAATACACAACCAAAAACATCAAAAAAACAACTCAATTATTTTAATTTAAGACTTACAGATTTATAAAAACACTATGATGACATTACTCAAATAATCGGAACACAACAAAGTGCAGAAATCCTCTCGGTACGTTCTCATCCTAGGGAGAGAAAAATCCCTAATAGAAATGGTGTATTCCACCATGGTATGGTGGAACATAAGAAATAATGTAAATAGGAACTCCCAAAATCATAAATGATGGGAGGATAATAATAAAGAATAAAGGAGGAGGAAGAAATTACTCACTGATGCCGTCAAATCGCACTAAATATCACCTTGTTCAGTGAAAAATTGAGAGTGATGATCATCAGTAGAGAGCCTAACATGTTCTATTCTGTTTTTTTAAAGAAAAAATGTCGGGAAAGCCCCTGTTTAGATTTTTTAAAAAGCCTTCCCCACATGTTTCATGATTAGAACTGATTTCACCATGTGAACCATTTTCATGATATGAAATAGATTCACGATGTGAACAAGATTCATGATGTGAATTCTATGAGGTAAAACCGAAGTATTTCATGTCCTTTATCTTCCATTCCACACCTCATTAAACCTATTCACACCATGAACAATATTCACAATGTTATTGGACTGCTGAAGCTATTTGCAGCAGCCTAACTACTAGTTCTTCCTCCATTACTTTCCCAAACCCCTGATACTTCCATAGTTACATATAACACATCCAAAAAACAACACATCATGATTTTTTAAACACACGAAACCTCCATTAGTAAAAAAAATCATTTTCACCTTTTTTTAACCTTTTCACATCGGTTATCATATTATATTATTGAATGAAACATTATAAATATGTCTTTAATGTCGCATTTAAAAATGGTAGTTGTAAGGAATTATAGTAATGTTGTTGAAGTCGGTTATTTAATAGTCAAAATGATATACCAATATAGAATGGTTTTACTTATCAATTATGTGATAACTGACATGAAAACCCATTCCATATGGGTTTTTTATGTCATTTATCTAATAGAAAATGTGAAAAACAATTTATATAGTACATTTCATGTTAGTTATAAAATAATCGATGTGAAAAAAATATTTTTTTTAAAAATATTTCTTTTCATCCTTCTTCTCCACAGCCAACCAAAACAACAAAAAAACATAAGACAATGAAGATTAGTATAAATACAACTAGCATTACAGATTTAAAATCACGTCATTCAAGATTAAAATATACAATAAAAACAAACTAAATTCCAACCAAACATATAAAATTATTTTCCCTTTCAAAATGTATGTGTCTGATATCTTTTGAACTATAATGCCAAGGGAAATAAAAAAAGTAAAAATTAAAAAGAAAATATTTCAAATGTATTGTGAATAAATAAATTAACTATTAAAGAAAAGTATGTAATGAAATCCAACCAACTGGAACATCATAATAGTCCCAGTTGAAATTATTTCATACAAAAATATTAAAGATTGAAATACGAATTCTTTTAGACCATATTATTTATGAAAATGCTATTTAATTGAGTTTTTCAATTCAAAATAAAATTATTATGTAATATATCAAAAAATGTACTAATTATTAATGAAAACCCACCTATTTTCTATATTTGATCATGAAACTCTTTTTCTTTATGGTCTATCTAAATAAATTACATCCCCTGTTATAAAACAATATCAATGAAATAAATTTAAAATTCATTATTATATTAATATGTTTTAAAAAATTCAAATATAGATGTCTAATACATCCTTAAATTTTTTCATTATTCTCTATGTATTGAGCATATCCAATAATGTGCCATCTCCCTTAGACATAAAAAACCTAAAAACCCATGAGCACTAATATAAAAGAATATTTAATGTCAGTTTTTATTTTAATAAAATATATAATAAACTTTTTTGGGATATATTTTTCATTCTATTGATGATATAAAACATCCAGTAGTGATTAATTGTATTATTTTGAAATCATTCCTTAATATATACTATTCATTCTTCTTCATTCATTGTCCTCGCTATAGGTGAGATTAACTGTGGGTTTATAAATCCAGATAAATCATAATTTTCATGATATTTACACATTTTATAATGATACCTTTTACAATACAAACTTATGTATAAATTGTCAAAAAAAAATTATAGAATGATTTATAACAAGACTTTCATTGAAAAAACATACATCGTGTTGATGCCCAACTGATCATCAGTTACAATATCTATGAATTAAAATTTCAAAATCACCATAGTCATTTAATTCCCACAAACAGCAACTTTAATTGGAATCTGATAAACATCTGTAAAAAATTGAATGTGTTGACAATCTATCTAAACCACTATAATTTGTATCTGAAGTCATATCACATTATATTTTTTATTGTTTATGTAGTATTTCATTAACTTTAAATTACTCTTAAAGAAAATTAATATATATATTAACGTTAAATGTAAAAAAATTAATTTAAAATTGAAATAAAATATAAAATACACACATACATCTATCCTAAAAAGTCATAGAAGTCTAGATGAAAAAACTAAAATGTTTCGATACTTTCTCCAATTGTACTCACTTTATATATTGGTAACAATACTCCAGATGATATATCTATAATATCTTGTACAATGACCCTATGATGCTCTATCTTTAACTTTTGATGATGAATTGTATCTCCAAAAAAAATATCATATCATATGAAACAATATGATGTGGAGGATTATCTACATATAACTCAGAGTTATGAAGAAACTGTGTAGGAGGTAGTGTAGGAGTAGGTAATGTGTTGGGTTTATAGGTGGAGGTAGAGGAGTGGGAGTTGATATTAGAGGTTAAAGAGAGGGAGCTGCAGTCTGAATCTATCTTTACATGTCAGCAAACAATGACTATACCGAAGCTCTGATCCAATCCTTCATTGTCACTTGAATATCTTGAAATTAAGCCACCAAGGATACTATTTTTTTATTAACACCCTCCATTGAAAAATCTAAAGAATTTGGAAACACATTTTTCACAAATAATCCCATCAGGTATCCTCATACACAACCTAGGTGTTAGTAATTTCCCAATGATGTGGCTAAAATATCCTTTGTACCCTAAGAAAAAAAGACCCCATGTGTGATCTGCTCCTCAATAGAATCTTGAATAAATATTTTGAAAAATTAGGAAATGAAACAAAATATTTATAGAATTGAATTGAATTAAATAAATAAATAAATTAAACATCTTACTATCCTCTTTGATACAACCATTGAATCTTCTACAATATATTTTACTTTTTTTCTTATCCTATCCCTCTTTCATTTTTCATGTCTATCTTGGGCTAGAAGGGAAACCTTTGCATTGCTTGAAGAATCATCTCTCAATTTTTTAATTTTTTTAACCATCATTCTTTCTTAAAATAATGTATACCCTCCCCAAGATAAATTATGAGGGTATACATTTCTAGATTAGATCCCTTAATGATATCTCCTTGATTGCTGTAAATTAAGAATAATGAAATCATTAATTAGATCATTAATATAAAATCACTTTTAAAAGTTAACCTTATACTTACAGAAAATTCATTTTAACTTATAATTTAAAAATATTTCTCCCATGTGTCTTCATATATAATGGGATATATATCACATGGTTTAGGATGAGGCCTATTCCCAAAAATGAAATCAGTTCTGAGGGTTGATTTGAAATCCCCCCATCTCCTAGCAGCCAATAATACACATTTCCTCCAAAATCCTTCAGTGTTAGGTATATCATATGTCATATGATAGGAAGGTGGAAACATATATTACTATAAAAATTTCATGATAAGTAAAATAATAACAAATGAGGTGAACAAAATTTTCCCCCTCAAGTGAGATAGTGTCAATTTTTCAACACTTCTCTAATCATAATTCAAAATACTGAATTTTATTTTTTTCTGAACTGATATAAAAATATTGATTTTTTTGAATTATGATCACATAGAATATCATTATCATCTTATTATACTAGTTTCCTTTGGTCCTAGATACAGGAAACTGATAATTTTGGTAAACGTGTTCTGCCATGTTTTCCAACCCTCGAAATCTTCATTGACTATGTTGGAAAAGATACCTCTTGTAAAGAAGGATGAGAATAATCAAGAGAATAATGTGCACATTCCTCCCCATAGGTATGAGTATGATCATATACATATGTTTTTGTTGGATTAGTTTATTAATCTCTTATTATCTTACATATCAAAGCAACAAATAGGTAAAGTAAATAAAAAATGAAAAACAATCAAACAAAAAAGTAAACTAAAATAAACTTAACACATTGTTATTCATATTTATATTATTTAACTAAAATAATAATAATATTAATGGGATATAAAATTTCATATAAATGAATAAAAAAAATAAAAAAATTGTGTCAATAGTAAAAAATATCTAACCTAATAAATCATTTTTTTTAAAAAAATATTTTTTTTCATATAATATTATAAAATATGTGTGAATTTATTTAAATTATTAGATTTTAAATAATTTTTGTTCAATAAAATCTATTAATATATATGTTACATAAGTCTAAAATTGGTAAGATAAACAAAAGAAAACTAATACAAATAATAATTTAAATTATTTTTTATAATACATGTTTTAAATTGGAAAATACAATTAAAATATCTAAAAATTTATGAAATTTACAAATGTAAATGAGAAATAAAAATATGATACATATAATATTAGAAATGAACTAAAATATTGATTTCCAAAATTCATTCATCATGATCATTCTGTATGGAACATACCATGTCTACAATGTTTCCTTCAATATTATCTATTAATATTTCCATGAATGTAGGGATATCACATAAATAAGCATCTTCACCATGTTTATCATCAACAACATAATGTTATTTTCCTTATAAAAAAATATACCACTACAAATATGATTGATTAGGAATATTGAATTTTTTTCATGTGTTTCCATTATAAAAGAATCATATGTGCATTCTAATCTATTCTGATCAACAAATGTCATTCCAAATTCATCATGTCAAACGTTGTTTTTACTAATAAACCATTTACAGTTAAAAACTAGAATGTTAAATTTAATGTAATCTACCTCCAATATTTATTCAATGCTTCCATAATATATAATTTATGCGGATGTTGGGTTTTTGTCATCAGAACTCGAAAAATGAGTTTCTTCTGTGAACAACAATACACTACTGTTCCGAATTTCACTTCTATTGTCCTAATCCTTTGTATGAAATGTATATCCATTAATGTCTTACCTGTACCATGTTATCAATTTTAAACATGGAATACCCTTTAACCATCACAATATTTCTACGAAATATGAGCTATCAATCATGGTATCATTAAACAAAGATGAAATTGTTTTTTATGATCATTGAAAAACCACATATCTTTCTTATTAGGATAATATTTTTTTGACAAATTAATGTGAAATGTTATATATGTTTGAGCACATATATATTATTAAAGATGTAAAAATGTATCATCAGTATCTGTTCACCTATAAATTATTTGATGTCCATGCCCCAGATCACCTTTCCCCTATAATTGACTCATTCATGGTGAGATAGAGGTATACCAATGTGATCCAGTGTAGATAAGTAGATTTAACAAAACTCCACAACCTCCATAGAAGTATACTTCTCAATAATGGAGGCATTGGGTCGATGTGGATTCTTAACATATCCCTTCAATATCATCATATAACATTCAAAAGGATACATTCAACGTATATATACAAGTCCACAAAGCATTATTTCCCACTCAAAATGAACTATTAAATGCACCATGATATTAGAAAAAGATGGATGAAAATATATTTCTAAAAGAAAATGTATAGAAACTGTAATATTATCAAAATTGTACAGGGAATTTCGATCAACATCCTTATAAAAAATTGAATTAAAAATATAACACACCACCATGATTGCCATTTTGACACAGATGGGAAATATTCCATGAAATGCAACATGTAGGAGATATTTCATCTTGATGTGACAATAATTGTGTTTTATACCTGTCAACATAAAATCCTTTAAAGACACAAACGTTTTTACATTTGAAAAATAACCCTGTAACACGTTGATATCATGGAGAGACTAAAAGAGATTATTTTATCTCTCTTGGATAATGTATGAAAAGTCATGTGATGCAATGTTTTCCTTCCATCAGGAGTGGGAGGTAACTCCAAATGTATTACCACCGAGAGTAAGTCCAACATTTCATTCAACCCTTCTTTAGTATTTTTATTAATATCTAACAATATTCAAATAAAGATATCATAGGTACTTTCCCCCATGATCATGAAATCAATGTTATGTTTGACATCAGGATATCTCCAATTTGGTTTCACAAAAAATATTGAACATTTATTCAAAATATTTATATCATTACATGATTTATGTGAACTTTTGAATGTCACATCAAGGTTTTTCACCCTCTCAAAATATTGATCAGTGGATAATGGTTTTTGAGGAAAGCCATAATCTTGTATTCCATTGAATGCCTTTTTTAATCTTCTATAAGAGTGATCCATAGACACAAACATTAAATTATCCATGTATACTATATTTCTCACATTTTTCAATTGATTATAAGAAGTCATTTGTTCACAAATTGTACATGATTTATGCCCCTCAACAATGTACCATGAAAAATTTCCATATGGCCAGAAGTTATTTATAAAAGACATAGTCATGGAATGTTGTTGATAATATTCCATTTTAAAAAAAAATCATACACCCTAATACCATCCTCCCATAAAATTCTAAATAATCAATTAATGGTTATAAGAAAATCACAATAACATTTTTGGGCTATTTTGGTGCAATGATCATTAAACTCAACATGAAATATTTTCACTTTGTTTAATATAAAAGAGATAAGTTATAAATTACCAATAAATAGGCCATGAACTATTTGGACTACCAAGGCCCCGATATAGATGCATTCCATCCACGCATAGTCCAAGTATGTGATTTCTAACTTTATTTCTGAATTTTGGATACTGTTGATCAATTTTCTTCCACTATGGACAATCAACTAGATGGAATAATTTTCCATCATATATCCATTCATCTTCATGCCATCTGAAACTTTTTTATCCCCATGAATTTAAAAACAAACATTTCAAATGAAAAAATATATAATGATACAAAAACTCCTTGATAGGGGACTCTATAACTGCTAATTCAACATGTAATTTGTCATCCAACTTATACTGTGATGACCCGAATTTAGGAATTATTGACAAAAAATTCCCATTCCTTCTTATATAGTGAACAACCATTAGGGCAGACATATATTTTTTTGTATCCTAATACCATTAGACATAGTATTTTCTTTACATTATAATGTGATCTAGGAATATAGTTGTCTTCATGAGGAATATCTTTCAACAATTGTAGAAAATTAGTAAAACTCTTATCACTCAAACCATGTTTCAGCTTCAAGATAATCAATCATAACCATGATGATAAAACGATAAATTCCATAAATCCCAAATAGAATGGTTTTTTAGCACCACCATATTAAATCTCAATTCACTATTCTTTCTCAACTTCCACTACTTCAATAACAAAAATCATTTCATTAATTTCCTAGTAGTTATCATCTTTCAAAGTATCATTACCAATAGATCCAAAAAAATTCCCAGTTTCACCATACCAAATCCAAGAGCTATAACACAAATTTAAACCATGAAAAATTAAGTGATCTTTGGTCCCTATGATTTTCATGATCTTCCTATTTAAATATTTCATGCATGTATATAAAAACATGTCATTGTTTTGAACAATTTATAGAGAAAATTCCAAAAAATCTGCAACACCTTATTCATATTATTCAATGATTCAAAGTTATATAATCTAACTTTAACTCATTTTTATCTATAAAAATTATCAAAAATAAATATATTTTCAAAATAATATAGTGGTGAAAAAGTGACAATAAATTATTCATGTCGAACTATGTTTAAATTTATATCATATATGTCAAAATGTATATATAACAAAAATATGAAATTTTAAAAAACATTTACGTATTTGAAATGTATGATTATAAATTCTAGAAAATAATCTAGTTTAAGTTTAAATATAATTGGTAAATCAAAATTCAGAAACCTTTACATTTCAAATTCCAAATACCACTACATAATATTTATATTTTTAGAACATCATTAAAATAAAATTACTTTTAAAATACTTTTTCACAAAAATTTTCACAAATAATTTATTTTCAAAAATAAAATCATTTCACATTATAATTTAATTAAAAACATCCCCATTATTTTACTTTTGATAAAGGGTACTATTTAAAAATATTAATCACATTTAAACTAATAAAAACATATTTAAATCCAAATATTTGTGTTTTATTTTGATAAATTGAATAAAAAACATGTTTCCATTACTAGAACATTTTCAAAAATGAAAATATCATATCATCCTCGCTAGAAAACAATGATTACCCATTATTGTGAATAATTTTCAATATATAAATATTTCTCTCTCAACGTATCAAAAAATAATATTATATATTATACAATATTGGATGGACAACATATAGGAAGCTATATAATTAAAATATGAATAGATGGAGGGTAACATGATCAAGAATTCAAACTATTCTAAAATTCTATAATATAATACTACATAGGTTGTAAACCACTAATCATAACATAGAAAAATACCAGAGTGATTATAATTAATTATATAACATATAATAAGGTTTTTAGAAGAATTATGATTACTTTATGAGTTGCTATTTAAAAAATCATGGACATTAATATATAACAATATTTATACAGAAGAAATGTAGATAACCTATTGTTCCACTAAATATATGATGTATGAATACTCACTAACATTTTCTACCAATTTATACCTACTCTTCATCCCTATTTTGTGAAAATCTATCTCTAGATTCCCAAATCACCAATTTAGGCATTCCAATAGGGCCAAGATTGAAAATTAATATAATTATGTTAGGGAATGAAAATAACTTACATTAAACCGTTTACAAGGTTTTTTATATTGAAGTGTGATTAATACTGTATTATAGTACAATAAATAATGATTTAGAATAAATAGAATTGAAAAAACAAAGGTCGTGAAAGATGATAATAAATGGATTAAAAAAACTAGATTTAGGGATTCCCCGAGAAAGATCGATATGTCAGGCTTACTTGAGAGTTCAGGGATGAGCCGATCATATTCTCAATAATAGGGCCAATAAATCCTGAAAATGTATGAAGATGAAAAACCATGATTGGATTCCAATAGATTGATAAAATGTGGTTACGACTTCCATGTGAGATAGAAACTTTTCTGCTTTGATGATATTGAATAACAATGATATGATTTGGAAAAAAATTATAAAATTATAAATTGTATATCACATCATTTATATTATAACCGATGTAATAATGATATTTTTAATGATTTTTTCACATTTATTATACAATAAATAAAATGAAAAATGATTTCTATCATTTCAGTTATATCATAATCAATTTGATAGAGCAATGTTAATTTTTTTTATCATATCAGTTAAAATATAACCAAGGTTAAAAATCACTTTGTCACACCGAATGTTGTATACCCGACATGATAATGAGTCATAATGTTTATTTACATCAGTTATATGATAAATGACATGTTAAATCAATATGAAAGAATTTTTTCATGTCGATTTAAGATAACCAATATAAAAAATTTGAAGTGCTGAATATATATTTTACCAGTTCTCATTTCGATTGCAGTTCACAAGGCCACTCATCCACCAATAAAGAAAAATTAGATTTCTCTAAACATATTCAAACCACTCCAAAACATGAGATGTGAAAATATCCTCACCTTAGATATCCATGTCCCTAATAATCCTTTGGAAAAACCAAAACCTCATCAAACCCACTTGGGTTATGGATTCCCACTCAGAAAGTCATGTTTCATCTTTGAATTCCCAAATTTCTTCTAAGCACCTCTTTTAATCCTACATCACATATCCATACAATCCTATGAAAATTATCATAAATTTGAAATAACATCAATAAGGAACTTACTTGAGACCCTCTAACCTGATACATGTCCATGTTCTCATGACTTTCATTAAATGACCTATGGTGCTCTGCACTGTACGTTCTTACATTCAACGAAAAATTCTGAACCATGTTACTTCCACTATTGGAATTTCCTATCAAAACATGACCATAGAATACAAACGATTCTCCCGACACATTTATCCACTCAAAGCATTTGGTCACACATGAGGACATGACACTTTATCCCCACTTTAATCTAAATGGTTGAATTAAATTCAGTATAGGTTAGCTGGGTTTCGCAGGCTTTTCCTTGAAAAGCCTTCACTGACACTTGTACTTCACTCATCAAATCCCAATGGCTGTCTGATGAGGTTCATTACTAACTGAATCCAAATATACAAAAAACAAATGTTGAACCACATTCGGTTGACCATTCTCATTGGTTGTCGGCTTCAGCAGCTAATCATCACCAAATTAGATTCTAAAAGCCTTTATCCCATGGAGTGTTAAGATCATTGTATGCATGCTCACTGAACCATGTTGATTAATTATAGTGACATATACTATAAAAATCACCCCTTGAAATACCCATTATCATTGAACCACATAAACACTGATATGTTTTAGATCCCATACCTATGGATCATCATAATGTAAGCCGAACCAATGCCCATAATTTGACTCCACCTGAGTCTATATTTAAACATGCAATTGAAAAATCCCATTAAATTCAAATGTAAATAGTTCTATTTATCCATATAATCTAAAATCCAAATGAATATACAATGACCAATCTCACCCCACTTCCCACCATAGGAGGATCCTTTTCATCGCACTAATGAGACTAGTCATTGATCACTGCATCCCCTTACAATAAATTAATAAATATAACTACTAACATGAATAAAAACCTGCTCATACTCACATGTCATTGAAAACATCACCCATCACCTGTTCTCGATCCATATAAATAGTAACAATGGGAAACACAGAATTTCAAAAACATAATGAGGGTCACCACACTGAAATGGACAATGGTGTATGAATAACCATAAAAAATATATTCTTTCCTCACCTATAGAAAATGTACAAAGGATTTACTCAGACAAATAAAAAAAGCATTTGATTCATCACGATGTGTAGCTAATGCTCTATCAGTGTACCCAAGACAATGTTAAGATATTACTAAAGACCACCTCTATACAAGAAGCATGCTAAGATTCCATCCATAAGAATATATATATATATATATATCCCTTTGTGTCGTGATATTTTTAATACTGGTTCAATATTCCCTTAAAAGACTCCAAACAACACATATCTCGGAAATGAGAGTCCAGGACTGAAAAATGTGTCTACCATTTCAAAAAATTTAATTTATCCTTGATGTATCCTCTACCATTGAGGTAAATTTCTCATTTCATCACAAATCCTTGTCAATCACAATTGCAGCATTTATTGAAACTGTTATTCCTTTGATTGAAAGCAACCACTTGTCGATTTATGATTTAAAGGGAACCACAGATAACAAACACGTACCATTATCCCTTGAATCATGCTCCCGCAAGTCATCCACCTCAAGGCCAAACTTACCATGCTACACAAGGCATCCATATGATTGTGCCAGAAGAAACCATGGAAATCCTATTAAAAGTCAATCATCTTTCATGTTCCATAATTATTTCCATGACCTTCCATCACACAACATCATTCTCCATGATTTAATCGTCAACATGTAGCCATTGGTCAATAGAGATATGCACCTAAACAATCATTCCCATCAAATATAGTATCGAAACATAAGAAACCTAGGGTATTACTCAAAAACAAAGGATATCACAATTCTTATATCATAAAAAACAATCAATAACCATTCATTAGTAAAAAATGAGGGTATACCCTCACTCATTTCCTAAAAAGAAATCCATAAACCCAATCCAACACTACTCACATGTTTTCCTTGATCAAACGGTTGGTCAAACTATAAGGTTCTAAGTCAAAACAAAGTTCCTCTAGGTATCCATCGTATATCAAATGATTAGGTTTCATAATTGGTTATCTAGTTCTAACCACCTAATTTAAAGGTCAAACCTCTCCATAAGGCCACATGTCATGGGGTGTCATCTGAACACCCATCTTGACCTAAGGAATCTAATATTCTGATTGGATCTCTCTCTAAATGAGATAAGGAAAAAATAAACCTTTTAAGGCCCAAAACTATCAACATCGGGATACCGGGTCCCTGATCCTCTTTGATTGTCTTCTTAAGGACTGCTCCATGGAAGCCATGATATGAATGGAGAGAAGATAATGAATTGACACCACATAGAATCTGCATATAGTAAAACCCTCTCATGTTATAATTCACTCAAAATGTTTATGTATTTTTCAGAATCACCCACAATGACCCAACTTGATCACCATAAATGAAGGATCAACTGTAAATTTTGACCTAGAGGCCCCAACAATATATTCATTGTGTCGTCTCAACAATCCATGTCATTGGTCAATATCACATTCCCACTAAGTTGAATTTCCTTCCACAATATGATTGAAACCACAATATATATTGTTACTGATACATTAAATAAAATAACCTAAGAAACAACACCCAATAATTTTTTAAACACATGAGAATAATATTCCCTATTAATCTTCTATGGTCACTGGACCACCCTTGCATGAGGACCGACTCTTAATCCTCTCCATTGAATATATCACCATAGATCCACAATGTCTGCCATCAGAAAATAAATATATACGGGTAAACTCAATTTAGTAGAATTAAACCAAAAAAATAAATGGGAAAACAACATTGATGTTTTTTTTGTAACACTTTAAACAACTATACCCTTCTATTAGTATGAATAACACACTAGATGGCCTCTAACATGTGAATTCTGTGTGCCAAATATGATACAAGGAATGCCTATTGTCTTTGTCATTCAAGAGTGAAAATAAATCATTGATCTTATTATAATTGGTCATGATATAGAAATATAAAATAAATCATAAAACCCACACAATATATTTGTTTATATAAGTAAATGTAATATAAAATTTTAATTTCACACATTAGAATCAAAAATCCCATAACCCTTGAAATTCAGACATCTCTCCAAAAAAATTGTTCTTGATGCACCAGTCCGATATCCATCATAGGATCTAACACATTCCTAATAATTTTTCTACCATATCTAAAATTGTCATATAATAAGAAAAGAACTTCCCTGACACCACTTTTGTAACATCTCGATCTGGGTTCCACTAAACTAGTGCCCGAAGCCGATTTTTCATAAGCCCTCAATTGTGCCTCTCTATATTCCAGGGGCTTCAAAGTAGTATCAAGGGACAAGTGTGTGATAGTAAGGCCTCAAGTTCACCTACCCATATTCTAGGGGATACTGACTAGTATCAATGTATAAGGGTGTGAGAGTAGGGATACTATGACCTCATATTAGTGTAGAAAACAACAAAAATAACAGGATTTCATCCAAATAGTTAATAAAAAAATGTGTAAGAAGTAAATAAAATTAAAGGGAAGAATGGTGGAATAATAAATGATATTTTCTAAAATTTTGAACATCCATGTCATACATAAAACAATTATCTCTCATTGGGATAATCTCATATACAAGAATAAATAACAGAAACTGCATAAAATTACATGTCTCTTTTACTAACATTGATGCAGACCACATACTCGATCATCAAGACACCTTTTAGCTACTCCAACCAGATCATAAGAAATCCACATGAGATGTTATTCTTGATCATGAAACCTTGGGACTCATACTTATTCACTATGAAATTGTGATCAACCAGGAAAGAATACATAAAGTCTTCCCACACACCAAGTTTGATGGACTAGGGTGTGAAATTAGCTCATTATGCCACCCCAATGATGAATCTATAAATATAATTACATTATTCAATTCCCATGTAATTTTCATAACCTATCTAAGACACAAATTGAATAATAATTAAAATAATAACATAAGTAAGATCATTCTTGATCCTCAGATCTATAATCCCTATCGACCATATCTGCTTCTACCTATGCCAGATTGTACTTGGACCAATGAAATCACATATATCTATATATGTATATATTCCCATATATATATATATGTGTGTGTGTGTGTGTGTGTGTGTGTGTGTGTATGTGTATATACATGATAATGAAATTGACTTCAGACATCCGACTAAGGTTTCCATGAAGCACTTCATAAAGAAAAACTCAATCCAAAATCACTCATGGGATCCCAGATACGATTGACTGGACATCCTGTAACTATGTATCTGAGATGGACGTTATACCACTCAATTTATGTATCAGTAAATCAATACTCAAGTCCAAAATCCAAATTGACACAAATGCTTTAGCCAGTTCTAGAATGTCTCTAAGCATACTAAGTCACCATAGGGGGAAACATGTCCTAGCCCTAGGCTCAATGGTACTCACCTTGAATAACTACGATGAAGTATCCCATGTATCAACTATAAATTTTTCAAAATTTACATTGAGATATATTTCATAATACTCATTTGATGTGTAATACATTCTGATGTTGGATTTTTTGGTCTCATCCTATAGGCAATCCTGACATTGCAACTCGGATAATCCTTGAGGGGGATGGAACTTAGGTGATATTAAATGAATACTCTCCTAATCTAGTTTGGAAACATATAATCATTCAACTACTGACTCAATTTCATCTTCTCCAAAAAAACTGGTTGATACTATAATGGTGTGTCCACCAATCTGAGGTAGTTTCATATGCATCAAATGAGGAGATCAAGTCTATCCTTAGTTATATCACTATAATCCCACAAATTAGAGGAAATTATACCACCCAAGAACCTTTGGTATTCGCTGTAATGAAAGAGAACTATCCATTCCGAGAGTGACCCGGTATATGTGCGGTGCTGAGTCACTTTCAACAACCTACCTCAATATCATTAAATAAAGAGGAATCCGAGTGACCAATGAGACTTCAAATTATAGTAATAGTAAAATTCAATCAAGTAAGGCTTGGGTTCCGGACCCTAGGAAGTACTTATAGTAATACCAGTAGAAAAATGCCCATAATCTGAATTCTAGGTAGCAAGTCATAAAATAATAAAATATTTAGGCGAAACATTCTGATCCCAAACAGTAAATCTATAAATCCCAAAATATTATGGTTGAACTGCCAGATCCTTGGAAATATAACAGGAAATCCTCATAATAGTAGCACATCATATCATACCTCACAAGATGAGCACCAGAAAGTACCTATGGTAATCATAGAAGCTTAAAAGGTATCCAACTAAATATTTAAAAACAGAGTCAGGCTGGCTGAATGCTGAAACAACTACTATTTACACAACCTCACAGGATTACAAGTTTAATATGAGGTTTAAGGAGACACCCTCTACCATCTCTACCAAAACCCATAATGCACTATCTTAGGGTTGGCCAATCATTAGGTACCCACTGGGTCCCCTGGATCAAAACGGCGGAGAAAAATCTTACCCGGGATCCTCATGGTCTATTGGTAAATTGAGGCATCTCTCTTGGGGTCCTTTAAATTACTATATAAGTAAGGATTTCCTTTTGAAATGATTATAGATAATAAATAGAGGAATACTATAGGGAATAATTGATCATGGATATAAACTAAAGTTATGGGATGAATCTAGCATAATGGGGTGGTTAGTGACCTCGTGCATTCATCCAGTACTATCTACCCATTTCATTTAATAGAAAAATTCATAAAAATGATATTATATAGGGTTATTCTCCATCAAATTAATGATCATGCATCCATATAATACCATAACCATTCATAAATATTAATGGGAAGGTACAATAGACCACCTCACATTAGAAATATTTACCCAATTTATAAATTGTTCTTAGTAACTTGATAAAAGACCACCAATGTCTGATCCAAGCAACACCGACTTCCATGATTCTACCCAACACTAGAAAACACAAGTACAATTCAAAAACATTAGTTTCATCATAAAAAAATTTTATATAAAAAGAATACAAAAAAAGGAATAAAAGGAGACATCACATCATATTCCTATTGCTTGATGAAAATCCAAGAAACCACATATAGAAGATCCACCAGGTACTCTAAGACTATTCCTGAGAAAATCACTAACCAATGACATAAACAAAAACAACTATTTTTTTAATTTAATCATTAAGGATTTATAAAAACACTAAGGTGACATAACTCAACCAATTAGCAAGTGTAAAAGTGTAGACAACCACTTGGTCCATCCTTGTCATACACAAAGAAAAATAACCAACTGATATAGTTTATTTCACCATGCTCTAATGGAATTGAAAAAAAATCCTAAAGGGAAACTCATAAAATCCGAAATGATGGGAGAGGAATAATGTAGTATACAGGTGGAGGAAGATCTTACCCACCAATTCCAACAAATTTTACCTATGATAGAAATGATTAGAAAATAATAGAGGGAGAAGAGGATTGACTAAGAGTCTCCATTGGACCCTCTTGTTTGTCTAAAGAATCATATGGGGAATGTCCTTATTTAACCATTTTAAAAATCCTTCACAACACGATTCAAGATGTAAACTAGTTTCATGACTTGAACAATATTCACGAAGCGAACCAGATTCCCAACATGAACCAGATTCATGATGTGAACCAGATTGTTGACATGAATTCCATAGGGTAAACCTCCAGGATATGATGTATTTTATCCACGAAGAAACACCACATGAATCCCATTAAATTCATTAATCGGATTCATGATTTGAATGGATCATTATATCTTTTTTAAAATCCCAATTTTCTATTACACCTTCAGTACTTTCTCAAAACCAATGGTACTTCCATCAGTACATAGAAAACACAAAAAAAAACCATGTCTAGATATTTCAAGCACTATGATCCTTGTTCTAATTTCTGATTCACTTGATGGATCACACACCAATGGATAAAAATTAAAACTCTCTCAAAATTTTCAAACTAGTACAAAACAGAGTACATGACATCTATGAGGCTAGAAACACAGCTGCATGTAAAGGAATCCCATTCTCGATATTAATCACTTATCTAAGAAAAATAGGAAGTGAGATGAATTTTGGAGTCATGCTATGATCAACCATATGACATCATGTAATCTAGATGTTCATGGAAGCACCATCATAATTTCCATAGATATACCATACAACTTCTACAATGGCACATCGAAGGGTTGAGCTATACCTACTAGAACCTTTTTCTCATCCTTTACCTACTGAAAATTGAGACATAAATACACAAAATGCTTCCACACATTTATTCAACCCTGACCACCAGAACTAACATCAAAGGTTCTAGAAAATCATTTCCACACCTGGATGTATAACAAAGGGGGATGTATAGAACTCACTTAAAACCTCCTCATGAAATATCGTTGGTACCACCATCCATCCTTTGGATAGAATGATGTGATCCCCACATTTAGAGAATACATTAGGGGATTATCCAATGGTTATATGAATATTTAAGGTCTCAAGATCAGTATATACAAGATAATCCACCCTAACATTAAGTAGAAATTGTGGGGTAAAAACCATCAATTGAAGATAGGGTAAACCATCCGCAAACACTAATGAAAACTCCAATGAGGCTAACGACTCTGATTCATCACATAGAAAATATGATTAGGATCTCTTGATGAGATAATTTTATTCAATTTTCCCATTCTCAAGAGTCCAGAGTATCTTAAAGTAATAATTATATAGAAACTCTTTCCATCACCTCTATCTCATGTTAAAACCCTTCTATGAAAATATATACATGAGTGTCTTATGGTCAATATAGATTATAAAACTCTCAATATAAAGGTGGTTTTACCACATAGTTTGTGAGAACACTATCACTACTAGATCTAGATTGTTGGTTACATTGATCCGCACATTAGGTCTCAATTGTTGGGACCCACAGTCAATCACCGCCCATCTTTGCATCAAGATGCCACCATGTCCATCCCCTGAGGCATTATAGAACACTATGTACTCAAAACCCACCTATAATAGTTTTATTATGGACCACTCATTAACATATATTTAAACTCCTAAAAATCCTACCAACACATTTCCATATACTTGAATAGCTACCCCTTATGAGTTGAAGTAGTCAAGGGTATCGAGTCAAAGCATTCCAGTATCATACACCGAACATTCTCTTGAAGAGTCATATTAATTATTAAAGAGATAACAAACTATTGTGATTTTTTTGAAACTAAATTATCATGACTAACTCTCTTTTTTGGTAAAATGTTTTGGAATATGTATTTAATGAACTCTACTCCCTTGTCTGTTAGGAGGAATTTCACCTTCAAATTACACTCCCTTTAAATTAATGATTATAATTGAATAAACACCAGAAAAATTTAGATTTATTATTTAGGATGTTGAACCAGAACATTCAAGAAAAATAATCAATAAGAATATTAAAGTATAGAGATCCACCAAAGGAATTCATAAGTGATGGTCACCAAACATCATAATGAGAATGTTCTAGTTTCCAATTCCTAGGATTTCAACCATCAAAATTTAAGGAAACATTATTTATTTCAAAAATACAGCACTCACATCTTTAAAAAATCATGTGGTTCTATTTACGTATATTCTATTGTGATAGAACATTAATATTATTCTCACTAAGGTGTCAATATCTATAGTACCATATCTCTCTATGGTGGCCATATCCATAGTTCCATACATCTTGATATTCTGATATGGTGTTTATCATCATAGAAACATAATCTTTGCTTCTAGTCAGGTATAAGGTTCATGTCTTCAACCTAAATAAAATCTCCTTGGGTCCATTGATTAACTTCCACACTACATTAGAGAATGTGGTTCTGCAACCTCCATCATCAGGTTGTCAAACTGATATGTGGTTCTTCCAAAGACATGGATCATGTCTATCATCTTTCAGCTTTAGAACAATTCCATTTTTTATCTGAATATGAAATTTCCTTTTCCAACTTCGTCTAGAGCTTCATCATATTATAGATGTACTCTTACCAAACGTACAAATATTTATTCCACCACTCACTCTTTCTCACCAGTTGAATGCAATGATTCACCCAAGTCAATAAGTCGTGATTCTTTTGGAGTATTTTCACTCAGCAAATAAATTTTTACCACCTTCCATCGTACTGACCAAATTTGTTATATAAGAATTTGAAGCATTTCTGTTGGACTTCTTTCGATTTATACAGTCCTTGATATGTCTCTTCTTTTTTCAAAACCATCAAGTAGGGTCTTGACCAACTGATCCACTAAAATTTATCCCTTGGGACTTATCATCTAATTAATTCCCCTGTTATCCCATTTGTTGATGTGAACATACTTGCATTACAACATTAAGAGCACTTTTAAAGGATACATGGACTTTATTATGAATAAACTCTTCATTATTAATTAGATTCTAAATGATGTCAAATGCAAGGTCTGTTTTTCTGTTCTAATTACTGACTATTGTCACTATAACATCCGAAATTTCTCAAAGTGAATATAATAGAAGAAATGATCATAAATATTTAATGAAACTAACCACCACTCATTAAATATATTTTCATATTATGTTGAAATAATTAACATGGTCCACTATAGGTCTTCCTTCCAATAGTCTCAAGATAAATAATCACTGCATTATAATGAATTTGATATGTGATGTTGGTTTCTCATACATGTTATCCAATGACTGCATAACTCTAATAGTAATTTTATCCTCCAAAATATTTAAATATGTATTTCGTTCAAGAGAAATTCTTACCAATGTTAGATAATTTTGTTCAAACTACTCCCATTTTGATTTATCCATATTATAAAGACATTCTCCATAAAATAGAGCGTTTGGATCATTCTCTATCTGAAGATCATACAACTGCATCTTCCAGAATCCATCAAACTTTTCGATCTATATATTGTAATGACTCAAATTTCTTCTTATTTTATTTTAATATTATATGGGAATTCTTTCGAGACCAGGCTTTGAGACGGTGTGCAGTTTCGAGGTGCGGTGAGCCCTGAAAAAATGTTTGAATTTAATTAAATAATTAAATTACGAGAACGTGTGGTTTTCCTGAAAAAGTAGAATAACACATAAACGGATGTTCGAATCATAAATCTGAGGGCACTGTTGCATTCAGAACAACGATTTCACCTTAGGCAACTCCTAACATCAGATGGTGCAGGTCAGTGGTGAAATATAGTTTTCGGAACTGACTATAATAAAATATTTAATAAATATATTTTACTAAAAAATGTTGCAACAAATATGTTTTATCTTTTTAAATAGATATTTATGCAGGGGTCCAGAGTTATAGACCTCATAACCCTGAATTTTCCCCTGGAGGCTTTGGAAAGCGCTGGAGGAAACCCCCAACCCCGGCGATGACATTTTTGACAAATTTTTCTAGCGACGACGATGAGGAAATCAGATCTTCCCCAACGAATGCCTTGAATCTAGGTAGGATGTTTGATTTTGGATTCCTTCCCCGTTCTTTATACCTACAACGAATGTGGACTAATCCATGAACAGATTATCCTGAGGATCGATCGTATTTTCAGGATGGGATTTTTGTGGGGATTTTGGGGATTTGATTATTGAAGTTAACCTATTTTCGTTCAACCTTCTAATAGTGATGAACCAAGATCGACACAAACATCGATCATGGTTTGTCCCTCTTGATTTGTTGTGCCTTTATTCCCCGATTTCTCGCGTTCTTTGTGAGCATTCTACAGGTTCTTCACGGAGGTATGAGGGACGGATCGTTGCACATCTATTTTGCGACGCAGCGATACCAAATTAAAGATCTAGCATCAGTAAAACCCCATGGAGGTTTGGCTGTAGTGGAGATGGACAGATCAAAGCGGACTGGAGATATCGTTCTTCCAATGATTTCCACACGGATGACCGAAATTAGATTTTGCAGTCGATCGAAGGCCCGAAACCCACTGATTCGGCATCACAATGACGAGGTGACCCTTGATCTTGAGTTTTGTAGCAGACGGACGACAGAATGAAGATCTAGAGATCTTGTAGATGTGTGATGAGGAAGATGACAGTTTTGGAGAAATCTAGACTAAACAGAATGTAGTATGGGCTACACAGTGTGTGTTCATCGGCAGACTACCTGACGTGTACTCCAAGAGTACATGGACACGGGTTGGGTACACGGACAAGGACATGGCATGTATACCCTTTTTCGGCCAGACTCGGCCAGATACACGGGATACCCCGTGTACTGGTACACGGGCAGGCGACACGGACAAAGACCGTCTATGGGCACATGGCCAACGTACATGGGGCGAGCCCGGGTGCCCGGACATGGTGTGTAATTATACTATACACCATTTAGTTCCTTTTATGAATGAAATGGATTTCAGACAGGGGCCATTTACACGGACAGTACCCATAATCAAGGAACATGGCGTGTGATCCTTCTACACATCATGTAGTTGAGTTTTACACAGCTTGGACGAATGACACGGGCTGTTTACATGGGTAGTACCCAGATTCAAGGAATATGGCATTTAACCATATTACACGACATGTAAACTATTTTACATGGCTTGATCCATTTGTCTTCTATTACTTGGACTAGATTTCTTAGGGTTTGTTCCCTTGGTTTTTTCCTCTGAAGGTTTCTAGTATCATTTCCTTTGTACAGGAGTATGATCCCATCAATAGGACTTCTTAAATAGAGTTGTTGGAATCCCCACTATGAGACTTTGAGGCGAATCTTCTATTCATTCCTAGAATCCTAGGTAGAGTTCTTGGTTTCGACGTGACCAACTTTACCCGGGCGCTGATCCTCTACATAGAGGATTAGTTCAGACTGAGTTGTTGGAATCACCCCATAGCTATTGGTTGTGATCCTAATCTGAACATCGTATTCTCATGTAATTGTGGAGTGTGTTCTCTTGGAACATGTACTTTGTATATCTCTCTTCAGACCTAGGAGTGTGTTCTCCTTGTTTTGTGCTTAGTGGAATATTCGAGCAAGATCTTAGTGGTGGTTTCGCGATGGTCGATCGTGTATGAGTATATCTGGATATTCTTGTTATATTATCTGTAAACATTTACTATATAGAGCTGACTGTATCTTTACTTTATGTCATTTCCCTTGTTGTATTCCTTTGTGGTTTCGGGGTGTCCTACTGTGTATTTTTATACTCACCCTTTCACCGGCTTTGCCTGTGAAAGTCGTGTCTTGTGCAGTCGAGCAAGCTTTTGACATGATTCTAGGCGGACCAGGACCAAACAATGCTCAGTGAGATCAGACTGGCTGAGGTGAGTTCCTATGGCTATAGATTGTTGTCTTAGTACCTTTATTTATAGTTTTTACTTTGTTACAAACTTTATTTTCGTGGGATTATCCTTTTGGCCCAGGGTTTTACATTACTGTACTTTACTTTACTGTCGTACTCTGTTGGATGGGATTTTAGTGTATTCATGCATTTCCTTTTTTTGGATCTTTTTCCTTTTCAGCTTTATGGGCTTGGAAATGTGTGTGCATGGGTACATGTTTAAAGGCAATCCCTCCCATGTTAGTAGCATGCCTACTAGATGCTAGTCACCAGCCCTTGGCTTTTAGAAGGTGGGTTTGGGTAGTTGCGGCTCGGGCCCCACTGGGACGGGTCGTGATAGAGTTGTATCATAGGTGGTCGGTTCTACCATAGGACTGAGAGTCTATGATTTGGTTAGGGGAAATAGTGTTATGAGTTTATAGTTTGGCTTTCAGGGCAAGGACCCTAGTGTTGGTGCGGGCGGCCGACGTATCCATACACCAGGACTCTGATAACTTTCTTTTAGGCTCGGAATATTAGAACACTAGATGCAGGGGAAATTAATTGTACATGAATCATATAGAAATGGGTTGTGGTTTCCATGTCCTTATTGATTCATCTCCCCAGATATACTCACTGACTGAGATACATCTTGTTTCATTACAGGATTCCTCGGCGATGCACACCCGCAAGGATCCAGCGGCCGATCACGAGGATGACCCCCTCAGTGATAAAGAATTGATACAGGGACCAGATCCCCCCAGTTTTACCTCCGGGTGGTGTCCCAATTGTTCCACCACCTGTGGAGTAGTGTTTAGTGCCTGTTGTACCAGTGGAGGAGGAGCGCAGGATGAGCGCACTCCGTGAGTTTTAGAGACAAATACCCCTCAGGTTTCGAGGTGATCCTGAACCTCAGGCAGCAGAGGACTAGTTTGAGGCAGTGACAAAAGTATTCGGTTTGGTCAGGACACCAGCAGACCGGATGGTGATCCTTGAAGTGATCCATCAATAGTGTTCGGATGGGCGATGGTGGAGTTTGGTTATCAAGAATCACAATGTGGCGACTCTTGCGTGGTCAGAGTTTGAGCATCTCTTGAGAGAGGAGTTTTCACCTATTACCCTAAGAGCAGTACAAATACAGGAGCTTCTTCAGCTCCAACAGGGAACCATGATGGTGTATGACTATTCATCAAGGATTACTGACCTCTCACGGTACACGATGAATATGGTCAGGGAAAATTACTTCAGAGAAAGGTATTTTGATAGGGGATTGCTCAAAGACGTCCGAGCTACCATCATCACTATGAGAATTTTTACTTATGCTGGGGTTCTCGAGCGGGCTTTGGTTGTCCAGAGCATCTTGGAAGAGTAGAGATAGCTGACAGTTGTCATTAGGGAGCGAGCTGGAGTAGATACCTCGGCAGTAGGGAGCCGACATCAGGGACCCAGGCGTGGGAGATGTTTTCAAAGGAGATCCCAGGATAGGGGATCTATCATACAGGGCTCGCAGGGCGCATCCATCCAGCCTTGTGAGAGGCTATGCAACTCTTGTGATGGAGAGGACATCTCACTCGAGATTGTCCAACCCGCCGTACTACTAACATGGGAGCAGTGAATGGACCACTGAGGCAGAGTAAATGTGTGAAGCAGACAGATTTGTGGGGCAGTGGATGTGGTAGAAGAGCTGGGAGAGCAGTTGGAGGTTGTCGATGTTTTTAACTTTTACCACCACCACCCACAGGATGTCCACCCCAGGTTCAGGGAGCTGTTGGACAGAAGAAGGGATAGCTGTAGGCAGCAGAGGCTTATGACCCAAGTATGCCTATAATTATTAGAGGTACAATCTGTGTCTTTTCTACTTTGGCTGCCATACTGATAGACATAGGTTCTAGTCATTCTTTTCTCGCTACTTATCTTGTTCGATACCTTGAGATTCTAGTTGAACCGTTGTCTCGACCCTTACGCTTAGAAACACCAACTAGAGGAGGTTCAGAGATCACACACCTTTCCAGACAGTGTGACCTGACCCATAAAGGTGTGAGTTTCGTTTGGAACCTCTTAGGGGTAGCGTCGAGGCCTTATGAAATAATTCATGGTATGGATTGGCTATCCACAGTTCATTCCTAGATTGACTATTTTAGGCAAAGGGTGTGGTGTGTCTGCAATGATGGAACGAGGTTCTCCTATGTTGGTGAAAAAGAGACCCAGGAAGCACAGTATGGACTCATACGTAGGAAGGTACAACTGATTTCACATCACTTGGATAGCCTCGCCCTTGGCATATTAGATGGTGCGAGTATCCAGTTTTTAGCAGCAGTGGCTGAGTACGAGAACATATTTCTGGAGGATGTCCCCGGACTACCTCCCCATAAAGAGATAGACTTCTTCATTGAGTAGAATCCTGGGACGACACCAATATTAGAATCAGCATATAGGATGGATCTTGCAGAGCTATGCGAGGTGAGAGTGAATTTGGAAGACTGGCAGAGAAATGGCTTCGTGAGAGCCAGTGTATCACCCTGGGTGGCCCTAGTGTTGTTGGCCAAGAAGGCAGACGGGAGCTTGAGGCTGTGTGTGGATTACCGATGCTTGAACAAGGAGACCGTGAAGAACCAGTATCCACTACCGGGGATCGATGACCTCTTCAACTAGTTGAGAGGGGCACGATGGTTCTCGAAGGTTGATCTACGATCAGGCTATCACCAGTTGCGAGTACAAGATGAAGATATACCATAGATGACATTCAAATGTCTCTATGAACATTATTATTACTTGGTGATTCTCTTCGACGGGACGAACTCCCTAGTAGTGTTTATGGGATTTATGAACCGTATATTTCATCCCTATCTAGACCAGTTCTTAGTGGTCTTCATCGATGACATCCTTGAATACTCTGCGTCCGAGGAGGAGCACGCGAGGAACCTAGGGATTGATCTGGATACAGTCTGAGAGCACCAGTTGTACGGGAAACTCTCAAAATGTAAATTATGGATACGGGAGGCCCACTTTCAGGGACACGTTATCTCAGTAGATGGTGTTGCAGTGGACCTAGACAAGGTAGAGGCATTGTTAGCATGGGAGCCACCCCGGATAGTGACGGAGGTGCAGAGTTTCCATGGGTTGGAAGGCTACTATCAGATATTAATCCTTGATTTCTCCAGGATTTCAACACCCATGAAAGATTTGACCCAAATGGGGAAGCCTTTCATATGGACATAGAGATTCCAGCAAGCTTTTCAACAGTTGAGATAGAGTCTGACGAGTGCCTCGATCATGAGACTACTAGAAGAGGGTGTCGAGTATGTAGTGTTCTGTGACGCATTAGGAACCAGTCTTGGTTGTCTCCTAATGTAGAGGCAAGCAGTGATTTACTATGTCTCATTTCAGTTGAGGCCACATGAACAGAACCACGCGACCCATGATCTTGTGATGGCAGTGGTAGTCTTCATGTTGAAGATGTGGCATCACTACCTGATGGGAAGAAGTTTATAATCTAATATGATCAGAAGAGTATCAGATATATCTTTTCATAGAAGGATATAAATTTGAGACAGAGGAGAAGGTTTGAGTTCATCATGGATTACGACTTTGAGATTGATTATACACTTGGGAAGGGGAATGTTGTGGAAGATGATATCTGTAGGAAATCCAATTCATAGTTGCTGGATGATGTGATGGGGCAGTTGATATTTTTACCATTATTTTTCATGGATACATATGAGGGAGCTTACCTTCAGTAGATGGTTGTTACCCACCACTCTTATAGCATGTCAGGGAATCACAACTTGAGGATTCTAGCTGTGAGACACTGCATGCTCAGATATCCTCAGGTGATGCTGTTGATGGATATTCAAAAGGTGGTGATCACATTGTTCTTTTCAGAGGGCACAAAGTAGTACCAGTGATGTTGTGGGAGGATGTTATGAGGGAGTTCGATAAAACTTTTTTGGTGGTGCATCCAAATGTGACAAAGATGTACCAGGACCTCTGACGTTAGTTCTGGTGGCCAGGAATGAAGAAAAGTGTGGTAGAGTTTGTTTCTCGGTGCCCTACTTGTCAGCAAGTAAAGGTTGAGCACCATGTTCCAGCAGGTTTGACTCAGCCCCTTGTGGTTCCGGAGTGAAAGTGGGATGGGATATCCATGGAATTTGTGATAGGTTTACCATGTACGTCCAGTGGACATGAGTCCATCAGGGTGATTGTTGACCGACTCACCAAGTCAACCCACTTCCTAGCCATATGGGAGAAGATTTCAATAGAGAGTTCGGGACGCCTCTACGTGCATGAGATAGTTCGACTTGATGGAGTTCCATCCAAAATCTTCTCAGATTTTGATTCTCGTTTCACATCCTGGTTGTGGAAGGCATTTCAGGAAGCTTTTGGGACTCAATAACGTTTGAGCACAGCCTTTCATCCTCAGACTGATGGCCAGACCGAGCGATCCATCCCGGTCCTAGAGGATATGCTATGAGATTTCATACTTGACTTCAGTCATAGCTTGGAGGATCAGCTACCACTGGTGGAATTTTCATTTATCAACATTTATCATTCCACTATTGGTATTTTACCATTCGAGGCTTTGTACGGGCGACCTTGCAGGTCACCAATTTGCTGGACTAACCTAGGAGAGTCAACACTCATGGGCCTAGAGATGGTGCAAGCTACTACAGATAAGGTGCAGGTCATCCAGGAGTGGATGAAGACTGCACAGATTCGGAAAAAGTCTTACGCCGACAGGAGACGGAGGCCCATGGATTTCGAGGAGGGAGACCATGTGTTCCTTTAGGTCTCCCCTCGACGGGGATTGCAGAGATTTGGCTGAGGCGGAGAGCTATCTCCAAGGTTCATCAGAACTTTTTAGATTCTGAGTAAAGATGGCGAGGTAGTGTACCGCTTGGCTCTACCTCCTCAGACAGACTAGGTACACAACATCATCCATGTGTCGCAGCTGCAGAGATACGTTCATGATCAATCACACGTTATCGACTGGGGCGAGCTGGACATCGATGATGGATCGACCTTTTCTGAGTACCTAGTGGAGATCGTGGATCGGTAGGAGAAGATCCTTGGTGGGTGAGTTATTCCCTTAGTGTGTATCTGGTGGCAGCACGTGAATCTCCAGGAGAGCACGTGGGAGTGCGGGGCTCAGATTTGTGTGCAGTACCCACATCTTTTTGAGTAGCCTTGGGTTTGGATTTTTGGGGACATAAATCCCTAAGGTGGGTGTGATTTAATGACTCAGATTTCTCCGTATTTTATTTTAATATTATATGGGAATTTTTCCAGGACCAGGCTTTGTGACAACGTGCAATTCCGAGGCCCAATGATCGCGGAACAAGTGTTTGAATGTAATTAAATAATTAAATTACGTGTACATGTGGCGTTCCTGAAAAAGTGGAATAACACCTATACGGGTGCTTAGATTAGAAATCAGAGGGCAATGTTGTGTTCAGAACAACGATTATACCTTAGGCGATGCTTAACATCCGACATCTCAAGTTAGCGGTGAAATATAGTTTTTGTATGTAACTATAATAAAATATTTATTAAAGATATTTTATTAAATCCTATTGCAGCAAATATATTTTATCTTTTTAAATAGAGATTTGCGCAGGGGTCCAGGGTTATAGACCTCATAACCCTGAATTTTCCACTGGAGGCTCTGGAAAGCTCTGGAGGAAACCCCCCAAAGAGGCGACGGCATTCTTGACGAATTTCACCGACGACGACGACGCGACAACCAGATCTTCACCAATGAACGCAGCGAGTCCATGTAGTATTTTTTTATTTTGGTTTCCTTCCCGTTTCATGATTCCAACGATGAATGCGGACTAATCCATGAACAAATTAGCCCACGAATCGATCGTATTTGCGGGATGGGATTTTTTTGGGGATTTTGGGGATTTCATTCTTGAGGTTATTTTGGTTTCGTTGAACCTTCTAATGATGATGAACCAAGATCGACACAAACATCGTTCGGGGTTCTTCCCTCTCAATTTTTTGTGATTTTCTTCCCCGATTTCTCACGTTCTTCATGTGCATTCTATGCGTTCTTCATGTTGGTAATAATGGCGGATCGTTGTGCTTCCATTGTACGAATCAATAATCACAACTTGAAGATCTAGCATGGGTACAACCCCAGGGAGGTGTGGCTGTAGTGGTGACGAACAGATCAAAGCGGACCGGGAGATATCATTCTTTGAACGATTTCCACACAGATGACCGAAATCATATTTTGGATCCGATAATAGGCCTGAAACCCACAGATTCGGCATCACGACAACGAGGCGACCCCTGATCTTGAGTTTTGCAGAAAACTAATTACATAATCAAGATCTGAAGATCTGGCCATGGTGTGAGGAGGAAGACGATGGTTCTGGAGAAATCCCGACTACACTGTGTGTAGTACGGGCTACACGGTGTGTGTTCATCGGTAGACTACCTGACGTGTACTCCAAGAGTACACGAATATGGGTTGGGTGCACAGCCATGGACACAACGTGTATACCCTTCCCTGGCCAGACCCGACCAGATACTCAGGATACCCTGTGTACTTGTACACGGGCAGGAGACACGGATAGAGATCGTGTACGGGCACATGGCCAGCGTACACGGGGTGAGCTCGGGTGCTCGAACATGGCATTTAATCCTACTACATGTTGCGTAGTTACTTTTCTGCACGACATGGATATCAAACATGGGTCGTTTACACGGGCAGTACCCGGAGTCATGGAACATGGCGTGTGATCGTTCTACACGCCGTGCAGTTGAGTTTTACACAGCTTGGATGGATGGCATGTGTCATTTACATGGTAGTACCCTGAGTCTAGTAACATGGTGTGTAACCATGTTACACACTTTGTGAACTATTTTACTTTGCTTGAGCCATTTTTAATCTATGAATTTGACTATATTTCTTAGGGTTTGTTCCCTTGGTCTTTCCCATGAAGGTTTCTGGTATCATTTCCTATGTACAGGAGTGTGATCCCTTCAACAGGACTTCCTGAATAGAGTTGTTGGAATCCAATCTATGATACTTAGAGTTAGATCGTCTATTCATTCCTGGAACCCTATGTAGAGTTCTTGGTATCAACGTGACCAACTTTACCCGGGCACCAATCCTTTGCTTAGTGGATTAGTTCAGACTGAGTTGTTGGAATCACCCCATAGCTATTGGTTGTGATCCTCATCTGACCTTTGTATTCTTAAGTACTTATGGAGTGTGTTCTCCCAGAAAGAGTTCTTCGTATCTCTCTCTTTAGACCTAGGAGTGTTTTCTCCTTGTTGCGTTCTTAGTAGAATATTGGAGATGGATCTTAGTGGTGGTTTCGCGATGGTCGATCGTGTATGAGTATATCTGGATATTCTTGTTATATATTATGTAAACATATACAGTGTAGAGCTTACTGTATCATTCATTTGTGGTATTTCCCTTGTGGTTTTCCTTTGTGGTTTTGGGGTGTTCTACTGGGTATTGTTATACTCACCCCTACACGGGCTTTGCCCGCACATGTCACTTCTTATGCAGATGAGAAAGCTTTTGACAGGATTATAGGCTAACTAGGACCGGATGGTGCTTAGTGTGATCAGACAGGACGACGTGTGTTCCTACGCCTATGGATTTTAGTCCCAATACCATTTTTATAGGTTGGACATTGTTACAGGCTTTCGTTTTGTGGGCAAGTACTTTTGGACTAGGGGTTTACATTACAATACTTTACTTTCCTGTTGTACTCTGTTGGTTGGGATTTTAGTGTATGAATGAATTTCATTTTTTAGTTTTCAATTTTCATAATTGTGGTCTCTGAGATGTGTGTGCGTGTGTACAGGTTTATAGGCAATGCCTCCCATGTTAGTAGCATGCCTACTTGGTGCTAGTCACCAACCACTGGCCTATTGGAGGCAGTCTTGGGGAGTTGCGGCTCAGGCCCCACTGGAAAGAGTCATGACATATATTTCCTTCATATTCCATTATATCTACTTTCATGTGTGTAAAATATTACATTAACATTGATACAACTTGTTGGGGGAACAAGACAAGAATAATTCTCACAACAAAAATTCTGAAGAACGTCTTTACTAATGTCTACCTTCCAAAAGACTTCACATTCACATGATTTCGTCTTCCATAATTAGGAAGTTTACAACCTAATCATCATAAAAAATAAACCACAAACACATAATTATTGAATGATAGGAAAAATAGAAGCCCAAACAAAAATTACATGGTTCGGAAAAAATTCTTACGTTCACGGGAGAACACTACAAAAACTTTGATAAAAGAATGTATAGGATATAACAAAGCACTCTAACTCTCCCTTTGATAAAATAAATAACTAGAGACAAAAAAAATCACTCACTCTCACTATCCCCACTCAGCCGAAGTCTCCTTTCAGTGAATTCGAATTGTACATCTCTGATATGATTATTGTTTACTCAATAGTTAGTCTCACCTCAAATTTGTAGATGTCTACTCCGAGTAAACCGATTCTACCACCCTCTGAGATTCACAATTGTCCTCTTGTGGACTGTGGAATGATATGATGTTACACCTTCATATCAATCAGAGACAACTTATGAACATCTGCACTTCCCAATCATTGAAACCTTCTTTTCAATACTTCTATTAGATCAATAGAATAACATTATTTAGTCAGACTCCTTCTATAAATGTCATGGTCCAGAACCGTTTCTTGAAAATCATTCCAAATAAGATTATTTTTGAAATCACCTTCCATAAAACTCCTATAAAACTGAAGATACTTCATAAATTCTAATAAATTATATTTGAATCAAGTAAATCATCCCTATTGGAATGGGTTCATTTAATAGTTCTTAGTCTGGAATTTCATCTTCACCAGTCATAGGCTATACACCTAGGTGATTGACCACATGGTTTTTTATTTTCTTTCATGTATTTTATTTCGAAATTAAATTATTGAATTAAAAAAATCTACTTGAATATCCTGGTTTTATCTTTAGCCTTATTTATCGAGTACCGAAGATCTAAATGGTTAGAAAAAATTGTGACTTTTGTTTATTGAAGGTACGATATAAATTTCTATAAATAAAATAAATCTACTATAAAATTCTCTTTGGTCGTTCTGCAGCAGATCTAAAAAATATATATGGTTCTTGAAGAATAATAAATGAAATCAAATTTCACTTCAATCATATTTGATATAATTTCTCCCACATTTTGGTTAGAAGCATCACAAAGTAGCTCAAACAGTTCTACTAGTTGGGTGGCTACATCATGAGTGGTGTGATTAACCTACTCTTCAGGTTATCAAAGGCTTGATTTCACTCCAAATTGAAATCAAAATTAAGTTATTTCGAAATTTAATTATAATGGAGAAAAGCCATACTGAAATCCTTGATAATCCTTTTTTAGGAACCTACTTGTCCTTAGAAATATTTTTCATGTTTCACAAAGGTTGGGTAAGGTAAAAAATTTACAACTTAAATTTTAGACATACTACCTTAGTGTTTTCTTTCAAAATGACATTCCCAAGGACAATTCCTCTTTATATCATAAAAATACACTTCATAATTCTATAAAATATTATTTTTTATACATGTTTTCAAACCTTTTTTCAAATTTTCATTCAATGATAAAAAAAGCATGAAAACAATGAAATAATCAAAAAATAACACAAGAGTGTCATCAATGTGGTTGGAAAAAACACTTACCATGTACTTCTAAAATTTACTTGAGGCATTACAAAATCCAAATAACATCCATTTTTAAGAAAATGTTCTAAAGAGAGTGTAGTATTCTTCTGATACTTAGGTGAAATGATTATTTAAAAATATCCTAAAAAATCATATAGAAAGAAATAACGATGTGAACCTTTTAATATCTCTAACATATAATAAATTAATGATATGTGGATGATATTTAAATAGTTATTTGATTCATATTCCTACAATTTATACAAACATTCAAAATATTTTTAATTCTTACAGGTACCAAATCATTTTGTTTATTCATTACAATGGTTATTCCAGTTTTCTTCGGAAATAAATAAATGAGGATGACCCATTATGAGTTAGAAATTGGGTAAATAATGTCAACTGATTCCAAATTTTCTATCTATTTTTTTAACCTCCATCATGGTGGGATTTAGACTCCCTTGCAGCTACATAACAGCTTTGAAATCTCTTTCATCAATAATTCTAGGTGAGCTTATTTTTAGATTAATGTATGTAATGTCTTCAAAATTCCATCCAAATAAAATCAAAATATCTCTCAAAATCCCAATAATTTTATGTTATTGATTTGCAGACAGATTGCTAGAAATGATCATTTACAACCATTTCACTCCCATTAGGTGAAAATATTTTAGATCTGTGTGTGGTGGTTTTGATATCATATTTGGGGATTTTATAAAGCTGAAATTAAATTGGATTCCTCCCTTAAAAATCATGAATACATTATACAATGGATGAAATATTAGCTTATTTATAAAATAAATAATACAATGTATAAAAAAACTAAAAAATTAATTTTTCCTCAAAACTGTAACTAAAATTTCCTGAATTGTGGATTGATAAATTTTCCATGGGGTTTCAAATTATTAAGTGGATTCCTAAGGTTAATGATTCATGGAGCATACCGAAATCTTTACCAGGTTTATCCTCTTCAATGCTGTAAAGGGTTAAAATTGAATGGTCATCAGAATGGTGCCTAATGGTGTAAAAAATATTGAAGTTGACTATGTTGTATACAAACAAAAAATGAGTGGTCAGGTAAATTTATGATACCATTCTATATTTAAGAAATATATTCTCATAATAATGGGTGTCTAGGCTGGTGATCTTTCTTTCTCCATGTCGGGTACATAAAAGTCAGTTGGGAAAATGAGGTCTTGAACTCCAACTAACACATCTTCTATACATCCTATTGAAAACACAGTGAATCTGCTTGAATTTTTTACTTCCACTCTTATGGTATTTAATTCACTTATCTATAGGTATGTATATTTAGGGAGACTTTAAATTTATAAAATATCCTAAATTATACAACATTTTAAAAGGTCAGTGAACCAAAAGTTCAGGGGATAGAAATTATTATGGGAACTTCACATTTTTTTGACTATTGTGGTGTGATCAATGATGATACAATTATTCCTAGATTGAAACTTTTTTTCTTTTTATGAGTACTCTTTTTTTGTGAAATGTTATTTGAGAAATTATCATACTTTTGGGTTTTATTGAGAGCATCATGAAGTGGTATTACGATCTTCACTTTTGGAAGTGATTCATCTTGAATACTTTTTTATTGGATTATCGTTGATGGGAATGGATGTGGTAGGGTTTTATTCCCCATCTTTTACATATATAAGGTTCTCTGATATTTTCTTTTTATTTTCATAATTCCCCTCTATTTTTCTATTTTTTGGGTCTAATAGTCAAGAATCTATTTATAACTGCCAAATTCTTCTTCATTATTGATTGGTGGATTCCATTCAATCTCGAGAATAAATTTTCATCTAAATTTCTTTACCACTGATGGTTATCATCATTCTATCATTTCTCTTATAGTTAGGGATTGATTAAGCTGGAAGCTTGCGTGGATTTTTTGATAGAAAATTTACCCAATTTATGGAATGCTCTCTCATTCTCGATGGTTGTCTCATCACTCGATGCTATTGTTGATTCCTATTGTTTTAATTTTTTTTTTTTAATAAATCTAGAAATGAAAATATAGTCTAATAGTGGACATGATGAAAATTAATCTACCACCCATATGATGAAATATAGTGTTCAATAACTAATTCTTCAATATTAAATTATTTGGATGTGTTTGGATGTGTGGCTCTTTAGAGATTCTCATTTTACATTGCATTTAAACTATTCTTCAATTTTTTACTAGTTGCACAAAATTTTATATATGGTAATTATATCACTACTTATGATAGTTAATAGTGGGATGAATCAAGAGTGATTGGTGGTATCCAATCACTAGGTCTGATGAGGATAGGGAATAAAGTGATCATTTTATTTTTATATTCCAAATCTATGTTTCTAGGAATGGAAAATCCAATATATTTCCATGAATTGGATAATGATGTGGAAGTAAAATTGAATAATGATTCATCACTCAGGGTTTTTTGGATATAATCACTACAATACTACTGATATTGTTTCTCAACTTTCCCACTTCATTCCTGAGCTTCTAAACTTTATGATCCTTTTGTTTTTTAGGGGTGATGAACTGGTTGAATGTTGTTCATAAAGTTTTTTTTGGAATTAAGTGATTTTATGGTAAAAAAATTGATTATAATATTTTTTAGAAGGATTCTGAAATGGTGGTGGTTTTGTAATTTCTTATTTTAAGATGGTGTTTATTGGTATGGATATTGAAATGGTGGTTTGCCCAGGTTCTGTTGATTCCTATATCCATATTAGTCTTGTTAGTTATATCATCATCCATGAATGATTTGTTGATACTACATTGGATAAAATGTTACTCCACAACTCTTCATACCTTGAACATTAACAAACTAATCAGTGAAATGGGTAGAATATGAATAGTACCCACATACCTTGGCTGTTGATTATTATTCATAGTTTTGTTTAAAAGTGATCTAACTCACAAGGCTGGTGTGTTAGTCATGGTCGTATTATAACAAAGGTGATGAATAAAAATTTCTTACCTCATCAATTCCGTTGATAGCAGTATCTCTTGTGCAAAATTTATATGAATTTTGGGAAATTTTTGTTGAGTCTCTTAACATATGTTGGTGAATTGTCTATGATAGATCCTTCAGATAATGCATTTATCACGATCATTTCATTTTCAATAAATCCCAGGTAAAACAAAAGTTGTTATCCTCGCTGGATTGATGTGGGAAAATAACATATAGCTTCCTAAACCTCCAATAGTACTCATAAATAGTCTATCCAAAAGCAGGTAACCTAAAACCCCTTCTAGATGGTTGTGCTTTTGATTATATTAAAGTAACATCCCAATAATCTTCATTATAGATCATTCCAGTCGTGAATATCTCCTGTTTGTAATCTATATAGTCACTCCTGGACTCTACTCCCAGTAAAAAGGATAATTCCATCCACTTTATTTTATCTTCTTAGTTACCCTAATGGGTTTCCAAGTGGAACAAAAAAGTTAATTTTTATGATATGTTTATTTGGGTTTTCATTTTCTAGGCCATGAAATTCAGTTATCAATTGAATTAATCCATTTTCAACTAAAAATTATTTTTATAAAGATAATACATCAATTTGATTTGTTTTTTTATTAAACTATGGTTCACATATGCCTTTTAGGGTCTGGTTGGGACTATTTTTCCAGGTGATAGACTCCAGCTGAACATTGGTTATTTTACCTAAGTTCGTAAGAGAAACCTCCCCAAAATCTAATTACAGATTTAGATCTCTCAGCCTAGATAATATTGTTATTTCTATTTTTGGGTCCAATTAAAATATTTGGTCATTAGAGTTTCTAGTATTGCAATTTGAACGTTATATTTTGTTATGGTATTGCCTCCCCGATAATGAAATCATGTTTTACACAATATTCTCATGGGGTGTGGGAAAAATGGTTAATTATCCTAGGTTAAATGTAGTTATAGTTATAACCCAAGGTTGTCTAAATAGAGGAGTGCATAAAATTAGCTGTCACCTCTCTTTCATATTAGGAAAATGAGGTGTTTTTGAAATTTTTTGATGCTAAAAACAAAATAAGGAAATGGAGAAAAATATTTAAAACCAAGGTAAGAGAATGATGATTAGATAAGGGTTGGGATTAAAATTTAATTTCTACTATAGGCTCTAATTTATTCAAATATTTATTTTTTTAATTAATAATTAATAATTAATATGGTCTACAATTACTTCCCCGCTGGCCCTTGGTTGAATGGTGGGGGTGAGGATTTTCCTCAATAAAATCCCATTTTGGTCTACTCTCCTTTCCATGATTGATAGAGTAGTTGTGAGTATCCCACAGTTGATTGGTATAATTCATGATTGGGTTAAGATCATCTTAAAAAATCAAGAGTGTCCATTATCCCTTCCACATGTATTGACTATCTTCGAGTACCTCACTATCTATCCTTGGTCAATTAAATCATATATAGTACCGAACTGAGTGGAGTGAGATGATGAATCTTTAACTAAAAAAAGAAATTATAGGAAAAATTTAAACCAAAAAAATGTATCTAACAATAAGAACAACAAATTAGTATTGAATCCAGGTAAAAAAAGATAGTAGATTTTATTCATTTAGGTGTGAATAATAAAACATTAAAAAAAGAAAACCCCATCTTCCCAAATCACTGAGATGTTTACCTCTCTATATGATGGTAACAGAGAAGAAATGGGTATAAAAATACATTAAAAAACTATGAAAATTGAAAATAAAAATTAAAAAAACTTCTTTGTGTGAACTCTCTAGAATAGACATCTCTCTCTTTATCCTTTTAATGGAGGCAGATACACATTTTTATAAATAATAATTGAGGAAAAATATCCACCTGTTTTCTAAATTAGTTTTGAATGAATTTTCATTCAACTAGGCACATCTGAATCTTGATAGGCTGTATTTAGGAAAGTTGTATAACAATGTGCTTCTATCCACCCAAAAATTGGAGATCCATGTGAAACGTGCAGAAAAAGTGACCTTTAAATTATTTCACGAGGACACTTTTTTTTTCGAACATCCCATTTAGTTTTATCCACATTCACATGTCCACACACTACCTTAATGACTGAATTGTTCCATGATATTTAATGAAAATGTGTTCCACATAATCATTTTTCATTTCAAAATGGAATAATCGCATTTGGAGTTGTGTATCCAGAGTTATGCTTCAAATAATGATTTTTGTTCAATTCTTTCATCAATTTTTTTCCAATTATAGTTAATTTATTTGGGAATCATATGAATTAATTTATATATGGTTCCTACTAATTTATATTCAAACCCACTAGCCATTGAACCCTAAAAAAGAACATTGCAATTTGGATTAGTATAAAAACTTTTATGGATAAAATATGAAAGTGATAAAAAATATTTAAAAATACACAATTATGTCATTCTCACAATGAAACACAAAGCGTCCATAAAAACAAAAGATGATCCAATTTATTTTAATATGAAAAAAATGTGGGTATTTATTAATTGAAATTAAGATAAAAAGATATGAATGTTTTAGCTTTATCATAGGTCATACCTTCTCCTAAAATCTAGATTGCATCACTTACAACTAGTGATATACAGACCTCATGCTGATCTTGGAGAATCACATGCCTCTCACCTCTTCAAATCGAATACATTTTCCATATGAGGGAGATGATAACTATTCTTTAACCATAAATGGTTCAACGTTTAGTAATCCGCACATAAAAACAATAAACCATTTACCATGGAGAATAAAACAAGTGCACCACAAGTGGACATGCTCGGGTTAATGAATCCCTCCCATTCATGGTCCTCTAAGGGAATCTTTCAGCACTAGAAGCTCTGTAAGACCCATCTAGTACGTAGGTATGAATATAGGATCTATACACAAATTTATTTTTTTCTGAACATCACCTATCTCTTAGGTGGTGAACCGCTCTCAAAAAACATCCTAAAACTGGATAAAAAAGGGGTATGTCTGGTTTTCGGGCCACATCATCTCCCAAAAAAAACTAGGAATATGGGGTGGAATTTTCCCCAATTATTGAAGGTCAGATCCCGAAGGTCCTGCATGAAATTCCCACTCTTTGACATGTGTATAACAATCATCCTCAACAAATGTGAATGATACCCATTGATGTTGTGTTCTTGATGTCGTGTTATCCAATTCATCCTAAGGATCACATTCATGTTGTACATATATATTGGCACTGAAAAATTTGCTGTGGTTCCCCATCCAAGTTACCACATTATTTGTGTTGTGATCTGGTTGTCCACTAGCCCTTAGGCTTCCCTCTGTAAACACCAAATGCTGCTGACTAGCAAAGAGGGTCTGATTAGGTGATAGTTGATAGACTATACCCTCAAGTGATTATAATAATAATAGTCCATATATATATATGACACAAAGAATATACCATAACAACATAAGGAATAATAAAACTCAGTGGAAGACTTTTAAATAGCTTCAAAAATCATAGCCGATATGAATTATACCATATGTAGATAAATGCATTAAAATTAGGGTTAAATCATGCAGATAATCAAGGTTTCTAGTGATCGACCACACCAGTATATAAATATAACATCCCAAAAAATGGTCCAGCCAAATGTAGAGGAACCAATAGGTAAACTAGCATCCATCCCATGCCTGGAAGTACAACCCATGATCACAAAGATCCAGCTCCTGAGACTCATCCCTGAACTAACCTAAAACCATAACATATATAAGCATCTCGTGATGGGTTTGAGTATGAACATTTTAGGCCACTAACAAAATATTCCTATCATACATCAGTAATTATATACTGTATGAAAAATATAATTAAAAAGGAAATTTACTCATGTTTAATAAATAACCCACTTTTATTTTCTCAACAACCACAAGGTAGAGTTTACCTTCTTCTTCCAATACCGTTATATCTATGAACATGTACCCCCATATATATATTTGGATTACAATACATGTTTGGAAATATATACTTGTAGTGGAATGGACTCATGTCTTAATGCCTAAACATTCCCCAAATAATATCGTACTAGGTGAACCCTCAGGTTCCACCCATAAAGATGTCAATCAACACCTCGTGCCATCTGATACCACCTATTCACATATCAAGAATGAACCAACATCCTATCATCATTCCCATAAAATATCATAGTTCCCACAAACGTTGATTAAAATAGTCACCAACAGCTCAATAGCCCGACATCCCAAGGAACGATGATATCCATCCTCCCATAAATAGTAAATCCTCATTAGTTCAATAGCCTGATTTCCAGAGGTATGGTGATATACATCCACCAATAATCATATTACATCATTTTTTAAAATAAAAAAATCCTCATCTAACCAAGGGTCTCGAAACCAACACCTGATGGTCCAACAATATCAACTAGGGGATATTATGATGAGATAATCCTCCATAATTGATGGGCAACACAATCACTTAAGCCATAATTTTTATGGAGGCCTCCATCCATATTGAGTGGTCAACACCACCTCAAGTGAGACCTATTTGTGTTCACAAGACTCCAATAGTGTGCCTACCAACAATGGTGAGTATAAATATCATATATTTTCCAAGACACACCAACAAACAACCATATTTCCACATGTGGCCATGTCCCCATTTACAATTGTCAATACCATCAAATTTACCATGGGTAATGTCCTCATCTTTATGACCTCGTTGACTTAATCCCAAAAAAACATGTTTCTTTAATCTGATGATCATAATCACAACATATATATGGGGCTGAGAACATTATGAAAAACCATGTAACCTCAGTCCTGGTGATCAACGTCACCTCAATGCCTCTGGCTATGCCATCCATGTTCCCATATAACCAATATAATGATATCAAATGTAATTAATTTAAATTTAACAACCGGACTATTCTTCCATGTTGGACAAAATTTCCTTACCCGACTTAGTCCATTTATAATGAAGCAAGATCATGCCCATCTATATATCATAACATCAATTAGACAATTAAAATACAAATTTAATTTATTTAGGGTCCCACCCAGTTAATTAAACGTATGTATTGAATTCACCCACCAAAAGCACACATAATATTATGGGAAAATATAGGAACCTCCAACCATATACTCCTACGTTCTCATTCGACAAATAATGACCTCTAATTCGAGTCTTATCGAGAGAAATATGACTTTTAAATGAATTCCCTAAAAATAGGGAAAATATCTGGCATATATTTAACATGTTTTACTGAGAGATAAACCTGAAAAAGAAGCAAGTGGATTGAAGGCGTTACTGCTATGTTTCCAACATACTTGAAGGATCCTGAATCTGTTTCTATTTAGAGGAGGAATTTTAAAGCCGAGGTAGAGGGAAAATATATCTCTACATCTACTGGAGGGGACATGAACACATGGGAGGAATAAATAAAGGGGTCCTCTTAAATAAGGTTATGGAAAAAAATGTGATTTCAAACTTTAAAAAGAGATTCATGGTTAGGACACACAGTTTGATTAATCATGTACCAACTGTGTGAACTCACTATCAAAAGGGTCTCCACATTAAAATAGGTCTCATGGTTTGTCCAAATCATGAACAAAACATACACACCTGTTACTTAATTAGAACTAAACATGTGGGTTAATTCATAGTTGTTGAAAAATATGTGTATCCCATGAAAACCCTATGAGAAGACCTACAGAAACACCACACAGTTTACCCTTGGACGCTGCATGGTTAAATCTAATCATAGATGTATGTCTACACCTTTTAAACAAATGCTATTTCAGGACCTTGATTCTTCTGAAAATCATCTGAATCCTTGAGGCATTCATCGATACATAATCCTCATCTAAATGTAATTCCATGGAGCATTAAAATTCTCAGAATTATGCCCCGATGACTAAAATTAAAGTTGGTACCCTCAGCAAAATCAAAAATTCAAAAAGGATGGGAAAATTCAATCTACTCAAAAACCCAGGTTCTTACAGTCTCCCCTCTTTAAAATAGCTCATCCTCTAGTTATCAGGATTTATCAAGAGATGGTACCAAATATACCAATTTTGTTAAAGGTTATCACCTCACTGCACCATGAAATGAGGCAAGGCGAGGAACACCTACTACACCATGAAATGAGGCAAGGCGAGGAACACCTACTACACCTCAATATCAGTGAGGTGGTATGGCCTCACTGAGGCATGCCAAAGGTGATCACATCATGTTCCAAACAAAGTGGTGAAAATTGTTCTATGTTTTGAAAGGTGCACCCATTGCCACTAGGATCGGGGGGGACACCGAATAAAGGGGTAGAAGTGGAGATTGGCGGTGAGCGATGATATTGGGGGTCAAAATTGAAAGCATGGTAGAAAAAAATCAGGGTACAAGCAAAAATTATGGGTACAGATAGGTTGTCAAGATCAGGGTGTGGGCCAATGAAATCTGGGGTGGCTTTTGTGGATAACGATTAGTATATATTGGGGGTATTGATGAGGTGGGTATAGAAATTGAGGTTGGCTGGGTGAGGGTTATTAGAAGAGGATATCAAGGCTATATAAGGGGTGGGTGTTGAAATTTGGGGTGTATGGGTGAGAGAGATTAGTGGGAGAGATTGTGAGTGGGTGGGTGGGTGGGGGTGATTGGTCGAGATCGTTGAAGGATGTAGGAAGGATTCTAGAAATGGGTAACTATGTGACTAAGTTATATTAAATAGAAAATTTAATGTTTAAATAAAAAATATATCACATACTATAAAAACATGCTCCACCACTCACATTTATACATTTCACAATGAATTGTTGAACCACTCTTCTTGATGCAGTACTCCTATTGCTGCACCACTCTCCACCACACCTACACTACACGACACACCTCACTGCACCACACTACACTTGCACATTACTACACGTCACACCTCGCTACACCTCACTAGACCTCATTTCAACTCACAATAGCATGTTTCACCCATTAAATAAAATAACACCACACCCATTGAAATATAAGCACACTGCATTTTTTGGAATATCAGAATTCAAACACATTTTGTTGGGCGACATCACGGAATATAAAAAACACATTGAGCGACTTACATCGGATGACACTCAACAAAACCTCGCTTCCTACATGGAATTATTCTCTCATTGATTCTTACACACAACAACACATATTATTGAACCTTTTTTTTAATTTTTACCTATTTATGTCTCAATTTCATTTTATTTATCTTTCCTCCCATCTTCGGATCTTCAATTTCCTTGAACATCAGCTGAAGCACCCACCTAGCAAGAAAATTATGAGTGATAATCATGAGAGAACAAAAACTATTACAAATCCAATTATTTTAAGGAATGTCCCATATTTGAAGTATACTTATAAAATAAATCCAACACACATAGATTCAGTAACATATAGTTTCTATTTAGAAACAAAATGATGAGTAATTAGTCGAATGAAACAACACATGGTTGTAGGATATAGAAATTCTACTACATGTAAGAAATATCTGGATCACATGAAAGTGGAGATAAGACAACATATGAATAAAAGTTAAGGAAATAAGAAATAGTGAAGCATACTTATAGATAGTTATTATTTAAATTATAAAGAAGAAGATAATGATAAAATTAAAAATATTAATATAAAATATGAAAAAAATACTATCGGAATGTCATAATTTATGCCACCATGTAATATTGTACTAATGGATACATATTTTACACATGACCCGACAGAAATGTTTCATGGTCGGAAATAAAAAAAGACAATCAGAGATGCATAACAAAATGAAGATCAACAAAATGAAATGGAATAGAGGCATGTACACAAATTGCATCATTGATGTATGATGTGTGAATAACATTCAATGCTACGAAATATGGCATATTTCATCACATGTTTGATGTAATTGGGTAATTTGTTCTAGGAATGAAGACACAAATATATCACAAGGTGATAGATCTCTTGTTAAATAAGGAAATTGGGAATACAAAGATAATGATGGAATAACAAGAACAATATTGAAAAAAATGGTTGTGCAATTATTTCTGATGGATGGACAGAAAAAAGGAAAAGGACCTTGATCAATTTCTTTTTGAATTTTCAAAAAGGGACCAGGTTTATGGATTCAATATATGCTTCATCAATTTTCAAAAATAGAGAAATTTTTATTTGAATTGCAAACCGAATTTGTGGAACATATTGGTCCATAAAACATTTTTCATGTTGTCACTAGTAGTGATTCTTCAAATGTTATAACATGTATTATTTCTATCCACCTTATATGTAAATAATTTTGTACATGTATTGGGAAACTAGATATTAGCATGAGAAGATTGAAATTATCAACTTCTTTTAGCACTTTCACATATACTTGTCCAAGGTGTTTAATATGATGAGGGAATTCACATAGAATAAAGAGTATCTTTGACCAAAAAACTAGATTTTATACCTCTTTCTTCATAGTATAAATTATTACTTTAAATAAGGATATTTAAAGAAACCTATTCATATTGTATTTGTGGGATAGAAGAAAGTGGGATAAAGATGTGCAAGGAAGACAATATTCTAAAATAATATTAATGCCATATTTTTGGAATTTTATTTTGTATTGTCTTAATGTGACCAATCCAATTGTAAAAGTGCCTAGATTGCTTGGTGGAGAGCAAAAGGCGCCAATGAGATATATTTATAAAGCCATGGATAAGAATAATGAGACAATCATGTGGGATTTATTGATGAATGAATAGAAGTACACATTCATTTTTTACTATTATTGATCCTATACAGGAGATTCAGCTTCATCGGCCTTTTTATACTGTGAGGTATTTATGGATTCATTAATTTTTTAATTCAAATACGAATATACAATTGGATGTTGAAGTACAAGATTGATGAATGAAATACATTCAAAGGACAATTTCAATAATTGATATTCAAGAGAAAATCAAGGATGAAATCACTTTGTAAAAGGGTGCAGAGGGTCTATATTCAAATTATTTGGAAATAAGACTTCAGAATAAGAAGAATCAAACTCAATTGTGGTATTTGCATGGATTTTTAACACTAATATTGATTAAATTTTCTTTAATGGTTCTTTGTCTCCCTTGCAATGCATCAGGATGTGAGAGAAACAAGAGCATATCTAAGCATGTATGTTTATTTTCTAAATGTATTTAATTTATTATTATATACGTATAATATTAATAGTTGAATTATATTAAAAATTCATAGAAAAAATAAGAATAGGTTGTCACAAAAAAAATCTAGTTGGTCTACATCACATATAATTGTGAATTGAATCTTTTATTTCTAATCATTGACACCATTGATCCCATTACACTCAATGAGATTGATGATAAAAATGAATGGATTATTGGGATGGTTGAAGAGGATGAGGATGATGTTATAGAATTTTTATTTAATGATGAGGGGGTCGAAGGTTTAACATGGGGCACAAATGTTTCTACTTCTTGGGTTAGAGAGCGTGAATATAATTTCATATCTAATTCAAACTTAGGAACTTCCACTTCTTTGAAATCCATTGGTGGTACCTACCGTGACTGAGTTTTTGATGAGATGAATTATGTTTAAGAGGAATATTCATATGCATATAAGTCAATTAAAGGGCGAAATAGTGATGATGATGCTTTCATTAATTAATAAACTTCCATTAATGAAGATTTTAATGATTTGGTTCTCATGGATTGATTATTTGAATATGATTTTAGTTAAAAATTATTAGAATATATTTTAATTTTTTTTAAAATCTATGTTTTTGTAAAATTAAAATATTATTGAAAATTGTATATAATTAATTATGTGTGCATTCACCTCACACTGCATCCCCAAGAAGCCTTTGCAACTTATTTCGTTGCACACCTTTGACCACATTGGAACAAACACATCTCATCTACTTCAACACAGTCTACCCCAGTTATTTAGTCATCGGGTAATTCCTTTATAGGTGCTCCCCAACATAGTAATTTCTAATCTGGTCAATTCCTAAACCAAAATTCAAACATTTCTGATGGTTCCACCAATCATCAATAGATATACATTTCCTCCCATGAAATACCATCATTCCTGTACCTCATTAAGTGCTCAATTAAACTCGAATAATACATGAAACTCATCAAGTCCCACATATCACTAGATGCTCATTTCACACATGTGACACACATGGAACCCATGAGTCCCACATCACATCAGATTCCCAAAAATATTTCATCAGAAAAGATGCTAAAAAATAATCTTGCCTCATATATATATATATATATACATATTCATGATCCTCATAGTCTAGATGCCAAAAAACCTCATAAAAAGAAGAATTGCACCCGATGCCCACATGCTAACTAGTTCTTGGTTAGTAAAAAATGCATGCACAAAATCCAGACATGTGAAAACAAAGGAACTGCCTCGATCAAGGTGTACCCTTTTCGACCGTCGGCTCACCAGCCTCCTATGAACCGATCAGACCAAGAGCCTTCACTTGTCCTGAAGACCGACTAGCCGTGGTCTGACTTCCACATAGAGCTGTACATCTATCATCCATTGACCCCACTATTGGTTTTATCTCTCTCACTTTTCTGCAACCTGAATGTGTAATAGAATCTTGACTACCATATCCTAGTATCGCTCTCGGTCCTACCACAGATCTCTGATTCTGACCTAGTCCCTGACTTCTATCTACATGGGAAGGCTTCCAGCAGATCCTCTCTAGATTACCCATCTTACCACATGCCTGACACTCATTTCTAACTCACTGGTATTGAGTCCAAACATGCCTGAGCTTCCCGCACTAGACGTACATTGTCAAAGACCCACAACTCAGTGCTCAAGCTGAGTCTCTATCCTAAATTCCTTACTAAGACTCCTCATGATAATTCTTCTTGATACCTAAAGCATAACTGCCAAGCCCACATGACACTATCACCCAGTTTAAATAGGACTTGTCCATCATGTTTCCATCATCTATGTATTCCAGATTCACTACCATTGAGAATGAGTTCAGTATAAATAGATTCACCTAAACCCTTGGGGTGTGGAACATGCCATCATCAAATTTACTCACTCGAGTGATGTTTTCACAGACTATAAAAGGTGAAATTGGATATAAGTTTGTGAAATTATCCCCATAATATATTACAGATGTATCTCTCTTATATAGATTCATGAAAATAAAATAACAATCATCCATCAACATCTCCATAATGAATTGCTCGAAGAACCTGTCGTCGAAATAATTTCTTGTCGATCACTTAAGTCTACCAACATTCACCTGTACATCACACCAGTGAATTTCCAGTCCCCTGAACATGTATGTAGACTACTAAAATCTCTGACCTAGGGGTGTCCTATGATGATCAAAAATATTCTATACTAATTAAATCAAATTATCTACTATCTATGGTCCACCCTCACCGTGAAATAATGGTGGGTACTGAGATTAGAACTCATGAGTAAAATATGACATGGATAGATTAGCTTCCTCATAACCATTTTTGATACCCCTGTATGACATGAACCATGATTTTACTAATCTTCACATCTAACCATGACCCATAATCTCCAATATTTTTCAGCCATTCACCTATATCAGAGCATGTACCCATGTATCCTGATCAACCCGACTCTCGGGGGCCTCATCCTGTGAATGCTCTAGTGGCACCACATCTCTTCCCTCCATAAACTCCATAGAAATATGTCAATGTGGCATCATTTTGGACCCCAAATACCATGGTCAAATATCTATAACAGTTATATATATCATAATTAGAGAATGTTGTAATAGGAAGTGCATATCACCACCCTTACACTCTCCAATGACTCACATGTCACATGACATATGACCCCATTTCCCCTTACCCACCTATAACAGAGTCAAGTATCATATATTATATTGCCTCATGTCTAATTTCCTACCCATAACATATTTAGAAATAACATATCACATATATAGAGTCATCAATATGTGATGGATGAGTAGAATGTGACCAAAATTCGATACAAAAATAACATTGCATATCATTTTATTGAAATATTAAATGGATCACAACCATTCAATTAATGTATACCTTCTTACGCATAGTAGATTTAGACCCATATAACACATATTAGTGTCATTTGGAACCGAATACTAGGTAAGACTAAGTTAAATGCCACCAAAAGAGCTAACCAGTAAAACAATGTTTAGTTTTTTGTTAACACTTTAAATAGTCCAACCCCTCTCAGAACATTCTAGGTTCAATGGAATTATTTACAGAGACATTCATAAATCATGTAACCTTATGTGACTACAATTATGCATAAACAATCATCCCATTCCATATCAGTCCAAGGGTGAAACCACATTATCCAATTACATCACACCAAAGTGTGCCGCTTGAGGTGGAAATCAGAATACTGTAAAGATGAAAATCATAACATAAATTTTTACCCATAATCATCTTAACATCAAAATAAATTACTTTGTAGCCAATTTAAAATTAAAATAAATTTATATTAATTTTAGATTTTGTGAGATTCCAAGAGTGTCCCTCTTCACTGCTATAAAAGGAAACGACTTCTCATTTTTTGACACTTTAAAAATATTTTTTTCAATCAATATCTACCAAAATATATTATTAGAATTTATTACCTATTTATAGAGGTCTTGTTTTAGGAATAACACCAAAATTAGTGGTCATAAGCTGTTAAGAAAAAGATAATTTACAAAGAAGGTGTATTGTTTTTAATAAATCATTATTGTTTTGTTTCTTATTACACCTGATTATAACCTTCTTCGACTATGATAAAATAATAATTATAGTATCATCCAAATTCTAAAATGTTATTATGTTTGTGGTATGACCTATATCCATATTCTTTTCCATCAATTGTGAAAAAAATTATCATTTGTGCGTACGATGGACTACCACCTCGTGAACTGATGCAATTCATTTTACATCACTATCTCTCAAGAATGGTAATAATAATGAAATTAATTTTTATATATGATATTAATGAATTATTAATCATTATTAAAAGTAAATATATATCTTATATTTTTACCATTCCATTCACAAAAAAATGATAATGTTGTTTGTGTGTATGTGTGGACTATAATCTCCACAAAGCAACGCCATTCATTTTTCATCACCACTTCACATGGATGATATATATAAGTATATTTAAAGAAATAAAATGATATATATGATTTTATAATAATTCTGGAAATATATATTTATACTTATTTTTTTCAATAATTATTATTAAAAATTGGAAAAATTACTCTTATGTATGTATGAACTACCGTCTCTATGATTGTAACATAGTTCATTTTCATAACAATATTTAATGAAAGTATTTAAAAGTATAATTGATGTATATAAATTTCCATTATTTCAGGATGATTATTCTTTAAATGATGAAATAATAACCACTTTGACCATAATGTACCGACTGATGTCCTATTGGACGTATGAAATTAATGTCGTCAAAACATCTATCGTGAATTTAAATAATTAGGAAATAATTATAACATGGTAATTAGTGAAATAAAAGAAACAATAAACATAAAACAGGTTCTAAATAAAATAAAAAATTACCATTTGTTTATTTTTTTAGGATGATAAAGAACATACGTGAAATTTCAGACTCAATGACAGAGAATTCAAAACCCAATTTACTTTTATTGAGTTAAAATTTTAATTCATTGATTATGACATCAGTAGATAATGTTTGAAATGAGTTTTTATTATATAATGTTGTATATTCACTTGTTTTATCTATATTTATAGATAATAAAAATAATTTATTATTTTTATTATTGCACACTTTAACGTTATGATATTTGTAACATTATTTAATTGTTTTTATTTTTTAATGCTTCTTTTTCAAACGTCAAAAGAAATTTGTTTATATTATATAGAATGAATTGTTTTCTCCGCTTTCATGATGACTTAATGTTTTTAATATTCCTATAAATATAACATTGTTATATTCAATGATTTTTTCCATTGTATGTGCACAATATTGTTTTAAAGTAGGTGATTTTCCTCAAGTAATATTTTTATAATGTAAACATCATGATTCATGATTATGATATGTTTGTTGGGAATTTTTTATGGTGGTAGGAGGTTCCATTATAAACCAATTATGGGTGGTTCCATGAAAAAAAAGTATGAATGGTCACGTTATTAACCAATGGTTGGTGGTTCAATGATAAACCAAGGACATGTGGTTACATTATAACCACCAATGAGTTTGGTACAGTGGAGTTGGTGGTTGACCATATTGGTTACTCCATTTTTATGATTGAAATTGAAAATGATGTTTCAAGTTAAATATTAAAATTTAATTTAATTTATAATGTGTTTTGATGGAAATAATTTTATTTTCAAAAGAAATATAATGACTATTTTTAAAATATGATTCTGTTATCTCGATAAAAAAATATGTTTTTAAGTAAATGTATTTATGGGTTTTTAAAAGTCTAATGTTTTTCTTTATATTATGTTCCTTTAAAATATTTTATTTCTCATTCCATGTTTTAAAATTTTTATCACAAGGGTCAAGGGAGAGTAGGGACAAGGATGAGATCATGATGGAAATTGAGAAGATTGTGTTTTATTTTAATGAATTCTATTTTATGGGAAAATGGATACTAAGTACAAGTGTATACTTATAATGTATGAGTTTACATTGTAAGAGATTGTCATAGATATATAAAACTATGAAAATAAAATATCCCTATGAATTAAAAAAAGTGAAATCTAGTCTAAAGTCACTAGAATATGTAATTTATATGGAAGAGTCCTTATAGCTGTTATTAGAGGAGGGTTAAGATAAATTTAGATGTTAGGATACTCTTAATAAAATAACCTTAAAATACTTTACATTATGTTTACATTAAAATGATATTTTCTTTGATGAATACCATGTTTCTTAATCTAATGTATGTCACTTTAGAATAGTTTTCCAAAGAGGAAACATGGATGATGATGTATGAAGGCACCATAAAGATGATATCCTTACAATTCAATAACCTGAAATGATTAGAATTAGAATATAATTTTTTGTTTCCATAATGGATTAGTTAATGCATGCTATAAATGGTGGTGAAATCAATTTTAAGGATTTTCATGATCTACCACAGAGGAACATGATGGTATTAGAGCATTTTATGAGACAACAATATCCCAATTTTTGGGGAACCTCAGATCTAGTGGTAACCAAAAGATGGATCAATGATTTGGAAAAGACATTTGATGCCATGTGGTGTTTATAACATATAAAGGTAACCATTTTTATTTACAGTTTGGATGTAGAGATTAATCGATAGTGGTATCTGGTTAAGAACCGCAAAAGGAAATATGATTTTTATTTCATGGAATGAGATGATATTATGAATCTTTTTCTAGTAAAATATTTTTCAAATACTGTTCAACTCATAATGGAGAAAAAAATTCTTGGACTTGAAGTTGATGAACGAATATTCTATGACTATGTATGAAACCAATTTTACAAGATTTCTAGGTATGTACCATATTGGTTTTGGGACATTTATAGTGAAATTAATTGATTTTATTTTTTTAAAAACAACTTTTTGAAGATCATTGGATTCATGAGAATTTAATATCTCTCTAAAACTTGATTATTGTGCTAAAAATTTTGAGATAGAGTTTGATGATATGTATGTGACTCATGATGATAAGATTACGAATTGGTCAGGTTAGGAGGAATTATGAAAAAATTAATTAAATAAATTTAGAGTCAATAAAATTAAATTCCTATCATGTGAAAAATTTCATAAAAAGAACCATTTGGAATGTATCACAAAATCTGGAAAATGACTTTGATATGGAATGTTTGGTCCCATGGCTCATGACTGTAAGAAAAATGAGCAAAAAAGTAATGAAATATTTATGCTAAGATGATTAAATTGTAATGAATTTGGAAATTAGGCTAACGTGTAACCAATGCAAGTAACATACACCGAAAATCGTCATGATTGAATGAAAGAAGGTATTGAAAAATATTTTGCAACCACTATAGTTGAGGTCATTCCATCAAATGAATTGTTGTTAGTCATGTTAATTGTGTATTAAAAGTATGCCAATACCCTGATTAACTCTGGATCTTCACATTATTTTATTTTTGAGAAATTTAAAACAATACTAGAAATATCCCATCATGAAAGTATGATAGATCTTTTGGTGAACACACTAAGTGATAATATAAAATCAACCAAGATATATAGGGATATTCCTATAATTATTGTTAAAATGGTATTTCATTAAAATATTGTTGAACTACCCATAGTTATGCATGTTATCATTTTGGGTATGTATTGATTTTTAGTTTATCATACTATGATAGATTGTATATATTAGAATGTCTTGTTAAATAATTTCATACCATTAATAACCTATCAAGAAGAATAGAAATTGATTACAAATTTAAGTGAAAGTTACTTGGCACATGACATTAAAAATAATGAAACTATCCATATTAAATAATTTTCAGTAGTGAATAAATTCATGGATGTCTTTTTCTAATGATTTTAATTATTTCATTCCTACAAAAGAGGTTGATTTTACTATTGATTTAGTCCAAGATTCTAATCATATTACCAAACCCCCTTATCTAATAGATCATGTTGAATATTTATAACTGAAATAGAAATTTCATAAGTTGTAAGGGAATTGTTTTATTCAACCTAGAACTTGGAAAATGGGTGATCCTATTTTGTTTTATAAAATGAAATTCATTATATGAGGCTTTGAATTGATTATATGCCATTGAATAACATCACTATTAAGAAAAAGTATCCTTTTTCCCATATCAAGGGTTTGTTTGATCATCTCTAGGGAGCACAATACTTTTTAAATATTGATCTGAGGTCGAGGTACCAATTTTTAAAAGTGAGGAAGGTTGATATTCCGAAGAAAACATTTTTGACTAGATATGAGCATTATGAGTTTGTTGTTATATACTTTACATTGAAAATTTACCTTGTGGTTTTTATGAATCTTACAAATATAGTTTTTTAAGGGTATTTGGATAATTTTGCGCTTGTTTTTTTAAAGATATATTGGTTTATTAAAAATTGATCGAGTATCATCGAAAACATATAAGTATTGTTCTACATATATAGAAATAAAATAAGCTATACAGAAAATTTATTAAATGTGATTTTTGGTTATAAAGAATTTATTTCCTAGGGAATATTATAAATAAAGATTACATAACTGTCAATCCTGAAAATACAAATGTGGTTGATGAAAGAAAACAACCTATAAATGTTACTTAGATTTATATTTTTCTTGGATTAGCAAGATATTATTGGAGGTTTGTTAAAATATTTGTACAATTATCTAGCCCACAATCTATGTTAACATAAAAAAAAGTTAAAATTATCCAGAAAAAAGAATGTGATGATTGTTTTAATGAATTAAAAAGGAGACTGGAGAATGATCCAATTTTGTACCCACATTTAGGGAATGGTGATTTTTTCATCTATAACGATGCTTCATTAAAAGTAATTGGTTGCATTAAGATATAGAATGATCAGGTAATTTCTTATTGATTATGACATCTTAAACCTCATGAGTAAAATTACCCTTCACATGATTTGGAATTAACTACTACTTTTTCCTTAAAAATGTGGAGGCACCATTTATATGGATCCATATGTAAAATATATATTGATAATAAATGTTTATAGTGTATATTTAATCAAAAGGAGTTGAACATTAAACATAAAATATGGATGGCACTAACAAAGGGCAAGGATTGTAGAATTCATTATCTTCCTGTAAAGGAAAACAAACTGAAATTTTCTTTTTCTAAAAAATAATGATACATTAACCATGATACATTTGGAACATGATACTTTGGTTAATGATTTATTAAATTTTATACTAGAATTTGTGGAAGCACGAACTTACTCTATTTTGTTTCAAATGTCAATGTAATCATATCTGTTAGAAAGAATTAAGAATGCTTATAAGGAAGACTGTAACCTACATAAAAGGATATAATTAGTTCAGATAGGTAAGTTTCCTGAATTTATTGTTGATAATTAATGTGTTTTTAGATTTGGAAAGATTTTATGTGTCTCTTGTGATTTCTATGAGCCTCCCCCTCACTTTTTCTCTCAAATAAAAGAAACCCTATGTATTTACCCCCATTATGGGTGTTGATCCCATGCCCTTGGACACCGTCACAACAAAAACTCCCCCTACCATCTCCCAATGGGACCCTTCATGCAGGTCGTGACTTCCCTCCAAACCCCTCCCCCCTCGATAGTGATAGACACCTGACACCCCCACTATCCATCATGATAGACCATGATTGTGGATCAATGCACCATCTATAAGCCTTATCTTTAGACTCAAGCCCTGGAATTTTGGTGCTGAGAGCCCTAGTTTTTGGGTGGATGGTCATCAAGCTCACCTTCAATCCAATTTTAGATAAGGCCCCGTACCATAAAGGCTTATCCCAAACTATATCTTGATATGGATGATAAAGAAACAAATTTCATTTTTGGCCCCAATAGAGAACTCTGATTCTAGTAGATGGATGATAGTGACGGTGTGGATCTTCATTGAGGATCCAAGCTTAACTATAATTTTCTTGGGCAATTTTTATCATTTTTTACCACATTAAGATGTTTTATTTCATTTTTTTTTTCATATTTTCTTTCTATTTTTCTTGGGTAAAAACGGAATTAAAATTAGGAAGGTTGATACATGGGGAAATATTCTCTATTTAAAACACCTTTCTCATTACCTAAATCACCATCGATCTTTTTCATCAATGCTGGGATCACCGTCGAGATGTCAGTATCACCATCAGACTTCTTCATCGCTTCTTAGATTATCGTCGGGCTACCCGCATCACCATTGGACTTACTCATCATCACTTGGATCACCGTCAAGTTTTTTTTTGTTTTTTTAGTTTTTTGGATTTGGATTTGAAGCCATGCATGTCCTATTTTAGGGGGAGTGTTAGAGATGATTATTTTTCATATCTTATGTATCCAATCTTGATACACCTATCTCTGTGGATGTGTTATGAGGTTATGTTGAGAAAGTCTCACATCATAATTAAGGTAATTTTAATTTTTTTATTTTATTATAAATAAATACTAAATCATTTCTTAGATAGACATATTAGGTATTAGGTCTACTCCTCTATTTTAACATATATCATTGGATTTATGGGTGGGAATACCCAAGACAACCTGAGGTAATAATGCAACTTGGGTTATTATTGATCGACTAAATGAATCAAAAAATTTCATACCTATTCAAGATACAATGTTTTTTGGACCAAGTTTATTGACATTATGTTAGAGAGATAATTAAATTTTATTGATTACCTATCTCAATTGTATCTGATCGTGACCCCTGATTCAGCTCTAATTACTGGAAAGGACTACATAAGTCATTAGGGACTAAATTTAATTTCATAATTTCTTTTCATCCTCAATCTGATAGATAGTTAGAGTGAACAATTCATACATTGGTTGATATTCTTTGAGATTGTCAAATAGATTTACAAGGATGTTGGGATCAACCTATTTATTTGGATGAGTTTCCTTATAACAATAGTTTCCATTCTAGTATAAAAATTATGTATTTTGATAAATTATATTGAAAGTGGCGTCAGACCCCAATTTCATGGGATGTTCTTAGAGAAAGGATATTTATGGGACCAATATTAGTTGATAAAATGGCTGAAAATTCGAAGATAGTCCAACAACATATAATGATAGCCCATATAAGTCCAAAACGTTATGCAAATAAGAGAATAAAATACCTTTTGTTCCATGTAGGTGATTAGGTATTTCATAAAATATCTCAATGGAAAAGTGTTATGAATTTTTGTAATAATTTAATACCATGTCAATAGTTCATTAAATCATATGAAATCATGGAGATAGTTTGATCTGTTGTCTACAGAGTGTCCTTGCCACCAAGTTTTTCCTAGGTAGACAATGTTTTTTTATTGTTTTAGTGTTATGAAAGTATGAACCAAATTCATATTACATTTTAATTATTGAGTTTTTTCAGTCAGATGACAACAATATGAGGAATATGTTGTTCAAATTATTGATAGTAAAAATAATGTATTGCAGAATAAGGTAATTCAGCAAATTAATGTTTTTGAAAAACCATATGGTTGAAGAAGGAACATGGGAATTTAAAAATTCTGTGATGGAAATGCATCTTCACTAGTTTAATAATAAAATAAAATTATGAGGACTTAATTTCCAATAGGGTGGATTATTCAAAAATGCAAGAAATGATAGAATAAATCTTTTTAATATTTATTTGCATTCTTGAAGTATGTAGTCATATTCTTATAAGATTTTACTTACATGATTCATTTTTATGTCATTGAATTTTAATATAAGAAAATGAATTTCATTTTTAAAATTTATCTTGTCAAAATTATCTTAAGATATATATTTGAAAATTTTCTGAAATTTTATATTTTTCAATAAATAGTGAAAGTTAAAGCTTTTTATTGAAAATTGTATTTTCATTCCAAGTAATAAAAAATTAAAATTATATTTTATATTAGTTTTATTATTATATTTGTTCCTTTTGATATAAAATATTCCAAATATAGGTTTTCAAATGGATTTTATATTTGAATTTAGCATAAAAAAATTATATGTTTAAAAAGTGTATTTTTACAAAAAACTATTTTCCACGGTGTTTTGTCAATTTAATTTTAAATTAAAAATATTCCACTTATGTGTTTGGAATTTTGAAAAATTAATTTCATATTTTAAATCAGAAGGTCCAAATTTAGTAAGTAGGCTACTTTTATTTTCGAACAATATAAATAGTAAGCTTAATAATTTTTATTACCATCGTAAAGGGTGAATCTGATATTTAGGGGGAAAAATTACATTTTGAATACTAGAAAATGGCTCTAACACTTTAAAAACATTTATTGTAGGATTAATATTCGTCCCTAATCATTCAAGGTTTGATTATATGAAAATTTATGACCACTTTGATTAGATTATAACCATTATAATTTTTTTAATGAAAAGTAAAACATGTAAGGCTTTTGTTATTAATAAGTATTTTTAATATATTTTTATGAAGAATACATGCTTGACTATAAATAGTATTTTTAAATATAATATATTAGTATTCAATATTTTAATTTATTTCTAATTCTTATTGAAAAAAAATTAACATAAATGCTTTCATAACACTAATACTGTAATTATCTAATTAAATGAAAAATAAAATAAATTTTATTGAAAATATTAAAATAAATATAATACAAGATAATTAATGTAATCCAAGACTTTTCTAGAAAACAATAATATTTTATGGTTGTAAAACCCCACGATTTTACAAATATATTTAATATAGAATGCATGAAACAATGAGTCTCTACAAAAAACACATTATTAGAACCAAACCAATAAACAAAATTTTTCCACTTCAGTAATTTGAATTTTTTAAAACTGACATATATTATTTCATTCAATCAGATATATAGATTCTGATAAGACAAAAATAATATGGGATGAATAGTAACATACCCTTATAAATAGTAACATGCCCTTATGTATATTAATGGATAGTGGTGAATAGTAAAGTAGCCAAAAAATAGAAACATAAACAATGAATATATAAATAAAATTTAGACATCTTATAAGTGAAAAAAATCATAGTTAAGTATTGGTATTTTAGTATGTGACATATATTTTAATTAAAATTGATTCTGAATAAATTAGTAATTTAAAACGGAACTATATTTTCATAAAATATAATTATAAATTATGACATCATTTTTTATGGATATAAGATAATATTATGGTAACTTGATTAATTTATAAAGTTGTTATAAAACGAGTAATAGTTTTAAAGAGTTTTTTTAGAATAAATTATTATTTTCTTTAAAAATTAAATTAAAATATATTTTAAATTTATTTTAAAAAAATTTATTTCAAATTTTTATTCTATACATTGAAAAATGGTTGGGGTGAATTTTTGGGATTTTTCTAAAATACATGAATTTTTCATGAATAGTAAAAATATATTTTAGAGTTTTCAGTATGTTTAATGACATCATAATAATGTAATAATTAATATAAAATGATTTCAAAATTTTGTACAATAAAGTATGACATGAGGTTTTCCAAGTGGCTAATACCATGGGCAAGACAATGGTTTTTTAAAAACCACAAATGAGGTGTTCCTTGAAATTAATAAATAACTCCTTCTCATTTAATATAAATACCGACACATTCCATTGTTTATCATTCCAAACTCATCATCATCAATGTAATGGTAGTTTAACCTCTGAAAAATTCCACCCAAGGTGTCCTTATGCCCCAAGGTCCTACCCATAAGGTTTTAGGAGTTACTCTACAAGGTAAAGAAATGTACAACACTTCTCTTTTTCAAGATTCCATTTTATGTTATTCTTTTTGTAATGCCCCGACTCCAGTTACCCAGAGTCAGTGCATTATTTTAATACATTGGCATGATTAGAAGGAATCATGTCTCGAAGGACCGATCGATTTATAAGTCTTGGAAAATATATTACATACATGAACGTTACATTACACTTTATAACATAAAAAACAACATAAATAATACTTTATTAACACCATTATTCCCTTGTATTAACCCTGCATATCAATCATAATACCCTTCTTGGAATCCTGGGAAAATAAAACATAGAAAGGGGTGAGCTCAAATGCTCAGTAAGGGTAAGCAATACAGTGGAAACATTCGTAAATATGCAAAAACATTTAAGGCAACGTAAAAAACTAAAAAAAATCCTTTTAAACTTTAACTTCAGCATAATATGGAATAAATAAAATGAAATAATTACATTTAATTATTCACATAGATATTCTACTAATTGAATAATCACATGCAATATCAATAACCACTTTCATAACGATGGAATGCATAATGCCAGACTATCATAACCACATATCCAAGGCCTCGTTCCAAGACTACAAATAAGATTTTGTCAAGCCCTCATGCCAAGAAACTAGTTTGTCTCATGAGACCTACCGATGCATCAAGGAGCTATAGCAGGCTCCACCCATCACTTACTATGTCCAATTCATTCCTCATATGAAAAGGTTTAAACATAAAATAAACATTCGTATTAAAACTTGCATACGAAATTTCAATACATTCTCCATAAACAATGAATGGTATAAAAATAACACATCCACAATCAAACATATCATAACTCATTCAGTACAATAAGGAATATTGTATTATAATATATCAACCTCAATACAAAATAATATCTAGTAGAGGATACTGACATAGTTGAAAATGATGAGTAAAACTTTTTGAGAGAAATATCCTTTTTGTAAAATCATTTAAAAGTCACACATTGATAAAGGAAGTAATTTAAAAGAGATTTTTGAATCAAAGTGTCCCATAAAAATTTGAAAATTTTGAAAAGAATTATCATTTCAAAACATTCATGTCCATATAAATAAATCCTTAAAATCATTTTAAAAACATGAACATTAATTAAAAATATTTAGAAAGATAAATCTTTAAACCATTTGAAATTTTGATCTTGATAAAGAGTTCCTTTCAAAATCGTTAAAATATTCATTTTGAAATCATTTTTACTAAAAATGGACATGGATTATAAAAATTTCCCAATAAATACTTACACATAAACAATCTCGGATAATAATGAGATTGAGGAATTAACCCTTACCAATTTGGTAACTTACGAAATATACAACCCATGAAAGAGGTATCATACAATGAATATGTAAATACACATAAATTAAAGTGTATTACACAAATAATCCAATTATGGGAAGTACATACACCACAGAAAAGGTAATAGTAGAAATATGGCATGAATCTTATGGGAATAAGGAGTGAGATGAAAAACCATTACCTTGTACTTTTTCATGATAGTGTGAATGTTAACATACAATATAATAGTTAAATCATTGTTATTAAATTATACAAGATTCATATTCATAAATATGATATCATATATGATCTTTTAATATTTCTTTGTTAATAATATTTTAGTATTATCGTCGTTTTGGGTGTTAACTGATTTGTTTTCCTTTATATGCTTCGTTACGTAAGCCGTGTTTGATATGGATAGGTTGTATCTTATTAATATCCATATTGATATCAAGTCCTTAAACAATACTTTTAATAATAAAATGATAATTAGTCTTTAATGGATATGATGGGGAAATGAATCTTATCGCGTTCGTGGAGACGGTAATCCGTACGTACGCATGAAGGATACTTCTATTTCATTTTTCATTTTAAAAGGAATAAAAACAAAATGATACATAGGTATATTATTATTACAGTATAATATAATATCTTATATGTGTTACTTGAGTTCATTAACACCATTTTTTATACATTCCATGTATGGTATGAACGAGTCATATCACTTTGAGGGGGCGGTAGTCCGCACTTCCTCAAATGAAATTATCATATATATATACAATATGAAACGAATAATGGTATGATATAAAATGGAATTACAGAATCTTATATATAAAATAGATATCATTAATATAATATTTAATTATAGTTCCATCATAATGGCCACCATGAGAGGTGATAGCAGATAATTGAACAATCATCGCTTCGTGAGGTGTTTGGTTTCCATCCACAGAAACATTATGTTCTTACCCATTAGATGGAGGTGTGTGTATGTGTAGTTCGAATAATTATAATAACAACATCCTAGTATATTTAGGATACTGTTTTTGATACAAAATAAAATAATAATAAGAGTTTAGGTGTTAGAGAAGTAAAATAAAATAAAAGAAGCTAAGAGAAATCATTACCTTTAATTTGGGTAACTCACTTTGGTTTAGACCAAAAAGGACTCTTGAAGTGCCTTATGCCTAAGGTGAGGCTTCTAGAAGGAGGATAGGGATGTAGGCAGCTTAATTGGGCAGAGTTTGGACGTGCCAAAAGTTCTGAAAGGTGTGAAGAATTGGTTATAAGTGGTGTCCTTTTATAAGGGGGAAGAGGTTCTCTTTAGGAAAAACATAAAGTATTAATTTATAATAAATTCATATTCGGTTTCTAATGTCTTCAAAGTGGATTATTAAAATCCTAAGGTGGGGATGTGTCTAAATCAATTCAATAAATATATTTTAGACAGGTTTGGGTCATTATATTAACCTTATCTTTTAGTTTTAACTCTTGCTTATTTAGTTTGACACTTACCATGTCACTTTGAATTTTATATTATATAGTTAATAAACATATTATATACCTCCAAGAGACCCCAAGTGGTCCATTAATGATACAACTATCAATATACAAGTCCTTTGGCTGATCCTTATATTTTTATGAATTTAATATCAATTAATAATATAATATTTGTTTTAAAAACTCTGTTATGTCAATTTTGACACTATTTGGTATTTTATTTTTGTGAAAATCATAAAAACTTGATTACTTCGAACAAGATAAATTTAATCATCCCTAAAATGTCATAGTCACCTAGAAAATTCGTGTATGTCATAAAAATTTTGAAATTATATTTATTTTAATATTTATATTACCATTTATTTGATTCTTTCATTAATAAGGTAATTACTACATCATCATTGTGTCATAAAAAATTTAATTATTTAATGTTTAAACAATATAATTAAAATACCATTATTTAGGAAATCTTTTTAGCTTTCTAATTAATATTTATAATCTAATTTATCTTATGTATAACCATATATTAAAAATGTTTTAGTTATTAAACTTTCATTTTAACTCTTTTAGCTCTTCTTTGAATTAAATAATAATAAATGTCCTAATCTAATCCAAGTAGACCTAAAGGGTCATATTTTATTCCTATGTTTGTTTTTGGTCTAATTAAACTCATCCAATATAATTATAACATGTGTTAGGGTAACAATAATATCATTTTTACCCTTAATTACCCTATTTACTTTTTACCGTGGTAAATAAAAGTAAAAAGTTACTATTCAACAAAAATTATTTTTATCCTATTGAACCACATTTTACTCCTTGATATTAGTCATGTCTCTCTGATTTTCAAAATTCCTCTCACAGAAGCGGTAAAATTATGTTTTATGGAAATTTCCAAATTATCCTAGAAGGTGGGTAAAAGACGGTGAAAAGTTCAATAAAATTTTTATATATCTAAAATTATTTTAAACTAATATCAATGAATTACATTGAAAATGTATAGGTATTATGTATATATTTTGACCTTAATTAAATTTAAATAAAATAAATAATTATTTAAATAAAAATTCGGTTTTAAACTCTAACTCAGTATTTTTCACTATTCATCAAAAATTGAAAGTTTTCAGAAAAATACAAAAAATTCAGTCTATATAATATTTGATATTATGAATTCAAAAATGATGTCTATTTTACAAAATTAAAAACATATAACTTTCATTAATTAATTTAAAAATTAATTCCTGTTTTCAAAACAAATAGCGTGTTTTTAAGAAATAATAACTATCAAACGATTGACACTTGTTTATGTCTGGTTTGAATGTGAAATTACATCTAATGACCAACATTTTATTAAATGGTAAAAATATATTCTAAATATAATTTAAAACCACTCAAATTCACAATTTATCAATATTAATTATTTCGATTAAAAGAGTTGTTTTAATTAAAATTTAGTAATTTTCACTATTCATCAAAATATGAAAGTTATCCAAAAAGAACCGAAATTTCACCCTAAGCTAATTTCGATATTATGAATCCAAAAATGAACTCCATTTTGTGAGATAAAGTTTATAAAATTTCAAAAAGTGGGTATTACTATTCATAATGGCGTGTTTGATTGGTTGTGGTGTGTTATAACTCGAAGTTGCGTACAACACACGCTACTGTATTATTCAAAGTGAAGCGTATCATGGAAGCTTGGGGTGTTACATTCTCCCCTCCAATAAATTTTGTCCCCGCAATTTGAAATTGTTTTTCGAAATTAAAAATTTTAAAATAGAAAATATCTTTGTGGGAAAACCCACAACAGAAATTGGGTTAAAAAAATTTATTTTTAATAAGAGGAAAAGAGAAATGAAAGGGACACAACCAAATTATGATCTCGATTAGGATAACATTGGTGGAAATTAGAGACACGTAATTGGAGGAAAAACGTAAATATTTATATGGTGTGATTGAGGTCATCAATCACAAACAATTGTAAAATTGTGGGCCTCAAAGAAACCAATTTATGATGATTTAAAATACCATCGGTTCAAAAAAACGTAAGTTATTAGGATAACACATTTTTTTATAATATCCCTTCCCTAATGTTTAATAATAAATTTATCCATACAATAAGAGGAAATATATATATATATATATATACTTGACAAGTAGAGTTTCATCCTTCAACTAATTCCTACTACAAACCCATCTTTCACTCTAAAAGATGTAAAATATATATATGTATGTATATATATATTCTATTTATCCTAATCGTATAGGGTTCCAAAAATAATGAATTTATAATTCACATATCAGACCCTTTAAGAAAACTACATTATTCAATCCAGGACATCACGTGGGATAGTGGTAGGTGATACACCCTTGTCGCCCTTTGATTGTTGGTTCAAGTCTTGCAGCTTTTTCGGATGCGACGGGTTGCCGCCCAACCTCTGGGTTGTCATTTTTATGGAAATACAAAAATAATATCAAACTAGACTTATCCCAAATACTTATTCCCAAACTCACAGTACAAAATTTATAAGGAAGGTAAACACAATGAAGATCCCTTTTTTCACATAATAGTATGTGAACACCTTCATCATGTATTCTTTTAAAATATGGTAACACCCTGAATTACCATAAAACATTCCTGATTACATTAATGATCCCTTATTACTTATATAATATTAGATATATTCCTTATATCCAAGAACATTGAATATTCCAACAATGATGAAATAAACAAACCATTAATCAGAGCCAAGGTAGTCAGGAATATCCAATATAATTCGTCCAAATCAACCATCTATTATTCCAAAATTACTACCTTAGTATCAAGACCATATTAAAGATTACCTTTCCTTCCACCATGTATTTTCAAAAAAAAAGTTTAACTTGCTTTTGAGTCACTTTTCATAGTACCGTAATATCTCAAATCCTCAATGAAATAGCACTGCAGTACAATCCTTATTTATCTCTATAATTCATATAACCAGTACATCGTTGATAAAACACTCAAATGAAATAATTCTTTAATGACAACATAATACCACTAGTCACTCCTCATCAACTGTGGTAGTATCATAACTTTATTATTATCCAATATCATCATTTGGTGTATACTCTCATGATTTGGACATTGGATTGCTTAGTGTCTCAACTCCTTGCAGATGAAACATTGTACATTTGAAAACATTTTCTTAACCTTGCAATCACATACTTGGTGTCCTTTTTCCCCACACTTATAAAAAAACTCACATTACCTTCATTAATTTACCAAGGTGATTCATTCCACATTTATCACATATTGGAAAATCATTCTTTCCCTTATTTCCTTTATCCATATTTCTTTCTACCATCCCTTTCTTCTCTGGATTCCCTTCAAAGCCATAGGATTCAGAGAGTTCATTACTTATCTTTTGATACTATTTATTCATATGATGATAATAAGTGGGAGACTATTTCCTTTCTAAATGTTCTCTTAATACCATGAATGATATGACCCTTCATACTCTTTGGATCATACGTATATTGGAGTTCTCATTCCTTCTACTGGGCGCCATTTCTAAACAATAGCATACACTAAGTCAGTTTATGAATCACAATTCATAATTCCAAACATGTAAAATACCTAAAATAAATTTAATAATTTATGTATATAATCCATAATCACAAAAAAGTTTTTTTTGAGGAGGTATATACTCATAAACATTTCATAGCGGTTTGTAAAGAAAATGAGAATTATCCAAATCATATCCCCCTGGAGTGTCGTAACCAAGAGTGCAGCAAGACCTGTTGTCGTGCACCAGTTCCCATTTGTGTCTAGATCATAGCGGTGTTTTCGGGTTTTACCCCTAGGTACATCTATTCCAGAGCCGCCTCTACGTGCTCGTATACAGACATGGATGTATTGCGTAGAAAACTCACAAAATCTCTACAATACCAAAATTATAGGAAGTTCTTCTATAATAATCCTGAAAGTCTATCTTAGGATAATGTGCTATAATTAGAGTTTATCTAAATATAGTTTCCAAGGATATTTCTAAACTTTCTCTGATACCAACTGTAACACCCCGACACTAGTTACCCAGATTCGGTGCTTTATTTTAATACATTGGCATGATTAAAAGGAATCAAGTCCCGAAGGACCGATCGATTTAGCAGTCTTGGAAAATAGATTACATACATGAATGTTACATTATACTTTATAACATACAAAAAAAACATAAATAATTATTTATGAACACCATTATTACCTTGTATTAACCCTGCATATCAATCATAATAAACTTCTTGAAATCCTGGGAAAATAAAACATAGAAAGGGGTGATCTCAAATGCTTAGTAAGGGTAAGAAATACAGCGGAAACTTTCGTATATATGCATAAAAATTTAAGGCAATGTATAAAACTAAAATAAAATCCTTTTAAAATTGAAATTCAGCATAATATGGCATAAATAAAATGAAATAATTCCATTTACTTATTCACATTGATATTCTGCTAATCGAATAATCACATGCAATATCAATAACCACTTTTATAACGATGGAATGCATAATGCCAGACTATCATAATCACGTATCCAAGGCCTCATGCCAAGACTACAAATAAATTTTTTTTCAAGGCCTCATTCCAAGACACTAGTTTGTCTAATGAGACCTACCAATGCATCAAGGAGCTATAGCGGGCTCCACCCGTCACTTACTAAGTCCAATGCATTCCTCATATGAAAAGGTTTAAAGATAACATAAACATTCGCATTAAAAATTGCATAAAAAATGTCAATACTTTCTCCATAAACCATGAATGGTATAAAAATAACACATCCACAATCAAAAATATCATAACTCATTCAATATAATAAGGAATATTGTATTATAATATATCAACCTCAATCCAAAATAATATCCAGTAGAGGATGCTGAAAAAGTTGAAAATGATGAGTAAAACTTTTGAGAGAAATATTCTTTTTGTAAAATCATTTAAAAGTAACACATTTATAAAGGAATTAATTTAAATGACATTTTTGAATCAAAGTGTCCCATAACACTTTGAAACTTTTGAAAAGAATTATCATTTAAAAACATTCATGTCAATATAAATAAATCCTTAAAATCATTTTGAAAAATGGACATTAATTAAAATGATTTAGAAAGATAAATCATTAAGACATTTGATATTCTGATCATGATAAAGAGTGCATTTCAAAATCCTTAAAATATTCATTTTGAAATCATTTTTATGAAAAATGGACATGGGTGATAAAAATGTCCCAGTAAATACTTACCCATAAACAATCTCGGATAACAATGAGATTGGGGAATTAACCCTTACCAATTTGGTAAATTACGAAACATACAACCCATGAAAGAGGTATCATACAATGAATATGTAAATAAACATAAATTAATGTGTATTACACAAAGAATAAAATTATGGTCTGTACATACACCACACAAAAGGTAATAGTGGCAATATGGCATGAATCTCACAGGAATAAGGAGTGAGATGAAAAACCATTACCTTGTACTTTTCATTGATAGTGTGTATGTTGAACTCCTGTATAATAGTTAAATCATTGTTATTAAATTATACAAGAATCATATTTATAAATATTATATCATATATGATCTTTTAATATTGCTTTGTTAATAATATTTTAGTATTATCGTCGTTTCAGGTGTTAACTGATTCATTTTCCTTTATATGCTTTGTTACGTAAGCCGTGTTTTTTATGGATAGGTTGTATATTATTCATATACAGAATGATATCATGTCCTTAAACATTACTTTTAATCATAAAATTATAAGTAGTCTTTAATGGATATGATGGGGAAATGAATCTCATCGCGTTCGTGGAAACGGTAATCCGTACATACGCACGAACGCCACTTCCATTTCATTTTTCATTTTGAAAGGAATCAAAACAAAATGATACATAGGTATATTATTATTACAGTATAATATAATATCTTATATGTGTTACTTGAGTTCATTAACACCATCCTTTATACATACCATGTATGGTATGAACGAGCCATATCACTTTGAGGGGGTGGTAGTCCGCACTTCCTCAAATGAAATTATCGTATATATATACAACATGAAACGAATAATGTTATGATTTAAAATGGAATTACAGAAGCTTATATACAAAATAAATATCATTAATATCATATTTAATTATAGTTCCATCATAATGGCCACCATGAGAGGTGATAGGAGATAATTGAACAGTCATCACTTCGTGAGGCGTTTGGTTTCCATCCACAGAAACATTATGTTTTTCACCCATTAGATGGAGGTGTGTGTAAGTGTAGTTATAATACTCCTAATAAAAATATCCTAGTATATTTAGGATATAGGTTTTGTTACAAAATAAAATAATAAGAATAGTTTAGGGGTTGGATAAGTAAAATAAAAAAAAAGAATCAAAGAGAAATTGTTACCTTTAATTTGGGTAAATCCCTTTGGTTTGAACCAAAAAGGACTCTTGAAGTACCTTTTTCCTATAGGGAGTCCTATATGAGGAGTAGAGGGATGTAGGGAGCTTAATTGGGTAGAGGTTGGACGAGCCAAAAGGCTTGAAAGGTCTGAGGAATTGGTTAGAAGTGGTGTCCTTTTATGAGGGGGAGGAGGGGCACTTTAGGAAAAACATAAAGTTTTAATTTATAATAAATTCATATTCTGTTTATAATGGCTCCAAAGTGTATTATTAAATGCCTAAGGTGGGTATGGGTTTAAATACTTTCAACAAATATATTTTAGACAGGTTTGGGTCATTATATTAACCTTATCTTTTAGTTTTAACTCTTGGTTATTTAGTTTGACACTTACCATGTCACTTTGTATTTTTATATTATATAGTCAATAAACTTACTATATACCTTCAAGAGACCCCAATGTGGTCCATTAATGATACATGTATCACGATACAAGTCCTTTGGCCGAACCTTAGATTTTTAGGAATTTAATATCAATTAATAATATAATATTTGTTTTAAAAACTATTTTATGTGAATTTTGACACTATTTGTTATTTGATTTTTTTGAAAATCATCACCACATTATTACTTCAAAAAAGATACATTTAAACAGCCATAACATGTCATAGTAACCTAGAAAATTCTTGTATTTCATAAAAACTTTGAAATTATATTTATTTTAATATTTATATTACCATTTATTTGATTTTTTCATTAATAAGGTAATTAATCTATTATCCTTGAGTCATAAATAAATTTAATTATTTAACGTCTAAATTTTTTAATTAAAATAACATTATGTAATAAATCTTTTTATCTTTCTAATTAATATTTATAATCAAATTTATCTTATATATAACCCTATATTAAAAATGTATTAGTTATTAAACTTTGATTTTAACTCTTTTAACTCTTCTTTGAATTAAATTAAAATAAATGTCCTAGTCTAATCCAAGTGGACCCAAAGGGTCATATTTTATTCCTAAGTTTGTTTTTGGTCGAATTAAACTTATACTATATAATTAGGACATGTGTTAGGGTATTAATAATATCATTTTTACTGTTAATTACCCTATTTAATTTTTACCGTGGTAAATAAAAGTAAAACGTTACTATTCACCAAAAATTATTTTTATCTTATTGAACCACATTTTACTCCTTTATATTAACCGTGTCTCTCAGAGTTTCTAAATTCCACTCACAAAAGTGGTAAAATTATGTTTTATGTAAATTTCTAAATTCTCCAAGGAGGTGGGGAAAAGACGGTGAAAAGTTCAATAAAATTTATATATATATAAAATTATTCTAAACTAACATCAATGAATTAAATTGATCTTATATAGGTATTATGTATCTATTTTGACCTTAATAAAATAAATAATTATTTAAATAAAAATTTGGTTTTAAACTATAACTCAGTATTTTTCACTATTCATCGAAAATTGAATGTTTTAAGAAAAAGACCAAAAATTTGGACTAAGCTATATTTGATATTATGAATTCAAAAATGATGTCTATTTTACCAAATTAAAAACATATAACTTTCATTAATTAATTTAAAAATTAATTTCCGTTGTCAAACCAAATAGCGTGTTTTTAAGAAATAATAACTATCAAAAGATTGACACTTGTTTATGTCTGGTTTAAATGTGAAATTACATCCAATGACCATCATTGTATTAAATGGTAAAAATATATTCTAAATATAATTTAAAACCACTCAAATTCATAATTTATCACTATTAATTATTTCGATTAAAAAAGTTGTTTCTAATTAAATTTTAGTAATTTTCACTATTCATCAAAAAATGAATGTTATCCAAAAAGCACTGAAATTTCACCCTAAGATAATTTCGATATTACGAATCCAAAAACGAAGTCCATTTTGAAAGATAAAATTTATAAAATTTCAAAAAGTGGGTATTACTATTCATAATGGCTAGTTTGATTGGTTGTGGTGTGTTATAACTCGAAGTTACGTACAACACATGCTACTGTATTATTCAAAGTGAAGTGTACCGTGGAAGCTCGGGGTGTTACACTTTTAAATTTATTTTAGATTATTATAGGATATTTGATTCCATACCCCCCTTACTATCAATATTTTGTAAAAATATTTAGATAACCCTTTTCTCCCATCAATATATCTTTTTAATGTTTAAGTGACCTTATTAGGCTACCAAATTTTTCGTAAGAGATTTCTCAACATTTCTATTATTTCTTGTTCGTTTCTTTTCTTTTTATTTCCTCACCTCCTTTCTTCCAAATGGTTTGATGAATCCAGTACTGTAATGTACAATAAATTTTCCATTATAAAGTAATAATTCTTCATTATCTCTATTATCCCATTCTTTTATAGTAAAAATAAAAATAGTATTCGAGATGGGATAATATAAAACATTCAAGGATGATGGGTTTTAAATTTCTATTACAATCATCAATTCTGGACATGAAACCATTATTATGGTTGAATGAGACAGTAATATAAGTATTATGTCACATCTATGGTTATGGAATCTTTTTATACACATGGTTTTTATTTATACATAAAAATGAGTTTGTTGTGTTCAAACACCGACAATTAACACAAATGGTTATCATTAAATAATATATATAATGATTCATCTTTACTACAAGTAACCAAATGAAATTTAAAACCATGTATCCTTCTGGATTTAATATTCATCTTCACTCCATGTAACCAAATAAAATTTAGAACCATTTATCCTTTTTGATGTTCACTAATAACATATAACTTCAATTATAGACAAACATTCTCATTTTACATGATTCTCCATTCATGTATATAAGTATACCGACCATTAAACAAACAGACCTAGAAAATGAAATTGAACCTCTTAACCTATAAAAAATCCATTATTGATCTTAATAAGGTTATAATAAAATAGTTACATGTGGAAGAGGTTCTGTACATATTAATTAATGAATTTAATTTGGTTATCTATGACACCGAGACCAATTGAAGAACACCATCAGAGTGAAGGTAAGGGTTTCTTCAACTCACATCCATTTTTGTGAGATATTCCATATTCAGTAGTAATACATGTGTATGGTGTATATATACTACCATTTATGTTTCATATAATGAATCTATATATTTTCATTATATTCAATGTATCATTTAATGATTATTAATTTTGGTGCATATGATCCCATTGATTACCTAGTTTTATATACTTTCTATCGATACCTACATTTTCATTTGGGTTGCTCTTATTATCTACTAACCTCAATGATATTCCTATTTATTATTATGTACTCATCATGATTTATGTGTGAATTATCTATATATGTTTAACAAGCATAATCTTACATTCATTTATGGGGAGTTAAATGTTTTGAAATGATCTTTCAAAAATTCTTCCTGAAATACAAGCTCGATTCAAGGAAGTTCCATATTCATACCTATTTGGAATTTCACTCTATAATATTTTTTAATCAATATTTATCATTGTAAAATCACACATTATAATGTTAAAAATCTATTTTTGGGTCATTTCTAGTTTTATGAAAGAAAAATTCCTTAGCACATTAATTTTTTTTTTAAATTATTCCTTAAACTGCACTAAAATGTTTTATTTCTAATGTTTCATTAAAAAATATTTTTATATTACTTGAACTCAATAAGACTTTATTTAAAGTAAAAAAATAATTTCAATGACCTTAAATTTTATTTTCTAGTATATACATGTTTAAAATATGATTACATGACAAACACAAATGATTTCTCAAAAAAACACTTCTTTCAAAATTAAAAAGGATATTTTTCATCTCACTTTAACTTTTATGAGATATATTCCTTGCTCACCACATATTTCATAATTTTAGTGTATTTAATTCCATTTAAAATATAATACCAAGAGTCTCTTTATTCTCATTATATTTTAAGGGATTATGATTTGAATGTTTCAAGGTTGTATGGGAGAATTTGGAATGTTTAAGGATTATTTCCTCAATAATTTTATCAATTGTATTATTAAAAACTATCTTTATTTATGGAAACATCCATTGATGAATATTGTATTTAATAGAGATTTATATTTTATGATATCATCTAAAAAAATTTTTTTGAGGGGTTTCTGATTAGTTTGAATGCGGATGTTCTATACTGATACCATTCACCATATTACATAGAATAGTTTGTGTTTAAATTTAATTGATAGTGAATGTTTTTTAAATTTCATATGTTTGTTCCAATATGAATGTATATGTTGTTTCTGTTTATCCCCATTCATAAGAGGAATTAATTGGACTTATTATTTGATGGGTGGGTCTCATTATAGCCCCTCGATGCCTCGGTGGGTCTCATGAGACAAACTATGTCATGGCACGATGCCTTGACATAATGGTAATTTATGGTCTAGGCATGAGACCTTGATAGTATGGTTATGATGTACAAAATAGTAATTTCCATCATTATAAAAATAGTATTGATAGTCCATGTAGTTATTTGACTAGTATAATACTAATGATTATATTTTCATATGGAATCATTTATTAAACTCTTATTCCTTATATAATGTGTTCATGTATATTTTTAAATTTATGTGTTTTATTTATTCGTTATGTCTATTTTTTTATTTTTATGTTATCATTGATGTATTTCTTACCATTACTGATCATCTTAGCTCACCCATTATGTTTCATTTTCTCAGGATATGAATATGATTATTATGAATGACCTATAAGGATAAAGATAGTGTTGTGGATTATCCCAATAAAACATATATGTTGTATTTATTTTTATGTTTTAATGTTGTACCTATAAATATATCTGATTTTCCAAAACTACTAATCTACTTGGTCCTTTAGGATTTGATTCCCTGTAATCATGCCAATGTATTAAAATAATTCACCAGTTCTGGTCTTCCAGGGTCCGAGAATTATAGGTTGTATCAGAGGATGATTATTAGAAAACCTGGAAACTAGATTTATAGAACATAGATTAGGGAGAAAACCCCTGAGTTAGTCTTAGAGGATAAAAATAAAAGAAAATCCTGTAATTTTGGTAAGGAATTTATTGTGTTGGTATTTCTACCAAATACATCCCTATCTAGATACTACAAGTGGACGTTGTTTTTGCTCATATGAACCTTAGAGTGAAAACTCTAATAAATAGTTTTGGGCTTGACCTGGGGTATCCTGGTACACGACAATGGGAATTAATATGAAACTAGTTTGATACTCTCTAGGGATATGCATCGGATAATTTTCATCTACATTACCCACTATTATGAAGGATTTATTCCACCAATGTAACCAAAGTATGTGGTTTTGGGATTTAAGATTCATTAATTTTGGCTATGTTTAGAGTTATAGAGAGTGCATTATTTTATTAGAAAATATATAATATGGAATTGATTAGAAATAGTTCCTAGTACAAGGAATGATTACATCACGAATTCAATGAAAGATATTTCAAAGGAATATCTCTTATGGAATGATTAAAGAATGATTACATCATCATATATCTTATGGATTTAAGCCATAATTTCAATGTAATATATTTTCCCAGGTATCCTCATCATATGAAGAAAATTGTATCTTTTGTTAACAAGGTATGTAAAGAATTATCTGAGTCCCATGGATTTGAATTGAAGGAAAAAAGAAGGGGATGATAGAGAAATAGATTGATAATGGGAATAAGTGAAATAAAGGTTTTCTCACAATTGATAAATGTCGAAGGAAACACCTTGATATATGATTTAGAGGAAATGGTGTTTTCTTCAAGTGTGAAAATAGGCCATCATTATCCCAATTTCAAGAGAAGGAACGAATTTTACTATATCCAATGCATTACCTGTAAGTATATGGGGAATTATGCAATTGAATGTCTTATGAGTCAAGTAAATATAGCTATGAAAAGGTAAAGGGATCATGTTCAAGCTTATGATATTAATAAGGTTGGAGTAGAATAAATAATTTATTTGTGTTTGTGGATTAACAGACATTATTATGAGATTACTTTAATAATAATTATGAGATATATATAAGGATTGTACTTTAGTATTATTTCATATAGTATTTGAGGTTGTATGATGAATGGTACAATGGAAATGGGATTCAGTAGAAAGTTAAACGTTTTTTTAAACACATTATTGAAGGAAAAAAGACAACCCCTAATATATATCTAATGTTGTGATAATTATGAACAAAATAATGATTTAGATATGTACTAACTACCTTGGAACGAATTATTGTCCTGTAAATAAGTTGTCTATTCTGTAATCAATGGATTTTACAACACATTTGGATTTAAGTAACATAACAAATTACATGTTTCTTACTTAAGAAATTGCAAAGAATTCATGTTTCCAATATGTTTTTTTTGTAATTCATGTAATTACCATACTTCAAGAGGATACGTGATGAAGTTATTCTCATGTTTGGAATGTGAAAATGTAGTGTTGCATCATATTGATTAAGGTTTAATGATAATTTCATCATGGAAATGTTTAGGTCTTCATTCTAAAGTGTTGAATCATTATATTTTTTAATTTTTAACCATTTATGAAATGTATTATGTTGATATTTGAACATTCTTATAGAGGTTAATGTATTACATCACCATATAGTGTAACATGTGCAAAGTGATGAAGTATAAATAGTTCAAGGTGAAATCAAAGGGCAGGATTGTAAATTGAAACGTATATTTATACTCATTTAGAGAGGAATAATTCCCTAAATCAAGGAAAAATGTCTAAAATAAAATGATGTCCCATTATCATAATCATTGATAATATGGGTGAATTTTTTTACATAATTTTAGAGTTTTGTAGTAATCAAGTTTCATCTAAACATGTTCTTTATCACGTTCCATTATAAATCCATAGTTATATTTTTCTTCCTTGTCCAGGTTTTAACTTCTAAATAATTTCCCCACATTCTAAGGCATAATTTTGGTGGTGACCATCTTATTTCTATTAACCTATTTTTTGGAGTATATTTTATTAACCCTATTTTTTATGTGGGTTTCCCACAATTTTTTTTCAAATATCAATTATTATCATTCGATGATGAATTTCAAATTTCGAGGAATTTTTTTGTAAGGATGGAATAATGAAACACACCATGAATTTACAAATAGATTTAATATAGAATACCCGAAACATTAAGTTTCAAAAAAACCTTAATTATAACCTAACCAATAAAAATTATTATGTCACTTCTTTATTTTGAATTTTTAAAATATGACATACACGGTTGAATTCAGTAATATATTTAGATTCTGATAAGGAATACATAATTTTTATGAAGTGTAACTTACCATTATGAATAGTAACATACCCTTATGAATTGTAATATACCCCTATGATTAGTAATGAATAGTTAATCAGTCAAATAAATAGAAACATCACCTCTGAGTTTATAAATACAATTTATACTTCTTTTAAGTGAAAAAACAATCATAATATAAATATTAGCATTTTTGTAAGTCATAAGCATTTTAATTAAATTATTATAATTAATTTAATAATTTAAAATGGAATTTATTTTCATAAAATGTTATCTTAAATTGATACTTTATTGTGTCATGGTTATAAGATAATTTTATGGGACCTTGATTAATTTCTCAATGTGTTATAAAATGAGTTATATTTTTAAAGTTGTTTTTTTGGAATAAATAATAATTTTATTTAAAATTTAAATTGAAAAATATATAAAATTATTTTTAAATAATTGATTTTATTTACTAATTCTAATGGTCAAAAAATGGTTGGTGTGAATTTTTGGGATTTTTCTAAAATACATGATTTTTTCGTGAAAAGTTAAAAATAATGTTTGGAGTTTTCAGTATGTTTAATGACATCATAATGATGTAATAATTAATATAAGATACTGATAGACATTATTATAGTAAAATAAGAAACAATTTGTAAAATTTGTCTACTATAATTGTAGAATACCATGGGTATGCCCATGGTTTTTCAAAAACCACTAATAAGGTGTCCCTTAAAATTAAGAAACAACTCCCTCCCATTTACTATAAATACCCACTCATTCCTCTGTTTTATTTCATTGAAAAATCATTATCCTTGAAGATATGGTAGTTTTACCTCCCTAGGAGTCCTAACAATGTTTCTTAAATCCCAAATGTCCTATCCATAATGCTTTAGGAGTTACCCTATAGGGTAAGGGAATCTACCACCCTTCTCTTTTTCATGATTTCATTTTATGTTATTCTTTTTAATTTCATTTGAATTATGATGGGATATGTCTTTCCATATCCCCCATTACTATACATATTATTTATGAATTATTTGGGACCCAATTTATCTCATCAACATACATTATGAATTTTTATGCGACGCTGTTAAGCTACATAATCTTTCGTATGGGATTTCTCAACTTTTCTTTTATTTCAAGTTCCTTTGTTTTCTTTCTCATTCCTCACCTCCATTCATCCAAATATTGTGATGAATCCAATATCATACATGTAATAGAAATTTTTCATGATATATTAATAATTCTTTATCATCTCTCCATTCACATTCTTTTATAGTAAAAATTAAAACTCCATCTAAGATGAGCTAATTTACCACATTCCAGGATGTCAAGTTTTTAATTACAATTACAATCTTTAATTATGTTCATAAAACAATTATTATTGTTCAATCAGAATATAATATATGTATTATGTCTCATTTATGGTTCTTTAATATTTTCGGACTCATTTTGTTGATTTATAACTCATAATTAGTTAGTTCTGTTAAAAAATCACCAATTAACCAAAACAGTTATCATTAAATAATTTATATCACGATTCATCTTCACACCAAGTAATGAAATGATATTTACAACCATCTAAACATCTGGATGTATGATTATTCTTCAATCCATGTAACCAAATGAAATTTAAAACCATGTGACCTTTTAAATGTTAACTAATAACATATAACTTCAATTCTAGACAACCATCCTCATTTTACATGATTCTCCATTCATGTATATAAGTATACCGATCATGAAACAAATAGACCCTAAGAATGAAATTTAACATCATGACCCATAAAAATTAAATTAATGAACTTAATAATGTTATAGTAAATAAATTACAAGTTTAATAGGTTATATAAATATTAATTAATGAATATAATTTGGTTATCCAGGACACTAAGACCAAGTGAAGAACACCATCAGACATAAGGTAAGGGTTTCATTGTCTCACTTCCATTTTTGTGAGATATTCCTTATTCAAAAATAATACTTGTGTATGGTGTATGTATACATCCATTGACATTTCATATCATTAATCAAATTAATTTCTTTATATTAAATGTATCATTTAATGATTATTAATTTTGGGGCAAATGATTCCCCTGATTACTTAGTTATATGTACTTTCTACCAGAACCTCTATTTTCATTTGGGTTTCTCATATTCTATACTCACTTAAATGATATTATTATTTACTCTTATTTACCACACAATAATTCTCTATGAATTATATATATGTGTGTACCACCCAGAATCTTACTTTCATTTATGGTGAGTTATATTTTTTAAAAGGATCTTTCGAAAATTCTTCCCAAAAATACTAGCTCGATTCAATGAACTTCTCAGATACATTACTATTTTTATGTTAACTATATAATCTATTTTAGGACATATTTATCATTATAAAATCACACATTTTAATTTAGAAAATCTATTTTTGTTATTTTTTGGTTTTATGAAATAAAACATCCCTTCGCGCATTAAAATCTATTTAAATAATTCTTTAAACCACACTAAAAAGTTTTTTTATAAAGATTTTTTAAAAACAATTTTAAAATGATTTATATTAAATAATACATTATTTAATCATAAAATATAATTTCAATGGACTTCTATATTTTTATGGGTATACATGTTTTCAATCTAATTTAATGATAAATACTTATGATTTTACAAAAAATCTTTCTTCCAAAGTAAAAATATTTTTTCGTATATCACTTTAAATTTTAAGAGCTATATTCATTGTTCACCACTTAATTATAACTTCTGGTGAATTCAAGAACCTTTGTTATATCATATCAAGAGCCTCTTTATTCATATGTTTTTCTATGGGATTTTGATTTGAATGCTTCAACGTTAAATGGGACACATTGGAATGTTTAAGGATTATTTCCTCGACAATTATTCAATGGTATCACATAAAATTATCATTAGTTATGTCAACATCCTTTGATGAATCATGTAACACTCCATGATTTCATAGTATGTTATCTCATTAATGTAATTAAATAGCTTATGTTACATGCAACAATGAGTTCAAACGCATATCGACCTATCAATCTATCCATTTAAAAAGATGGTATGAAGAGTATTAACAAAATTTTGAATTTTATAAATATAATAAATTATTTTAACATTTATATTTAGTGTTTCTTATACATAATATAAGGAAAAATTCATTTTTTCCGATAAAATAATTATGTAAAAAATCTGGGTTTTCCAACTTTTAATGGAGAACCATTTTTAAATACAAATTTTCACACTTTTATATGTTCATTTTAATGAAATAAAATACTTTTTTTAAGAGAGACATAAAAATTTTGTTTGGATAAATATTTGGTACATTTTTGATAAGTTTCATATTTTGATTAATGGTGAAAAATATTAAACATTAATTGAAAAGAAATTTTTTAATTTAAATAATTTATAGTGTTAAATTATAAAGTTGAGATGTGTTAAAGTATAATTAGAATATATTTATATCATTTAATATATTTTAGGACATTAGAAGTAATTTCACAATTAAATTGGACATAAACACATGTCAATATTTTGATAGTTTTTTCTTCTTAAAAATCTACATTATAGTTTTGACCACATAAATTAATTTTAAATTTATTAATGGAACTACTATGTTTATAATTTGGTAAAATATAATTTTTTTTATTTTTTAATATCATAATTATATTTGGGTGAATTTTTGTTATTTTTTCTGAAAACATTCTATTTTTTGATGAATAGCGAAAAACACTAGGTTGTAGATAAAAACTGACGTTTTCATTTAAATAAATATTTTTTAAAAGAATTATCATAATATAAAAATAGATACATAATACATATATTATTCAAGCATAATTCATTAGAGATAATTTATAATATGATTAGACGTATAAAAATTTATTGATCTTTTTAACGTCTTTTACCCACCTTCTAGGCACATTTGCAAATTTGCATAAAACTTAATTTTAATGCTTCTATGAATTGAACTTAAAAAAAAGAGACACAATTGACATCAGTATGTAAAACGTGTTTCAATATGATGAATATAATTTATTTAGTAGTAAATTTTGAATTTTATTTTCCACAGTTAAATGTAAATACATTAAATAAAGTTAAAAAAATATTAAAATTGTCTTAACAAATTTCCTAATTCTATTGTATAAGTGTTTTTTAACCAAATTCTACATTAGTAATAAAATATTATCCTTTTTGATACACTTGGATTAGAAAAGGACATTAATTATAATTTTACTTAAAGTGGAGTTAAAAGTGTTAAATTTAAATTTTAATAATTAAAAAATTTTAATATAGGGACATATATAATATAAATTCGGCTATAAATATTTATTACAAAGCTAAAAAATTTCCTACATAATCTTTTTTTATTTATAATTTTTAGGCATTAAATAATTAAATTTATTTATGACACAATGACGATTTAGTAATTTCCAAATTAATGAAAGAATAAAATAATTGTTATATAAATATCCAAATAAATGTAAATTGAAACTTTTGATTCATTACACTAATTTTTTACGTTAATATGACATGTTAGGGTTAATTTAATTTATTTTGTTCTATTTAATCTATTTTAATTTACTTTCACAAAAACCAAATGCTAAATATTGTCAAAATTTACATAAATGTGTTTAAACAAAATCTATATTATTAAATGATATAATATTCCTCAAAATCAAAAGATCGGCCAAAGTACATATATAATGATATATATGTCATTAATTAGCCACTTTTGGTTCTCTTGGATGTTTATAATATGTTCATTAACCATTAAATATTAAAATACAATGTGACATGGTAAATGATAAACTGTTTAACTCAGAGATAAATCTAAATGATAAAAGTAATATAGTAACCTATACATGTATAAAACCTATTTATTGAGAATAGTTCAACTCAAAACCATCATATACTTGAAATAAATACATTTAGATCCATTATGAATGGAAATTTACTTTATAATAAAAAAATATTTCAAGCTTTTCCTAAAGAGACCCTCACCTCTCTTATAAAAATGTACTTTTCCTTATCTCACAATCTCACCTCCAATGCCATTTGGCTGGGCCAAACCATGCTGAAATATCCTCCCAACTACCCTCAAATCAACCTTAAGGCCTTACTTTGGTCATAATTCCAACATATAGAGCCATTTTGATCAAATCAAAAGGAACCACTTGAAGAAGAGGTAACAATTTCATCACCGCTTCCAGATATCTTTTCTTTTTTCCAATTCCTCTATCATTTTGGTTTCTAACCCGAAATAATAACTCTAGTACCATATACATAATTTTATGTAATTATAAATATTGTAAAATAGTATTCATTATTCTATCCATCATATGACTGACAATGTCACCATACGTGCGTATGGCTTACTGTCTCCATGTCGTGGTGTAGTTTAATATTCAACACTTCATTATATGGATGGTGAAATAATGAGTATAATTGATGTAAATAATAAATATAACATGTTAATTATTCTTTATATATAACATACCATTCAATTACATACGATTTTACCACTAATAGAATGATATTGTCGCTCATTCCTATGTACAGATTACCATCTCCACAACGCGATGAGATTTCATTCCCCATCGCATCCAATAAAGAATAATAATTATTTTATGATTAAAAATATTTTTTAATAACTTAATATCATTCGGGATATGAATTAAATACATACTATCCATAACAAACATGAATTACATAACAAAACATATAAAAGAAAATGAAGCATTAAACACCCAAAACAATGATACTACAGAAATATCATTAACAATGAAATATTAGAAGAACATATATGATATGATATTTACTTATGTTGTTCTTTTATAATTTAATTAAAATTATTTCACCATTATAAATGAGGTTGACATACCGTCGAGTAAGGAAAAGTAATAGGAAAGGGTTAATTTTACAATCTTTTTATTTATTCGAGGTTTTTTATACGTAAGTATATACTGGGACTTCTTTATAATCCCAATCCGTGATTCATAAGAATTTATTTGAAAACATTTTTACTATTTACTAGAATATGGGTTAAAGTACTTTATAACCTTGTTTGACTTTCTATAAAATGTTTTGACAGATATATTTCTTTCATTTTCAAAACAAGGTACATTATGACCTTTTTGACAAAATATGGTGAGGATGTTTTTTTAACTTATATGGTGGGTGCGGCTATTTTATACTATTACAAAACCATATATGTTTCCCAAACATGTTTATAAGAATATTTTAAAAATAAATTTTTTGTTTTCTAATTATGTGAATTTTAAATGATCTCAAAATAGAAAGAGATATTTCTCTCAAATAATATTTTTTCAATATATGTCTACGTCCATAGATGGATTTTACAATTGTTTGAGGAATATTTATTATGATACAATCTTTCATATTATATTGAATGTTTTTTTATATGTTTGACATTGGATGTGTTATTTTTATACAATTCATGGTTTATGGTTGAAGTATTAAAATTTCTTATGCTAGATTTAATACGAATGTTTATGTAATGTTTCAACCATTTCACATGAGAAATGCATTGGACTTAGTAAGTGATGAGGAGACCTCAACAGATCCTCGATGCATCGGTAGGTCTCATGAGACAAACTAGTGTATTGGAACAAGGCCTTGAAAAATATTATTTGTAGTCTTGGCACGAGGCCTTGACTATGTGGTTATGAGGTCCAGCATTATGAAATATATCATTATGATATTAACTATTGATATTACATATGATTAGTCGTCTAGTAGAATAACCATGTGAATAAGTAAGTGTTATTATTTTATTTATAATTTCTATATTATACTGAATATTAATTTTAAAAGGCTTGTGTTTTAGTCTTAAACATTGCCTTCAATGTTTATGCTTATTTATAAATGTTTCCGCTATATTTTTATCCACACTACGCATCTGAGCTCACCCCTTTCTAATTCTTTTCTTTTCTTAGGATGTGAAGAAGTATATTATTATTGACCTGAAGGGATATTCTATGGGAAATGGTTGTGTTCAAAGGGGGAAAAATGTTTTTGTTTTTCATTTCATAATGTAAAGTAAAACATGTGTTTGTATCTAGTACATCCAACAAAACTAAACCGATCGGTCATTCGAGACATGATTCCCTGTATCATTCCAATGTTATGTAACAATGCACTGACACTGAGTAACTGGGGTTGGTGCATTATAGTTTTTATCATAGTATTTTTATTAAAATCTTTCGAAACTAGATTTAGATAAACTCTGATTGGTGAACATTACCATATGATAGAATTTAAGGATTAGTATAAATGATCTTCCAAAAATTTACTTAGTGTAAATATTATGTGGATTTTCAAAGAAAATACATCTCTATAGCGATACAAATAGGTATAGGTGGATTTGGCCCAGATGTAACTATGAGTGAAAATATGGACAAGGAGTTTTGGGCTTGACCCAGGGCAGACTGCTACATAAAAATGTGATTTTTTGCACTCTTGGTATTGACACTTTAAGGGGATGTTCTTAGACTAATTCACATTTTCATTACAAAACATTATGAATGATTTATGAGTAAATACATCCTCAAAGAAAACATTTTTATGATTATGTATTATATCCATAGACTTTTCAATTTAAGTTAGGTATTTTACAAGGTTTGAGATATGCATTGTGAATCTTAAACTCTCTTAATGTATTCCATTGTTTAGAAATGGTGCTCAGTTAAAGGAATGTGAACTCCAACAATACTCATGAACCAAATAGTAAGAATGATCATATCTTTAATGATAATAATATAACATTTAGTAGGGAAATAATATCCCATGTATTCTAATTATATGAAAAAATACTATCATGTGTTAATACGATAAGTAACAAATTCCTTAAGTCTAATGGAAATGAAGGGAAGATAGAGAAGAAAAGGTTGGTATAGAGGAAGATGGATAAAAGGAAGTAGGGAAAATAGGATTTTCTCATATCTGACAACTATTAAAAGAACCACCTTTATAAATGATTGAAGGGAAAGAGAGTTTGATATAAGTGTGTAGAAAAAGGACACCAAGTACGTGATTTAAATGGTAGGAAAAAGGATTCAAATGTACAATTCATCATCTGCAAGGTGATGGGACCCTGCATGAATCAATGTCTAAATCATCAGAGTATTCCCCAAATGATGCTATTGTATAATAATCAAGTTACGATACTACCATAGATGAAAAAGAATAATCATTTTTCTATATTTTTATTAATTTATTATGTCATTTGAGTTTTGTTTCAACAATGTACTGGTTATATTAATTATGGAAATAAATAAGGATTATACAGCAGCACTATATCATTTTGGTTTAGAGATTATATGGTACTATGAAGAGTTACTCAACAGCAAGTTAATCTTTTTTGAAAATACATGGTTGATGAAAATATAAACGTAAATGTGGTCCTGATACAGAGGTAGTGATTTTGGAATAAGTGTTGGTTGATTCATATAAATTATTTTGGAGATTCATGACTACCATGGAACTGATTATTGGTTTTTTATTGCATCATTGTTGGAGTATTATAAATATTTGGATATAATGAATATATCTAGTATTATAAAGGTAATAAAAGGACATGAATGTAATAAATAATGATTTTTGGTAATTCAGTGTGTTACCATACATGATGAAGGTACTCACAATTTATTATGTGGAAAAAAGAGATCTTCATTATGTTATGTTGACCATACATATAAATTTTGGAAGGTGATTTTAGATAGATTTATTTTAGAGAAGTCTAAAGGTTAGAATATATATATTTTGGAAATTGGATACTATTCACTAAGGTTAAAACATTTTTTTACGATTATTTTTGGATTTTTATAAAAAGGAAAACATTGAGGTCGGGCGACAGCCCGTCGCGTTCATCATGGTTGTGAGACTTGAACCTGCATAAATGGGAAACAAGGGTACATCACCTACCACTGACCTAACTGACGTCCTGGTTTGTATATTTTAATTTTTTAAAAATTATCAGATTGATGAATTATAAAAAATTTCAAACCCTATACGATTAGTAAAAATAGAATATTTTTTATTTCTATTATCTTTTGGAGTGAATGATGAGTTTGTGGTAGAATTTTGTATAAGAATGGAAAACTAGTTGTCAATTATTTTTTCTCACTTATTCTTGGAATAAATTAATTCTTAAACATTATAGAATGGATATAAAAATAAAAAATTGTTATCCTAATACCTTATGTTTTTTTGAAATAATGATATTTTAAGTCATCATATATTTATGGCTTTGATCCCATCAATATTTAATTTATTGTTTTCTTGTCTGTGATTGTTGACCTCAATTGCTTCCAATAAATATTTACATCTTCCTCCAATTATGTGTCTATAATTTAAACTAATTTTTTCCTATTTTAGATCATAATTTTGTGGTGAATTTTTCTTTTCTCTTTCACTCTTATTAGCACTAAATTTTAGTAACCCTAATTTGGATGTGTGTTTTCCAGAAACGTATTTTCTATTTTCAAACTCATAATTTTGAAGAAAAATTTCAAATTTTGAGGACGCTATTTATTGAAGGAGGGGAGAAAGTAACACCCCCTGATATCATAATACATTATCTCTTTAAAGTGATTCAATAACTTATGTTATAGGAAACACTATGTTCATGCACATCATGACCTGCCAAACTTGCCATTTTAAAAGTGGGTATGAATAGTATTAAAATGATTTTGAATTATATAAATATACTATATAATTTTTGAATTCATATTTTTTGTTTCTTAGAGATAATATAAGGACAAATTCAGTTTTCACATAGAAAGAGTATTTTTCAAAAATTGCAGTTTTCCACCTTTTAATGGAGAACCCTTTTTAATTACAATTTTTGAAACTTTTATGTATTCAATTTAATGAAATAAAATTATTATCTAGAAGTATGACATAAAAATTTAGTCTTGATTAATTTTTTTTACTTTTCTGATAACTTTCATGTTTTGATAAATAATGGAAAATACTAATTTTTTTTGAAAACTACTTTTTTTAATCGAAATAATTTATTGTGTTAAATTATTAATTTGTTTGTATTTAAGGTATAATTTGATTATATTTTAATCATTTAAAATAATTTAGGACATTTTAAGTAATTTTACATTTAAATTGTACATAAACAGTTATCAATCTTTGGATAGTTTTTAGTTCTTAAAAACACGCTTTCTAGTTTTGACAATGATAATTAATTTTAAAATAATTAATACAACCCCAATATTTTCAATTTGGTAAAATATACATAATTTTTTAATTTTAAATAACAAAATTATCATTGGGTGAATATTTGGTGTTTTTTTGAAAACATTAACTTTGTTTGAACAGTGAAAAACACTGCGTTTTAGATAAAACCCAACTTTTGCTTTTAAATAATTATTTTTTAATAAAAATTTATCTAAAAGATAAAATATATAAATAATACATATATTATTCAAACTTAATTCATTAGATTCATTTTATAATAAGATTATTCATATATAGATTTATTGAACTTTTAAACGTCTTTTACCCACCTTTTAGGCACATTTGCAAATTTTCATAAAACTTAATTTTACAGAATTTGTTAATTTAATTTCAAAAACCAGAGAGAAAATTTTAAGATAATTATGTAAAATTTGGTTCAATAGGATGAAAATATTTTTTGGGTGAATAGTAACTTTTGAATTTTATTTACCGCGATTAAAAGTAAATAGTCTTATTAAAGGTAAATATGATTTTAAAATTACACTAACACATGTCCAAATTCTATAGGATATGTTTATTTTGACCAAAATGAACCATATAAACAAAATATGATCCTTTTTTGTCAACTTGCATTAGATTATTAAATTTTATTTTTTATTATATTTAAAAAGATTTAAAAGTTTTAAATTTGAATTTTAATAAATAAACAATTTTAATATATGGTTATACATAAGATAAATTCGACTATAAATATTCATTCGAAATCTAAAAATATTTCCTACATCATGGTATTTTATTTATAGTTTTTATAAAATATATAATTAAATTTATTTTTGACACAATGATGATGCAATAATTACCTTATTAATGAAAGATTAAAATAATTGATATTATAAATATCCAAATAGATGTAAATTGAAACGTTTTATGCATTCTACTAATATCTTAGGTTAATATGAAATGTTAGAGATTATGTAATGTATTTTTTTCGATGCAAGAAATATTTTTATGACTTTCACAAAAACCAAATGCTAAATAGTGTCAAAAATGACATAAATGAGTTTTTAAAACAAATTCTATATTATTAAATGATATAATATTCTTAAAAATATAATGTTCTGACAAAGGAAATATACAATGATATATATGTATTTAAGGAATCACTTGTGGTTCTCTTGGTAGTTTATAGTATGTTTATCAACCATATAATATAAAAAACATGGAGACATGATAAATGTAAAACTATTTAACAAAGAGTTAAATCTAAAAGATAAGGTTATAATATTGACATAAACATGTCAAAAAACTATTGTATGAGAATATATCGACCCATCCCCACCATATCCTCCAAATAAATCCATTTGGTTCCATTATAAAACGAAAAATATTTTATACTAAAATAATATTTCAAGCTTTTCATAAAGTGACCATCACCTCTCATATAAAATGGTACTTCCCCTTCTCTAAAAATCACACTTAAAAACCATTTGGTTTGGCCAAAACCTACTCAAATATCCCCCAAAATAACCTCACATAAACTTAGATGCCTTAGTTTTATCATAAATCTAACCTAAGGAGCTCTTTTGATCAAATAAAAAAACACCCGAAGAAGAGGTAATAATTTCAACACCACTTTCAATGTTATTTTCTTCTCCCACTTCCTCTTTCATTGTTTTTTCCCTACCAAAATAATTAATCCCATACCTTATACATATTTCGATATTATTATAAATATTTTACCACCATATTCATTATTCTATCAAACCTATGAATGACAATGTCACCATACGTGTGTACGAATGACTTACCATCTCCACGTCGTGGTGTAGTTTTCTATTAAATGTGTCTTTATTTGGGTGGGTATAATAATGAGTATAATTGATTTAAATAATAAATATAACCTGTTAATGATTCTGTATATATAATATACCATCCAATTATATATGATTTCAACACTAATAGAATGATATTGTTGCTCATGCGTAAGTAAGACTAACCGTCTCCTCTATGCGATTAGATTTCATTCCCCATCATAGCCATTCAAGAATAATTTTCATTTAATGATTAAAAATAATGTATAATAATTTGATATAATTCTTGATAAGAATCAAATACATCCAATCCATAACAATAATTACTTATGTAACAAAATATATAAATATAAATGAATCAGTTAACACTTGAAACAATGATACTAATGAAATATCATTAACAAAAAAATATCAAAAGATCATATATGATATCACATTTATGTATGTGGTTCTTGTATAAATTAATAAAAATTATTTCAACATTATATAGGAGGTTAACGTACCCTTGACTAAGGAAAAGTACTAGGTAATGGTTAAATTACAATCTCTTTATTTATCTGAGGTTGTTTATACGTAAGTATCTACCGAGACTTCTTTATCAAGCACATCTTGGTTTCATAAAAATGTATTTCAATTTTTATTAATAATTACTTGTATATGGATAAAATTAATTTATACCCATGTTTGAATTTCAATAAACTGTTTTGAAAGGAATCCTTCTGTCATTTACCAAACAAGGTACTTTATAACATTTTTTACAAATTATGGTAAGGATGTTTTTTAACTTATACAGCGGGTGCGTCCATTTTCCACTGTTATAAAACCTTAAAATCATCCTTAGTAGGCTTATAATAATATTTTTAAAATAAATGTATTATTTTATAATCACGTGACTTTTAAATTATTCTAAAATAGAACGTGACATTTCTCTCAAATTGTTTTGATTTATTCTATGTCAACAACATTTGATGGATTTTACACTTGTTTGAAGTTGATTTTTATGATACAATGTTCCATATTTTATTGATGGTTTTGTGGTATGTTTGACTATGGATGTGTTATTTTTACACAATTAATGATTTATGGTTAATGTATTAACATTTTATATGCTAAATTTAATATGAATGGTTACGTTATGTTTCAACATTTTCGTATGAGGAATTCATTACACTTAGTAAGTGACGGGTCAAGCCCCCTCTAGATCCTTGATGAATCGGTAGATATCATGAGAAAAACTATTGTCTTGGAACAAGTCCTTGACAAAATCGTTTTTCTAGTCTTGAAACAGGTCCATGAATATGTGGCTATGTTGTCCGACATTATACATTCCATCATTATGAAATTAGCTATTGATATTACATGTGATTATTTGACTACAATAATATCCATGGGAATAAGTAAATGGAATTATTTTATTTAACATTGCATTATTATTCAAAATATTAATTTTAAAATTCTTATTTTTTAGTCATATAAATTTTCTTCAATGTTTAGGCATATTTATGAAAGTTTCTGCTGTATTTTTATCCTTACAGAGCATCTGAGATCACCCCTTTCTTATGTTTTATTTTTCCCAGGATGTGAAGAAGTAAATTATGATTTACCTACATGGATGGGATATGGTATGTGAGGGTGTTAAAAGAGGCCACAATGCTGTTGTTTTTCATTTCATAATTTAATGTAACACTTATTATTGTATCTAGTATTTACAAGGCCTCTAAATAGATCAGAAAATCGGGTCATTATTCATTGTATAATGCCAATGTTATGTAATAATGCACTGACTCTGGGTAACTCGGGTCGGGGAGTTTCAAATATTGTATTTCATATAGTTTTATCTCATATGATATCATCTATAAAATATGTTGATTAAGGCTTTTTGGTTAGTTTGAATGTGTATGTTCTATCTTGATATCATTCACCATATTACTCCAAATGGTTAGTGTTTACATTTAATGATTGGGGAAAATTATTTACATTTCATATGTTAGTTTCAATATAAATTTATATGTTGTCTATGTTTATTATCATTCATAATAGGAATTTATTGGACTTATTATGTGAGGGTTGAGACCATATATATCCCCTTTGTAATGTTTCATCTTTTTCCATGTGTTATATTAATATTATGTAGGAATAATTTCGAGACCAGGCTTTGTGACGACCTACAGTTCTGAGTCCCGGTGAGCCCGAAAAAAATGTTTTAATTTAATTAAATAATTAAATAATGTGCACGTAAGGTTTTCCTGAAAATGTGGAATAACTCTTGAACGGGTTCTCGGATCAGAAATCTGAGGGGACCATTACGTCTAGAGAAGCAGGTTTACCTAGGAGAGACATAACATTGGCTGGCACAGATCGGAGGTGAAATCCATCTTTTGGATGTAACTATAATAAAATATTTAATTAAAATATTTTATTAAATTTTGTTGCCGTGAATATATTTTATCCATTTTAAATAAAGTTTTGAGCAGGGGTCTAGGGTTACAGACCTCATAACCCTTAAACCCCTAGAGGGTCTGGGAATGCTCTGGAGGAAACCCCCAATGAGGCGACGACGTTATTGACAGATTTCTCCACCGCTGACAACGCAATGACCGTATCTTCACCAACGAGGGTCGCGGATCTAGGTGGGATGTTTGATTTTGAATTTTTCCCTTTCCCCATTCTTGATTCCTACGACGAACACAGACTAATCCACAAATAGATTAGCCCACGGATCGATTGTATTTGTGGGATGGGTTTTTGAGGGGATTTTGGGAATTTGATTATTTGAATTAATTTGGATTTGTTCTACCTTCTAACGGTGATGAACCTAGATCAACGTGAATATTGATCGAGGTTCGTACCTCTCGATTTATTGTGCCTTTCTCCCCTGATTTCTCATATTTTTCGTGTGATTTATACACGTTCTTTGTAGAGGTATGAATGAAAGATATTTGTACATCTGTTGCACGATGCAACGATCCCAAATTTAATATCTAGCATTGGAACAACCCTAATGAGGTGCGATAATGGTTTCAGCAGATGATTCAGAGAAGATTAGGAGATATGAGTTCTTGGGCGTTTTTCCTTCGGGTGGATCGTTGGAGGTTTATGACTCGATTGACGGTCTGAAACACCTGGATTCAGTGTTAGGACAATGAAATGAACCTTCTTCTTCAGATTCGTGGCATACAGATGACAAAATCGATATCTGGAGATCTGGCTAAGGCGTGAGGAGGAAGACTGTGGTTCTGGAGAAATCCCGACTACACTGCATGTAGTATGTGCTACATGGTGTGTGTTCATTGGAGAACTACCTGGCCAATACTCTGGGAGTACACGGACACGGTTTGGGTACACGGCTAAGGACATAGCGTGTACACCCTTCCCCGGCCAGATACAAGGGATACCCCATGTACTAGTACACGGGCAGGCGACACAGACGGACACTGTGTACGGGCATACTGCCAGGGTACACGGGAGGTTCCCAGTTGACAGGACACGGCATGTGCTTCGACTTACACATCATGTATATGCCTTCCTACATGACTTCGATCTCAGACAAGGGTCATTTACACGGGCAGTACCCGGAGTTAGGGAACACAGTGTGTGATCTTTCTACAGGTCGTGTAGTTGAGTTTTACTTTTCAAATTGTAGTCTTGGAGATGTGTGTGCATGTGTACAGGTTTATAGGCAATGCCTCCGAAGTTAGTAACTTGCCTACTCGGTTCTTGTCACCATCCCCTAGCCTATTAGAGGAAATCTTGGGGAGTTATGGCTCGGGCCGCATTGGGAAAGGTCATGATAGAGTGGTATCAGAGGTGGTTGATTCTACATTAGGACCGAGAGTCTATGAGTTAGTCTAGGGAAATAGTGTTAAGTGTTTCGAGTTTGGCTTGCAGGCCAAGGACCCCAGTGTTGGTGCGGGCCGCAGACGTATCCATACACTAGGACTCTGATATCTTTCATTTCCAATCTAAGCATTAAAACACTAGTTGTAGGGGAAAAATAATCGTACATGCCTCATATATGAATGGGTGGTCATTTCCATATTCTTCTTGAGCCAACTCTCCAGATATACTCACTTACTGAGATACATCTTGTTTCTTTATAGGATGCCTCCATGACTTGCACCCACTAGGATCCAGCCGCTCGTTCACGAAGATGACCCCCTCAGTGATGAAGCTTCGATACAGGGACAAGATCCCCCAGTTTTACCTCCAGGTGGTTTTCCAGTTGTTCCACCACCTGTGGAGTAGTGTTTAGGGCTTGTTGTACCAGTGAAGGAAGAGCGAAGGCTAAGAACGCTCCACGAGTTTCAGAGACAAAGAGCCCTCAGGTTTTGAGGTGAGCCTGACCCCCAGGAACCAGAGGACTGGCTTGAGGTAGTGACCAGAGTCTTCCATTTGGTCAGGACACCAGCAGTACAGATGGTGATCCTGGAAGCGAGCCTTTTGCAGGGCTCGGTAGAGCGATGGTGGATTTTGGTTATCCAGACCCATGATGAGGCGACTCTTACGTGGTCAGAGTTTGATCATCTCTTCAAAGTGGATTTTTCACTGGTTACCTTGAGAGCGGTACATATACAAGAGATTCTTCAGCTCCCTAAGGGAACCATGATAGTGGTTAACTATTCATCGAGGTTTGCCGACCTCTCACGGTACTCGATAGTTATGGTCATGGATAAGTACTTCAGAGATCAGACTTTTGAGTGGGGCTTGAGAAAAGACATCTGAGCTAGAATCATCCCTATTAGTATTACTACTTATGATGGGGTGCTCGAGTGGGCTTTGGTGGTCGAGAGCTTCTTGGCGGAGCAGAGACAACTAGCTATTGTCAGTAGTGAGAAAGCTGGAGTAGAGACCACGGTAGCAGGGAGCCGACATCAAGGACCTAGGTGTGAGAGACGTTTTTAGAGGAGATCCTAGGATAGGGGATCTGCCGTACAGGGTTTTCAGGGTGCATCCAGTAATCCTCTAGAGAGGCGATGCTACTCTTGTGACGGCTGCAGACATCTCCCTCAATATTGTCTGACCCGCCGTACTACTGAGATGGGAGTAGTGGATAGACCACCAACGTAGAGGCAATGTGTAGATAAGATAGATCCACAGGGTGGTGGACATGGTAGAGGAGCTGGGAGAGCATCTTGAGGTGGTCAACATTTTTATCTTTTACCACCACTACCCCCTAGATCTCCACCCCAGGCTCAGGGAGCTGGTGGACAGAGGAAAGGATAGCTGCAGGCAGTGGAGGCTTATTTCCTAGGTACTCTCGGAATGATTAGAGGTTCAATATGTGTCTTTTCTACTTTGGCTTCCGTAATTATATACATAGGTGCTAGGAATTCTTTTATGGCTACTTATCTTGTCAGAGACCTTGAGATTCCGGTTGAACCTTTGACATGACCCTTATGCTTAGAAACACCAACTAGAGAAGATTCAGATATCACACACCTTTGCAGACAGTGTGACATGACCCTTGGAGGCGAGAGTTTCGGTTGGAACATCTTGGTGGTAGTGTCGAGGCCTTATGATGTCATTCATGGTATGGATTGGCTATCTTCAGTTCTTGCCCAGATTGATTGTTTTAGGCGAAGGGTGTGGTGTGTATGCAGTGATGGAATAGGGTTCTCCTTAATCAGTGAAAAGGAGACCCATGGAGCACCATATGGACTCATACATAGGAAGGAACAATCGATTTCACATCAGTTGGATAGGATGTCCCTTGGTGAAGCAGATGTTACGAGTTTCCAGTTTCCAGAATTACTGGCTGAGTACGAGGACATATTTCTGGAGGGTGTCCCCGGACTACCCCCCCCCATCGGGAGAAATATTTTTGCATTGTGTTGCAACCTGAGATGACACCGAAATCATCATCAACATAACATATGGCTCCTACATATATTCGTGACATAAGGGTACATCTGGAAGACTTACATAGTAAGTGCTTCATGAAAACCATTGTTTCACCCTGGTCGGCCCCATTATTTTTTTCCATAAGGCAGATGGGAGTTTGAGGATGTGTGTGGATTACTGACGCTTGAATCAGGTGACCGTGAAGATCCGGTATCCACTAATAAGTATCGATGACCACTTCGACCAGTTAAGAGGGTCACAATGGTTCTTGAAGGTTGATCTACGATCATGTTATCACCAGTTGTGAGTACGTGATGAGGATATACCGAAGATGGATTTATGATATTGCTACGGTCACTATGAGTACTTGGAGATGCCTTTTGGCATGACGAATGCCCCGGCAGTGTTTATGGGAGTTATGAACCAGATATTTAAGCTCTATCTAGACCTGTTCGTGGTGGTCTTCATCGACGATGTCCTTATGTACTCTACGTCTGAGGAGGATCATGCGAGGCACATAAGGATGGTTCTAGACACACTCTGAGAGAACCATTTGTATGAGATACTCTCAAAGTTTCAATTTTTGATACAGGAGGTCCTCTTTCTGGGACATGTTATCTCAGCAGATGGTGTAGTAGTGGACTCAGCCAAGGTAGAGGCAGTGTTAGCATGGGATCCACCCTAGAGCGTGATAGAGGTGTAGAGTTTCCTTGGGTTGGTAGGCTAATATCGGAGATTCATCCTGGATTTCTCTAGGATTTCAGCACCCATGAAAGCTTTGACCTGAAAGGGGAATCCTTTTGTATGGACCGAGAGATTCCAGCAAGCTTTTCAGTAGCTGAGACAGAGTCTGAAGAGCACCCCAATATTGAGACTACCAGAAGAGGTTGTCGAGTACGTAGTGTTCTGAGACACATCAGGAATCGGGCTTGGTTGTGTCTTGATGCAGAGGCATGTGGTGATTGCCTATGGCTCACATCAGTTGAGGCCACACAAGTAGGACTACGTGACCCAAGATCTTGAGTTAGCAGTGGTTTTCTTCATGTTGAAGATGTGGAGGCACTACCTGAAGGGAATGTGGTTTACCATCTACTCTGACCACAAGAGTCTCAGATATATCTTTTCTCAGAAGGATATGAATTTGAGATAGATGCAATGGCTTGAGTTCCTCCTATATTACGACTTTGAGATTGTTTATACTCCTATGAAGGGGAATGTTGTGGAAAATTATCTCAGTAGGTAATCTAGTTCGTAGTTTCTGGATGAGGCGACGAGGCAGTTGACCTCTTTACAATTATCCTTCGCGGATACAGATGAGGGAGCTTACCTTCAGTCAATGGTTGTTACCCCTCCACTCTTATAGTGATTCAGGGAAGCACAACACGAGGATGCAAGCTGCAAGACTCTACATGCTCAGATATCCATAGGTGATGCTGCCGACAAATATTCAGGAGGTGGGGAGCACATTGTTCTTTTCAGAGGGCGTACAGTAATACCAGTGATGTTTCGGGAGGAGGTACTGATGGAGTTCCAAACATCTCCATCGGCTATGAACCCAGGCATGAAAAAGATGTACCCGGACCTCCGATGTTAGTTCTGGTGGCCAGGAATGAAGAAGAGTGTGGTAGAGTTTGTTTCTCGATACCTTACTTGTCAGCATGTATAGGCTGAGCACTAGGTTCCAGCAGGTTTGACTAAGCCCCTTGAGGTGCTAGAGTGGAAGTGGGATGAGATATCAATGGACTTCATTATGGGTTTACCACGTACGTCCAAGGGACACGATTCCATATTGGTGATCATTGACTGACTCCCCAAGTCAGCCCACTTCCTAACCATACGGGAGCAGTGTTTAGTAGATAGCCTAGGACGCCTCTACGTGCATGAGATATTTCGACATCATGGAGTTCCATCCACAATTTTCTCAGATCGTGATGCTCATTTCACATCCCAGTTGTGGAATGTATTGTAGAGAGTTTTTGGGACTCAGTTACACTTGAGCATAGCGTTTCATCCTCAAACTGATGGTCAGATAGAGTGGACCATCCAGGTCCTGGAGGATATGAAATGAGCATGCATACTTGACTTCGCTCTTATCTGGGAGGATCTCAATGTAATAGTGGTAATTTCTTATAACAACAGTTATCATTCCACTATTTGTATGGCACCATTCGAGGATTTTTACGGGCAACTTTATAGGTCCCCACTATGTTGGACTGACCCAGGAGAGTTGGCTCTCATGGGCCTAGAGATGGTGCAAGCTACTATAGAGAAGGTGAAGGTCAACTAGGAGTAGATAAAGACTGCACAGAGTCGGCATATGCCTTATGCCGACAGGAGACAGAGGCCCTTGGAGTTCGAGGAGGGAGATCATGTGTTCCTTCGAGTCTCAGCTCGATGGGGATTGCAGAGATTTGGATGAGGAGGCAAGCTATCTCCAAGGTTCATCGACCCATTCCAGATTCTGAATAGAGTTAGCGAGGTGGCGTACAGTTTGGCTCTACCTCCTCAGATAGACTGGGTACACAATGTCATACATGTGTTGCAGCTGCGGAGATACATGCATGATTCATTGGATGTTACCGATTGGGGTGAGCTGGACGTCGATGATGGAGCGACATTTGCTGAGTACCTGGTGGAGATCGAGGATCGGTAGGAGAAGATCCTTTTTGGGTGAGCTATTCCCTTGGTCTGGGTCCAGTGGCATCATGGGAATATTCAGGAGAGCACGTGGGAGCGGGATACTCAGATTCATGTACAGTACCCACATATTTTTTAGTAGCCTTTGTTTTGGCTTTCCGGGGACGTAAATCCCTATGGTGGGTGTGATGTAATGTATTTAATTTTTCCATGTGTTATTTTAATATTACTTTGGAATTCTTTCGAGACCAGGCTTTGTGACGACATGAAGTTCCGAGGCACGGTGAGCCCAGAACAAATGTTTTATTTTAATTAAATAATTAAATAATGCGTGCATACGGTTTTCCTGGAAAAGTGGAATAACTCCAGAATGGGTGCTCGGATCAGAAATCAGAGGGCACTGTTGCGTCAAGAGAAGCGGGTTTACCTAGGAGAGACCTAACATTGGCTGGCATAGGTCGGAGATGAAATCTTATTTTTAGATGTAACTATAATAAAATATTTAATTAAACTATTTTATTAAATTTTGTTATAGCGAATATCTTTTATCCTTTTTAAATAAAGGCTTGCACAGGGGTCCAGGGTTACAGACCTCATAACCCTAAAACCCCTGGGGGCTCTGAGAAATCTCTAGAGGAAACCCCCAATGCGGCGATGACGTTCTTGACAAATTTCACCGACGACGACGACACAATGACCAGATCTTCACCAACGAGCATCGTAGATCTAGGTAGGTTGTTTGATTTTGATTTTTCCTTTCCCCATTCTTGATTCCTTGGATGAACACAGACTAATCCATGAACATATTATCCATCAGATCGATCATATTTGTGGGTTGAGTTTTTGCGGGGATTTTGGGAATTTGATTCTTGGAATTAATTTGGTTGCATTCAACCTTCTAACGGTGACAAACCAATATCAACGCGAACATCGATCGAGGTTCATACCTATCTATTTGTTGTGCCTTTCTCCCCCGATTTCTCGTGTTATTCGTGTGCGTTATACGCATTCTTTGAGGAGGTATGAACGACAGATCGTTGCGCATCCGTTGCACGATGCAATGATCCCAAATTGAAGATCTAGCATCGGAACAACCCCACATTAGTACGACGACAGTTTTGGCGGATGATTTTGTGTGGATCGAGAGATATGAGTTCTTGGGAATTTTTCCTTCAGGTAGATCGTTCCAGGTTTATGACTCGATTGAAGGTCCAAAACACCCTGATTCAGTGTTAAGACAATGAAACAAACCAGCGTCTTGAGTTTTGCGGCAAACGGATGACAGAATCGAGATCCGGAGGTCCAGCTTAGGCGCGAGGAGGAAGACTGCGGTTCTGGAGAAATCACGACTACACTGCATGTAGTATGGGCAACAAGGCATGTGTTCGTCAGAAGACTACCTGTACTGTACTCCGAGAGTACACAGACACGGGTTGGGTACATGGCCAAGGACACGGCGTGTACTCCCTTCCCTGGCCAGACCTAACCAGATACACGGGATACCCCGTGTACTGGTACACGGGTAGGCGACATGGACATACACCGTGTGCGGGCATACTTCCAGGGTACATGGTTGGTTCCCAGTTGATAGGACATAGTGTGTGCTTTGACTTACACACTATTTATATGCCTTCCAACACGACTTCGATCTCAGACATGGGCCATTTATACAGGTAGTACCCGGAGTCATGGAACACGGCATGTGATCCTCCTACACATCATGTAGTTGAGTTTTACTTTTCAGCTTGTGGGCTTGAAGTTGTGTGTGCATGTGTACAAGTTTATAGGAATTTCCTCCCAGGTTAGTAATATGCCTACTCTATGCTATTCACTAGCCTCTGTCCTATTAGAGGCAGGCATGGGTAGTTGCAGCTCGGGCCCCACTGGGACGGATCGTGACAGAGTAGTATCAGAGGTGGTCAGTTCTACCTTAGGACCGAGAGTCTGTGAGTTGGTTTAGGGCAACAATGTTAAGTGTTTCGAGTTCGGATTGTAGGATAGGGACCCCAGTGTTGGTGCGAGCGTCAGAAGTATCCATACACCAGGACTCTGATAACTTTCTTTTCGACTCGGACCATGAGAACACTAGCTGTAGGGGAAAAATAACGGTACATGCATCATATAAAAATGGGTTGTGGTTTCCATATCCTTCTTATGTAAACTCTCTAGATATACTCACTGACTGATATATATCTTGTTTCTTTACAGGATTCCTCCGTGACGTGCACCCGCTAGGATCTAGCAGTTCGATCATGAGGATGACCCCCTCAGTGATGAAGCTTCGATACAAGGACCAGATCCCCCGGTTTTACCTCCAGGTGGTGTCTCAGATGTTCCACCACCTGTGGAGCAGTTTTTAGTGCCTACTGTACCAGTGTAGGAGGAGCGCAGGCTGAGCGTGCTCCATGAGTTTCAGAGATAGAGACCCCTCAGGTTTTGAATTGAGCCTGACCCTCAGGCACCAGAGGACTGGCTTGAGGTAGTGACCAGAGTCTTCCATTTCATCAGGACACCGGCAGACCAGATGGTGAACCTGGTAGCGAGCCTTCTGTAGGGCTCGGTAGGGCGATGGTGGAGTTTGGTTATCCAGACCCACGACGAGGTGACTCTTGCGTGGTCAGAGTTTGAGCATCTGTTTAGATAGGAGTTTCCACTGGTTACCCTGAGAGATGTATGTATACAAGAGATTTTTCAGCTCCATCAGCGAACCATGACGGTGGCGTACTATTCATCGAGGTTTACCGACCTCTCACGGTACTCGATGGATATGGTCATGGATCAGTAATTTAGAGATCGACCTTTTTTTTGGGGCTTGCAAAGAGACATTGGAGCTAGCATCATCTCTATGAGCATTAAAACTTATGATGGGGTGCTCGAGCAGGTTTTGGTCGTCGAGAGTTTCTTGGAGACACCCAATGTGGCGATGATGTTCTTGATGGATTTCGCCGGTGATAACGATGCAACGACTAGATCTTCTCCAACGAGCACCATAGATACAGGTAAGATGTATGATTTTGATTTTTCTTTTCCTCGTTTTTGATTCCTATGATGAATGCGGACTAATCCACGAACAGATTAGCCCGTGGATCGATCGTATTTGCGGGATGGGTTTTTGTGGGGATTTTGGGGATTTTATTCTTGGAATTAATTTGGTTTTGTTAAACCTTGTAACGGTGATGAACCAAGATCAACTTGAACATCGATCGAGGTTTTTCCTTCTTGATTTATTGTGCCTTTCTACCTTGATTTCCCGTGTTCTTCATGTGCGTTCTACGCGTTCTTCTTGGAGGTATGAACAATGAATCATTGCACATACATTGTGTGATGCAACAATCCCAAATTGAAGATCTAGCGTTGGAAAAACCCCAGAGAGGTGTGATGACGGTTTTGGCAGACGATTCAGAGCGTATCGAGAGATATGTGTGCTTGGGCTTTTTTCCTTCGGGTGAATTGTTGGAGCTTTATGACCCGATTTAAGGTCCGAAACACCCGGATTTAGTGTTAGGATGATGAAACGAACCAGTATCTTGAGATTTGTGGAAAAAAGGCAATAGAATTGAGATCCAGAGATCCGGACAAGGCGCGAGGAGGAAGACGACGGTTCTAGTGAAATCTTGACTGCACAACGTGTAGTATGGGCTACACGACATGTGTTCATCAGCTGACTACCTGGCATGTACTCTAGGAGTACATAGACATGGGTTGGATACACGGCCAAGGACATGGAGTGTACACCCTTCCCCAGCCATACCCATCCATATACACGAGATACCCCGTGTACTGGTACACAGGTAGGCTACACTGACGGACACCGTGTATGGGAATACAGCCAGGGTACACGGGTGTTTCCCAGTTGATAGGACACAACATGTGCTTCGACATACACGTCGTGTATATGCCTTCCTACATGACTTTGATCTCAGAAACGGGTCATTTACACAGGTAGAACTCAGAGTTAGGGAAAATGGTGTGTGATCCTTCTACACGCCGTGTAGTTGAGTTTTACGCAACTTGGATGGATGACACGGGCCGTTTACACTAGCAGTACCCGAAGTCATGGAACACGGCGTGTAACCATACTACATGACGTGTAACCTATTTTACATGGCTTGAGCCAATGGTCTTCTGTGACTTGGACTAGTTTCCTTAGGGTTTGTCCCTTTGACCTTTATCTTGAAGGTTTCTTGTATCATTTCCTATATACAAGAGTATGATCCCTTTAGCAGGACTTTCTGAATAGAGTTGTCAGAATCCCCTCTGTGAGACATAGAGACGGGTCCTCTATTCATTCCTGAAACCCTATGTAGAGTCACTACTACAAATACGCCCTTTATCAGCGCTAAAAATGGCCTTTAACAACGCTAGAAAAGCACTGTTAAAGCCGGCGAAGATAAAGGGGTGTCCCCTTTATTAGCTCTCAAAAAATATCTGGTTAAAGACCCCTTTTATCAGCGCTAAAAAAAGCGCTGATAAAAGTACCCCTTTATCAGCGATTTTTTTAGCATTGATAAAGGGGTCCTATATCAGCGCTTCCTTTATCAGTGCTTTCGTTTTAGCGCTGAAAAAGGACCCCTTTATAAGCTCTTTTAATAATGCGCTGATAAAAGCTAAAAAAAATTTAAAAAATTTAAAAAAAAAATTCCAAAAAATAAAAAATTCATACCAATCTGGGGGGATTTATAGCGCTTGATACCCACTTTTAATAGCGCTTTCTAACCCCTCCAATGCCCTACACGCACCCCCTCAACCCTTTATCAGCGCTATCCCCCCACATCCACCCCCATGCGCGCACCTCTGCCTCCAGTAGGTTTTGAACTCGAGACCTACCCCCTGCGTGCCTAAGCCCTTACCACTACTCTATTTTGATTTGTTTTCTATTTCATGATACCTCTATTTATATATAGTTATATTAATTCGTATAGTAATATATATTTATATTAATATATATATAGTTATATTAATATATATATATATATATTAATATATATATAGTTATATTAATATATATATATATAGTTATATTAATATATATATATAATTATATTAATATATATAGTTATATTAATATATATATATATAGTTATATTAATATATCTATAGTTATATTAATATATATAGTTATATTAATATATATAGTTATATGAATATATATATATATAGGTATATTGATATATATATAGTTATATTTATTCATATAGTAATATATATTTATATTAATATATATATAGTTATGTTAATATATCTATATATAGTTATATTAATGTATATCTCTATTTATATATGTATATATATATAGTTATATTTATTTGTATAGTAATATATATTTAAAATCATATATATATATAGTTATATGAATATATATATTTATAGTGATATTAATATATATATTTATAGTGATATTAATATATATATATATCGTAATATTAATATATATGTAGTTATATTAATATATATATATATATAGCTAGATTAATATATATATATATAGTTATATTAATATATAGTAGTTATATAAATACTGATATATTGGTATTTTAAATAAAATGGATATTAGTTGTTATTTAGATAAAGCTAATATATTTTATATGTAAATATGATTAATTATTTATTTTAAAATTTTAATATTTAGGTGTGAATATATAAAAAATATGTACATATAGTTATATATTTGATTATAAATAGCAGTGAATTATAAAAAACAATAAAATTTCAAATAAATAATATCAATATGAACGTAATACCTTGGAATAAATTCAGTCCCCAACAAAAAAAGCCAATAATAGTCCCTTAAACGAGGCTGAAAATCTAAAAAATGTTAAAAAATCGGGGTACCCTAACTAAAAACTCAGGACTTATAGGCCTCTTTTGGCCTCGAGAATCCATTGACCGGGGTTTACCCCAGTCAAAGTGACGTAGAGCTCATCGCAGGATTTGATGTGATATGTGGTAGAGTTCAAACGGACAACCAGATCAAATGTTATGGCCATTTGACGTTTGAGTTGCGTTTTCAACATATTTGGATCTTCTTTTAATTTTTTAGTCTTCAAATTCTTATTAAATGACTATTAGTCCATAATAATTAGCAAATTATTAATTAATTTTTTTTTTAATTTTTTAAAAATCAATTTTCACTAAATATCTTATATATTAAGTATATTAAGTGTAAAAGTATTTTTATACTTATCTAAAATATATTTAAAAATTATATATTATATTTATATCAATATAAATATATTTATATATTAATATATTAATATATTTTTAATTTTTTTTAATTCGACCCTTTATCTGTGCTTTTAAAAAAAGCACTGATAAAGGCCCCCCCTTTATCAGCGCTACTAAACAAGCACTGATAAAGGGGGTCCCTTTATCAGCGCTAAAAAAGCACTGATAAAGGGGGGGGGGATTTATTAGCACTAAAAAAGCACTGATAAAGGGGTGCTTTATCAAGGATTTTTTTGGCGCCGATAAAGGGACCCCCCTTTATCAGCACTTTTTTCGTTAGCACTGATAAAGGGGTGGCGCTGGGAAAAACTGTTTTTCTGGTAGTGAGTTCTTGGTATCACTGTGACCAACTTTCTTGGGCGTTTATCCATTGCTTAGCAGATTAGTTCAGACTGAATTGTTGGAATCACCCCACATCTATTGGTTGTGATCCTCATCTGAACATCGTACTCTCAAGTACTTGTGGAGTGTGTTCTCCCGAAATGAGTACTTCATATTTCTCTCTTCAGACCTAGGAGTGTGTTCTCCTTGTTACATGCTTAGTGGAATATTCAAGCGGTATCTTTCCTTTGTGGTATTTTCCCTTGTTGTATTTTTGTGTGGTTTCAGGGTGTCCTACTAGTTATTGTTATACTCACCCCTGCACGGGCATTGCCCGCATGTGTCATGTCTTGTGTAGACGATTGAGCCTTTGATCGGATTCTAGGTGGACCAGGACCAGACGGTGCTCAGTGGGATCAGATAGGCCGAGGTGTGTTCCTACGGCTATAGATTGTAGTCTAAGTACCTTTCATTACAGGTTGGACTTTTTTGCAGACTCTCTTTTGGTGGGCTTTTACTTTTGGCCCAGGCTTTTACACGTACTGTACATTACTTTTCTGTCGTACTCTATTGGTTGGTATTTTTAGTGTATGCATGCATTTTCATTTTTAGTAGTTTTAATTTTTATCTTATAGGCTTGGAGATGTGTGTGCATGTGTACAGGTTTATAGGCAATGCCTCCCATTTTAGTAACATACCAACTCGGTTCTAGTCACCAGCCCCTGGCCTATTCGAGGCGGGCCTGGGGAGTTGCAGCTCGGGCCCTACTGGGACGGGTCGTGACACCCTCGATGCATCAGTAGGTCTAGTGATACTAACTAGTTCATGGTACAAGGCCTTGACAAAATGGTTATTTATGGTCTTGGCATGAGGACTTGACGGTGTGGTTATGATGTCTAGCATATGCATATAACTCATTGTGAAAATATTATTGATATATCATGTGGTTATTCGATTAATAGAATACTCATGATTATGTTTTATTATAGAATAATTTATTCATCTATTATTCATTCCATAACGTGTTCATGTTTATTTTTGAAGGAACATTTTTTAATTATTCACCATGCCTAATGTTTATGTTTTTGTTATCTTCTTCTATATTTCATACCCTTACTGAGCATCTGATCTCACACATTTCTTATGTTTCATTTTTCTAGGACATGGAGATGTTTATTATGAATGGTCTTCATGGAAAACCTTATAATAGTGGATGTTCCCCCTAAAATGTATATGTTTTATTTCTTTTCATGTTGTAATGGTGAACTTATGTATGTATCTAGTTTTCTAAATCTACTAAACTACTTAGTACATTGGGATTTTATTGATTTTAATCATTCCAATGTATTATGATAATGCACCAGATCTATGTTTCTGGGGATGGGGCATTACAAGGGACATATTTAAATATTTGGTTATATGTTATCTTGTTACATTGATATTTTTAAAAATGAATGTAATGAATAATGTCAAAATTGACATTAATGAGATTGTAAAATAAAAAATAGTTTATGAAATGATATAAAATTCCTAAATATATTTAATTCTTCAAAGTGACTATGATAAAGTTTAAATTATCAATCATGATCCAATTTTGGGCCATTTTACTTTTTATAGTGACAATATCGACCCTAAATGAGTTAACAATCAATGTTGTAATGTTAGGAGGTAAAAGAGTTAAATAAGGGTTAAAACTAAAAGATAAGGGTATGTAAGTGACCTAAAATTATCTAAAAATTGTTGTATTAGATTATTTCAACCAATACATATCATATCTTATAAATAACACTCACTGTTACCCTTTTGATTTTAAAATAAATTTATATAAATTTAATGTTTTGAGAAATTCCAAGAGTTCCCCTACCCTCTCCTATAAAAGGACACATCATATTCTTATTACATCACACATAAAAATCCATTTGGTTTATACAATCCCTTCCCAAATCAATTCATAGAATACCCTAATTCTAGATGAATTGGTTTAGGCATAACACCACCCTTAGTGGTCTTAATATGTTATGTAAAATAGATTGTCCAAATAATATGTATTGTTTTTCTTAAATCATTTCTATTTTATTTCTTATTAAACCTCTTTCAAACCTTATTCCTCTATAATAAAATAATAATTCATGTATCCTTCATATAATGATATATTATTATGTTTGTGGAATGACCCATATCCTTCTCCTTTTCCATCATATAGGAAAGTATTCATCATTTATGTGTACACCAGACTACCACATTGCAAACCAATGCAAGTAATTTTCCACAATCATATCTCAAGACTGTCATTAATGTTTATATATGAAATTAATGACCTATTTATCAATCTAAAAAGATAATATTTTACTTTCATTTTTACCATTCCGTTCACATAAAAATGATAATGTCGTTTATGCATATGTATTGACTACCACCTCTATGAAGCGACATGTTTCAGTTTTCATCACCACATCATATAGATGATATATACAAGTATATTTGAAGAAATTACATGATATATATGATATTATTATCATTTTTAAGGAGAAAATGACTCTTAACTTCTTTCTATAATGATCATAGATAATGAAAATGTTAATCTTGCTTACATACTACATGTCATATCCATGATTGTAACACATTTCATTTATAATAACCACAATTAATGGATGTTTTTAAAAGTGTAATTGATTTTGAAAAATAAAATTAATTCCATGAATATAATTCTTTATATGATTAAGTAATGACATCTTTTACCATAATGGACCAAATGAAGTCATGTTGGACATATGAACTGAATATCTTCGAAATATCTGACGTGAACTTAAAAAATTTCTAAATTACTAAAATATGGTAATAAGTGAAATAAAAGGAAAAATAAAGCTGAAAATAGTTTTAAAGAAAGTAAATAATTAAACTATGTTTATTTTTTATCATGATAATGAACACACATGACAAATCAGACTCAAGGTTAGGGAATTCTTAACTCAATTTACTTTCATTGCAGAAAAAACATATACTTCATTGATTATATCATGGTAAGATTATCTGTTAAATGAATTTAGATTATCTTATGTTTTATTTTTAGTTTTCATGTGTATTTATAGTTTATACACATAATTTATTCTTTTTATTACCGTTCAGTTCAATGTTGTGATATTTGTAAGAGGCTTTCTTAAAAAAATCATTCATTTTTAATTCATATTTTTACAAAATTAGAAAGAAATGTTTTTTAACATATATTGAATTAGTGGATTTTCATGAAATCATGAAGCCTTAATATTTTTAAGTTTCATTTAAAATATTACATGGTTATTTTAAATTAAAAAAATTTATTCTCTATGTGCGCAATATTTTTTTAAAATAAGTGATTTACCTCAAGCAATGTTTTTATAATGCATGAATTCATGTATTATGATTATTCTATGGTTCATAGGAATTTTTTTTATAATACATGAATTCATTATAAACAAATAACAATTTTTTCTATGATAAACCAATGATACTAGGTTATGTTATTAACTAATGATGGGTGGTTTTGTGATAAACCAAGGACATGTGGTTACGTTTTAACCTCCAATACATTTAGTACTCCGAAGTTGATGGTTGACCATATTGGATACTCTATTTGAAAGAGTGATATGGAAATGATTTTCAATGTAACCTATTTAACATTTATGCATTTTTTAATGAGTATTCATGGAAATCTATTGATTATCAAAAGGTTGGATACAATTTTTTTGAAAAGATGATTCTATTTTACTGGTAAAAATGAATGTTTTTAACGAAATGGTTTTATGGGTATTCACTAGACTAACAGTTTCATTTCTTTTATGACTCATAATGATATTTTTTTGTCATACCACATATTTTTTCCATAGGGTTTAAGGGAGAGTATGCACAAATATGAGGTAACAATGAAAATTGAGAACATCATGTTTTATTTTAATGTTTTTAAATTTTAGGGGAAAAATAGATACTTAGTTTAAAGGTACATCTGTAATTTATGACTTTAGTTTATAATATTTTGTCCTAATTTTATAAAACACTAAACGAAAATGATCATTCAGAATTATATAAAGTGGATTCTAATCTAATGTCACTAAAATTTATAATGTTTAAGGATGAGTAATTATAGTTTCTATTAGATGAGGGTTTATATAACATTGGAGGTTTGGATAATGTTAGTAGGATACCATTAAAAGATTTTAATTTAGGGTTACATTAAAATGACATAGAATTTGAAGAAATACCATGTTTCTTCATCTAAACCATGTCTGTTTAGAATGGTTTTCCACCGGGGAAAATATAAAGCTAATGTTGGAAGGTACTATGAGGATAAAGAATTAGGTACAAAGGTGTGAGTAGGAACTGAATGAGTAGTGTCATATAGGTTATGAGTATATTACATGTAATGTTCAATTCCTTCATGATCCATTACATTTTCGGTTTTGGGTGATAAAGTTTCTCAGAGGAGTCATAGAGCGAGACAGGTGGTGTTGGCTACTAAAAAGATAGAAACAGAGGGAATACACATCGTGTAATGTATACGCACCATATAAAAGTGTTTTATGTTGCAAAGATATGGTTCAGGACTTGTATAATTTAGGGGTTAAATAATAAAAAGGCGACATGTTTTTCAACAATCCATACCCTTAGGATTACATGATGTGAAATGGGATTTCACGTCATAAAATTCCAATGTGTAGTGTGCTTATAACAGGGAGTATCACCATGGTTGTTTCTCAACTATAAAACAGATGAACCCTTATCGTCTTTTAGTAGATTCAGAGGCTCCCTCTTCTAGAGCTTGGAATTCATTTTGAAGAATATTGATCCCTGGTTTCTCATCTTCGATCTGTGGTTTGTTCTCATCTAATTATCATATGTTTCCATCCATCATTTTTCTTAGATCACTACTATGGTGCAATTTGGTTTGAGTTATGTGTTTGGGATATGTTTTGATGATCATTGTGTGTGGTGTAGGTTGAACCTCCTATTACTTGTTTGGTGGTTGTTCTTGGGTGGTTTCTTCTTCTCTCCGTGGTGCGTAGCGAGATCCAAAAGCTTCTTTTAGGTATGGTATCATCATTATCACCCCTTTTACATACTATGTGTGGGAGTTGAATACATTTTCTATCAGTTGGGTGGATATTAAGGGTCGACGTAATCATATAATTAATCTATATATCTAAAATTTATGGGTATTGGGAGTTATAAAATGCATTTATTCTTTCTTATTTATTGTTAATGTTGTTATACAAGACCGTTTCCAATTATGAAAATAGCTGCTATTAGAAGCCTTATTTGCACTGTAGTTGATATGTGTGATGGCCCTTGCTATTTTTCTGGTGATCACACCCTAAATAAAAGGATAAATAACATATATTTGGATAAAAATCTGTGTCCCCTAGTTATTTGGATTGTGTGATAATACCCATGCTAATATACATAAGTAATGGGATAAGGCCCCTGAAAAAATTTGGAAGATGGAATCTATGTTGTGTGTTTATTTGTTCGTGCTGTGATTCATTGTATAGCTTCTGATTATTTTTCGGTGATGTTAGTGACTTAATGGGTTTTGTTGTGTGTGGGATAGTGAAGTAATGATTGGTTATCATTGATGTGAAGTGGGAGGTTGTGTGATGAGTTTGTGTCGTAGTGGTTATGGTAGGTGGTAGCTGTGTTTGTGTGATGGTTGATATGTGGGGTTGTTATGTTTTGAGATGTCATGGGAAAAATGATGTGATGTGAAGAAGATGGTGGACGGTTGGTGCTATAGAGATAGTTATGTGGTTATGTTGTGTTAGTTTCTGGGGTAACAATTGAATAATTTATGATGCTAAACGAAATTAATAATTGAAAGAGTTTGGAATTGAATATAATAGGGTGAAAATGGACATGTGATTAATGGATTAAATTTAATTGAAAGAAGTGAATGAGTAATGTCTTGTGTAATGAAAAGGATAATGAATAAATGTAGTGTAACTTGGCAGTTTATAGTGAGAAATATTGTGTGGCTTGTGTGGTGGTTGTGTGGTGTTTTTCATATAGTGGTGTCATCAGTTATGATGGATGACATATGGTATGTGTCATTGATGTGATGTTCACTAGTGTTTTTGTTGTGAACCATTAGGTTGGGTATTGTGTGTTATCTCTATTTTATGTATATCGATTTTATTTTATACATGCCCCACACGATTTGGATAACCTTTACCAATGCTCAGAGGTACTGGGTTCTGAGGGTTTTTTCCAACATCAAGGATTGTAGTAATATGGATGGTTGTCTACCCCCCTCTCCCCTGCTCTTACTTCAGCCATAACATGTCGTCCTAGGTGTCCTTGGGTGAGATGTAATATGTGGCCTAGGTTTTTTTGGGTGAGATGTGATGTGTGCTCTAAGGTGTCTTCGGGTGAGATGTGATGTGTGGACCTATGTATCTTTAGGATTTACAATGATGTGTGGTATCAGGTGTCTTCTGGATGAGTAGTGATGTGCGGTCCCAGGTATTGTCAGGATGTGATGTGATGTGATGTTATGTGATGTGTTGTGTGACCTAGGTGTGTGTGAGCATGATGTGATGCGATGTGTGTGGAATGGATGAGGGCATATGACATTCGACATTGGGGCATGAGAACCAGAAAATTAGTAGGGAAGAATGAGTGGGGAACCTTTCTTTGTTTTGATCTCAATATTATATTATTATATAAGATTCATGATTTGGGGAGTGATTCATTATGAGGATAGGTTCAGTTAAATGAATTGTGTAGGTGCTTGTTGGTTCTAATGTTTTTTCACTTGTGCATTATAATGCTCTATTCACATGTGCACTTGAGGCCATGGTTATCTTCCTCATGAGTATAGTTGATATGCTCACCCTACACAAATAAACTATTTTCTGGTTTTCAGGAGGACTTTGGGGATCAAGTTGGATATTACTTGCTGGGTCAGAATTACATTGGAGTAAATCTGATAAACCATTCTTTTTGGTTTTTATTTTGGATACTTTTATATGTATCAGTTTTATTTACTCATGCATCATAGGACATTTTTTGGGATACCATTACATTTTATTTGTGTTTTTATCCTATATCCCGATCCTATTAATTTATATATGGTAATGCCTCCCATATTGTGCGATTTTTATACCCTCGGTGCTAGTTTCCATCCTGGGGCCTATTAAAGGTGGGACTTGGGGTCATTATCTCTTTCCCTTCACTGTGTCAACTTTGGTGGGATGGGGTCATGACATTACCTACTAATAAAGGAAGTACGTGGCTAAGGAGGAGGCAGCGGGGGGGGGGGGGGTAGGTGGGATGGAGGGTATTCTACCAAATCGAAGACCACTGGATTTAGGGGTTATAGTTGGATGAGAAGAGTTAAATGAGGTAATGGTGAATGGTAGACATCCCTTGTGATTAAGTGGAAAGGTAGTTGATAGAGCTGAAAGAGGATAACATAATAATGGGAACATATGCAGACACAACATAGCATCCCAAAATTGGAGAGTAACAACAATATCAGTCTTTGGAACGAAAATAACAATGAAATATGAATTAAAGAGAACGAACACAAAAATTGGTGTGAGTGGGAAAAATGTAACAAACATTGCACAAAAAACTGAAAATGTGATGTTTTGGTAAATATAGTGGATGGGATGGATATTCTGTGTTATATTGAGTTTCCCATGAATCAAAAAATGTTGAAGACAATTGATAAGATATGTCACCATTAGAAAGACCTTATTCTAGATGGATGTGAGGACTTTAATTTGAAAAAGGAGGGATTGAACGACATCTAATAAATAATAATTCTTATGCTCAACAACAAAATTTCGTTGAGGTGTACCATGGAATTATGTTTTTTGGATAATCCCTTGGGTGTCAATAAATGTGGAAAAAGAGATGGATAGGTGTTGATGACCATTTTCGGAGTGTAAAAACATTACGAAGGAAAAAATTATTTTTAATTTCCTGGTAAAAGAATAAAAAAATAGGAAAACGTCTACTCATGTTTTCTATAAATCGATATAAGAGACTCACATAATTCCCTAAATAAATAACACATAATATTGGCAGATCATTTTATAATGTACTAGGATGGGAACCCATATATAAGAATTAACTAACTTAAATGGACTCAATACACACTTATATTATCGGGGAACAAAACTGACCCAAGGATGTCTGATAAGATGACATGACTCGCAATTGATATGAGAACGTGGCAATAACTCTAGATAAAGTTTTTGGAAAACTGTCACATGTGGTTGAAATTCATCAGTGGGAATATAAAGGAACAATTTCAATCGTGAGTATGCTTACTAATAAATAATAAACTAAACAAGCTACATAGATCATATACCCTAAAGAAAAGTGTAATATTAGAAGTGATGTTGTAAATTCCAAAACCGATGATAGTTATTGATGAAACAAAAACCACAATTATATTAATTCCATATAAGATTTAGTGGAAGGACTGATGAATATATATATTAATCATAATGTGGTCAGAAGCAATATAATATAATAGTCACGCTGTAGAATTTTGAGATATCCAAGAAGAATTAAATGGGTCTGAGTTATACAGGAACTAGAAGCGGCAAGGTCTGCATGTTGGGATAGTAATTGCCTATATTCCTTGTCAAATAACTCCATTGTAAGGTGCTTATCAGAATTTTATAATGATATATAGGATAACCCAATACTCAATATGTCAATCTAAGGGAGGACTTGAGTTTATATTATAATGATGGATATAGACCACATAAGACCACCAGTCCAACGTGGGATACCGACTACAAAAATCCCCCTCAAGGTAGTTCTACTTAGATTGGACACATAATTAATTAAAATAAAACAATGAAAATAAAGAAAATACACAATATTACAAACACTCCACCTCATGCTAGCCATAACCAACATGATTATAAAACAATAATAGAAAAAAAAGAAATATGTCATGATCAAACCTCCCCCATTTGATGAAAATGATGGACGATAAAAGATGACATGGAAAAAGATGTGCCAACGAGGCACTGGGAAATCCCCATAGGTGGGTCTGGTTGACGTGGCACCGAGAAAGACGTACAATCGGGGACGGTTGATGGAGTTCCAGGAAATCTAAACTGGTGGGGCCGTTTGACGAGGAATTAAGAAAGACTCACTATAATGGTCGGTCGATGGGATGTTGGGAAAGCCATATTGAACTAGCACTAGGCTGCAATGTGGAAGGCAAACATGAAAGCAAGATGCAGAAGGACAATCTGCATAGGTGCTGGCATTGTGTGGCAGAAAAAGGATGTCTGATCTGGATGTAGAAGTTGATCATCATTCAAATACGGTGGATTCACCCTAGGCAGGCCGGTCATTGATGTCCCGGGATAGGATGAAGGAAATGTGCTTTAATTTCAAAAGCGAACTATTTTAGTAGTATCCTTATAGAAATACATACCACCAAAATTTACTTAAGAAATTTTGAGAATATGGTAGCAGAGATGTCACCAGGGGGAACTCTAAAGGCCAGTAGATGAAAACGAGGAAGGCCCACTGGAGATGAGGGTATCACACAGAGAAGTAAACACACCAAAAATGGCATACAGGAGAGCCGCAACATCAGTGTGGTTGGAGCAATATAGGAATACCATCACATGGGAGGGGTAGGTCCATTGTGCATGAGGACCATTGGGGGGACCATCGATTCTCAACGACATATATGGTAATGTCAAAGAGGGGGGCACCAAGAGTCATTGTTTAAGGGATAAATCACATGGGATTCACTAACTAGGGTGTTTTTGTTATAGTCACTATAGATTTCATTGCATTGTATGAGAAAGTACTTCCTAGAAGGAGGTGGCGACTGGGATGACTTGGGTGGGGTCAGGCACAGTTGGGCATCATGCACAGAGAGGGTTATACCGAGAGGGATCTGCTGGGAGGGTAATATTAGGAGGGATCCATTGGGGGGAGTTACCAGGAGGGTGCCGTCGGGAGGGTGGAACCACACTGGAGGTATACAGACTCACACACAAGCACAAGTCTGATGTTGGATAATGATTCTAACCAGAATGATGGTCTATTTAAATAGTCATAGTAGCCTGAATAGGACTAGAGTCAGAAGGTGCAAGAAAATGATAGAGATTACTATGTAGAAGCCAATAAGTATTAATTTTTTGACCATAATGACCACAATTAGTACATTAAGGTCAAGGATAATCATGACCCCACCACACAGTCAACATCCGTGAAAGACACGTCCACCACAATAAAAATCATGGACACTATGATCTGAAAAATCAATTAAAGCAATAGAGGTTTCTGGAAAACTGGATTGAATGAGACGGCTATACATCATGGACGGATGTAGAGAACTAGGACAAGAAATCATCTTGGATATGATAGTAAAAAATTTGGGATTCAACCTTTATAAAAGATAGAATAAAACTAATTTCTCACATTGAGTCTGCATCTCATTTGGAGTCTGAAGGACTAACCATAAGTTATAGAACTCATCCACAACTATCATTCATTTTTCGTAATAGGGTTAAATCAAGTAGTATACCTATCAATGGGAGAATTACTCTTGTAAGATATCATAAACATGAGATAAATTATTGGTCTGAGTGAACATAAGGAGTGAAAGAGTTCCTTGACAATAGTTTCATTCATATAGACATGATTTACAGACTTCTATTTAATTGAGAAGACATGTTTTGTTCTTGTTATATTTTTTTTCACTACTAAAAATTCAGAATCATTTGGGTCTGCTGGAGAACTCACTGTACAAGAATGGTGGCCACCCCATTCATGGAAATGACCATTCTCTTCCACCATATAGTGAAGTTATCAAAATAGATGCACTCATCCACAAGGTTATTAGAGGTTGTGATAATCTCATTAGTGGTGTAGTAGTAGGATTCGGAGTTGAGGAGGAAGCAGTTCCCATTGCAGCAAGAGGGCGAGAAATGGGTCTTTACAAAATAAGGGCTATACTTTTAAAGAATCTAATAAGAATTCATAAGAATAAAAATCATACTATGTGAGAAAATGACCTGATCATGAATCATGGAGAGGAAGAAATATAACCAGTTTCATTCAAATGGACCATATAATACGCACTATGATTTGAGCTGGATGCACCCAAGGAGAAGTTTTCACCATAAAGAGTGCCTGGTGCATGAACACATTTAGAGAGGGCACCTTGTGGGTTGCCTCTCTAGGGAAGGCACACCTAGTTGGGTAATGTACCTTGAGAATGGAGAATATTCTGGGCGAGGCACAAAAGTGCCTAAAGAAGTGAAGACCGAAGTTGCAAACGTGTCACTTGGGGAGGTGCGGTGCATGTGGATGATGGGAAGGGAGGACCATCATGTTGGGGGATGGTACACTATATAAAGGAGTGACTAAAGATTTCTAGGCTCGGATACAATGAGAAAGTTACATACTAGGAAATAGTGTATTCAATGTGATGTAGAGTTAGATTATTTATAGAAAAAGAAATGATATGCAGTCATGTGATATGGTGTTATTTGATATTTAAAAAATACATATGCAGATGACCCTGTCAAACCGTCATATCCTATATAAAACAATATTCAAAATACTCAAACAAATTTAATATATTAAAAGTAATATAGATTGAAAATAACTAATATAAATATCTATAAATTAATCGTAATATAATATTTCAACAGTTTTCTAGTTGAATTGGCTTATCTAGGATAGTTTATGGTTTCAATGAATAATGTTTCAGTGAAATATCAATCCATTCAAAAAAAAAAACAAAATGAATAAATATTATATGATAATTAAACCACTAGTTCTAAAAGAATTTATATCCCCCTAAAAAAATTTATTTGAAATCTTTCTGTTAGGCATATGTATAAAATATTGAATGGTTTATGAATAAAAAACATATTTGTAAATGGTATTTTTATAATCTACTTGCATTCAATATTGAATATCAAAACCCATTTCTGGGTATAATAGAATTTAATTTTTATTTTGGGGTAATATGCCTCCACCTTTGAAAAATATTATTTTAATGCAGTTTAGAAGATGATTTTGAATACATTACTAAACAACATGGCTTTATCAGTGCTAAAAGGACATTTAGAAGTTCTATAGAAGTGCTGATAAAAGGGTCCTTTATTACTGCATTTTTTAGTGCAGATAAAAGTTAAAAAAATTAAAAATTTATTTTTAAAAAAAGGGCGGGGGGTTAACAGCACTTGACCCCCCATCAATAGTTCTATTAAAGCACCCCACCCCCATGCCCTACCACCCCTACACACCACATCCCCACCCCAACCCTTTATAGCACTATCACCCCCTTCACCAATCAACGCACACACACCTTCACCTCTTTAGATTCGAACACAAGACCTATCGCCTGCGCGCATGGACCATTTACCACTCCACCATGTTTCTTTTCTCTCCATTTAATGATATATCTATTTATATATATATTGTTATATTTAATCGTATATAAATTAATATTTATATTAACATATAAATTTAGATTTTAATATATATATATATATTAATATACATAGTTATATTAATATATATATTTATAAGATCAATTTTAAATATATATATAATATGTTTTTTAGGTATGACTATAAATAAATGAATACACATATACAACACACACACACACAGAAATATATATATATATATTATATGTGAATCTATAAGTATAATTATACATATTTATATATATTTAAAAATATTATATATTAATATGTATATACATATGTTTAGAATATATAGGTAATATACATCAGTTTGTTAATACAAACACACATAAATACACACACACAAACACTTTATATAGGTATATATATATTCATATATTTTTATTTTAAATAAAATGGATATTTATTTCTTTAGATAATGATTATTTACTGATAAATATATTTTATAATTAAATATGTTTAAATAATGATTTTATAAAATTAAAATTTTAAGTGTGAAAAAAAATATATGTTGTTATGTATTTGATTAAAAATAATATTACATTTTAAAAATGAGAAAATATAATAGCCATAATATAAATATGAATGTAATCCCTTGGAATAAATTCATTCCCCATTGAAAAAGGGAAAACAAAACCCCTTAAATGAGGCTAGAATTTCATCGAATGTTAAAAAAATTGGGTATCCTCACTAAAAACACATGATTTGATGCATTCTAGGACTTTTTGGACTAAAAAATGTGATATAAGGTTCCCTTGATTCACCATCACGTAGAAATCATCACATGATTTGATCTCATATGTGGTAGATATCGATGGACACATTAATAAAAAGTTATGTGCCTTTTAAGTTTGAGTTAAGTTATCAACTTATTTTAGATATTTAATTAAGTTTGTAATTTTTTGTGTCTTCAAATTGTTATTAAATGATTATAACTTTATGAAAATTATCAAACTATTAATATATAATATTTATTAAAAATATTTTATAATCCATTTTCAATACATTTCTTATATATTAAGAACAAATGTATAATTATACTTATCTATAACATATTCAAAAAAACATATATTATATTTATATAAATATAAATATATTTATTCATTTATATATCAAAATAAAAAAATATTTATATATAAATATATTATTTTGAATGAAATATTTATTTAAAATATACCCTTTATAAACGCTAGTAAAAAAAGAATTGTCAATGAACCTCCTTTATTAGTGCTACTAAAAAATGCACTGATAAAGGGGATCCCATTAACTGCATTAAAAAAGCTTTGATAAAGGGAAAATTTTTGCAGTTCTATTTTTAGTGCCATTAAAAGTACCTTTTATCAAAAAAATTTAACATTGATAAAGGTACACTCTTTGTAAATGCTTTTCTATTGCTGCGAAGACCCATTTTTGTGGTAGTGAGAGCAGATAGAGTATTTAATTAAGAAGGTCATTTCTATTAAAGTCATGGAATGGGACAACAATCATTATTCACAATAAAAAAATCATCCAAAAGATATTCAATGAATGGTATTGCTTCATTTAATGTTACTTTCTTGAATGATTTTCTGTTTACTGATTCTTTGGTCATCATTAGGATTAATGGTTTATTGACATAAATGGACCAATTTCTTCTTATAATATTTATCCATAATAAATCATTGCCTCATATTCCATACGTTGGTCCGAATAAGATGATTGGGATTATAGTTTGTGAAGATGTTTTTAACTCTCCATTACTATCTTTCTTTACATTTAGTTCTTCTCCCTTCTATTTAATATTATTATTCTTACAGTAATGTTCTATAAAAAATTTATCTATTTTGGTTCCGGATAAGAAACCTTATTTTATCAATTTTGGACTTCCAACATGATTTATAGTTCTTTTTTTGAATCCAGAAAATTTTCTTTCGGATTTTTATAATTTTTCTTGATTATTTTTTTAAAAAATTATATAAAATTTATTTTATTGTATAAATAGACATCATTTTTTGGAAAATTAAAATCAAATGATGTAATTTTTATGAAAAAACATGTTTTAATGTTTTTACGAAAAAACAATGATCAAATAAACCACCCCCACAATTTCTTATTTTCTACCAAATATTTTAATAAAAAATTAGAAAAAAAAATTAAATAAAAAACAATATATGAAATTATGTGAATTTTAATAAACCATTAAATGGATTTGGATAGAAAATGGAATTTTTTTCTTTCCAAAACTCTCTTATGCTTACAATTCTTATCACTTAGGAATGTCTTCAAAATTTGTACTGTTGAACCAGAGGGGGGAGCTGCTCAAAGTCAGACTGGTCTGTTAGGTTAATTTGGGTGGTTAAATCAGTTTACTATTTTATTTATTTTTAATATTATATTATTAATATATATACAATTCAAAAAAATCTACCGGTTTAGTCAGTTTTTGGCTGGTATAAGTGGAATTTTGATGATTTGAGGTGGTTCAATCCAATAAAAAGCACAATGCATCCTAGAGTGTTTGACTAGAAGATAGAAAATATTTTCATTTGATAGGAAAGCCACCCAATCTTTTAAGGGTTTGAAAAAATGATGATAAGTGCTGTATAAATCTCTTTTTGATAATACATATTGAAATATGTAAAAAACAATTTATATACAATTTTTTTTGAAAATATTAGTGCTTGTTCTATTTATAAAAAATACATTCTCTTTAATTCAAAGAGAATTTCAAGATTCGATATGGGAATTCTTATAAATTCTCACTTCATACAAGTGATGAGTGTTATAAGCAGTTTTAACAAGTGTTGTCAAATGGAGATGATATTTAATTGATTAATTCTATAAAATCTTATATTGTCTCATTTATTACTGGTGATGACTGTTAAGAAGTTTTAATAAGTGTTGCCAAATGGAGGTGATGTTTACAATTGATGAGTTTTATAATATTTTTAAACAACTTTTGTAAAAATTATTCAATGCTGCATTCATATTTCATGTAAATTTTTTTTAAGGATTTTATTAGGAATAGTGAAAACTTTTTTTCAAACTATATATCATGAGTGATGAGTGAAACATTTTAGTGTCAAACAGAGATAACAAGATTGTCTAAATGTTTAGTATAATAAATATTATATAGTTTATAAATAATAGTAATTATTATTAATGGTTAAGTGTAAATTAATTAATGAATACCATATGACTAAAATATGAATACGTATAATTATTAGCTAATAAAACCTATCATTGATAAAGTTACAATTTTGATCATAATAAGGTCAATTAAAAAGAATAAACATATTAAATAACACGTGAATGTTTTTCAACATACAAGAAATAGCCTGTCATTTTTCAATTAATCATAGTTTGGGTGAGATGAGCCTGAAATCATATGTGAGGTAAAATCGAGATTATTTTTATTGAGTTTCTTGATTACATCATTAAAGGTATGTACATAACACTATCTATTAAAAGATATAAGAATCTGGTGGTTTGGACTACCCTGAGAACCATGATACTCTCTTATGTGAACCTGCTACTGAGGTGAGGGTTCCCCTAGCTGATTCTATATGGTTTTGTGATAAGAAATGAAGAAATGTTATACGCCTCTTCAAAGATCATTATTTGAGGAGATTTGGATTTTAAAAACTGTTTGGATTTTAGGGTGAAGTGAGTTATTCATGCCAGTTATCCAGAAATATGTGCATTGTATAGAGACCCAGCCTTTTCTTACATTACTATTACATCATTTCAAAGATAGACAACATAATAGTATTACAGGTAGAGGATCCAAAGGATTAGTGTCTTGGGAAAACTAGGACCATACATAACAAATACATCATCAACCATAAACATTTATTTAATTTCATCTTCTCTAGATTCTAAGTGGCACTTGTCCTCTCCTTAGTACATGTAGCCACCTAAGGATATACATCACAAGGGTTGATCTAGAAGCCCAGAAAGAGGATAGATAAAAACAATAAATCATTGTCACGCCTGACCCTACCCGGGCTCGAGCAGCAACTACCCCAAGCCCGCCTCCATAGGCCAGGGTCTGGAGACCAGCGCCAAAGGCACAATAACTCGGGGAGGTCTTTGCCTAAGTAACTGTACACACAAAAGCAGCACACTCAATGAAAAAGTGACGAGTAAAAAGAAAATCAAAGGGAAAATGCTATAAATAACCACAAGAGTGCATCGACCACTAAACAGTACAAAGTAAAAGCTGAAAAGAAAAGGGAAAAAACACACGCCCAATCAGAAAAGTGCCACAACCCAGCAACATGTAAACAAAGAAAACAACTGGTAGGGTGCCCCACCTGGAACCCGACTCCGACCAACACACTCAGTCCAATCTCCCACGCTCCTAAGCTCCTCTGACGTCACGACCAACCTTTCTGTCGTCTTCAAGGGCACACCAAGAGCAGACAAAGACCAAGTAGGGGTGAGTCTAAAAATACTCAGTAGGATACCCCGAAGGCTTGAGGGAGCAACAAAGGAGGTACCGAAGGGTGAGCAGTAGAGCGAATAGGGAAAAGTAAAGGAGTACAACCAAAAGTGAAGTAAAGAGTATAGTAGAGAGTCCAACTCAACCCAACGAGAGAAAGGAAGTAGACTCATCCAGACACAAGGAGCTGGAAATGGTGAGAAGATGAAATTATCGTCGAGTCTTCGCTTCTAATAAAAAGAGAGTAGACTCATCCAACCATGAGAATCTAGACACGGAAAGAACGTGGCAAACCCCGCGCATCTTCGCCTCACTTGGATGGAGAGTAACCAACCCTAATAAGTGGGTACCAGAAAAAGGTATATACATATTCATATGATCACTAAGAAGCCCGAACAAGGTCGTAAGGGGATCTCCATCCCGTAGCTCATCCTAAGAAAGTGAGTCACCAACAGTCCCAGAAGTAACACCATCGATGTCCAACATCTCGCACGACTTCCCCGAACTACAATTCAAAGGCTCAATCACCGCACCTCGACACTATCCGCTTTGGGCGGCACTGACTTGCCCGCACGATTTTAGGTCACGTCACAAGGATTCATCTCGGTGGGGAAAGTGCCCCTCGTACATGTGAGTTCTGGGCGAATGCCAAACCACACCTCGTCACTGCCCCGTAGTCGAGAGGACTGCTCAAAGTCGACACGTGAGCCCCTGCCCAGCCCCGTTGGAGGGTCCCTGGAAGTTGACGGGTTCCCACTGGAGGGAGACCCAGAAAGAGTCTATGGGTGCCACACTGCCCAGTCCCGTAATAGGGTAATCCACTGGAGGGAGACCCGGCTAAAGTTGGTGATGAGACCACTGCCTAGACCAGTTGGAGGTAACCCGACATCAGGGACCACTACACAACCCAACTGAAGGTAAGCCCGACATCGGGGACCACTACACAGCCCAACTAGAGGTAATATTGGTATCGGGGACCACTGCCCAGCCTCACTGGAGGTAAGACCAGCATTGGGGACCACTGTCCAGCCCAGTTGGAGGTAAACCCGGAATTGCTCTGGCCATCCCTGGTGGATGGTAACCCACTGGCCATCCCTGTTGGATGGTACAACTGACAAGCCCTACTCGAAACAACCGTAGTCATTCTGGTAAAAACCTCATCCCTGTTGGTAACAACCTCAGCCCTACTGGTAACAACCTCATCCCTGTTGGTAACAACCTCCTGGGTAGAGGTTCGGTGCCTGCGTAAAGTGTTGGTCACACCGAATCCACATGAACTATACAAGGGAACATGAAGGAATGTGAGAAAATCCCCTGGCCTCTCAGGGTGATCACGTTCCAATCCTTTGAGTCATTGTCGAAGAGGACTGAGACAACTCATCCCAAAAAGTGGGAAAAAACCCACGCAGTATGAGCACACGTAGTCACAAACGGTGTTGTAGTCCAGTGAAAGGGCACGGTACTGAAACCCCTCACAACTGAAGAAACAGATGAACAAACCAACTATGTCGGCCAAACGAGAACAAGAACCAGGGGAAAACTCAACCTTAATGGTCAAAAAACGAGAACAAAGGGACCCTCTACGTCATGCGAGTTCAAAAGTACGTAAATAAGAACATGACACACACATGGGGACCACACGACGTGTGGCCCCAAGTCAACCCCGACCAAGCGCACAAACATTCTCAGGAATCAACATCCACATGTACCTCCCAGCGCTCCCATATACTCCCAGAGTATACCCCATCTCCAGCCCAAAGGCTAACGTGCACACGACACCGAATGTCAACGCGAAGGCATAACATAAAAAATCCAACTTTCCACCTGAATGGCTCAAGCACGACCATCCACATCTCCTCAAGCATTCACTTCAATCTCCCAAGAGTGAACACAATCACATGCCAAGGGTTCTATGCAAACATCGCATGAAGAACCACCACCGGGGCACCTTCACATTCCACATTTAATAAGATAGCATATGAGGCTCCACTTGCCTAAACAGATTACACCGTTGTAATCCTCACGAAAAAACAAGCGAGATAGATTACTTACTCGCCTCAAATGGATATCCGACAGAAAATTCACCAACACCGCCTTATGCCCGAACGACGTCCCGTGATCCCGAGCCTCGGCCCCAAAAATAGTCGGGCGCATCACATCATTGTGATCCCCTCGGGATAACACGTCAAAAAGACTGCTCACTTGGGCGCAACTGATATCCAGGAAAAAAGATGCATTCCGGCGCACCACACACGAGCGACGTTTCGTGGGACCCACATCGCAGTACCGAAACACAACGAACAGATCTCACCATTGCGATCCTCTCGAAAACGTACACGACATGGACTATTAACTTGTCCAAAATGGTTGCCCGGTGATGGAGATGGGAAAATCACCGTCAACGCCCAAACGACCCTCACGTGGCCCGCACCATCGTGCAGAATTACAGCGGGCAGACTGCGCCAACACGATGCCCTTGAAAAAACACCCAACATTCACTGTTCGCATGCCCCGAACGGACGTCCGATGAAAAAGTCACTAAATGCTGCACGCAGCTCAAAAGACGGGACGTGGGGCTCGCGCCTCAACTTCGGCCTCAATGCCTGAAACCACCCTTGAAAGCTCCGCCACAGTGCCAGGGTCGCAAAGCCACTGACGGCGCTCAAAACGGATGTTGGACGCGTCCACGCCGTCCAAAACCAGATCCCTTAGAAAACGCCAATCTGCATAACGCACGTGACGCGCCTCCCAATCCCCCGTTTTGGGAGTTAAAACCCCCGAAACCATCTCAAAAATTTCGTCTTGACACGAGCTCCGTGCTGCCGTAGACAGCGCGCGGAACCGACTCCCGGTTTATGATTTATTAAAGTTTAAATCATTTTATAATAATAATAATAATAATGTATTATTGTTATTATTATAACCTTAATAATAATAATAATATTATTATTATTATAACCTTATTAATAATAATATTATTATTTTTTTCCTAAAATCAAACCGGCTGTTTGGCCAGTCTTCTTCTTCCAAGAGGACCCGCAACATGCATGTTCTCATCGGCCAGCCGGTGTCCGTAGACCCCGGTCTCCCCCATGCACACCGATCGACTTTTTCCGGTCGGTCCGCCTCATCCAGCCGACGCCGCTTGCAACCTCCGACACCTGCGCCCGGCCGACCGCCCTGCTCGATCGCCATCGCCCTCGGCGAGGCCCTCGCTTGGTCGCTCGCCTCCGCCCGGCTGCCGCGGCCTCCAGCGCCGCACACCCTCAGAAGCCCGCAGACACTCCCCCTGCTGCTACCGTGAGCCCCAGCCGCCTGAAGCTCTGCAGAACCACCGCGCCACCCTGACGAAGCCCGATGGACCACCGCGCGAGCCGCCAGAAAACACCTAGAACACTGGAAATTCCCGCAAAGTTCGACGAACAACCGCGACACCATCCGAACCCCAATTTCAATTCCGAAACAAGTGGTTGAATGCTCAAAACCAGTACTATGCATTTATGGGCTTCATTCGATGATCAAACAACAATTGACACAATTTTATGAATTCAAAGGAGGTGCGGTAAATTAAAAATGAAACGCACGATCCTACCTCGTGGGACTAAGCCCGTCGCTCCGCGATGATCCGCCGACTGTGCACCACCTTGGAGAGGAGAGATTGGCAGTGGTGGAGATATTCCTTGGTTTCCTGGGAGTTCCTCCGCCAGAGAAATGGAGAGGCGAGGAAGAAGGGCTGGGGGTTTACTTAAGTAAAGAAAATTAACTAAAAAGGTTAATTAAATTAAAACCCCCCAAAAAGACCCGCATCTGAAACCTCAAGAGCGGTAAAGATTAAACCTCCCCTAGGGTAAACACAACCTCTTGAGCACAACAGTGGTCTTGGAATTTTAATCCAAGACCCCGTTCAAAAGTAATAAAACTTAACGCCCGTAGCTGCCAAATTACGAAAACGCCCCTGGGACCATTTTTCCCAGATGGGCCACGCCCGCAAAACATATACCCCTCCTAGGGTAAATGAAACACTCCAAACTCAATGGTGTCCTTGGTTTTCGCATCTGAGCCACCGTTTAAGAGATACTTGAGGTAATCCATTAAACAAATTAATTAATTAATTAATTTATCCGTTTAACGTTCCAGTATCGGGCAAGGGGTCCAAACATGTCACAATGACATGTTTTATGTTGTTCCTACGTCAAACATCACATTCTAGACCCATCCGTACACTCGGATCTCTGATCCGGATCACCGTTTAGGAGTTATCTCTTCTATTTGGCATGTTCAGTGTGAACGCACTGAAAATTTAATTTCGGCCACTCCGGGGCTCGGAGTCGCACGCCGCCTGAGATCGCAGCTCTGTAATAATATCAAGAATATTCCAAAGTCCTTTGTAGCAAAAAAAAAAAGGTTCTTACATCATTCCCTACTTCAAGATTTTCGTCCTTGAAAAGAAAAACCAGGGTACAACTTAGGGTAATAAGCCCACACCTGGCTCTCCCGTACCCATAAGAACTCTCGCACAGCTCTACGCCACCGCACACAGACCAAAGTATTTGATCTGTTCACACAAGGTCTTCCCTCAGCGATGTCGTGCATAGTAGCATGCACACTTCTCTTCAGGTAAACCACGGGGGATGCATCGTTCACCCACTCCAGACTTTGGGGATAGGTCAAGGCGGTAGGGAACCTCGCCATCCCTTCGCACGTTCTCAAACAGAACGAAGGTTCTTGGGGGGTAGCTCACCTCCCCAACCGAACCCTTACATTGCACGCTGCGACTCGAATCACGTCCCACACCTGGAACAAGGCCCGGTGATTCCCTCTTTCAGAATATCAATATGGTGAAACACTCAAGGATATCTAGTCACGTAAGGTCCCACAGTCGATGTACCACAACCAAGGCTCTCTTACATGATCAAAAGGCGAAGGAGTCGACACCATCAAATAGAGAAAAAGTTCATATTCTGTTTACCTTACCAACATAGGGTTACACCCAATGCCCTGTGCCACCCTGGTAACAACTCAAACAAGGTACAGGGAGAAAAGGCATCACACACACAAATTTTAACAATTCTACTGCAAAAAGTAGAAGAGATATAGAGCGTAACTCTTACCACCTCATGCTCCATAGGATCGTAGACATCCAAAGCTCACGGCTGTCTGTGGTCCCAACTGTCAGCTCCCGGAGCCTGACGTGGACAACCTAGTGGTCATGGGAAGACCTCGCAAGGCCTTCCCCCACAACCATCTCCTCCCGCTCCTTTGTTAGAACTGCCTCTATGGGTACTACTCCGTTCACGGCGCTGCATCCACTGTGGTGATGCACCTGCTACCTTCTTGAAGCTCTCTACATGCCGGGTCGGGCATTCCCGTGACAGGTGACCGCTCCCATCACAAGCATAGCTCTGAATCTCTTCGGGCTCCACTGGTGCCCTCCGGTGCCACTGTGGTGTACGACCATGACCATGAGTCTGGTTGTCAGAAAGCTAGCTGTGTCGAGGTTCTACTTGCCGACGCCCGCTAGCTACGATAGACGTCTCAGCTCCAACGTGCCTGCTGCCACCACAAACTCTTAGAACATGACAGGAAGCTCTATGTCATCAGAGCTTTCTCTAGAACCCCGGAATATGTGGAAATGACCAAGGGTACTATAACAACACGAATCTCTCAGCGGAGACCCTTCTCAAACTTCTGCGCTCGGTTGTTGTCGTCATGGACCAAGTCCTGGTAAAAGCGTGCACAACCTGCGAAACTAGCCGCGTAATCGGCCACCGTCATCCCTCCCTGCTAAAACTGCAGGATCTCTTGAATCCGAATGGAGCGCAATAAGGTGGGGAAAAACTCCTCACAGAAAAACAACTGAAAGTCTCCCCCCAAAAGATAAGACTCGTCAAGAAACCGAGTCACCAGACTCCACCAATGCCAAGCTGCTCCACGAAAAAAGTCAGCTGCCAAAGCCACTCTCTGATCTGTCGGTGTCTGCACAATCCTGAAAAGGCAAACCACTGTCTCTAGACAAACCTATGCTTCTTGATGGTCTGGCTCACCACTGACCCTCAGGGGTCTCTTTCGCTAGAACTCACAGAGCGCGCTCAACCTGCGCTCAAGCCCCGTCTGCTCTGTTGAAGCTGTCTGCTGCTCAACAGGCGGGGGTGCTGCTACTGGACCACTAGGAGAAAGGGGATCGCATGATGGGTTCTGGACTATGGCCTCTTAGCTCACAGGGTCATCGTCACGAGCCAAAGCTGGTATCCTGGCTGGATGCCTTCGCGGAAACATCCTTAATATTATCAAGGAGTGTCGTGGTCAGAGGAGCATATATGTATATACCAATAACAAAAACGATGGGGAGCTGACTCAATAAGGACAGTCAATGACTCAATCCTATGTGATGCACAAACCAATTTTCCCTGCAACGAGTGTCTCAGCATGCTGAGTCGACAAGCGGGTTATCAACATCCTGGTGAATGGATACGTCGGTCGCCGCACCATCCCTGGACTCCCTCGCCTGAGAGCCACTCTCGAGACAGATCAAAACTGTTTCCTTATATCCCAACCAATTCATTTTATTTTAGGGATGTCCGAACAACATCCCAAGGAACAAACCACATCTAATACAACTTTGTCACGACCCGACCCTACCTGGCCTTGAGCCGCAACTACCCCAAGCCCGCCTCCATAGGCCAGGGGCTGGCGACCAGCGCCGAAGGCACAATAACTCGGGGAGGCCATTGCCTAAGTACCTATACACACACACTCAACACACTCAATGAAAAAGTGAAGAGTAAAAAAGAAAATAAAATGGAAACTGCTATAAATAACCACAAGAGTGCATCAACCTCTAAACAGTACAAAGTAAAAGCTGAAAGGAAAAGGGAAAAAACACACGCCCAATCCGAAAAGTGTCACAACCCGGCAACATGTAAACAAAGAAAATAGTTGGTAGGGTCCCCAACCTAGAACCCGACTCCGACCATGGCACGCGGTCCAAGCTCCCAAGCTCCTAAGAACCTCTGACGTCACGACCAACCAGTCTGTCGTCTGCAAGGGCACACCAAGTGCGGGCAAATCCCAAGCAGGGGTGAGTATAAAAATACTCAGTAGGATACCCTGAAGGCTCGAGGGATCAACAAAGGAGGTACCAAATGGTGAGCAGCAGAGCGCATAGGGAAAAGTAAAGGAGTACAACTGAAATTTTAGTAAAGATTATAGTAGAGAGTCCGGCTCAACCCAACAAGAGAAAGGAAGTAGACTCATCTAGACACAAGGAGATGGAAACAATGAGAATATCGACTTTTCATCGAGTCTTCACTTCCTATAGTAGGAGAGTAGACTCGTCCAACCACGAGAATCTAGACATGGAAAGAACGTGGTATAACCCACGCATCTTCGCCTCACCTAGAAGGAGAGTAACCAAACCCAAGAAGTGGGTACGAGAACAAGGTATATACATATTCAAATGCTCACTAAGAAGCCTGAAAAAGGTCATAAGGGGATCTCCATCCTGTAGCTCAGCCCAAGAAAGTGAGTCTCCAACAGTACCAGAAGTAACACCATCGATGCCCAACATCCTGCACGACTACCCCGAACTACAAGTCAAGGGATCAATCACCGCACCTCGACACTATCCACTTTGGGCGGCACTGACTCGCCCGGACAGTTTTAGGTCTCGTCACAAGGAAGCGTCTCTATGGGGAAAGCGCACCTCATACTTGAGAGTTCTGGGGGAACGTCAAACCACCCCTCGCCACTGCCCCGAAGTCGAGAGGACTGCTCAAAGTTGACAGTCGACCCCCTGCCCAGCCCCGCTGGAGGGTCCCTGGAAGTCGACGGGTTCCCACTGGAGGGAGACCCGGAAAGAATCGACGGGTACCACACTACCATGTCCTGTAATAGTGTAATAAACTGGAGGGAGACCCGGCTAAAGTCGGTGATAGGACCACTGCCCAGATCAGCTGGAGGTAACCCGGCATCGGGGACCACTTCCTAGCCCAACTGGAGGTAAGCCTAGAATCGGGGACCACTGCCCAACCCAGCTGGAGGTAATCCAGGCATCGGGGACCACTACCCAGCCCCGCTGGAGGTAAGCTCGGCATCGGGGACCACTGAACAGCCCCACTGGAGGTAAGCCCGGCATCGGGGACCACTGCCCAGCCCAGTTAGAGGTAAACCTGGAACTGCTCTGGCCATCCCTGCTGAATGGTAACCCACTGGCCATCCCTGCTGGATGGTACAACTCGTGAGTCCTGCTCGAAACAACCTCAGCCCTACTGGTAACAACCTCATCCCTGTTGGTAACAACCACAACCCTGCTGGTAACAACCTCTTGGGTAGAGGTTCGGTGCCCGCGTAAAGTGTTGGTCACACCGAATCCACAAGTACTCTACCAGGGAACACGATGGAACGGGAGAAACTCCCCTGGCCTATCAGGGTGATCATGCTCCAATCCGCTGAGTCACTATCGAAGCGGACTGATAGAAATCATCCCAGAAAGTGGGAAAACACCCACGCAGTACGAGCACACGTAGTCGCAAATGGTGTCGTTGTCCGGTGAAAGGGAACAGTACTGAAACCCCTCACAGCTGATGAAACAGAGGAACAAACCATCTCTGTCGGCCCAACGAGAAGATGACTAGGGGAAACCTCAAACCTACTGGTCAAAAAACGAGAACAAAGGGACCCTCTACGTCACGAGAGGTTAAAAGTACATAAATTAGAACATGGCACACACATGTGTCCCACACGACATGTGGCCCCAAGTCAACCCCGACCAAGCGCACAAACATTCTCTGGTACAAACATCCACATATACCTCCCAGCGCTCCCGTATACTCCTAGAGTATACCCTGTCTCCAGCCCAAAGGCTAACGTGAACACGGCACCCAACGTCAACGATAAGGTGTAACGTAACAAATACAACTTCCCACCTCAATGGCTCAGGCACGATCATGCACATCTCCTCAAGCATTCACTTCACTCTCCCATGAGTGAATGCGATCACACGCCAAGGGTTCTTTCCAAACACCGCTGGAAGAACCACCACCGGGGCACCTTCACATTCCACAATTAATAAGATCATGTATGAGGCTCCACTCACCTGAACAGATTACACTGTTGTACTCCTTGTCGAAAAACAAGCGAGATAGACTACTTACTCACCCCAAACGGATATCCGACGGAAAAGTCAACAACAACACCTCATGCCCGAAAGACGTCCCGTGATCCCGAGCCTCATCCCTGAAAACAATCGGGTGCATCACACCATTGTGATACCCTTGAAAAAACACGTCAAAAAGACTTCTCACTTGAGCGCAATGGATATTCGGGGAAAAAGATGCATCCCGGCACACTGCACACAAGCGATGCTTCATGGGACCCGCATCCCGGTCCCGAAACACAACGAACAGATCGCACCAATATGATCCTTTCAAAGTACACAAGATGGACTATTCACTTGTCCAAAACGGTCACCCGGTGATAGAGATGGAAAATCACTGTCAATGCCCAAACGACTCTCGTGGGGCCCGCACCATCGTGCGGAATTATAGCGGGCAGACTGCGCCAACACGATGCCCTCGAAAAAACACCCAACATCGACTGCTCGCACGCCCCGAATGGACGTGTGATGAAAAAGTCGCTAAATGTTGCACGCAGCTCAAAAGATGGGCCATGGGGCTTACACCTCAACTTCAGCCTCAATGCTTTAAACCACCCTAAAAAGCTCTGCCTCGGTTCCAGGGTCGCAACGCCACTGACGGTGCTCAAAACGGACGTTGGACGCGTCCACGTCATCCAAAACAAGATCCCCCGAAAAACACCAATCTTCTTAACGCACGTGAGGCGCCTCCGAGTCCCCCATTTCGGGAGATAAAAACCCCCAAAACCATCTCAAAAACTTTGTCTTGACACGAGCTCCGCACTTCCGTAGACGGCGCGCGTAACCGACTCCCAGTTTATAATGTGTTAAATTATAAATCATTTTATAATAATAATAATAATAATGTATTATTATTATTATTATTATAACCTTAATAATAATAATAATAATAATAATATTATTATTATAACCCTAATAATAATAATAATAATAATAATATTTTTCCTAAAACTAGACCGGTCGTTCGGCCGGTCATCTTCTTCCAACAGGACTCGCAACGTGCGGGTCCTCGTCGGCCAGCCGGGGTTCGTAGACCCCGGTCTCCCCCATGCACACCGACCGACAAAAGACGCCGCCTGCAGCCGTCGACGCCTGCACCTGACCGACCGCCCTGCTCGACCGCCGTCTCCCTTGGCGAGGCCCTCGCCTTGCTGCTCGTCCTCCGCCCGGCTGCCGCAGCCTCCTCCGCCGCACGCCCTTAGAAGCCCGCAGATACCCCCTACTACTGCCGCGAGCCCCGACCGCCTGAAGCTCAGCCGAACGACAGCGCCGCCCTGCCGAAGCCCACCAGACCACTGTACGAGCCACCGGAAAACACCCACAACACTAGAAATTCCCACAAAGTTCGACGAACAACCACGACACCATCTGAACCCGGATTTCAATTCCGTAAAAAGCTCTTGGAAGCTCAAAACCAGTACTACGCATTTAGGATCTTCTTTTGACGATCAAACAACAATTGATACATGTTTATGAATTCAAAGGAGGTGCGATAAATTGAAAACAAAAGGCACGATCCTACCTCATGGGACTAAGCCCATCGCTTTGCGACGATCCACCGGCTGAGCACCACTTTAGAGATGAGAGGTTGACAGTGGTGGAGAGCTTCCTTGGTTGCTTGGGAGTTTCTCCACTAGAGAAATGGAGAGGCGAGGAATAAGGGGTGGGGGTCTACTTAAGTAAAGAAAATTAACTAAAAAGGTTAATTAATTTAAAAACCCGCAAAAAGACCTTCATCCGAAACCTCTGGTGCGGTCAAGATTAAACCTCCCCTAGGGTAAAAACCACCTCCTGAGCACAACAGCGGTCTCAGAATTTTAATCCAAGACCCCGTTCAAAAGTTATTAAACTGAACACCCGCGGCTTCCAAATTTCAAAAACGCCCCTTGGGCCATTTTTCACAGACGGGCCGCGCCTGCAAAACTTATACCTCTCCTAGGGTAAACTACATGCTCCAAACTCAACGGTGTCCTTGGTTTTTCAATCAGAGCCACGGTTTAAGTGATACTTGAGTTAAGACATTAAACAAATTAATTAATTAATTAATTAATCTGTTTAACGTTCCAGTATCGGGCGAGGAGTCCAAAAGTCCCGCGCCAACATGTTTTATGTCATTCCTAGGGTAAAAATCTCATTCCAAACCCATCCGTACACTCGTATCTCTGATCCAGATAACCATTTAGGAGTTATCCTTTTTATTTGGCGTGTCCAGTGTGAACACACTGAAAATTTAATTCCGGCCACTCCGGGTCTCAGAATCGCACACCATCTGAGGTCGCTGCTCTGGAATAATATCCAGAATATTCCAAAGTACATTGTATCCAAAAACAGGGTTCTTAAAATCATAGGGTGAGCATAATCATAACATAGGAAAATGATCATGAACATGTGAAAAGCATAAATAAAATACGTGAAATGTGGAAATGCATAAAAATGAAACATAATGTATTAGTGGTTAACTACCAAACATACTTGTGAACCAAGATATAATATTGCTCACACATCATTTCACATTTACTCATGAGATTCATCACTTTACCCAATGCATTGGAGAACTGTATAATTCTAGGTGCACCCGTCACATTGAAACATTCATATTGCACTATATAATTCTAGGAGCACCCGTCACATCATAACAATATCATTTATCATGCTTGCCACAATGAACATATAACATAAATTAACATAGTTAACCCATGAAAAGTAATGGGTTTCATCTCATAATAACACATGCATAAGCTTTGGGTTCCCAAAAGAAAGAGGGAATAACATACATGTTACAAGAACCGTCCACCTTGAGTGAGAAGTAAAAGGGGTGTTCTTAAAAGAAGAGTTCTTTTGGAAAAAATTATGTTAGACATAAAAACCAGTGGAAAACATGTATACCCTATAAAAATAATGGAAATGATGAAAAAAGATCTTTGAGGAGTAACCATATCAAAAAAGGAGTGAAAGAGGGTGAACCCGAAAGAAGAAAATTGGGTTTGAGATTTCCCCTTACCTTGTACCTGAATGCTTCCTTCTCCTTAATGTCTTGTATAATGAAATTATATTCATTAATTATAAATAAAGAACCATGTGTACATAAATAGGGTTCATTATGGTTTCATTTTGTCATATTAGGTTCCGTTGGATGACTTATCGAGTTTAAAAACATTGTCCGGGGATGTTCGTTTTTTTGGTTTTTCTTAGGTGGTTCACTTGTATTCTTAAATTGATGTTTGGGTAGAACATGGGTAAACATACATAACATATATTACATGTTATTAATGATATTACTGGAGCATGAATTATTTTATACTTAATTACATTAGATATATGTTGATGAATCATTATATAAGAATTAAATGATGGTTATTTGGGTCAATTTGGGCTGTTTTTGGATCACAATGAACTTGTTTTAACATATCACATAGTAATAAGTCCATATGTTATTTACAGAACTTTAAATATAACATAATACACATTCAATATTCTGGTTCAACCATAAAAACGGTTTCATGCCCATATCCGAAGGTAGAAATTGAAGAAGAAGTCATGTTGTTCTTGAAGGTGATAAATTAACACCTCATGAACAACATTCTCTTTAATAAAATAAAAAGAAGATTGGAATGGTGTGGGGTGATATAATATCCCATTATAATCATAAAATTACAGTATATGTATAATACTAGAGTTAGAAAACAATTTGGATGAATATAGGTGGGTAGAGATCAAGAAAGGAACTTGAACATGAAAGGAAATTAAAGGAGAAGAGGGAGAGAAATTACCTCTTGAATCCTTCACTTGAGAACGTCCTTAAGGGACTAATATTGGTCTTTTGATGAGACCAGCATATAACGACCCATACTTTACATAAATTGTTAATACATCAAAATTGAAGCACACTTATTACAACATATGACAAAACCACAAAGGACCGTATAGGTATAGTGTCTTTAGAAACTGGGAAACATAAACAACTGGTTCATAAATCTTCTACAGTGTCTCCCATTTATTTCATCATATCTAGGGTCCCTTTTAGCATATTCTACTTAATATCCATCTTCCTGACCTGGGGAAAAGAAAACATAAAAGGGTGAGCTCAAATGCTCAGCAAGGGAAAATAAAGGAAATAAAAATCATATCATATCTTTTTGAAAATCATAACCTGCAAAAGAGATCATAATATCTTAACATGGAACAAATCATAGAAGTGAAAATGAGATCCCCATAATCATAACATAAAACTTGAAACTTTGTGGAATGCACACATAATCATGGAAAATCATTTCTTGTTAGTCATGACTCATTGCCAAGACTATCTTAGTGGACAAAGTCCCTTTCTGAACCGAGTAACCCCCGTTTCAGTCATGTTTCACTGAACCGGTATAACCTACCATTCTAGCCCTGTCTATCTCATTAGATATAAAATCGTTACCCAATGCATTGGAGGGAGATATAGGTCCCACCCATCTTATAATGAATCCTTTCTTATGTGTGCCACATAATCATAAATCATACATCATCGCATAACCCATGTAATATTAATGGGATTCTTAAACAACATGACATCATAAAACAATTCATATAAGATAAAGGAATTCATAAAAATGTTTCCATCACAACATAATCAAATCCATGTAATAATAGGGATAAAAACAGAACCCTTTTATTATCTTAGATGGAAAATAATTTTGATAAAATACTTGAACTTCATTCTTGAGGAAAATATCCTTTCTACTTCAAAAACACTTTTCCTTTCTTAAAATGTCATAAAATTCTAAACTAAAAGAAGTTGATTAAAAATAAACTTGAATACTTGTAAAGGAAGCTTCTTGGAAATAATTTTTTAGAAATCCATTCATGCCGTATAAGTTAAAAAAAACATTCTTCGTACTTTTGTCGGAAAAGTCAAAAAGTACCTCGTACGAAAAATGTCAAAAGATTCATTTCATATTCTTTACTAAAAACTCACCAAAGGGTAAAATTGGATTTAAACTATTGTAAGTGGATGGAAACAATATTACATATTGAGGGAACATGGATGTGGATGATAAAATACACCCCAGTAAATACCAAAGTAAAAACAATCTCGGATAAAAATGAGATTGTGATATTTCCCTTACCTTAGGTCCAATTTTCTTTGTACGTGTCCGAAGCTCCTGTATAATGGTTTAAATAATGTTATTTACTTATTCCAGAATCATACATATTGATATGATATCATATATGGTCATATTCTTAGCTTCTTGTTAGTAATATTTCATTGTTACTTGTTACTTGGGTCTTTATTGCCTTTTGTTCTTATGCGTGTTTTGCCGAATACATTCTTATTCTTCTTTTAAGGTTATAAATACCTTATATCCAGAATGGTATTAGTGTAACATATATCATATTTATTCATTCAATTCATTTATATAATTGCTATGTAATGATGATCATGTAGAACGAGTCGCATCACATCGTGGAGACGGTATTCCGTACGTACGCACGAGTGATGATATCGTTCCTATGATCGTGGAACTGTATTGGAGTATATATATATTATTTCAGTATCAATATTACTTTATAATAATCATAAATAGTTACTCATTACACCATTATACCCAACCTTGTAAAGTGACGGTGGAAAATAAATTACACCACGGCGTGGAGACGGTATTCTGTACGTACGCACGTGCGGTGATTTCATTTTTCTGTAGGATGGATAGAAGGTGAATTAGGGTTGTTTCATATTTATAATAACATATCAGTATGTAAGTAATACTGATGTTATTACTTTATTATGAAACAACTAAAGAAGAAGAAGTTGAGGAAGAAAGAAATTGTAAAGATCGGTAATGGATATTACCTCTTCTTTAGAACGCTTCTTTGAATCCTCCACTTAGGGAACTAAGATTGGTCTTTGAAGAAGACCAAGACCTCTAGGATTATTCTAGGGAAGTGGAGAGGGGAAAATGGCAGGGGTTGGCCGAGCTTGAGTGCTCAAATTGGTGTGAGGAGGAGGGGGAGGAGGTGCCCTTTTATAAGGGAGGAGAGGGGCACCTTAGGAATATCTCAAAATATTATTTTATATTAAAGTCAAAATCGGTTTATAATGGTTACAAAGGGTCTCATTTCGAAGATAAAGTGGGGAAGGGTCGAAATCCTATCAACCAATAGGATTTAGACAAGTTTAGGGTATTATTTTAACCTTATCAATTAGATTTAACTCTAAGTTAAATAATTTAACTTTTGCCATGTCTTTTTGTTTTCTTTCACTATATGGTTAATAAACTTACTATAACATGACAAACGAACCCCAAATTGTTTATTATTAATATATATATCTTTATCTAAGTCATTTGGCAGAACCTTAGATTTTTAGGAATAAAATAACAATTAATAATATAATATTTTATTTAAAAACTATTTTGTGTCAATTTTGACACTATTTGATATATGATTTTTGTGAAAGTCATAACAGAATTATATGTTCGAAAAAAGTTGATTAAATAAACATTAATATATCATAGTAACCAATAAAATTAGTGGAATTCATAAAAAGTCTCAAATTACATTTATTTTGGTGTTTATAACATCAATTATGTCAATATTTCATAAATAAGATAATTACTGCATCATAATTGTGTCATAAATAAATTAAATTATTTAATGTCTAAAAATTATAAATAAAATACCATTATGTAGGAACTCTTTTTAGCTTTCTAATGAATATTTACAATCAAATTTATCTTATGTATAACCCCATATTAAAAATGACTTACTTATTAAACTTTGATTTTAACTATTTTAACCCTTCTTTAAATAAATTAATAATAATTGTCCTAATCTAATCCAAGTGGGCCTAAATGGTCATATTTTATTCCTAAGTTTGTTTTTGGTCGAATTACACTTGTCCAATAGAATTAGGACATGTGTTAGGGTAATAATAATATCATATTTACCCTTAGTTACCCTATTTACTATTAACCGCGGTAAAAAAGTAAAAAGTTACTATTCACCAAAAAATTATTTTTATCTCATTGAACCACATTTTACTTACTGATATCAACCGTGTCTGTCGGATTTTCGAAATTCTATTCACAGAAGCGGTAAAATTATGTTTTATGCAAAATTCAGTCTTTAACCTACCACTTAGTGGTTTCACTATTCATCAAAAATTGAAAGTTTTCAGAAAAATACTAAAATTTCACCCTAGGCTAATTTCGATATTCCGAATCCAAAAATGAAGTCCATTTTGAAAAATAAAATTTATAAAATTTCAAAATGTGGTTATTACTATTCATAACGGCTAGTTTTAATAGCATATTGTAGTTTAGTGAAACTCGGTATTGCGTACGACGCAAGCTATCGATGAAGGTCGCGATTGCGTGTAAATCAAGCCAAGAAAGTGTTGTGTAGAAAAAGATTACTTTGATGATTTATATAACATAAAAGTCTCGGGTGTTACATTCTACCCCCCTTAAAAAGAATTTTTCCCTTGAAATTCGTCACTTTGTAACAAACAGATGAGGATACTTCTCCCTCATCATATCCTCAAGCTCCCATGTAGCTTCTTCAAGTTGGTGGTTCCTCCATAAAACTTTCACCAATCGAGTGGTCTTGTTTTGTAGGACTTTTTTGCTACGATCCAGAATCTCCATCGGCTGTTCTTCATAAGAAAGATCTTGCTCCAGCGGTACAACTTCTGAGCTGAGTACATGTGAAGGATCAGGTATGTACTTTCTCAGTAGAGATACATGGAACACATCGTGAACTTGAGAGAGATTTGGTGGAAGCACCAATCGGTAAGCTACCTTCCCAACATGATCCAGTATTTCGAAAGGACCGATATATCTAGGGCTCAACTTCCCCTTCTTTCCAAATCTCATAACCCTCTTCCAGGGAGATATTCGTAGGAACACTTTATCACCCACTTCAAACTCTAGGTCTTTTCTTCAGTTGTCGGCATAACTTTTCTGTCGTCTCTGAGCTGCTCTTATGTGTTGTTGAATATATCTGACCTTTTCTGCCATTTCATCAACGAGATCAGGTCCTAACAGCTTTCTTTCCCCAACTTCATCCCAGCAAGTTGGAGTCCTGCATTTCTTTCCATAGAGAGCTTCATAAGGAGCCATCTGAATACTGGAGTGAAAGCTATTATTATAAGAAAATTCCACCAAAGGTAGGTGTTGATCCCAACCTCCTTTGAAATCCATAGAGCAAGCTCTCAATATATCTTCTAGGGTTTGAATTGTTCTCTCAGACTGACCGTCTGTCTGGGGATGATAAGCAGTGCTGAAACTCAACTCTGTATCTATAGTATGCTGAAGACTTCGCCAGAACTTCGAGGTAAATCTCGGATCCCGATCAGATATAATAGAAAGTGGTACTCCATGCAATCTTACCACTTCCTTTACATATATCCTGGAAAGCTGATCTATAGAGAAATCCTCTCTAATAGCAATGAAGTGTGCAGACTTTGTAAGACGATCAACTATGACCTAGATAGAATTATTGCCTTTGGATGTTTTAGGAAGTCCTGTGACAAAGTCCATAGTGATGTTTTCCCATTTCCATTCGGGTATGGGTAATGGTTGTAACATCCACTTAGATTTTTGTCTCTCAGCTTTAACTTATTGACAAACCAAGCATCGAGAGACATATTCAGCAACATCTCTTTTCATGCCATCCCACCAGAAGTACTCTTTCAGGTCCCTATACATCTTCGTGCTTCCAGGATGAATAGAGAATGATGAACTATGAGCCTCATCCAGCAGATCCTTCTTTAATTCGGGGATGGGAGGAACATAAACCCAATTCCTGAACTTTATTATCCCATCACAATCAAGGTTGAATTCAGGAACATTTGTCACTTTATTTTGTAACTCGACATCTTCTTTCTGTGCCTCTTTAATCTTCACATGTATAGATGGTTGAACATTCATTTGAGAAAGATAAGATTTTTCCCCTTCCATTATAATTCCAAGATCCATCCTTTGTAAATCCATAAATATTGGATCTTTTGTGATCCTCATCATGGATAAACTAGCATGGTCTTGTCGACTTAATGCATCTTCCACCTTGTTTGCTTTCCCAGGGTGGTAATGGATTGAGCAGTCGTAATCCTTAATCAGCTCCAACCATCTTCTTTGATGCATATTCAACTCCTTTTGTGTGAAAATATACTTTAAACTTTTATGATCAGTATAAATATCACACCTTTCACCATAAAGGTAATGCCTCCAAATCTTTAATGCAAAGATTACCGTAGCCAACTCCAAATCATGTGTTGGGTAATTTTGCTCATGGATTTTCAACTGTCGTGAGGCATAAGCTATCACCATATCATTTTGCATAAGAAAACACCCCAATCCCTTCTTGGATGCACCACTGTAGATCACAAACCTTTCTCTACTACAAGGCAGTGTGAGCACAGGTGCACTGGATAACCTTCTTTTCAACTCCTTGAAATTCTCTTCACATTCCTCTGTCCAGACAAACTTAACTCCTTTCCGAGTCAACTTGGTGATTGGATTAGATAATCATGAAAAATCCTTTACAAAACGTCGATAATATCCATCCAAACCAAGAAAACTTCGGATCTCAGTTACTGTTGTTGGTCTTGACCATCTTTCGATAACCTTTGTTTTTGCTGGATCCATAGATATTCCCTCTTTTGAAATTATGTGACCCAAAAATGAAACTTTTTGAAGCCAAAATTCACACTTGGTAAATTTGGCATAAAGCTTCTCCTTTCTCAGGGTCTTCAATATAATTCTCAAGTGATCTTCATGCTCTTCCTTTCTCTTTGAATAGACAAGAATATCGTCTATAAAGACTACCACAAATTGATCAAGATAGTCTCTAAAGACTCTATTCATTAGATCCATGAAGATAGCAGGGGCATTAGTAAGACCAAATGGCATCACTATAAATTCATAGTGTCCATACCTTGTACGGAAAGCCGTCTTTGATATATCCTCCCTTCTGACCCTTAATTGATGATACCCTGAACGAAGATCAATCTTGGAAAAGTATTGAGGTCCGCGTAGTTGGTCAAATAAGTCATCAATGCATGGGAGAGGATATTTGTTCTTGATGGTGATCTTGTTAAGTTATCGATAATCAATGCAGAGTCTCATTGATCCATCTTTCTTCTTAACAAATAGAACAGGTGCTCCACAAGGTGACGCACTAGGGCGTATGAATCCCTTATCAAGATTCTCTTGGAGTTTCTTCTTCAACTCCTGCAACTCAATTGGGGCCATTCTATAAGGTGTCTTTGAAATTTGCAAAGCGCCCGGTACGAGTTCTATTGAAAACTCAACTTCACGATTTGGTGGAAGACCCGGTAATTCCTCCGGAAATACATCATCAAACTCCCGTACAATGGGTATATTCTTAATCGTGAGTTTCTCACCAACCATTTGAGATAAATAACCTTAATTTAGTGGAATCAATACCCATAAGATGGAAGAAATTTCCACTAGAAGGTTATATTCATCCTTGCATCGATAGACGATCGTAGATTGATCTGGAATATGAAATGTGACTTCCCTTCTTTGGCAATTGATATGAGCTCCATGTAGAGAAAGCCAATCCATGCCAAGAATCACATAAAATTCCACTAAAGGAAGGATCACAAGATTTGCAGGAAGCACTTTCCCACAAACTTCGATCGGAGAAGAATTATAAACTTTTGATGCGACTGTTGTGCCATTAGGTGTTGTCACAACTAACTCAACATCTAATTGTTGAGGTAGTACGGTGATACCCTTAAAAATTTTTCAGAAATAAAAGAGTGGGTTGATCCAGAATCAAATAAAACATTTGCTACTTTAGAGTGGATGGTAAGTGTACCTTTCACCACTTCGTTATCGTACTCCACATCACTGATAGAAATTACATGCGACTTTACTTTGTCTTTAGCCTTAAGATTTTGTTGACGTCGACCATCATCATCAACCCTTGGATTTGGGCATTGATTGGCATAATGACCCATCTCCTTGCACTTGAAACATTGAAGTATAGTAGGTTCATTTTGTGTATCCCTTCATTTGTTTGCATCATTAGACATCTTCTTCCCATTATCACGGCATTCAAATGCCCGATGACCTTCCTTTCCACATTTAAAACATTTACTTGTCCCTTTAAGACAACTCCCTCCATGTTTCTTTCCACACTTTGAGCATAAGGAAAAGCTCATCTTCTTTTCCGTGTTCTCTTTAGATTTTTCTTTGAATTCCATCTTCCTCTTCTTATCAAACCCATGTGACTGATGGGTTACTCCAATCTCCATCTCGACTTTGAGAGCACATCGAATGATTTCCTCGTAGCTATTGAAGTCCCTTATGGCTAACGCCCTTCGAAGACTTGGTTTTAAGCCACTAAAGAATCGATCGATCTTACTCTCAGGTTGGATAATAATACCAAAAGCGTACCTTGCAAGTCTTGTAAAATTTGCTTCATAGGTACCAACAGATTCATCATCCCTTTGCTTCAGTTCAAGGAACTCTTTCTCCATCTTTGTTCGAAGAATACGAGGGAAGTACTTATTAAAAAATAAGTTCTTGAACTCGTCCCATTCCATAGACTCAATTTCATCCCTTTGCCTCGTATTCTTAATAAGATTCCACCATTGATCAGCATCTCCTTCCAAACGATACACTGCTAGGATGACTTTATCATGCTCAGAACATTGAAGAACTGAAAATATCTTTTCAGTAGTACTAATCCATTTTTCAGTAACTAATGGATCAGTAGACCCACTGAAAGAAGGTGGACGCTGCTTCATGAAGGATTCAACAGAATGTTGCTCCTTCCTTTGCTCGTTTGGAAGTCCTGCATGATTCATATCTTGAGAAAGTTGTGTGAGCATGGCTACAAGATTTTTCATTCCAACTCCCATATCGTTTGGTTGCTCAGGGGGACAATCATTGCATTTCCCATCGCATTCTTCATTAACACGGTTCCTTCGGGTTCCAGCCATTGACTAAAACCAAGAAGAATAGTGTGAGCAACACTAATTATAATAGGAAAACCACATAATTCAAGAATAAAATTTTCATGCTTAAGGTCTTATCTTAGGTTATTCAAGGCCATTTCTAAAACACTAAGATTGTGTTCTATGCTTAGACTTATCCTTAGGGTTTTTACTAAGGCTTTCACATCCTAGTTTCCAAAGGTTGACTATACCTTTCCTCTGATACCAACAATAACGACCCATACTTTACATACATTGTTAATACTTCAAAATTGAATCACACTTATTACAACATATGACAAAACCACAAAGGACCGTATAGGTATAGTGTCTTTAGAAACTGGGAAACATAAACAACTGGTTCATAAATCTTCTACAGTGTCTCCCATTTATTTCATCATATCTAGGGTCCCTTTTAGCATATTCTACTTAATATCCATCTTCCTAACCTGGGGAAAAGAAAACATAAAAGGGTGAGCTCAAATGTTCAGCAAGGGCAAATAAAGGAAATAAAAATCATATCATATCTTTTTGAAAATCATAACCTGCAAAAGAGATCATAATATCTTAACATGGAACAAATCATAGAAGTGAAAATGAGATCCCCATAATCATAACATAAAACTTGAAACTTTGTGACATGCACACATAATCATGGAAAATCATTTCTTGTTAGTCAAGACTCATTGCCAAGACTATCTTAGTGGACAAAGTCCCTTTCTGAACCGAGTAACCCTCGTTTCAGTCCTGTTTCACTGAACCGGTATAACCTACCGTTCCAGCCCTATCTATCTCATGAGATATAAAATCGTTACCCAATGCATTGGAGGGAGATATAGGTCCCACCCATCTTATAATGAATCCTTTCTTATGTGTTCCACATAATCATAAATCATACATCATCGCATAACCCATGTAATATTAATGGGATTCTTAAACAACATGACATCATAAAACAATTCATATAAGATAAAGGAATTCATAAAAATGTTTCCATCACAACATAATCAAATCCATGTAATAATAGGGATAAAAACAGAACCCTTTTATTTTCTTAGATGGAAAATAATTTTGATAAAATACTTGAACTTCATTCTTGAGGAAAATATCCTTTCTACTTCAAAAACACTTTTCCTTTCTTAAAATGTCATAAAATTCTAAACTAAAAGAAGTTGATTAAAAATAAACATGAATACTTGTAAAGGAAGCTTCTTGGAAATAATGTTTTATAAATCCATTCATGCCGTATAAGTTAAAAAAAACATTCTTCGTACTTTTGTCGGAAAAGTCAAAAAGTACCTCGTACGAAAAACGACAAAAGATTCATTTCATATTCTTTACTAAAAACTCACCGAAGGGTAAAATTGGATTTAAACTATTGTAAGTGGATGGAAACAATATTACATATTGAGGGAACATGGATGTGGATGATAAAATACACCCCAGTAAATACCAAAGTAAAAACAATCTCAGATAAAAATAAGATTGTGATATTTCCCTTACCTTAGGTCCGATTTTCATTGTACGTGTCCAAAGCTCCTGTATAATGGTTTAAATAATGTTATTGACTTATTCCAGAATCATAAATATTTATATGATATCATATATGGTAATATTCTTAGCTTCTTGTTAGTAATATTTCATTGTTACTTGTTACTTGGGTCTTTATTGCCTTTTGTTCTTATGCGTGTTTTGCCGAATACATTCTTATTATTCTTTTAAGGTTATAGATACCTTATATCCAGAATGGTATTAGTGTAACATATATCATATTTATTCATTCAATTCATTTATATAATTACTATGTAATGATGATCATGTAGAACGAGTCGCATCACATCATGGAGACGGTATTCCGTACGTACGCACGAGTGATGATATCGTTCCTATGATCGTGGAACTGTATTGGAGTATATATATATTATTTCAGTATCAATATTACCTTATAATAATCATAAATAGTTACTCATTACACCATTATACCCATCCTTGTAAAGTGATGGTGGAAAATAGATTACACCACGGCGTGGAGACGGTATTCCGTACGTACGCACGCGCGATGATTTCATTTTTCCGTAGGATGGATAGAAGGTGAATTAGGGTTGTTTCATATTTATAATAACGTATCAGTATGTAAGTAATACTGATGTTATTACTTTATTATGAAACAACTAAAGAAGAAGAAGTTGAGGAACAATGAAATTGAAAAGATCGGTAATGGATATTACCTCTTCTTTGGAACGCTTCTTTGAATCCTCCACTTAGGGAACTAAGATTGGTCTTTGAAGAATACCAGGACCTCTAGGATTATTCTAGGGAAGTGGAGAGGATAAAATGGCAGGGGTTGGCCGAGCTTGAGTGCTCAAATTGGTGTGAGGAGGAGGGGGAGGAGGTGCCCTTTTATAAGGGAGGAGAGGGGCACCTTAGGAATATCTCAAAATATTATTTAATATTAAAGTCAAAATCGGTTTATAATGGTTCCAAAGGGTCTCATTTCGAAGATAAAGTGGGGAAGGGTCGAAATCCTACCAACCAATAGGATTTAGACAAGTTTAGGGTATTATTTTAACCTTATCAATTAGATTTAACTCTAAGTTAAATAATTTAACTTTTACCATGTCTTTTTGTTTTCTTTCACTATATGGTTAATACACTTACTATAACATGCCAAACGAACCCCAAATTGTTTATTATTAATATATATATCCTTATATAAGTCATTTGGCTGAACCTTAGATTTTTAGGAATAAAATAACAATTAATAATATAATATTTTATTTAAAAACTATTTTGTGTCAATTTTGACACTATTTGATATATGATTTTTGTGAAAGTCATAACAGAATTATATGTTCGAACAAAGTTGATTAAATCAACATTAATATATCATAGTAACCTAGAAAATTAGTGGAATTCATAAAAAGTCTCAAATTACATTTATTTTGGTGTTTATAACATCAATTATGTCAATATTTCATAAATAAGATAATTACTGTATCATAATTGTGTCATATATAAATTAAATTATTTAATGTCTAAAAATTATAAATAAAATACCATTATGTAGGAAATATTTTTATATTTCTAATGAATATTTACAATCGAATTTATCGTATGTATAACCCCATATTAAAAATGATTTACTTATTAAACTTTGATTTTAACTATTTTAACCCTTCTTTAAATAAATTAATAATAAATGTCCTAATCTAATCCAAGTGGGCCTAAATGGTCATATTTTATTCGTAAGTTTGTTTTTGGTCGAATTAAACTTGTCCAATAGAATTAGGACATGTGTTAGGGTAATAATAATATCATATTTACCCTTAGTTACCCTATTTACTATTAATCGCGGTAAAAAAGTAAGAAGTTACTATTCACCAAAAAATTATTTTTATCTCATTGAACCAAATTTTACTTACTGATATCAACCGTGTCTCTCGGATTTTCGAAATTCCATTCACAGAAGCGGTAAAATTAATTTTTTTGCAAAATTCAGTTTTTAACCTACCACTTAGTGGTTTCACTATTCATCAAAAATTGAAAGTTTTCAGAAAAATACCAAAATTTTACCCTAAGCTAATTTCTATATTCCGAATCCAAAAATGAAGTCCATTTTGAAAAATAAAATTTATAAAATTTCAAAAAGTGGTTATTACTATTCATAACGGCTAGTTTTAATGGCATATTGTTGTTTAGTGAAACTCGGTATTGCGTACGACGCAAGCTATCGAGGAAGGTCGCGATTGCGTGTAAAGCAAGCCAAGAAAGTGTTGTGTAGAAAAAGACTCCTTTGATGATTTATATAACATAAAAGTCTCGGGTGTTACACAACAGCTCCTAGATGTGGGGGTGGGGGGGGGGGTAGGGGAAGATAATTGGGCAGATCTTAGACAATGTTTTTTTCTTGAGAGGTGTGGTTTGGCAAGAGGAGGGGGAGGGATTATTTATACATGAGGAGGGAGGTATTTTTAGTATAAAATATTAAATAAAATAATAGATCAAAAGTTAGACTTGTAATAGTAGTTTTTTGACATCTTAAATCATTTATTAATATAATATAATATGTTTTATTATTTAATTCTTCTTTATAATCCTAATTCATTAATTTATTAATAGGAAATTGAAATAAAGAGAAAAAGACAATTTAAGAAATCACTTTTTGAATTTAGGATTTGGAATGTTCTTTTTAGGTTTGAGAATTGGATTTATTGTATTTTAAGAAACCATTTATGAAATTTCATATAATTTGGACGAAAAAAATGTTCTATAATGTTTATGTCATCATTACATCATTATTGATGCAATTTAGTATACACCGATTATGCGAAAAACTGTATTTTTTTACTATTCACCCGAAAATTGATGTATTTCAGAAAAAACCAAAAAATTTACCCCTACCATCTTTCGATGTGTAGAATCCAAAAATGAAGTCTATTTTTCAAAAATAATTTTTATTATATTATTAATTTAATATTTAATTAAAATCATAATTTACTTTAAAAAAACAGTTTTTATGATTAAAATTGATTTTATAGTGCTTCCAAAAATTACGTATGGTCTTATAAAATTATCTAAAAACTATAAAACATTTATTAAATAATTTATGAATAAATTATGTGGAAATAAAAATTCTTCTAAATGAATTAATTAATTATAATTAATTATTTATGACTTAGAAAATACCAAACCATTTGCTAAGGACAAATTGTCACTTGCTAAGATGTCTAAATATTATTTAATTATTCATCAGTAATTTTTCTCTTATGTTGGATGATTTACTATTCATAAGGGTCATATTAATATTCATAAATGTATGTTACTATTCATAAGGGTATGTTACTATTCACCAAAAATTATTTTTGTTTCATTAGACTCCAAAAATCATCTTGAACACAACCGTGTATGTCAAATTTTCAAAATTCCTAACACAGAAGTGACCAACTTATATTTAATGGTCACTTATCACTTATTAGTTCATTATGTTTTTATTTCATGTTAATTTATGACATATTTATATGAAGGGAATTTCCATTGAAAAACATTGGGTCGTTACATTCTTCCCCCCTTAAGAAATTTTTCCCTCGAAATTTTGTTTTACATAAATAGGTGAGGGTACTTCTCCTTCATTGCCACTTCTGGTTCCCAAGTTTCTTCCTCAAACTTATGGTTCCTCCACAATACTCTAACAGGATGGGTTTTCTAGTTGTGTAGAACCATATCTCTCAGATCGGGAATCTTTACTTGCTGCTCCTCATAGGAGATATCATCTTCCAACTGCACCACCTGTAAGTTTAGTACATGTGAGGGGTCTTATATGTACTTCCTCAGTAGTGATACACGAAATACATCATAAAATTGAGACATATTTGGGGGAAGTGCAAGACGATTTTCATGGCTCCTATGTGGTCAAGGATCTCAAAGGGGCCAATATACCTTGGGCTTAGCTTCCCTTTCTTTACTGCATTCACCATCATTTGTATCTCCACATCATCCCTTTGTGCTTCCTTAATCTTCTCTTGGATAGATGGTTGCACAATCATTTGGGAAAGGTAGCATGTATCCTCTGCCCTTACGATTCCCAAATCTATCCTTTTCACATCCATGAAGATAGGGTATTTCTCAATCCGCAACATGGATAGAGTAGCAAGTTCTTTTCTACTTAGAGCATCAGATACCTTGTTCGCCTTTCTAGGATGACAATGAATAGAGCAATTGTAATCCTTGATTAGTTCTAACCATCTCCTTTGATGCATGTTGATCTCCTTTTATGTGAATATATACTTTAGGCTCTTGTGGTCAGTGTATATGTCAAACTTCTCTCCATAAAGGTAGTGCTGCCAGATTTTCAAGGAAAAAATCACAGCCACTAGCTCTAGATCATGTGTCGGATTGTTCTGCTCCTGGATCTTCAACAGTCGTGAGGCATATGCCATCACATTATCATTTTTCATGAGTACACAACCCAATAATTTCTTTGAAGTATCACTGTATATCACAAAACTTTCTCCACTTTTCGGTAGTGTGAGTACAGGTGCAGTGATCAACCTTCTCTTTAGCTCCTTGAATCTTCCCTCACATTCTTCCATCCAGACATACATTACCCCTTTCCTTGTTAACTTAGTTAGAGGGCTTGACAATCGTGATATGTTTCTCATCAAACGTCGGTAGTACCCAGCTAATCCATGAAAACTACGAAATTATGTGACACTAGAGGGCCTGGGCCTTTCCTCAATCACCTTTGCCCTTGAAGGATCCACAAAAATTCCCTCACTTGTGATCACATTTCCCAGGAACGTGACTTGATTCATCCAAAAGTCACACTTGTTGAACATGACGTACAACTTCTCCTTTCTTAATGTTGGCAACACATATCTTAGATGTTCATCATATTCCTCCTTCATCTTGGAGTAGATGAGAATATCATCGATAAACACTACCCCAAATTTGTTGAGGTTATGTATAAAGACTATATTCATAAAATCCATGAAGATTGCAGGGGAATTAGTACTTCTAAAGGGCATCACCAAAAAATCATAGTGCCTATACCTTGTACGGAAGGCAGTCTTCTGAATATCTTCCTTCTTCACCTTTACTTGACGATATCCAGAATGAAGATCCACCTTTGAGAAGTATTGAGGTCCTCTTAACTGGTTGAAAAAGTCATTAATCCTTGGGTGAGGATACTTTTTCTTTATGGTGATCTTGTTGAGTTCCCGATAATCGATACACAGCCGCATTGTTCTATCCATCTTCTTCACAAAGAGCACTGGTGCATCTCAAGGTGATGCACTAGGGCATATGAACCCTTTTTCCAGATGCTCTTGCAGCTACTTCTTTAACTCCTCCAGTTCGATAGGAGCCATCCTATAGGGGCACATCGAGATAGGAGTAGCTCCGGGTATGAGTTCAATTGAGAACTCTACCTCACGATCTGGGGGAATTCCGGGTAAATCTTTGGGAAATACATCACTATATTCCCTCACGATGGGCATTTCCTCAAGGATTGAACTTTCCTTCGACTCAACCATTTGAGCGAGGTATGCTTCTTCATAGTTAATCAACACACACACCATTTATGGTCTTTTCAATGGAGATTCATGATCATCCTTGCATTTATATAAGAACATGGGATGGTTTGAAATATGAAAAGATATTTCCTTTTCCCGACATTTGATATGTAATCTATATAATGAGAGCCAGTCCATTCCCATTATAGCATTGAATTCCTCCAAGGGAAGTATTATGAGATTTTCCAGAAGAATCTCCCCACATACTTCAATATGAGAAGATTCAAACACTTGGGTTGCAATGATTTCACCACATGGTGTTTTTACAGATATCTCAACTTCAAGGTTTCGGGTCTTCGATTCTATAGTTCTAGAAAACTTTCAAGATATAAAGGAATGCGTAGAACTAGAATCAAATAATGATTTTTCCATTCTTCAGTGAGTAGGAAGTGTACCTTGTATGACTTCATTATCATGCTCCACCTCCGCAGTAGTTATGGCATAAGACTTCCCTTGTTCCTTTGGCTTTGGTGGCTGCTGATGCTGATTACCCTCGAGAGCTCAAGGTTTAGTGCACTGGTTTGCAGAGTTCCCAAGCTCCCTATAGTTGTAGCATTGAACCATGGGTGGTTCTTTCCATTCATCGGCTACATTATCCTTCATTTTCATGTCTTTTAAACACTCTTGAGAACAGTTTCCTTCTTTCCAACAATTGAAACATTTCCCTGTCCCTTTGAGGCAGTTCCCATGGTGCAACTTCCCAAATTTTTGGCATGTGGTTTGTTGATTTTTCTTCCCACCACTGTCATTAGATTCACCAGCTTGAAACTCCATCTTGCTTTTCATGTCACCATATCCATGGGACCACTCTCCAAACTCCATAACAACTTTGAGATCACACCAAATAACTTCTTCATAAATCCCTAAGTATCAAATTGCAAGAGCCTTTCGAATGTGTGGTTTTAATCCACTAAAGAATATATCAATTTTTCTATCGTTGTTGATAACAAAACCCGAAGCATACCTTGAAAGCCTTGTGAAATTCAGTTCATAGGTTGGGACATATTCTCCTTCTTTTTTCTTGAGCTCTATTAATTATCTCTCCATCTTTGTGCGAAGAGTTCATGGGATGTACATATTAAGAAACATTATCTTAAAGTCTTCCCATTCCATCTCTTCAATTTTCTACCTTGGCTTGGTGTTCTTAATCAAATCCCACCATTGATCAGCTTATCTATCCAGACGATAAACGGCTAGATTCACCTTCTCCATCTGAGAACAGTGAAGCACGGAAAAGATATTCTCCATGGAGTTGACCCACTGTTCTGCAACTAGTGGATCGAAAGATCCAAAAAACGTCGGTGGTCGTTGTCGCATAAAACACTCGAAAGCCAGTTGCTCCATCTTTGGTGAAGGAGGAAGTTCCCCATTATTATGGTTATTGTTCATAACCTGAGATAATTGGGTAAGAATCACCATAATGTTTTGAACTCAACCTCCAAAATCATTGGGGATTTCGTTCGGGCAATCGTTGCGTTGGCCCTCACATGAGTTGTTGGCCTGATTTCTCCTAGTTCCGACCATTTTCTAAAATAGGAAAGTTTAGAACAAAACATAAGTAAACAAGTCATGAATAAATTATTCATTTAGACAATTATACCAAAAAAATAACATATGGGATCCCTAGGTAAATATTCTTGTGTGCTTATTTTTACTTAGTCTCATACTAGAGGTTTTCTCTAGGGTTCCCTAATCCTAATTCCCAAATTAACTAAACCTTGCCTCTGATACCAACTATAGCGACCTAGTACTTTCGTACCATACTATTACATCATTTCAAATATAAACAAAATAATAGTATTACACATAGAGTATCCAAAGGTTTAGTGTCTTGGGGAAACTAGTACCATACATTACAAATACATCATCAACCATAAACATTTATTTAATTTATTCTTCTCTAGATTCTAAGTGGCACTTATCCTCTATTTATTACATGTAGACACATGAGGATATACCTAAAAATGGGTGAGTTAGAAGCCCAGTAAGAGGATAGATAAAAACAATATATCATGGGGTGATCATAATCATAACATAGGCAAAAGATCATGAACATGAGAGGAGCATAAATAAAATACTTGAAATATGGCAATGCATAAAAATGAAACATCATGTCTTAGTAGTTAACTAACACACATGCATGTGAACCAAGATAGAATCTTGTTCAAAAATCATTTCACATTTACTCATGAGATTCATCACTTTAACCATTGCCTTGGAGTTCTGAATAATTCCGGGCGCACCCGTGACACTGAAACATTCATATCGCACTATATAATTCCGGGCGCACCCGTCACATCATAACATTATAATTTATCATTCTTTCCACAATTATCATATAAAATAAATTAAAATAGTTAAACCATGAAAAGGAATGGCTTTAATCTCATAATAACACATTCAGAAGCTTTGGGTTCCCAAAAGAAAGAGGGAATAACATACATGTTACAAGAACCGTCCACCTTGAGTGAGATGTAAAAGGGGTGTTCTTAAAAGATAAGTTCTTTTGGAAAACATTTTGTTGAACATAAAAACTAGTGAAAAACATTTATATCCTAGAAAAGTAAAGGTAATGATGAAAAAAGATCTTTGAGGAGTAACGATATCAAAAATGGAGTGAAAGGGGGAGAACCCAAAGGACGAAAATTGGGTTCGAGATTTCCCCTTACCTTGTACCTGAATGCTTCCTTCTCATTAATGTCCTGTATAATGACACTATATTAATTAATTAGAATCCAAAACCATTTGTACATTAATAGTTTTCATTATGGTTTCATTATGTCATATTATGTTCCTTTTGATGACTTATAGAGTTTAAAAACATTGTTCGGGGATGTTTGTTTTTATGGTTTTTCTTAGGTGGTTCACTGTATTCTTAAATTGATGTTTGGGTAGAACATGGGTAAAAATACAGAACTGATATTACATGTTATCTATTATATTACAATATCTTGAATTATTTTATACTGAATTACATTATATCTATGTGGATGAATCATTACATAAGAATTAAATGATGTTTATTTGGGTCAATTTGGGCGGTTTTTGGATCACAACGAACTTGTTTTAACTTATCACTTAGTAATATGTCCATATGTTATTTAAAGAACTTTAAATAGAACATAATACACATAAAATATTCTATTTCAACCATAAAAATGGTTTTATGACCATATTTGAAGGTAGAAATGGAAGAACAAGTCATGTTGTTCTTGAAGGTGATAAATTAACACCTCATGAACAACGTTCTATTTAATAAAATAAAAGGAAGAGGGAAAGGGTGTGGGGAGATATAATATCCCATTTGAATCATAAAATTAAATTATATGTATAATAATTGAGTTAAAAAACAATTTGGATGAATATTGGTGGGGAGAGATCAAGAAAGGAACTTGAACATGAAAGGAAATTAAAGGAGAAGAGGGAGAGAAATTACCTCTTGAATCCTTCACTTGAGAACCTCCTTAATGGACAAAGCTTGGTCTTTTGATGAGATCAGTAGCTCTTGGACGTGGGGGGGGGAGGGATGATGATTGGGCAGAGCTTAGAAAATGTTTGAAGCTTGAGAGGCGTGGTTTGGCGAGAGGAGGGGGAGAGCTTATTTATACATGAGAAGGGAGGTGTTTTTAGTATAAAAATTAAATAAAATAATATATCAAAAGTTCGACTTGTAATAGTAGTTTTTTTGACATCTTAAATCATATATTAATATAATATAATTAGTTCTAGGCTTTAATTATTCTTTATAATTCTAATTCATTAATTTAATAATAGGAAAGTGAAAGAAAGAGAAAAAGACACTTTACGAAATCACCTTTTGACTTTAGGCTTTGGAAAGTTCTTTTTTAGGTTTGAGAATTGGATTTATTATATTTTAAGATAACTTTTATGAAATTTAATATAATTTTTCCGAAACTAATGTTCTATAATGTTTATGTTATCATTACATCATTAATGATGCAATTTAGTATACACCGATAATGCGAAAAACTTTATTTTTTTACTATTCACCTGAAAATTGATGTATTTCAGAAAAAACCTAAAAATTTACCCCTACCATTTTTCGACGTGTAGAATTAAAAAATGAATTACATTTTAAAAAAATAATTTTCTATATATTATTAATTTAATATTTACTTAAAATCATAATTTACTTAAAAAAACAGTTTTTAAGATTAAAACTGATTTTATAGTGCTTCCAAAAATTATGTAGGGTCTTATAAAATTATCTAAAAACTATAAGACATTGATTAAATAATTTATGAATACATTATATGGAAATAAAATTTATTTCAGATAAATTAATTAATTATAATTAATTATTTATGACTTAGGAAATACCAAAATGTTTACAAAGGTCAAATTGTCACTTTCTAAGATGTCTAAATTTTATTTAATTATTCATAGGTAATGTTGCTTCTATTTTTGATGATTTACTATTCATAAGGGTCATATTACTATTCATAAAGGTATGTTACTATTCATAAGGTTATGTTACTCTTCACCAAAAATTATTTTTGTTTCATTAGACTCTAAAAATCATCTTGAACACAACCATGCATGTCAAATTTTCAAAATTACTTACACATAAGTGACCAAATTGTATTTAATGGTCACTTATCACTTAGTAGTTCATTATGTTGTGATTTTATGTTAATTTGGGACATATTTATAATAAGGGAATTTCCATTGAAAAACTTTGGGTCGTTACACATTGACTAGGATAGTGGTACTATTTTAATGAATCTCTAGAGGGCATGTTTTTGAATTCTTGCAGTAAATTGTTGAAGATGATGCCCCATCCGAGGATTGGGATTCCATTTTACTATATATTGAATGTCACAATGTATTTTCCTTAGCAACACCATTTATTGTTACAAACCTAGAATTACAAAATGAATGTTTTTCCCCTTTTATTTATTTGTATGAATTATATATTTTTATTAACATAGTCACAAGCTTAAACCAATAATGATATAAATCACTCCAACTATTTGGGTTTTTTCTAAAAATTTTATTATCTTGAAGATGTGATGGAATGTTTTTCATCCAAGTAATATTTACCGATTAAAATTTATCAGTTGATTGAACCATAACATACCAATATCGATAATACTTCTAATAGTACCAAAGAATGTAATATACCAAGAGGTTCTAGATAAGGCATGCCATGTCTGGGAAGAGCCAATGAGGGAGTAATTATAACAATACCCAACAAATACCCTGAAATCACTAAGATTAATGCATCAAGAGAATTTTTTACTCCTCATAAGGTATTCCATATAGGATATGAGACATGGAAATAAAAATATTACAATCCAAAATATACACATGACAAACACCAAGTCTCAACGAGGTATCAACTATACTACCAGCCACAAGATTCTACTTGAAGATTCAAGGAAACGCTCGTCAGATATAACTCACACTACGATCCATGAAATCATTGATGACACTCATTTGAGAGGTCATTCATTTCAAGAATCGATAAATAAGTACTATCTGAATCTTCAATGATCTAGATACATAGATATTGGATCCCCCTTAGTGCTCTTGGGGGAAAAAACAAACCCAATCTATAATAACTCGATAAGTAGGGTATCACATTCCCGCATAAGTTGTTCATCAAAATTCCTCATATCACACCAAGGGAAGGTGAAAAAATGATAGAGGATCACACCTCAGTCACATAATTGGATTTCTGAAAGTCTATCCAAGAATAAACCCACATATGTGGTTAAAATAATATGTGGAAAACGTAACACGACATTGTACCCTCATATGAAAGGACCAAGGAAGAACACTCAACTAAAAATGGTCTAGATTGAAGGAATGGAGGGACTTAAACTCCCTTGGAAAAAGAACATGGAATGTATTGGGAGTACACAGTGTGTATTGTTTGCTCTTGGTATACCAGTGTCTCTCTATCTCACACAACATGTCTCCCTCCATATACATGGTGTGTCCTTTTGTGTACACAGTGTTTAGAAGTCAGCTGGCACTATGCTTTTGCTGTCTTCACATGCCCTTGTACAGCTAGCTGGTGTTTGGGAACATTGGTCGTGCCCATGTACCTAGCCGCGTCTATGCTGGTGTACACCTAGGGTGCACGTCAGGCTTCTAGAACTGGGCCACATGATGTGTAACACGTGTTACCCGGAGTTTTATCTTCTTCTTTGTGTGTAAACCCTAGCCCCACACAAGGGGGACTACATGACCAATATTATTTAAAATAAATGTCGTGTAGTTGAGAATATTCCGAAAATTCTAGACTATTAATCGTTTTTTCCTGCGCAGCTACATCTATTAGTTTCACTGCCCGATCTACAAATAATCATGGATCTGGATTGACATAGCCTTGTTGTTGCTAATAGTTGGATTTTGGACATCCAATCTTCATGGGAATTAACAACCGTCACCCAAACCGCATGCCACATCGCAACTGGGTAACTCTAAATCTGATCTAACTCAAATCATCCACATTCATCATCACAACTCAATAAAATCAATGATTGTGAACACAAACCCATTTTATCGATTAGCTGTGTCGAAGAACGGTTGTATAATAGTCTATTATTGGGTATTGGTCGAATGACCTGTAAATGTAATACCAATGATGATTTTGTGTAGAATGGGGAAAAAATGTACAAACCATAACAAGAGGAAAAAACCTTGTCCATTGTTCGGGTTGGACACAATTTGTTTCCTTCAAACCTATAAATAAATAACCAATTGATAAATAATACAAATTCATCACACCCCATATAGATAAACTCGCACACACAACATGATCAACCCGTGAATACATCAGTTATAGGATTTGATTCATATCCACAAGGGAACAAGACAATATGGATAAATCCATTTATATTAAACACCCTACATCGATTATGGATTAATAATTGGTGAAAATCCATTTCATGTCATCTTTGTTGGTGAGATCCACAAACTCTATTTCCATTGTGGATACATATGGTCCTCTAATCAATGTTCCGTGATCCCAAGGTTCGCAAATGATCCTCTACACTAATATATCAATCACTAGGGATATGTGGAAAATCCTAGTTATTTTACATAAAATTCCTTTAATAATAGATGATTAGGTTAGGCTTAAAATTAAAAAATTCAAATAAATATATTAATTAATTTAATAATTTTCCACCCACGATGGCGCTAAAGCTGAACACCTGACATTGACAAATATTATCTCTCACCTAGGGAAAAAACATCATTCTAGATTTAATGGAGGTCTTAGATTTCTGATCTAAGACTCTATTTAGGATTTATCTTGTTATTACAGAAAACAACAAGCCTGTGATATAATATATTTAATATTTCTATTATGTCAACATCGAGGCTCACTGCATCTTAGAATCTCACGTTGTCTCATCACCTATCTTCAAAAATATTATTTTTTATATTCAAAAGTCATACATGAAAAAAATGGGATGATAAAATCTCCCCACCTTAGGTATTTTTTTCCCGAAAATCAAATTTCCAACTAAAAATATTAGGCTACTAAGCTCGGATCTAGGTCTCCTGCTCCACGTTGTTCTCCTGTAGATTCTCATGCTGCCCTCGAACACGCACCGAGGGAATTACTCACCCATGAAGGGTATTATCCAACAAATATTTAAACTATACTAGGTACTTTGTAACGGTATATCCATCATCAATTTTAAGATTACCCAAGTCGATAACATGTAATGGGTTGTGCATGAACCCCCCTCAATGGTGACACAAGGAAGACATTGTTTACCCAGTCTAATTGTGGTGGTAGGGCCAAATGGCACACCACCACATCGACCTTATATAATATCTAGAATGGTCCAATGAATTTAAGATATATTATGCTTCCCCATTACAATATTCATAATCTATGTGGATTTGATACCTCCAGGAACACATGGTCTCCCTCCGTGATCTATAAAGGCCTATATCGTTATTCTATAAAGACTTATGATGTCTCTGGGAAGTCTTCATCTACTCCTAGATGATCTTATCCTTCTATGTCATCAAAAATAAAATCTATGATCCCCAGAGTAGTGACTCAGTTAGATCAATCTAACATAGTGGTGATATATAGGGTCTTCCATACACGGCCTTGAATTGTTCTATATCGACGGTGGAATGATAGCTGTTGTTTTATGAAAACTCCACCAAGGGTAAGAGATCCCCCGACTATAGTCAAAGTCCATCATGAAAGCATGTTGCATATCCTCCAAAACCTGAATAGTTCATTTAGTCTGGCCATCAGTCTTGGGATGGAACACCATCCTCATACGTAACTGAGTCCCAAATGCCTCCTGCAACCCTCACCATAATCCAGATATTAAGCAATCATCATAGTTTGAAATGATTGTTGAGGTAACTCTATTGTAACGTCTTGACCCAGGTTCCACTAAACATGTGCCCCAAGAAGGTTTGCTACAATGACTTATGTGTGCCTCCTCATATGCCAGAGACTAGTGACTAGAAGTGAGAGCCTAAGGTGTGATAATGGGGAGGCAATTCCCTCATATTAGAGTAGAAAATAATGAAAATAACTATATATCATCAAAATCATTAAATAAATAGAGAGATGAATCTATAAATAAACTAAAAGATAAGAATGATGTAATAATAAATTAAATTATACAAAAACATGAACAACCAGGTCATACATATAAAACTGATCACCAACTGTGCTGATCACATATACTAGAGTACATAAAGGAAATTGAAATTAAAATAAAAATCTCTCATACTAACTCCAAAAAATCATTCATATACATAAATTATTTTAAATTTATTTCTAATATATTTCCCATTCATTCATTTTTTGGGGTTTGCCATGCTTTTATAGAGGAATATGTGAGTTTTCATGAATAGGGACAAACTGTGAGCCCAAATCCCAATTTAGAAATAAATTTTTATTTTTTTATAACTCATTCTTTTTTCTACATTTTTCATTCATTCCAATTCCTACATGTCATACCCTGACCTATTAACACTAAAATATTAATTTGTACTATTTAGGAATCCATAATAATGGTGCATATAGGTTTTTATTTAAGGGATTGGGCCTACCCAAAAGCCCATTTCATGTTTTAAAAAAACATTTTGTTTGCTTAATAACTTATTCAATTTTAACTTTTTTTGGAGATTCAACCTATACCTGATACCACTAAACCTAGGTGGTCTCCAATATCTTCTACCCTTCTTTGGAGGTCGTTTTCTTCATAGAAAAAGTCAAATCTTCTTAAACTCTCTCAATTTGAGAAGATTTATAAAGGTTAATTGTCTCTTTAATAAATCCTTAATTTCTGACTCTTTTCCCACATTAAAATACCAACATGGTCTCCTTATCCTTGTTCGAACCTCCCATTCTGTTATGACTATTTTCAAATTCAGATTCTAGTGTATTTGGGGCTATTTATAAAAGATCACTCAGGTAACTTGGTCTTATTCATTCTTCATTCAATTTGCATAGGGTTACATTCAATGTGAATTGAGTTTCATTCCATATCCCATGAGGTTCCAAAAGTACAGAAGTTAGGGTTAGAACCTAGGGTTTGATTTCATGTCTTTTGGGTAAAATCTTGTGGTTTTAGGTTGGATTTCAATTCCTTGAGGGGCGGCGGTGGTGCAGTTTTTTTTCGCACCATGTTTTAAGGGTTTTGACATAAATGGTTGGTGGTTCCATTTGTAAACAATTATTTATGATTTAGCATTATGTATTTAATCATTTTTCATAATCCTTATATGTTGTGTGTGATGAAAAAACTGTTTATGATTTTTTTGGTAACATGTTTAATTTTTTAGTTTAATTTTAACTTGAAATTGTGTGTTTTCATGTGCAACTCATGGGGTATTATTTGGGTGTATTTTATAACTTATTTAATTGATTTATTAAATATTGTTTTTGTTGGTCGGAGTGGACACTCAAGAGGGGGGTGAATTGAGTTCCAATTAAAATTTCTGCTAAAAACAATTTCTATTAAAATCCCCCAATTTCAAAAACAGATTAAACTGTAGTGAATTTATACAGATTATAAAGGTTCAATTAGTTTCTCAAGGATTGATTAGTTCTCAGTTAACTTAATCTGATGATTAAATTAACTTTTGAAACTAACTTACTGATTTATAATAAATATAAACACTTGCGAGTTTAACTATCAAAGTAGCTTTGAAGACAAATTATATTTCAAAGTAATAGAAGCGGAATATGAAATAGATAAGTATTGTATGGATATAAACGTTAACTAAAAACACAGAGGAGTTAACCAAGAGGTTCAGTCTCAAGCCGAGACTTAGTCCTCTCAAAAGCTTATATAAGGATGATTCACACCCTGAATCGGGGTACAACAGTTTACAACTGTCCAGGTCCAAGACCTCTACCACTGTTATCCGTGGGAAACAAAACAACAGAAACCAGCTGTCCAGGTCACACACGACCTCTACCACTATCCACAGTGGGAAAAATAATGAAAATATAGTGAGTGAGGATTTACAAATCCTCCAGTTAAGGTTCAGGAGACAGTGTGTGTGTAAAATACAACAGATAACACACACTGCTCGTAATGTAAAAAGTAAATCACAGAGATAAAGATTTAGAGATTAGAAATGGCTCTAGTGATCTTCGTACAGCTCTTGACTCCTTTTGTTGATTAGAATTCGTTCTGAGTCTTCTTCTGGTTTTTCTCTGGAAAACAGAGTACCATCGGCTTCCTTGACTTCGAGGTTCAGCTTGCTTATCGGCTCAAAGAATGATGATTTTTGTGTGGTTCTTCTTTAGCATAGATTGCTCGATGTATGCTCTATGTTCTGGAGGCTGGTAGTAGTAGTCTCGTGAGTGCATGTTCTCCAGTTGATCTTGGCACGTTTAGAGCTTGATCGCAAGTGTGTTCTGTGTGCTTGATCTCTTCGAGTTTTCTTTCACACTCTCTCTTTTAGATACAAACACGATGTCCTCTTTATACCCTTTTTGTTTTTTCTGATAAGAAGGAATGATTATCCTTTTTGATCGTACTTGGTACGGTTTCCTGAAATGGCAACACAAATCATTTAATAACATTAAATGCATCAAAAGTAACAAATGTAACCGTTAGTATCATAAACAAATAGTGTCGAGGATATAGGATTTGACTCCACAGTTCATTATAGGTAGCCGTTTGTTTGTAGACGTGTACAGTTGACTCGGTGTAGGGATCTTCCATCGGTAGATCTTCAAACTCTTAATGGTGGCTCTTATCGGTAGCTCTTATCGGTAGCTCCCTGTGTGCATCGGTAGCGCTGTGTGCATCGGTAGCTCTGTGTGCATCATTAGCTCTGTGTGCATCGGTAGCTCTGTGTTCATCGGTAGCTCTGTGTGCATCGGTAGCTCTGTGTGCATCGGAAGCTCTGTGTGCATCGGTAGCTCTGTGTGCATCGGTAGCTCTGTGTGCATCGGTAGCTCTGTGTGCATCGGTAGCTCTGTGTGCATTGGTAGCTCTGTGTGCATCGGTAGCTCTATGTGCAGCGGTAGCTCTGGCTATCGGTAGCTCTGGCTATCGGTAGCTCTGGCTATCGGTAGCTCTGGCTATCGGTAGCTCTGGCTCTCATTCAAACCACATATAATTGACTTAGAATTGTTTCAAAGCTTGTATAAATAGGGATAATCGAGATTAACATAAATCATAGATTATTTAAACATTATTAATAACTTGATCACTGATTTGGAAGAATTAAATTTAGATCATTAGTAATTGAGAGTAGCATAATGTATGAACACATAATTGGGATTATCAAAACAGGTGAGGTCAACAATCTCCCCCTTTTTGATAATCACAACTTATGATATGACCAAAAATAGTGAGAATATAATATAAGAGAATATAACGTTTATATTCTTATTTCTCAAAGAAAGCAATCAGAGGAAATAGAGGAAATAGTAATAGAATGAAATAGATCAAAAATTATCATAGGATGTATTAAAGACAATAGTATCAGAGATAAGCTTTGAAAGAGTTGGTACCAAAGAAGGAAATGTAAGAATAGTAGCACAGGCTCAAAAAAGATTTGAAAGAGTTGGTACCAAAGAAGGAAATGTAAGAATAGTAGCACAGGCTCAAAAAAGTTTTGAAAGAGTTGGTACCAAAGATGGAAATGTAATAATAGTAGCACAGGCTCAAAATTTCTCCCCTTTATAATTTTCTCCCCCTTTGTGATAATCAAAAAGTGGGAAAGCAGACAGAGAGAACTGAGAAACAGAGAGAGTGTAAAGAAAAGCATTTGTATTAGACCAGACAAAACTTACATAAACAGAATATAAGTGAAAAAAAAGAAAAAGACAATTCCTATCAAACAGCCTGGCCACTTCAGCAATCCGGATCTTCAACATGAGATTTTCCCTTTGGATCAGAAGAGGAGGCATGTGGTGAGGATGTGAGTGAGGGCTTTGGAATCCCAGAGATGATCACAGGAGGCTGAGCCACTGATATAGTGCCTGGCCTGTATTGGGAAGTTTGTTGAGTGATCATATGTGTGAGGCTTCGGATGGCCTGAGCAGGAGTCATCTGGACTGGAGACTCAGTAAAGGAAGAGGCAGGCAAGGCAAGAGGGACAATAACTGGTCAGACATCAACATGCAAAAAGGGCAGCAACATATTTCTGAAATCCATGATGATACCTCCTCCTCTTTCCATAGCAGATATAAAATCATCTTTGTTCTCCATAAAATTTTCTAAGGCAGGAGTCAGCTCTCTTAGCTTGCTCACTTGTTCTCGGAAGGCTTGAGTTACAGGGGGTAACTTCATGTTTTCCAACATCATCTTGAAATTATGGGTGAGTTGTTGCTTGGTAAAAATCCTTTGGAAATAATAATCCACCTTGTTCTTGATTTCCTCCTGAGAGGCAGAGGCCTCTTTCTTAGTGTCATGGACGATTTTTATTATTTCCCTTACTAAATCTCTTGTAGAGAGCACTACCCGGCTTAGATCGGATGAGTCCACAGAGCCACTGGTTAAATAGAACCACGCTCCTCCTTCATCATAGCTCGTAATTGATTCAAATCAAATGCAGGTTTTGATGCTAGAGGACCAACCGAGAAGGATACAGTTTCTTTGAAACTTTTGGTCAAACCACTAATCAGAGTTTGCAGTTGAGAGTCCTAATTTTTTACATGATCCTTTATAGAAGATTTGAAATCTTCAAATACTGAGACCATTTGGCTTACAACACTTTTCACATAGGCTAAATCCTTATCAGCTTGAGGCTTTGAGCTCATGTAAGAATCTAACGTAGTAACAGACTTCTTTAAGGCTTCAAGATCTGCTTCTATTCTATAAGATTGGGTCTGGCACTCTTTGACTGCTTCCATTAGCTCACCCATAAAAGTTGACAGATTGAAACCAAGAGAAAGCTCAAGAGATTGTTCTAACAACTTCATTTCTTCACGAAAACAGTGCTTCATCTCAGTAACTGAGGCAGTGAAGGATTCTTTTAGCTCATGCTTCAGGGATTCAAGATCAGACTTTGTAACAAAATCAGTAGGATCAACTGTAGTAGATACTCGTGCAGAAGCTAAGCTGACTACTGAATCATTCCTGACTGATTGAATCGAGGAAACTAAAAAATATTCCATTGTATTAACCTCTTCTACAAAACTGACTTTGAGATTTTCTTTCAGCACATCTAAATCATGTACTCGGACCACATCATCAGGCAATAACTCAGAATTGATGTCATGGCTGATCTTTGGTCTATTCAAGGATACTTCATTATCCGAATCAGGATAATCCAAACCACAGACTATAAAACCTGGGTCTTCTACCCAGTCTTCAATCTCAATAGCCACTGTAACATTTCCAAGATTGGAATGATGCTCCCCCTCAATGGGTGCATTCCTATGTACAACAACTACATTTTCTGCTGGTCTTTCTTCATCAGAATCTTCCACAACAACTTCCATCTCAGCAGCAGTAAGGATATTTCCTGAAACAGGTACAACTTCTTCTCTTTCTTTTTCTACTTCATCAGTAGGCACAACTGAGTTTTCAACCAATGGACTCAGACTCAACCTAGCAGAATCAGATGATTCAGATACATTCTCTTTTTCTCCTTCCTACTGAGGAACTGGCTGGTCTTCCTCATGAATAGATAACACTTCCTCTAATTTTCCTTTTCTTGAGTATACAAACTCAGTAACAGGACTTGGGGGTATGTCTGGATCTCTCCAATATACATAGGAGTTTCTTCCTCTTCTTCATCTTCTCCTTATTCTTCTGACTCATCACTGTACTCGGGTTCCTCTTCATCAGATCCTAAACCTGGATCTCTTTTATCCTTTGTCCTTGAAGGATAATCTACAGGATTAAATTTATCATACACCCTCTGGTCATCACTGAACCATTCTCCTTTCCATGGGTTCCAATTGATTTTCATGTACTTACAAACTGTAGTAGTGATGTAGAAGTTATTCTTAACTACAACTGTCTCATCCTGAGACTCAGCTATCCCTTTCACTTTTATCATCACATAGATCATTTTGGAAAAGAATAAAGCATTAGTCTATGATTTTGGCCTAATCATGTCTTCCATTTGATTCAACAGCAGTCTGCACAGATTAACTTTCACACCATGTCTTAACAGATGTAGAAGATAAATATCTTGATATCTCAGATTAGAAAAATCACCTCTCCTCGGTATCAAAACATATTGAACAAATTTGAAAAGCAGTCTGTTCTCTCCATCCAATTCAGTAGCAACCACTTGCCTCTGACTTCCATTACCCATTAGCTCTTTTAAAGCGGTTTCATAGTCAAAGATGTTATTGGTAGGTGGAATTGCTCTTGAGACATACCCAGATACACCTTCATGTGAGGCTTTTAAACATTTTGCCCACTCTACTGAAGAAAACGAAATTTCTTTTCCATTTAAAAAAGAACTTACCCGATTCTCATTTTCAGACTTCTCGAAGATTACGAATTCGTAGAACTGTTTCACTAACTTTGGGTAGTATGGACCATTTTTATTTGAAAAAAAATCCACCCATATCTGATTTTCCAGAATTGCAAGCACCAGCAATTTTCTTGGTAGCAACCAATCTACGCATAGCTCTTTTTCAATCACAATATCTCTATTCTACAAATGAGGGTTTACTGGTCGCTTTCCCGACCTAGTTCTAACATTACTTCCACGATCTTCTTGCTTCACTTTCTGCTTCTTTGTTTTAGGCTCTACACTGTCATCTGTGCTGGAAGGAATCTTGGTTTTTGCCATCGCAGATTTAGGGTTCTCAGTCGATTAGGGAGCTAGGATTCAAAGGTGAAAGGTTTTGGGTCCGGTGGAGTGAGAAGTGGTTTAGGCTTAGTTTTATCATGTAGGAATCATAAATAAACTAATAAAGTAAAATAACATAAAAATAAAACTATTCATATTCTTGTCGGCAGACAGAAGTTTTAAAATTAATTGCATCAGTGAGAATTTCAACATCGGTGAGAATTTAACATCGGTGAGAATTTCACATCGGTGAGAATTTCACATCGGTGAGAATTTCACATCGGTGAGAATTTAAGCATCGATGAGAATTGATCATCGGTGAGAATTGATCATCGGTGAGAATTTAAACATCGGTGAGAATTGATCATCGGTGAGAATTGATCATCAGTGAGAATTGATCATCGGTGAGAATTTCAACATCGATGAGAATTGATCATCGGTGAGAATTGATCATCCCCAGCTCGTGCCTAATGTAACTTAACCTATCAGAACATAAAGGTTTAGTGAAAATATCAGCCAATTGATGTTCAGTGCCAATAAATTCAAGAGTAATATCACCTTTTTGATAATGATCTCTCATAAAATGATGTCTTACATCTATGTGTTTGGTTCTAGAGTGAGATACATGGTTTTTAGATATGTTTATTGCACTAGTGTTGTCACAGTTAATTGAAACATGTTTAAACTCAAATCATAGTCCAATAAAGTGTGTTTCATCCACAGAATTTGTGAACAGCAACTACCAGCAGATATATACTCTGCTTCGGCAGTAGACAATGCAACTGAGTTCTGTTTCTTACTACACCATGACACTAGGGATTTCCCAAGTAGATGACATGTTCCAGATGTGCTCTTCCTTTCTAACTTGCATCCAGCAAAGTCAGCATCTGAATAGCTAGTTTGGTCAAAAGATTGTCCTTTTGGATAAAACAAACCTAAATGTACAGTATGCTTAAGATATTTAAAAATCCTTTTAACAGCCAGTAAGTGTGATTCTTTAGGATTATCTTGAAATCTAGTGCACATACATACACTGAACATGATGTCTGGTCGACTAGTAGTAAGATAAAGTAAGCTACCAATCATACCTCTGTAATTGGTTTGATCCACTGGTTTCCCAGTTTCTTATGTATCCAATTTACAGGTAGTACTCATAGGAGTTTCACTTTCCTTAATACTGTCCAAACCAAAACGTTTTGAAATATCTTTTGTATATTTACTTTGATTTAAAATAATTCCATATCTAGTTTGAAAAATTTGAAAACCAAGAAAATACTTAAGCTCTCCCATTATTCTCATTTCAAATTCATTTTGCATACTTTTTGAAAAATCAGTACATAAAGAGTGTTTAGAAGATCCAAATATAATATCATCAACATAGATTTGTACAACTAAAACATCTTTAGAAATTATTTTAATAAAAAGAGTTGGATCAGCGATCCATTTAGTAAAACCTTTTGAAATAAGAAAATTGCTGAGTCTATCATACCAAGCTCTTGGAGCTTGTTTTAAACCATATAAAGCTTTAGAAAGTTTAAAAAATTGATTTGGAAAATGAGGGTTTGTAAATCCAGGTGGTTGTTCCACAAAAATATCTTCAATTATAAAACCATTTAGAAATGCACTTTTGACATCCATTTGATATAACTTGAAATTCAGATGTGATGCATATGCAAGTAAGATCCTAATAGCTTCCAGTCGAGCTACAGGTGCAAAAGTTTCTCCATAGTCTATACCCTCTTCTTGACTATATCCCTGTGCAACTAGTCTAGCTTTGTTTCTAACTATGTTTCCTGATTCATCAACTTTATTTCTGAAAACCCATTTTGTTCCTATTTTCAAGGTGTCCTTGGGTCTGTCAACTAATTCCCAGACTTTGTTTCTTTCAAATTGATTCAACTCTTCTTGCATGGCTATTACCCAGAATTCATCATTGATAGCATCATTGATATTTTTGGGTTCTATCTGTGACAGAAAAGTTTGATGTTCAACCTGGTTCCTTAGAGAAGCTCTAGTTTGTGTTCCTCTATCAAGATTACCAACAACAGCATCTAAAGGATGATTCTTTAGAATCTTAGCCGATTTGGTAAAGGTTGGACTAGAAACTTCAGGTTCATCTATAGGTTCGGGTTCAACAGAAGCAGATTCTGGAGAAAGTCCAGAGCTGGATGTTTTTATAACAGGTTCTTTAGATTTATCATTAAGTTCCAGAATAGACAAATCTTCTTCAAGATTCTCAAGAGAGGTTTTAGGCTCATGTGGATCAGTTTCATCGAATTTGATGTGAACAGATTCTTCGACACATTTGGTTCTCTTATTGAAAACTCTATATGCTTTACTTGAAATAGAGTAACCCAGAAAAATTCCTTCATCGCTTTTGGGAGCAAAATTATCCGGATTATCTTTAGTATTAAGTATAAAGACTTTGCAACCATAAACTCTGAAGTAATTAACCTTAGGCTTTCTATTGTTCCACAACTGATATGGGGTTTTCTTAAGAACAGGTCTGATCAAGACTCTATTGATAACATAACAAGCTGTATTAACAGTTTCATCCCAAAAGTAAATAGGCAGTTCATATTCATTGAGCATGGTTATAGCTATTTCTTGAAGGGTTCGGTTTCTTCTTTCTACTACACCATTTTGTTGGGGTGTCCTAGGGGCAGAAAAATTGTGACTATAGCCATTGTGTGAGCAATAAGACTCAAACTCATGATTTTCAAACTCACGACCATGATCACTTCTTAGGGTTTTAATCTTAAGTCCACTAAGGTTCTCTACAGACTTGGAATATTTAATAAAGTAAGGACAAGCATCACTTTTGTGAGCTAGAAAGTACACCCAAGTATATCTAGAAAAGTCATCTACAAGGACATAGACATAGTGCTTCCCATTTAAACTAGAAACTCTTGATGGTCCAAACAAATCCATGTGAGCCAACTCAAGTGGCTGAGAAGTTGAGACTTCATTCTTTGATTTAAAAGAAACTTTGTGTTGTTTTCCCTTTTGACAGGGATTACACACTTTGTCATTTGGGAATTCTTACTTAGGTAAGTCTCTAACTAAGTTTTTCCTAGCCAGTTTTCTAAGTGAGTGAATGTTGCAGTGTCCTAATATTCTGTGACATAGCCAAGATTCTTTATGAAAAGCATTCAAACAAGAAATATTTTTTTGGCTAAAGAATTTAAATCAACAGCATAAACATTTTCATTCCTTAGAGTAGAAAATACTAAAGAGTTTTAGGAGTTAAAAACATCACACGAGTCATTTTAAAACTTGACATTGAAACCATCGTCACATAATTGAGATATACTAAGCAAGATATATTTAAGTCCATCAACGAATAAAACTTTAGAAATTAATACTGAGTCAGTGTTACCAATCTAGATTAGGCCGATGATTTTTCCTTTAGAGTTGTCACCAAAGGTGACATGACCTCTATCAACCTTTATTAAGCTCTTGAAGCAAGAATAATCTCCAGTCATGTGTCTTGAGCACCCATTGTCTAAATACCATATCTTCTTGTGACAGCTCTTCAAGCAGGTCTCCTATAAAACAAATTTAAACAGGAAATGACTTTGGTACCCAGATTTTCTTGGGTCCAGATAGGTTAGCAATCAGGGCCTTAGGTACCCAAATTTGTTTTATGGGTCCCATACAATTAACAGAAACAACAGATTTTGAAAGATAAACTTTATTTGGTCTATAACCATGTGAGCAACCTGTTGAAGCATATGAATTTCCAAAACTGGAACTAGCAGAATTTTTTTCAGACTTAGGAATAAATTGGGTTCTAGTGAACTGTCTCTGTCCAGGTTGGTATCCCAAACCAGTAGCATATCTAGGTGCAACTTGCTTTCCTAGCATTTGAGTTAAAGCATCCTTTCCATTTGTGAATTTTTCTAAGTCCTTTCTAAGTTGCTCATTTGACAGTTTCAGTTCTGTATTTTCCTTTAGTAGTTGAGACTTCTTTTCCTTTTCTATATCAAGATCAGATTTATGCTTAACACTTAAAGCATACTGTTTCTTTAAACCTTTGTATTTGTCTTTAATCTCATTACAGGTTTCTTCCAACATATCATAGTACTCAAATAATTAAGATTTTGACATGTTTTCTGAATCAGAATCATCTCCAGAATAATATGAATTTAAAACAGGAATGTCAGATGTTACCGCAAAAATATTTTTCATGAAACACATGTTGGCTCGATTCCTTTCAGAGTCCGAAGATTCTGCTTCACTAGTGCTGTCTTCTGAAGCACTCCAAGTATCCTTCATGGATTTCTTGTACTTCTTGTCATTATAATCATATTTCTTTTTGAATTTTAACTTTGGACAGTCTGCTTTGATATGTCCTTTTCACTTGCATTCATAGCAGACAACTTCATCAGTCTTGTCAGCCTTCTTCCAATCCTTTTTCCATTTACCTTGTTGATCATACTTTACTTTGTAATTTGGTTTCCTAAATAATTTCTTTTTCCTATAAAACTTTTTGAATCTCCTGGCTATTTGAGCAATCTCGGCATCACTGTCAGATTCTGAAATTTCACTCATTGAGCTCTCAGTCTCCATTTGTAGTTTATCCTTGTCTTTACTCTTAAAGGCAGTTTTTTTAAACGCTACAGATTTTCTTTTGGGTTCCTCATATTCTTCTTTATTTACTTTAAGCTCTTCTTCATACATCATCAGCTTACCAATTAACTCCTTCACAGGAAGTGTTCCAATGTCACAGGATTCTCTAATTGAAACGGATGTACCTCTCCATCTATCTGGCAAACATCTCAGTATTCTCATAATTTGTTCTTTTGCAGGAACAATCTTTCTGAGTGAGCTCATTGTGTTCACTATCTCATTGAACATGAGATACATGTCAGAAATAGGTTCATCAGGCTTCATTTTGAAATTATCATATTTAATAGTATAAGTGTTTAATCTCATTTCTTTAACATTATTTGTTCCTTCATGAGAAACAGCCAAGGTATCCCAAATTTCAAAATCAGTTTTACATGCAGAAATTCTATTAAATTCTTCATCTCCTAGAGCACAGTACAGAGCATTCATAGCTTTACAATTATTATTGTAAGCAGTCTTGGTAGGTTCATCCCAAGTAGATCTATCAGTAGTGGGAACTTTATATTCAGATTCAATAGCAGTCCAAATATCAAAACTCATCTTTCAAGATGAATTTTCATTTTAAGTTTCCACTGAGCATAGTTATTTCCATTAATGAAAGGTGGCCTATTAGTAGCAGCACCCTCAAGTCTATTATCCATTATAAACAAAATTTAAAGAGATAAAAATTTAGGAATAACAGAAATTTTAAGAACTTTACAATACAACTAAAATCACAGTTGAAAACAGAGTAATTTAGAAGGTATTAATAAACCCTCTAATACCAAATGTTGGTCGGAGTGGACACTCAAGAGGGGGGTGAATTGAGTTCCAATTAAAATTTCTGCTAAAAACAATTTCTATTAAAATCCCCCTATTTCAAAAATAGATTAAACTGTAGTGAATTTATACAGTTTATAAAGGTTCAATTAGTTTCTCAAAGATTGATTAGTTCTCAGTTAACTTAATCTGATGATTAAATTATCTTTTTAAACTAACTTACTGATTTATAATAAATATAAACACTTGCGAGTTTAACTATCAAAGTAGCTTTGAAGACAAATTATATTTCAAAGTAATAGCAGCAGAATATGAAATAGATAAGTATTGTATGGATATAAACTTTAAATAAAAACACAGAGGAGTTAACCAAGAGGTTCAGTCTCAAGCCGAGACTTAGTCCTCTCAAAAGCTTATATAAGGATGATTCACACCCTGAATCGGGGTTCAACAGTTTACAACTGTCCAGGTCCAAGACCTCTACCACAGTTATCCTTGGGAAACAAAACAACAGCAACCAGCTTTCCAGGTCACACACGACCTCTACCACTATCCACAGTGGGAAAAGGAATGAAAAGATAGTGAGTGAGGATTTACAAATCCTCCAGTTAAGGTTCAGGAGACAGTGTGTGTGTAAAATACAACATATAACACACACTGCTCGTAATGTAAAAAGTAAATCACAGAGATAAAGATTTAGAGATTAGAAATAGATCTAGTGATCTTCGTGCAGATCTTGACTCCTTTTGTTGATTAGAATTCGTTCTGAGTCTTCTTCTGGTTTTTGTCTGGAAAACAGAGTACCATCGGCTTCCTCGACTTCGAGGTTCAACTTGCTTATCGGCTCAAAGAATGATGAGTTTTGTGTGGTTCTTCTTTAGCATAGATTGCTCGATGTTTGCTCTATGTTCTGGAGGCTGGTAGTAGTAGTCTCGTGAGTTCAAGTTCTCCAGTTGATCTTGGCACATTTAGAGCTTGATCGCAAGTGTGTTCTGTGTGATTGATCTCTTCGAGTTTTCTTTCACACTCTCTCTTTTAGATACAAACACGATGTCCTCTTTATACCCTTTTTTTCTGATAAGAAGGAATGATTATCCTTTTTGATTGTACTTGGTACGGTTTCCTGAAATGGCAACACAAATCATTTAATAACATTAAATGCATCAAAAGTAACAAATGTAACCGTTAGTATCATAAACAAATAGTGTCGAGGATATAGGATTTGACTCCACAGTTCATTATAGGTAGCCGTTTGTTTGTAGACGTGTACAGTTGACTCGGTGTAGGGATCTTCCATCGGTAGCTCTTCAAACTCTTAACGGTGGCTCTTATCGGTAGCTCTTATCGGCAGCTCCCTGTGTGCATTGGTAGCTCTGTGTGCATCGGTAGCTCTGTGTGCATCGGTAGTTCTGTATGCATCGGTAGCTCTGTGTGCATCGGTAGCTCTGTGTGCATCGGCAGCTCTGGCTATCGGTAGCTCTAGTTATCGGTAGCTCTGGCTATCGGTAGCTCCGGCTCTTATGCAAACCACATCTAATTGACTTAGAATTGTTTCAAAGCTTGTATAAATAGGGATAATCGAGATTAACATAAATCAGAGATTATTTAAACATTATTATTAACTTGATCACTGATTTGGAAGAATTAAAATGTAGATCATCAGTAATTGAGAGTAGCATAATGTATGAACACATAATTGGGATTATCAAAACAGGTGAGGTCAACAGTTTTTAGTGCAAATTCTGGTTTGGTAATGTAATAGTGTCATGTGGGCCTAAAAATATGGGTTTTAAATAGGCTTAATGTGTAAAAATTGTTTTATTTCTTGATATCATTTTATGAAAATGTGTGTTTTCATATTTATCTTTAGTGGTATTATTCAAGGTGGTTTATAACACTTGAAAATGGTTTTATAAATGTCTCTAGGGCTGAAAATTCTGTTTTGGATATGAATTGGTATTGTTTTGGTCTTAAATGGCGGTTTTGAAATGTGTTATGAGTGCAACACATATTTACACCACTTGGGTTATTTTTATGAGAATTGTAAATGATTTAGTTGGTTAAAAAAAGTGGGAAAATGGTGCATATGTACTGTTTGGTGTGTTTGGTTGCCTATAATGGGTTTTTGAAGGATTAGTGATGTTTTAAGATGTCAAAAGAATTTATAATGATATGTGAATTTCTTAAATATTTTATTAAATTATGATATTGGGGTGAAACTTGTTTGTGGGTTGTTTCATGTGTGTTTGATGATAAAATGATTTTTAAGGTAAGAAGGGTATTATGTGGCACGTGTGTGTGGTATGTAATGTGATTTTTATCACCATATAATTTTTTTATAAATTTCTTTAAAGGATTTGTTGATGTGTTGAAGTGATGTGAAAAGTGTTGTGGACTATTTTTGTGTGTGTTTGATTTAAAAATGCATTTGAATGAAAATGTGTATTTTGTGACTTGGTTGATGTACATGTATTCTATTTTATGAATATGTGCTGTGGAAATGATATTTTCTTGTGCAAGTTATACTTTTGGTCTTGTTGAACTTGTTTGAGCACAAGAGATAAACTCGGGTATCTTGGTGGGTGGATATGTACTAGTATGCTAGTTATCTCATGAGGTTTGGCCTCAGTTTCACTTAGCATGATTGACGAATAAAACTATATCTAAAATATGATGATGATGATGATGGGGTGCCACTAGGTTATGGTAATGTTCCCTACTAGTTGCTCATGCACGAGAACAAATATTTATGATGGTTACTTTCACCAAGATAAGAGGTACCTGGGACCCACATCGAGCTAGTGCCTAGGGGTTATTTCCTATTGCTTGTAAACATTAGTTTCTTTGTGCTTACCATCATCATATGGAATGGTTGGATAGAAATTTCAGTAGTGTTGAAATTATTTTAAAAGTAATGATTCTTAATGATATCCCACTTGAGAACTATTTTAATTTTTAATTTGCATCTTTTAAAAATTTTAACTAACATTTCCTATTTAATAATACTTCAATGATTTTCTACTTTGAATGTTTATCACATGGAATATCGAAGTGGTGGTATCCTACTAGGCATTGTCTCACACCATACATACACCCTTGGGTGTAACTAGACTTGGTTATTTTTGTTTTTGTTGGTTGGGTATAGTTTTTAGTTCTCGTGGTTCAGAATTCTTGTAGGTCCTTGGTGGTGAAGTCTTGTGGAAATGGATTGAGGGTGGTGCCCCTTGCCATGAGGGTTATTGGGTAGTTTCCATTTGGTTTTGTAACTTTATTATAGTCATGTTGAGTGGTCTTAAAATATGTAATTAAGTTCTGGATTTTTGTAAAAGGTTTTTTGGTTTAAAAAATCCAGATTCATTTTATAGGATTCTTTTGTAGTTTTATGGTTATAAACAGAGTTAAATCATTCCCAATTCTCATTTTATGATACTGGTGAACCTGTTACAGCCCAAGGGGATCAGGAACGCCCTTCGGGCCTTGTCACCGGCTTGGTTTGGTAACGGTTTCGGTTGCAACCAAATTTCGTTCGTGACAAAATGGTATCAAAGGGAGGTTCAAGGTAACTCCTTGAGTCATGTTATTTGGGGAGAAGTCGGGATAGTCGAGAGTTAAGATAGTCAGGTCATGGAATTCCAGTTATGGGTTTTATGCCTGATCACCACACCTAATGACGAGATTCATGTCACTAGGGGAGTTGAGACTTATCTGAGTCCTTTGGTTTTCATGGTTTGTTGATGATTAGGGGAAATGGAAAGATTATTGGGTTAATGGCCTTAGTGAGCTCGTAGGGTCTGACTAGCCATGTAGAGCTAGAAATATTTACATTGAATACTCTCTGTGATGGTGATTTAATTAGAGTATTGCTGGAAACCATATGTCCAATCCACCCACCGAATCTAGTTTCCCCTTGCATTGTCTTGTGTCCGTTAGTTTTGAAATCATGAAAGTTTGGTTTTAAAGGGAGAATTTATTGGTTTTAAGAAGTATAATGTTTTGAGAAATGATTTTATAATAAATTTGGAATGGATTGATTTGTTAAATATTGGAACTGAGTTTTAAAAAAAATTGAAAAGGAAAATGGTGTGTTTACACCTCTTTTGAAAGTAGAAAATTGTGTTAAAGTTGGTTTTGAAAAACTGATTCCAATAGAGATTTCTAAACTATTGAAAGGTGTTTTAATGGGATGAGATGTTTTTAAATGAATGAATATGAATTTATTGTGTGTTTTTATTTAAATTATAGTTCCGTTCTAAATTTTTTGTTACATTGTAATTTGGGATTGAGTTCATGGATAGCGGTTTAAAGAAAAAAGAAGAATTGATTGACTATTTTGGTTTGGAAAAGTGGATAGAATATTTATTTAAACATTTGGTATTTCCATGAGAAAGCATATTCATGGGGTTGTATGGGATGATGGATGGTTGAAGGCATGGCTGGATGAGTTCTGGGATGGATATGAAGAGGGTTCCCGGTGTGGCACACAAACATGCATGTGTGAGGCCCATGGGGTACCATTGGTGGATACACTAACTGTGGAACCATTTATTTTCACACAAAAAACAATTTTAAAGGAAAATATGATATCTTTATAACTAGTTTTTTATGGTGTTTATTATTTGTTTTCTATAATATGGATGTTGTGAGATGTTTCGGGTCCATGAACCCCTCCTGTTTGAACTTTTTTTTGGGTTTGTGTTTGGTCGGTAAGCTGTGTTGAAAGGCCGGTTAGTGGTCTTTTCTAAGAAATGTTTTGGGATGACTTTACAGTGGTTCCCTTCATGTGTTTGGATCTGGTTTGTGGTATTTTTTGACTAATTGACCATCTTGGTTGGGTCTTAAGTTTCTATCATTCGATAAGGTACACCCTATTAAGGGTTAGTGCACAAATGAAGTGAAAACCAGATTGTTTCTCCGTTCAAAAACCCTATAGTTGTTCAATATAAGGAATCATTTTCTCAAGCTTTGTATATTGAGTTTACACCCTTTCTATTCATGGTTTTCTGGATCCTCTTGTAGCAGGATAGTGATTGTCGAAGGTTTAAAGATACCTTATCTTCTTACATTTTTGTAATTGCCGAAGGTGGAAGTGGTCTGGGGTTGTTAGAATAGATGAGTATCTGAAGGGTGTACAACACGTCCTCTGGGTCCTTTATAGTCTCCTTGAAGAAGGAGTTAATGTTAAAATACCAGTTTGGGAAATATGGACATGAGAGGATATTGTGGCCTCTTTCTAGAATTGTGTATTGTTTGGGGATGTTGTATAAGGTCCCTCTCCATGAATTGTTTATATCAATCGCAATGGACATGTTCGGTGACGCCTTGTGATGTCATGAGATTGATTGACCATAAAGGTGATATTTATGAAATCCTTTGAGAGTCTTTGTTATCTTGGGAATATGTCTCCCTTGGAAAAATTCAAAATCATCAATTTTAGAGGAATATGAGTATAGGCGTTCTTTACTTCTATTGTTTCTCTCCCGAAGAAAGAAGGTGTGATATGTGTTAATTTTCTAAGACCTTGTTTCAATGAAATATCGGGATAGGGTAAAGTGATATTGGAATGTGTTATGTCTGGAAAAATTATCTGGGATTGTGGTGTAGTTGTTGGTGGCACCGAAAGAAGAATTCTCGTTTAGTGGGTTTCCAAAGCCTAACTGTGATTCCAATGATGCTTTAATCATTTGTGCTTCAGCCATAGGTCTCGGAGAGAAGATGAATCATAGTCAGGGGAAACCCCAGGGTCGTTTAAACACTTGTACAAGGTCCTATCCTCAGTATGAAATATAGGAAGATTTTCAACCTTTCGATTCATCATCTTTCTTTTGTTATTCTCATTCGGTGGAAATTGGTGGACAACCTTGTTCCCATGTCATCGCCAAATGTCATTCCCTCCCCGTTTAGTATTCATAGTTTCATTAGAGAATGGTTGGAAATTTGGATATACATGCTGAGGAAACAGTTTTTGAATGATTAGTAGTGACTATGTGCTAGAAATCCATGTAGAAAGAATGATCTACAAAGTTAGTGCATGCTTTCCCAAACCGTCTGGACTAACCATCCGCCCTTCCCAAATCCTTAAATTTTTTTGGGCCTTTCTGTGTCAGCCCATGCTGGTCGGTTAAGATGGTTTGTTCTTATGGAGGGGAGACCCACTATGATTCTCATGTATGTTCCTTCATAAACATTGAATGTAATTTTACCCTTTTTACTAGGGAGACTGTTCAGGCCTCCCTTGTTAGTGCCTTGCTTCTGTCTCGAAAAAAATATAGGTTGTCTCTTATAGTGGGAGCTTATTTGTGTCCCCCCATACCAATAACTCATATTTATTCGTGTTCATGGCTTGGAGATAGGTAGTCTCATTCGGAACTATCTAGCTACCAACATCTTCTTCGAGTAAACATTGGGATTCGAGAGTGCCCAATGGTTTAGTTAATGTAAGGTAAGTGTAACCTTGTTCGAAGTTGTTGTTCGTTTGGGTGAATTGCTTGAGTCTTGTTCGGATAGTGTTGGAGGAGTTTTATTTTGGGATAATGTTTGAATGAGATTGATCATTTTAGGAATGTGGTGTATTTTTTGGTTGTGAGAGGAATCCTTCCTTAATTGATCGCTGGAAGTGTAATGGCCTTTGGGGGAGAAACCTAGCAATGGAGTACCTCTTGGTTTCTCAGTTGGGTTTGCTGGTTTCTTTGACCATTTTTTGACATTCCAGGGCAGAAAGTTTTCATGTTGGAGATAATTTTCATATACATAAATTATTTTCAAGGTATTTTTAATTTATTTTCCATTCCTACTTTTTTGGAGGGTTTACTAAGCTTTTATGGAGGAATGGGTGAGTTTTCATGAATTAGGCCAAACTGTGAGCCCAATTCCTGATTTAAAAATAAATTTTGTTTCTTTTATAACTCATTCATATTCAACATTTTTCATTTATTAAAATTCATACATGTCATTACCTGACCTATTAAAACCAAAATATTAATTTGGACTATTTAGTAATCCATATTAATGGAGCATATGGGTTTCTATTTAAGGGATTGGGCCTGCCCGAAAACCCATTTCCAGTTTTTTTTAAAATTGATTATTTAATAACTTATTCATTTTTAAATATTTTTTTGTGATTCCACCTCTAACCCGAGCCCATACAACCTAGGAGCGCCTCCAATATATTCTTCCCCTCTTTGGAGCTCGTGTTCTTCGTAGAACAAGTCCAAACGACTTAAGATTTCTCAATTCGAGTAGACTTATAAAGGTAATTAGTTTCATTCATAACTCCATATGTTCTCACTCTTTCCGCCCATTAAAATTCCTACATGGGCTCCTTAATCTTGTTCGAACCCCCCATGAAGTTTCGACTGTTTTGAAATTCAGATACTGGTGTATTTGGGGAGATTTCTACAAGATCCATCAAGCAAGTTGGTCTGCTTCATTATTCTTTCAATTTTCATAGGGTTATATTCAATTTGATTAGGGTTTCTTCCGTTATCCATGGGGTTCCTAAAGGCCAAATTTTAGGGTACAAATCTAGGGTTTGATTTCTTGTATTTTGGGTGAAATCTTGTGGTTTTAGGTTGGATTTCAATTCATTGAGGTGCGGTGGTGGTGCAGTTTTGGTTTCACGCCATGTTTTGAGGGTTTCGACATAAATGGTAGGTGGTTCCGTGTGTAAACAATTATTTATGAGTTAGATTTCAATATTTACTCATTTTTCATATTCCTCATACATTGGGTGTCATGTGAAAACTGTTTAAGATTTACTTGGTTACGAGTTTAATTTTATAGTTTAATTTAAACTTCAAATTTGGTGTTTTCAAGTGTAACTCATGGGGTATTATTTGGGTGTAGTTTATAACTTTTAGAATTTTTTTAATAAATATTGTTTGGAGTTCCAATTCTGGTTTGGTAATGTATTAATGTCATTTAGGCCTGAAAAAAGGTGTTTTGAATAGGTTTGATGTGTAAATCATTGTTATACTTCTTGAGATCATTTTATGAAAATGTGTGTTTTCATTTGTATCTTTGGTGGTATTATTCAAGGTCAATTTATAACACTTGAAAATGGTTTTATAAATGCCTCTAGGGATGAAAATTATGTTTTGGATATGAATTAGTATGGTTTTGGTCTTAAATGGAGGTTTTGAAATGGTTTTGGTGAGCAAGACATATTTACACCACTTGGGTTCTTTTTATGAAAATTGTAAATTATTTAGTAGGTTAAATAATATGGGAAAAGGGTGGATATGTACTGTTTGGTGTGTGTGTGTTAACCTATAATTTTTTTAATGGTTATGTGATGTTTTAATATTTCAATAATTTTTATAATATTTTGTATATTTATAAAATGTTTTATTAAATTGTGATATTGGGGGGAAACTTGATTGTGGGCTGTTTCGAGTAAGTTTGATGACAAAAATATTTTTAATGGAAAAAGGGTATTATGTGGATTGTGTGAATGGGATGTTATATTATGTTTATCACCTTTTAAATGTTTTATAAAAATGTTAAAAGGATGTTTTGATGTGTTGTAGTGATGTGAAAAGTGTTGTGGGCTATTTTGGTGTGTGTATGATTTAAAAATGCATTTGAATGAAAAGGTGGATTTTGTGATTTACATGTGTTCTATTTAGTGAATATGTTATATGGAACTAATATTTTCATGTGCATGATATACTTATTGTCTTGTTGTACTTGTTTGAGCACTAGAGGGAAACCCGAGTATCTTGGTGGGTGAATGTGTACTAGTATGATACTGACCCCATGAGGTTTGGCTTCAGTTTCAATTAGCCATATTGATGCATTAAACTACAACTAAAAATTGATGATGATGATTTGGGACAACTAGATTATGGGTATGTTCCCTACTAGTGGATCATTAATGAGAATATATATTAATGATGGTAACTTTCACCAAGATACGAGGTACCTGGGACCCACATCGAGCTTGTGCCTATGGGTTATTTACTATTTCTTGTGCACTTTAGTTAATTTGAGCCTACTGCAAGAATAAAAAATGGTTAGATAGAAAACTCAGTAGTGTTGAAATTATTTTAAATGTGTTGATTCTTAATGATAGCCCACTTGAAAACTATTTTAATTTTTAAGTTGCTTCTTTTAGAAAATTTAACTAGCATTTCCTATTTATGAAAACATGCAATATTTTAATATTTGAATGTTTATCATATAGAATCTCATAGTGGTGGTATCCTACTAGGCATTGGATCACACCCTACTTACACTCGTGGGTGTAACTAGACTTGGTAATTTTTGTTGTCACATGTTGGGTAACATTTTTAGTTCCAGTGGTTCGGGTTTCTAGCAGGTCCTTGGTGGTTAAGTCTTGTGAAGATGGATTGAGAGCAGTGCCCTTTGCCATGAGGGTTCTTGGGCATTTTTCTCTTGGTTTTGTAACTTTTTTATAGACTTGTTAAGTCATCTTAAAATATGTAATTCAGTTTTGAATGTTTGTAACATCTTATTTGGTTTGAAAAATCTAGATTCGTTTTATTGAATTTTTTGTTGTTTTAAGTTTATAAAAAAGGGTAAAACATTCCCAATTACAATTTTATGATATCACGGTACTTTTCCTAGCCCATGGAGATCTTGAGCGCCCTTCGAGACATGTCACGGGATGGGTTTGTTGCTGGTTTCAGTGGCAACCAGATTTGGTTTGTGAAAACAATCACGTACCAGGTCTCTAAGACACTGAAAAGTTTCTCTAGTGCAATCATTAAAAATAATCTTGTAAATATACTTTCAATAATGCAACCCTCTGCCTCATCCCTTTCCCCATGAAATATATGATCAAAATAAAAAACATACATAAGATTTGTATGCTCACTGAGGTGCACATATCGAGGTGAGAAATAATTTGAGTAGGCCACCCAGTGATAAAACTATAAATATACTGTCATAAATTCATTATCATTAAATATTCATATCCTATACAAGATACAAGTAGAATAATATATACAATAATAAAATATGTAAAAATGTAGTCAACCCTCAGGTCTGTAATCCCTATCAACCATATTTACATCTATAATTGTCAGAATGTCCCTTGGCCTATTGTATAATATATATCATTATAAACACACACCCATATATATATAGGTATATGTATATACATGAAAATTATATTTTTTAGATACTTAAAACTCTAGTGTTTGTGAATGAACTAATAAAAAAACACAATCCACATTCATGATCCCAGATCTGATTGATTGGATGTCATATAACTAGGGATATGAGCTGGTTTCATGCCTGTTAATCTATGCATCATTTAGTCAATCTTCAGGTCTGTAATATCAATCAAAAAAATTCTTCATCCAGTGATGAAATGTCTCTGAGAATGTAATTCCACCACATGGAGATACAATTCCCGGCTCTAGTACTACTCTTACTCAGCAACAAAAAAATGATGATGGATCCTATGAATCAACTGGACATCCTACATATGAAGAAATAATATAGATGTTATACCATTGAATCCATGTGTAATATAGTGTGATTTCTTATTCCTAGGTCCTAGCCTTTACAAAATCCCGACATTACAACTCGGATAATCTCTAAGTGAGATGACCATTAGGTAATATGAAAACAATACTCTCCTGATTAGGTATAACAACATTGAATCATTTTGTAACTGGATCAACAACCTCGTACCTAAACCAGTATGGGGAATGCTATAACGATTCTTCCACTGATCCTATGTAGTATTCTATGTATCAAATGAAGAGATCAAGTCAATCCTTGGGTAGCCCATCATCATCCCACTGATTAGGGGAAATGTTCCCACCCATGAAACTTTTTCATCCCCTCGAATGCGAGTAGACTAGCCCTTCCAAGAACAACCCAATATAAGAGGGTTTTTGAGTGAATATTTTTAACCTACATACACATCACAAAATAGGGAGGAATACCAAGGAAAAATGGGACATTAGGTAGTAAAAAAATTTAATCAAGGATTGGGAGACAAACCTTGTAACAACACAAAATTTTATCAATGAAAATTAATCTTAATCTAATTAAATATTTTATTATGAAAATCGTTATATAAAATATGCACATCCATAGTTTTATGTTTTTTTATTTCAAAATAATGTTATGAAATGTTACCATTTCTAATATATCTATTGAATAGTGATCACATGATTAGTATAAATATTGGGCTTTAACAAATCCAATTTACTCAGACAAAGCAATTGATGGACTCATCCAATAGACATGCCTCATACGAATCCTATTTTTCAGAGCTTGGAAAGGAGGTGACATATTTGGGATTAACTCTTAATCTAGACCAATCCAATCTTCAAAACATTAAGTGCAAGCGAAATCATCTATGAGAGAAGTGGTTGTATATAGAGATTACCACCCGAGCGATGTTATCCGAGAAACCCCACGAGTATGTCATCATTGAACACCTTAACATTCAGTCATATGATAATGTTATAAGGGGTTATGTAACAAGACCTTAGAACTATGATTATGTACATTATTTTTTTATATAATAAATAATATACATTAATTTTATTATTGTTACGGTTTAAATAGTTTTTAAAGGAAAAATAATATTTTTAGTTAATATTCAATAATAAAATGTATTTTGATGAATTAGTTGTTTTTTAATTAAATATAAATACTAAATTACTTTTTATATAATATAAATGACTGTAAAATTATTATGAATACAATTGTGATTTTTATTATTGTTTAAAGTAATTTTTTGTCAAAACACATGATTTTTTGATAAATTTATATTTTTATTATAAAATAAAAAATTCACATATTCAGGAAACTATTTAGATTAAATTAATATTATTTTGGGAATCAAGAAATAAAAATTATCCAATCGTGATTTTTTCATAATTTTCAGAGATAGTCAAATTTTTGGGTAAAAATTAAATACTATTTAAATATATACTGTGTTTTATGACATCAAAATGACCCAATTGTGATGTAATAAAATAATATTACATTATGGTCGTCCAATGTATTTTTTAAAATTAAAAAAATGTTATTTATGATTAATTTATTAATTTTACAATGCTTTAGTGGACCCTTTAAGACTTATAAAACATTTTTCCATTTTTAAATAAATTTCATTGAGAGTGTCACTCACCTCCACATAATAAACCATATTATTTTAAAATTTTAGTCTATTTTCCTTATAAAATATCTTTTTCACTGCCATTTGAAAAAAACCATGTGAAAAAACCATGGCTGGTTTGTGGTTTGGATTAGTTTAATGTGTGGTGACCCAATCCTAAATAGTAAAAGATTCCCTCTCCTTTCCAATATAAACCCACCATAGCTCACACTTCATCTTCACTCAATGCCATTGGAGGTAGACCAACCCATTCCTTACTATTTATAGAAACCTCCCAAGGCACCCCATGCTCTCAAAAATCCTCTCATAAGCCTGTCCCAAGCATTTTGGGACACACTTCCAAGTAAGTTATTTATTCCTTTCTCAATTTTTTTTCTAAATTTCATTTTATTGTTATTCCATATAATTTTCAATTACAAATTTTTGGGTATTATTACTCACTTCTACCATTATTTCCTCCTTATGTTTGAATGATGAGAGACACCTTTCCCTTTAATTAATTCCCCCCAAGATCACTTGTTACAATGCCGAAATGCCGTAAGGGATTTATCTCACCTAATTTAAATTCAAGAAATTATTTTGTATTACAAATCTAAATTCCATTACATATGTTAGGAAATGTATCTAGATGAATCAATTAATGTCAATTTCATGAAAATATGATTATAATTTCCTTCCTCTATCATCAACAATTTTTTTTAACTCTTATGTCACACCTTTATCTGTCAAAATTGAATCGTGATTTTCAATCCAATGTCATTATGTAGTGAATACCATGCCTATTTATCAATCAAGGGTATTGGCTGTTGTGAACATTTACATATTGATTATATATTTTCATGTATTAATTCCACATTTTCATATCTTGGAATAAATGAGGATGTTTTATATATCCATGTTATATGATCCATGTGGCACACTTATGCATTAAATGAAATGTTTACAACGGGTGCACCTGAATAGAACCCCAATGTAATGGGTAAAGTTTAGTATCACGATAATTCAATTTCAATGAGGATTGAATCATGATAATTCATGTGCAATGATGTTTTACTCAGGTTCCATGTGCAATGAGCCTTGGCTCATGAAAATACCATGTTAAGGGATGTTTCCACATTTCTATTTTATAATGCCTTTATGTTCATGTTTATTTATGCTCCATTGATATGACTAATTACTAACATGTGTTGTATTCTTCATTTTATTCCTTGTTTAATCCCATAATTGGATTTATAGCTCACCCTTTTCATATGAATGACCTCAGGTTATTCCATGCAATGCTAAGTACGAGGAAATGTAGTGGTCATGTAAAGAATGTTTTCAATAAAGATGTCTTGTTTCTTATTTCAGGTCATTATCTATTGTTTCTAATCCCAAAAGAAACTAGACCTCATAATATTTTATTTTGTTTCAAGTGAATATTTTATGTAATAAATCATTTCTACGTTTGTAATAAAAATCAGGGTTGTTATATTTTTTATCAGAGGATAGGTTTTGTTATTTTTGAGATTAGGATTAGAAAAACATAGTGGAAGACATTGGGATAAGACTTTGTATAATAATAAAATCTTTAAATGTTGGTGATTATTGAGTACGTGGTTTATAAAAAAAATATCTTTTTCTAGATACAAGTAGTTAGAGGCAACTCTGGAATAGATATACATAGGAGGGAAAAACCTGACAAAGAGTTTCAAGCTTGACCCAGGGTATCCTGGAACAAAAAAAAGGGCCTTTCTTCTCTCTTGGTTATGATACTCCCGGGGGATATGCCTTGGTAAATTCAAAAGCTTATTATGAACTGGAATTATGATAATTAAAAAACATCCCCTAAGAATATATGTTAGAAACTTTATCATGGATAACATAGATTAAATCCTATATATTCATATGATAAGGAAATAAAAGTTATTTTAAATTCACCCATTGTTTAAATAGGATTACCATTTATTTGTTAACCATTACATTACTCTTATTCCATCCAATGTCCAGTAATAAGAGGACTCCAGCTAACAACTGATGCAAAGATAAATGTGATGAATGTTCTAAGGAGATGCCCAATCTGATGGGATCGAGAATCGCGAACATTGTCATGATAATCACTCAGTTATCTCATGTTTTGAATAGAAACATCAGTCCAGGGGAACTTTCAACCCCCAAGAAATAAAACGATTCAATCGAGATCTTTATGAGACAATGAAATCATGATTTCAAGGATTATCTAATCCCTCAATTGTCGAACAATGAATCATCTCCATTGAAATGATCACCTTCACCCTTCAATGTTTTGAATAGTCGAAGGTTCATATGGTTGGTTATAGTACGAAGGGTGAAGTTGATCAATGGTGGACATTGAACAAAACTATGAAGCCTGAGGAAAAGATCATGGTGTTTGAATAGAAGGAATTATGAATTTTTTTTTGATAAGTATTTTCCATTCACCCTCTGACATAAGATTGAACGGGATGTACTTTCCCACAAGAAAAAATACATCAAATCCATCGAGGTGTATGAGGAAAACTTCAAAAATATTACATGGTATGCCTCAGGATTTGGAGTTATCCCCAAATTCTAGGTTGACTCCTTCTTTAGTGGGATAAAACCTAGCCTATGAAAATGTATGGAGATCCATGAATTTTTTAGCTATTTGGAAATTGTTTAATGTGACCTCATGTTTGAAATGGAGAAAAAATAATCTCAAGGGTATCAAGGTGATAAGAATTTCAAGGTGGAATTAAATTCTGGAAGTCCAACTGATATATAAAATAAAGCTACTAAAACCCAGCACTCGACTTTTAAAAGGTGTGGAAAGAAGTACCCCATAAATTTCCTGATGGGGATGAAGAAATGATTTTTGTATAGAATGGAAGGGCACCTTGCCGTTATCATCCGACAAGATATTCCCATGACTGTGACCGAGTAGGGTAATAATTCGTTTGATCCTCAATGCATTGTTCATTGCTTCAACTACAACAATGCATGTCAACTTGAAAATCAGTTCACTATGCCAAAGGTTTTTGGAGGCAACCAAAAACCTCCCAGGTAGAAAGGGAACGTTGTTTCTATCACTACCACTAATGTGAACCCTAAAAATGATGTAGTGACAGGTATGATAGTTATTTATTAAAGAATATAAAATTTACTTTTTGATTATAGTTCTACACATTCTTTTTTATCTGGAAAGATTAGTAAAACAATCCCCACACCCCCACAATTCATGGATGTAAGGAGGTCGGTAAGTACTGAAAATGGGGAAATCATTACTTCCCATGAATATAAATCTTCCTCTATCAAAATATCCATATTTATCATCCCGGAGAACATTCTCATACTCCCTCTAGTGGAATTTGATGCAACTCATGACATGAATTGGCATTCATAATATAGAGACAACATAAATTTCCATGAAAGGGAAATCACTCTCTATATGGAAAATCAACCCCTGATTGTGTACAAGTCGCAAAAAATATTATGAATCTCCCATGGCACCATCATATCAAGAGTGGATATTACTTCCCTATGAGCTCTATTATATTGGTCAAATGATTTAGTCTAAGGAAGAACCCATCCTTGAAGACATGCCTATTATGAGGGAATTTACATATGTTTTTTCCAATGAATTTGTTGGTCTTCCTCCTTGAAAAGATTTTGAAAATTCAATTGACCTTATACCTGGGACATTTCTAATATCCAATACACTGAATTGAATGGATATTTAGGTGATTGAGATGAAAAATAAACAACTTCAAGAGAATCTGGATAAAGGGTTTATACTCCCATGTGCTTCACCATGGGGTGCTCCAGTCCTCTTCATCAAGAACAAGGATGGGTTAATGCCCCTTTTCATTGAATATCGTGAGATCAAAAAAATCTCAAAAAAAAACATGTATTCTCTGCCTCTAATGGATGAATTTTTCAATAAACAACATGGTCCACAATAATTCTCCAAGATGGATCTACGGTCGGGATATTACCATGTAAGGGTGAAGAAGTGGGATATCATCTAGACTTCTTTTCATACAAGGTATGAGCACTATGAATTCAAGGTAATTCCTTTCAGACTCACCAATTCTCAATAAATATACATGGTATGGATGAATAGATTCATTAGAGATTACATTGATATATTTTGGGTAGTCTTTATATAAGATATTCATATGTACTTCAAAACCAAGGAGGAGCTTGAGGAGCATCTAAGAACTATACTAGAGATATTGAAAAATGAGAAGCTCTATGACAAGTACAACAAGTGTGAGTTCTAGTTAAAGGAGGTCTCATTATTAGGCCATATCATCACATGTAATGTGATATATAAGGATCCCTCCAAGAAAGATACAATTGAGGGATGACCAAGTCCAACATCTGTAACAGATATTTATAGCTTCCTAGGGTAAGCTGGATATTATTTCCAATTTGTGATGAATTTCTTAATATTTTCCAACCCTCTTACCAAGATAACTCGTAATGGTGTAATGATTCCATGGAGCGATGAATACGACGAGAGCTAAAAGGAGATGAAAAGAGGATTATCACTACACTAGTACTCACACTCCCAATAAGTGAAGAACTCATTTTGTGGTATTGTGATTCTTCAAAGAAGGGCATTTGATGTTTTCCGATGCAGAATGACAAAGCGAATTTATATTCATCAAGGAAATTGAATGGTTATGAAAAAAACTATCCCACACATGATCTGGAGTTGGGTGAAATGATCTTCTCATTAAAAGTTTTTCTGTATTATCACTTTGGAGAGAATTGTAAAATATATACAGAAAACAAAAGCCTTAAGTATATATTCATATAGAAATAGTTGAACATGCACCAATGAAGATGGTTACAGCTGATAAAAAACAATGACTACTCAATCGATTACCACCCTGGGAAATAAAAAAGGGTGTAAGATTCTCTATGTAAAAAGGACCCATCGATTCTATAATCGATGAGAATTGAAAAGGATCCAATCCTCATAGATTTGTAGAGGATAGACATGGGAATCATGAATGGGGGAACATCATCAACACTTAATCAACTTATTACTCAACCATCCCCCCATGAAGAAAATAAAGTATGCTCAAAGAAAGAATATAGAAATTTTAAAAAGGGTGGAAGCTATAAAAAATGGGAAATCATCAGAGTTTGTGGTTGATAAAGATGGAATTGTGAGATTTGGGTCACGATTATATTTACCATCTGATCCAGAGATAAAGAAAAAGGTTCTGAATGAAACACATGACTCAACATTCTGTATTCACCATAGGAGCACAAAGATGCATCAGGATCTCCAGCAAAACATTTGGTTGGACAATATGAAAAGGGATATTGCTGAGTATACATTAGTTTTCCTGGTATATCAGCAAGCGAAGGCTGAGAGGAAATAGTCTAAGGGGATGATGCAACCACAAACCATACCAACATTGAAGTGGGAGAACATTACCATGGACTTTATCATTGGTCTTCTAAGGACATTCAGAGGAAACAATGCTCTATAGGTCATTGTGGATTGTCTTACGAAGAAATATCTCTTTATCACGATTTTAGAGGACATATAATTGGATCAAAATGGATGGACTTACATCAAATAAGTGGTAAGGTTTCATGGAGTACCACTATCTATTATATAAAATCATGATTTGAGATTCACCTTGATGTTATGGAAATATTTCCAACATCCTCTAAGAACTAAAATGAACATCAGTACACCCTATCATCCTCAAAATGATGTCCAATCTGAGCGAACTATTCATACATTGGATGATATTTTAAGATCATGTTCAATGTAATTCAAATGTGGATGGTACCAAAATCTTCCAATTGTGGAATTATCCTACAATAATAATTTTCACACAAGAATCTGAATGGCACCATATGAAACAGATTATGGGAATTGTTTTTGAACATCGATGTATTGGGATGAAGTCAGTGAGCGTATGCATCTAGGGATTGAAATGGTCGAAAATATGTTGGATATGGTGAAAAACATTCAACAACATATAAAGGCAGCACAAAGTGAACAAAAACTTTATGTAGATAACTATCCACGAGACCTTGAGTCCAAAGTTGGATACATGGTATTTTCATGCATATCACCATCGAATAGGGTCATGAGATTTGGAAATAAATAGAAGTTATGTCCAAGGTACATTGGTCCATTCGTGATTCTTGATCGTGTCTGTACTGTGGCCTATTGACTAGAACTTCCACCTACCATGGACAATGTACATGATGTATTTCTTATATACCTATTAAGGATGTATATACTAGACCCTTCACATGTACTCAATTCAATGGAAGTACAATTAGAGGATGACCATTCTTACGAGGAGCAGCCAGTGAGGATCTTAGATCATAGGGAAAACGTTCTACGAAATAAGACAATTCCCCTCGTCAAGGTGTTAGGGTGAAACCAAAAGTTTGAAGAGGCAATGTGGGAACTAGGGGAAGTGATGAATAAGAGTTACCAGAAACTTTTTTATTGTGGGAAAAAGAAATCTCATGGTAGAAATTTTTTAATGGGAGAAGATTTTAATGACCCATACTTTTATCAATAAAAATTCTTCATGATCTAATTAAATGTCTTATTATGAAAAAATGTTATATAAAATATGAAGTACCTTGTTTTTTGGGATTTCAAAATACCATTATGAATTTTTACCATTGCTAATGTATCCATTGAATAGTTATCACATGATTAGTATAAATATAGTGATTTAAAAAATTCAATCTACTCAGACAAAAGAAGTGATGGACTCATCCTGTAGACTTGCCCCATACGAAGCCCATTTTTCTGAGCTCAGAAAAAAGGTGGCATCGTTGGGATTCTATCTTGACCAATCCCAAGCCAAGCATCAACATTTTATGCTCGAGTGGAACCACATACTGGAGTAATGGATGTTGATTTAGATTACCACCAAAGCAATGTTATATGAGGCACCCCAAGAGTTTTTCACCATCGCACACCTTTCCTTTCAATCTTATATGGGTGTTATAAGGTGTTGTGTAAAAATACCATAGAACAATTATTATGTACATTATTTTTTATATATAATAAATAATATAGATTCATTTTATTATTTTTAAGTTGTAAATAGTTTTTAATTCACATGTAGTATTTTTAGTTAATTTTCAATAAAAAATATATTTTTATGAATTAATGGATATTAAAAATAACTATTTTAATTAAATATTATTACTATATTAATTTTTATATTATATAAATGACCATATAATTATTATTAATATTATTGTGATTTTTGTTATGGTTTGAAAGCAATTTGTTTCAGACCCCATGAATTTTTCTAAATGTTGGTTTCTATTTTGAACATAAAAATTCACATATATAGAAAATTATCTTGATAAAAATAATATTATTTTTTTAATCAGGGCATTGGAATTTTCCAATTATTAATTTTTTATAATTGTCTGAGACAATGGAATTTTTGGGTAAAAATTAAATGATGTTTAAATATATAATGTGTTTTATGACTTAATAATGACCCAATAGTTATTTAATAAATTACAATAAACATTATGATAGGCAAAATTATTTTTTACCATTAAAATAATGTCATTTAATTATTGTTTTATTTATTTTATAATTCATTAGTGGACACTTCAAAACATATAAAACATTTTACCTTTTCAATTAATTTCCTTGAGAGTGTGACTCACCTCCACAAAAGAACCCTGTTATTTTAAGATGTTCAGCCATTGGCCTTATAAGCTATTTTTTCCCACTCCCCTTGGGAAAAACCCATGTTCAAAAACCACGGTCTTGTTTGTGGTTTGGATTAGTTTAATGTATAGTGACCCAAATCTAAATAATAATGAATTCCCTGTCCTTTCCTTTATAAACCCACCCAAGATCCCACTTAATCTTTACTCAATGCCTTTGGAGCTAGACCAAACCCTTACATCCTCTTTCAATAATCCACTCAAGGGGACCCAAACTCTCATGAATCCTCTCTCAAGCATCCCCCATGCCTTTAAATCACACATCCAAGTAAGGGATTTCATCCTTTCTCAATTTTTTCCAAATTTTATTATGTTGTTATGCCCTTTAATTTTCAATTAAAAATGCTGAAGTATATTTTCAAAACTCCCCCATAAATCCCTCCTTATTTTTTAATGATGTTAGACCCATTTCTCTATCATTAATTCCTCCCAAGTACACTCGTTACTATACAGAAATTCCATAAGGGATTTCTCTCTCCTCAATTACATTGATGCAATTATTTTTTATTAAAAATATATATTCCATTACATATGCAAGGACATGTATCTATATGACCCCATAATTTCCATTTAATGTAAATATTATGAGACAAAACTTACACTCTCATAAATTATTTTGATTAACTGTTATGTCACGTTGTTATGCTGCCGAAATTGCACCGCGATTTCCCACGTCAAGGTAATTGTGTAGGGAATACCATTCCCATTTATCTATCAAGTTTTTTAACATTTTTTTCAAAATTACTTATTGAATATATAGTATCATGAATGAATTAAACATTCAATTATCATGGAATAATTGATGATGTTTTATGAATCCATGTTATATGATCCATGTGACACTCTTATGAATGAAATGAAATGTTTTCGAAGGGTGCTCCCGGATAGCACTTCAATGCCTTGGGTAAATTTTAGTATCATGATACATCAAGTGCAATGAGGGTTTACTCATGCTAATTCAGGCTCCATTAGGTTTTTAATCGTGCTCCATGTTCAATGAGAATTGTCTCATGCTAATACCATGTTAAGTGTTGTTGACACATTTCCATGTTAGCATGCCCTTATGTTCATGTATCTTTATGCTCCCTTGATATGACTATTGCCTAACATGTATTTCATTCTTCATGTTATGCCTTTTATACTCCCTTACTAGGATTCATAGCTCACCCTTTTCTTATGAATGTCCTCATGTTACCCCATGAAATTCTAAGTATGAGGGAATGTAGTGGTCATGTAATGGATGTTTTCCATATATATGTCGTGTTCCATGTTTTATGTCGTTATGCAATGTTTCTACTCCCTAAAAAAACTATACCTCTCGATCATCAATGTTGTTTCATGTGAATATTTTATGTAATAAATCATGTCTATTTGTGTAATAAAATGAAGGATTGTTATATACCCTAGGAAGTATGTATAGAAATATCAATACAAAAAGGATCAAAATTTTAGTTCTAGGTATTACATATAGATATCCTAAAAAAGTAAGGCTCAATAGCCGTATCCCAAGAGGAACTTATGGAAACCCAAAAATAGTAAGGATCTACTATAACGACCTTGATTTTTGTTACACCCATAAACATGATTCATTACATAAAACCTCCATTTGACACAACATAAAAGATTGAGAGGTCTAGTTTCATTGGGGATTAAGAACATTACATAACGACTTAAAATGTGAAACACAACATCTTTTTTGAAAAATTATTTTACATGACCACTACATTCCCACGTTCAAATCATTTCCTGGGTTAACCTGAGGACATGCATAAAAAAGGGTGAGATATACATCCCATTAAGGGGAAACCATGGAATAACATCGAGAATACAATACATGTTATGAAATAGTCATATCAATGGATCATAAAACAAAACCTGAATATAAAGGCAATACACATCATGACTATCATAAAATGGAAATATGGAAACAACACATAACATGGTATTTACATGAGCCAAGGCTCAATTAAAATGGAGAATGATTAAACCTTCATTACAGTTGAATTATCTCGAGTGAACCTTCATTACACTTGACATATCATGATACTAATCTTTACCAAATGCATTGAAGTGCTATTACAGAACACCCATTTTAAAAATTTCATTTCATTCATAAGTGTTCCACATAGATCATACAACATGAAATAATTCAACATCATCATTTATTTCTTCATAATTGAATGTTTAATTAAAACATGAAAATCTTCCATATATATGTTTATTTTCATAAATTTTAATACCCTTGATAGTGAAATCGGCATGGTATTCAATACACAATGATTTTGACTTGGAAAGTGGTTGTGCAATTTCAGCAGTATAATAGCATTACAAAAGACATCATAAAAAAGGTTTATGAGAGAGAAAAGGGTGTATGATCATATGTACATGTAATGGATATTAAAGTGTCATATAGATAAATTTCCCAACATATGTAATGTAATTTGGATTCCTAATACAAAGGAACTGCTTGAATGTAAATGAGGAGTGTGATATTTTTTATAGAAACATGGCATGGTAACCGGTGTACATGAGAGGAATTAATGAGAGTAAAAAAAGACTATAATCATTCAAACATTAATAGGGTAGTATGGGGGAGGTGAGAAATCATACCACAACATTTATAATTGAAAATAAAAGGACATAACAATATTAAGAAACTTGGATAAAATGAGAATGGAACGAATCCCTTACATGGATGTGTGATCCCAAAGGATTAAGAGAAGATTGAGAGGGGATTCTTAGGAGTATGGGGAACCTTGGGAGTATTATAGAGAGAGGATGGAAGAGGTTAGATGAACTCCAAAGGCTTCGAGTGAAGGAGAAGTGGGATCATGAGTGAGTTTATATAGAAATGTAGAGGGAATTATTTATTACATAGGTTTAGGTCACCACATAGTAAACTATTCCAAAACACAAACCAACCCAAGGGTTTTTACCATAGTTTTTTCAAAAGGGGATTTGAAATCAATATTTTATAAGTCCAATGTCCAAAATTCTTAAAATAATATGGTTGATTATGTGGAGGTGAGTCACACTCTCAAAGAAATCAATTTTAAAACGTAAAATGTTTTATATGTATTAAAGGGTCCACTAAATCATTGTAAAATAAATAAATCAAAACTAAAATCAAATAATTTTAATGGTAAAACATATATTGGCCGAACGTAATGTTTATTGTATATAATAACATCACTACTGAGTCTTTACGATGTCATAAAACTAATTATATATTTAAATAGTAGTTATTTTTTACCCGAAAACATTATTGTCTCAGAAAATTATAAAATATTTATCGCTGGACAATTTCAACGTCTTGATTCCAAAAATAATATTCATTTTTTCTAATTTTTTTATAAATATGTGAGGTTTTAATTTTAAAATAAAAACTGACATTTATTGAAAATTCAGGGGATTTGACAAAAATAGCTTTCAAACCTAAATAAAAATCACAATTGTATTCATAATAATTCTACGGTCATTTATTTTTAATAAAAAGTAGCATAGTGACAATATTTTATTTAAATATTATTTAATTCAAAAAATCCATTAATTCATCAAAATATATTTTTTAATTAACTAAAAATTATATTTTTGATTTAAAAACTACTTACAAAGTAACAATAGTAAAATTATTGTAAATTATCTATAGAAAATTAATGAACATAATAATAGTTCTAGGGACTCGTTACAAAACCCATTATAACACCCGCATAAGACTGAAGGGTAATGTGTACGATGGTGACATAATCTTGGGGTGGCTTGGATAATATCACTCAGGTGGTTATCTATATCATCATCAACTTCTCTCATAGGTTGTTCCACACGAGCATAACATGTTTATGCTCAACTTGAGTTTGTTCCAGAGTGAATCTCATTGAAGCAACCTCCTTTCTAGGCTTTGAAAAATGGGCTTTGTATGTAGCAACTCTACAAGGTGACGTCATCACTTCCTTTGTCTGAGTATATTGAATTTGTTAAAGCCCTATATTTATACTAATCATGGGACCACTATTTAACAACTATATTAGCAATGGTCCCGATGCATGATGGTATTTTAAAACCCAAAAACATAAAAACAAGGAAGTACATAAATTTTATATATCAGTATTTAATTATATCAAGATGAATTTTAATTAATGAATGTTTGGGTCAGTACAATCATCCCCACTGATGAAATTTCTCCCCCGAAATTTCCATTTACCACTCTAAAACAGATGTTGGTAACTCTACTTCATCCCTTCCAATGGTTCCCACATTTCCTATTCAAACTTGTGTTTTCTCCACAACACCTTGATCAGGGGCATTGTTTTATTTCCTAGATATTTTTCCATGCGATCTAAGATCTACACTATCAACTCCTCATAAGAAAGATCATCCTCTAACTATACATCCCCTGGAGAGAGTACATATGAAGGGTTTGGTATGTACGTACTTAAGAGGGACTCATGAAAAACATCATTTACTTTGGCCAGGGTAGGTGGATGTGCTAGTAAATAGTCCAAAACCTCGGCATGATCATGATTCTTGAAGGAGACGATATACATAGGAATTAACAAACCTTTCTTTCCTAACCTCATGGCCTTCTTGCATGGAGATATGCATAGAAATACCATGGGTCCAACATTGATCTCACGGTCTTGTCGACGGTTATCCGCGTAACTATTCTATTGAATTTTGGCTGCCTTGATATGCTGTTGAATATTTTTCACCTTCTCCCTCATTTCATCAACCATTTCAGGTCCAAGCATCTTATGCTCACCAACATCATCTCAACACACTGGTGTTCTACACCTTTTCCCATAAAGGTCTTCATATGGGGCAGTTTAGATGATTGAGTGGAAAATGTTATTGTTGGAGAATTCAACCAGTGGAAGTTGTTGATACCATCTTTTTTTGAAGTCCATTTAACATGATCTTAACAAATATTCCAGTGTTTTAATAGTTCACACAGATTGACCATCCATTTCAGGATGATAGGTCGTACTGAAGATCAATTCAGCGATTAGAGCATGTTTGAGACTTTTCCAGAACATTGAGGCGAATCTCAGATCAAAATCAGTTATAAAAGTTAGTGGTACCTCATACAGACTTCCCACATCATTGATGTAAATCCGTTCAATTTTATCCAATAAGAAGTCATATAAAATCATGATAAGGTAATCAATCTTCGTAATATGTTCCACAAAAACCCATATATCATTGTTTCCTATGGATGTCTTCGGATTTCCAGTGACGATGTACATGGTGATGATCTTCCATTTCCAAGATGATATGGGTAATGATTACATCATCCCCTTATACTTCTACCTCTCAGCCTTCACTTATGGACATACTAGGCACCTTGATGTATTTTCAGAAATATACCTTTTCTTATTGTCCCACCTAATGTTTTCTTAGAGATCCCAATACAGCTTTCTGCACCTTGGGTTAGGAGAGAAGGTTGTGCTATGCGCGTCATTCAAAAGCTCCTTATTTATCTCTGAATTGGATGATACATATAATCATGACCCAAATCTAAAAATTCCAACCATGTCAGCCATGAACTATGAGGATTTCCCATTTCTGATAACTTCTACCCTTTTTAGAATTTCCACATCCTTTAGTTGAGCATCCTTTATTTTCTCCATGAGTGATGGTTGAGCAATCTTTTGAGAAAGTATTGATGATTTTCCTCTCATAATGATTCCCATGTCCATCCTCTAAAAATCTATGATGATTTGATCATTTTAAATTATCATCATTGATAATGAGGCATGATCCTTTCTTCATAGACCATCTTCCACCTTGTTCTCTTTACTAGGGTGATGATATATTGTGAAATCATAGTCCTTGATCAGCTCTGACCATATTCATTGGTGAATGTTTAACTACTTATGGGTGAATCTATACATGAGGATTTTATGGTATGAATATATTTCACACTTCTCCCCTAAGAGGTAATGCCACAAAATTTTTAATGTGAAGATCACTGCACCCAAATATAGATCATTTATTGGATTGTTTTTTATCAATAACTTTTAATTACCTTGAATCATAGAGAATGACTTTGTCATTATGCATCAACACACAACCCATGACCTTTTTTGATGCATCACTAAATACCAAAAAAAGTTCTCCACATGTGGGTAATGTGAGAAAAAGTGTAGTGATAAGCCTTCTTTTCAACTCCATGATGCTCTCTTCACAATCATCACTCCAAGAAATCTTGACACCCTTCTTAGTAAGCTTGGTAAGATGGTTTGATAATGGTGAGAAATTTTTCACAAATCAGTGATAATATCAAGATAACCCAAGGAAGCGATGGATATCTATTACAGATGTCGGGCTCTTCCGTCATTCAGTTGCAGCGATCATGGAGGGTCTACAAATATCCCATTTCAAGTGATGATATGACCCATAAATGAGACCTGCATCAACCAGAACTCACACATGATTTACATTGCATTGATATTCTCATTTCTCAAGGTCTCCAGTACACTTCCTAGATTCTCCTTATGCTCCTAATGGGTTTTAGAGTGTATTAGAATATCATCAATAAAGTCTACAAAACATTTGACTAGGCAATATCTAATGACTCTATTCATCATGTGCATAATGATTGATGGAGCATTACTGAGTTTGAAAAACATTACTATGAATTCATAGTGACTGTATTTGTACAAAAATCAGTCTTGGAGATATCCTCTTTCACCCTTACTTGGTAATATCCTGACTGCAAATCCACCTTGGAATGTAATTGTGCTCCATATAGCTGATTGAACTTGTCATCAATTCTTGGTAGACGATTCTTGTTCTTTATTGTGATTTTTTTGATGACACAATAATCAATGAAATGGAGCATTAAACCATCCTTCCTCCGGATGAAGAGGACTAGTTCACCCCATGGAGTAGAACTTGGGTGTATAAACCCTTTATCAAGATTCTACAGTAGTTGTTTCTTTATCTTTTCATGCTCCACAACATACATTCTATATGGATTCTTGGATATTGGCAACACTATAGGTATATGGTCAACTGATAATTAAACATCTCTTCTGGGAGGATGACTAGGAAATTCCCTAGGAACAACTTTATAGAATTCCCTCACAATAATAATGTCTTCAAGGATGGATTCATTCTTAGACTCAATCACTGAGACAAGTACACATTTTCATATGGTAGTAATATCCACTCATGAGATTTTGGTACTAAAGAAGAATCATCTTCCTTGTTGTACTTGTATAGAATCAGTGGTCGATTCTATATATGGGGAGATATTTATCTCTCATGACAATTTATGTTTTTATTATATAAAAAAATCTAATCCATGGTGATAATTGCATCAAATTCCACTAGAGGAAGTATGAATAAGTTTTCCAGGACGTTCCATCAAAAAATTATGATAGGGGAGGAGTTATATTCATGGAATGAAATTATTTCCCCATTTTCCATAATCACTGACATATTTAATTACATGATTTTTGGTTGTGTTGGGAATGGTCTACTAAAATTTTAGGATACAAAAGAATGTGTAGAAGTAGAATCAAAAAGCACGTTTTCTATTCTTGAATGAATAACCAGCGTAGCAGTCACCACTTCATTTTTGGGGTTTACTTTGACCGTAGTGATTGGAAAACCTCACCCTTGTTTCCTTGGAGGTTGTTGGTGATTTAGAAAACCCTTGGATTATGGTACTGATTTTCATGGTGCCTAGTTTATTTGAAGTTGAAGAAACGAGCAACGGGTTAAAGGTCAAGTGGATCGTTCCTATCCTCTATCATAGCTGCAAGTTTTTCTTATCAGTAGTAAACAGCTAGGTTCCCGTCTCTTCCACACCTAAAGAATTTTCGCACCCCCTTCAGGTAATTTCCAAGGAACTTATTTCCACTCCTTTGGAAATATGGGTTTTGGATTTTCATAGCACCATTGGATTTATCCATCAGATTTCTATCATTGAATTCCACGTTATGTTTCTTATACCCATGATACCCTTGAGTTTCATTGATCTCCATTTTGACTTTTAGGGCACATCATAAAATTTCCTCATAACCATTGAAGTCACGAATCTCCAGGGCATTCCATAATCTAGGTTTCAGCCCACGAATGAAGTGATCAACCTTGAATTTGGGGGTAACGATAATTCCAGAGGTGTATCATGTAAGCCTTATAAAGTTTTCATCATATACTATGATGGATTCAACATATTTTTCTCTCTAGGGCATGGAAGTATATTTTCATCTTAATTCGGATGGTTCACTGAAAATATTTATTGAATTTTTTTTCTAGAAATCCATCTATTCCAACGGCTCGACCTCCTCCTCAGGATCCATATTTTTTATCAATGTCCTCCATTGATCAGCTTCACCCTCCATACGATAAGAGCCTAGAAGAATATTCCCTTGTTCGAAACATTGAAATATGAAGAAGATCTTATCAATGGAGTTGATCCATTGTTTGAAAATTAGTGGATTAGATGATTAATTTAAATCAAGAGGTCGTTGTCTCTTGAAGCTCATCATTGAGACTGGTTCTTTCTTGGGGGGGGGGGGTTAACAATACTTGTGAAACATGTTTCTATTCCAAATTGAGTTAACTGAGAGAGTATCATGACAATGTTCACGATTCCTTCTCCCATAGGATTGAGAATCTCATTAGAATAGTCATCACATTGATATTTGCATCAGTAGTTAGCCCTTGTCCTCCTATTACGGGCCATTGGCTGGAATAAATGGAATGTTATGGGTAACACAAAGTGGGTAATACAGAGACAAAAATAGATGAGTTATAAATAACTTTTATTTCCCTATCTTGTAAATCTATAGGCTTCTATCTTTGTAATTCATGATCTAATTTATAAAATATATTCTTAGGAGGCATCTTTTTAATTCCCTTAATAATGGTTCCTACTATGCTTGGGAATTTAACAAAGTGTATCCCTCTGATGTGTCGTAACCAAGAGTGAAACAAGGCCCACTTTCATGTACCCTGATACCCCCGGTCAAGCCCGAAACTCTTTATCAGAGTTTTCACTTATAGGTACACCAGTGCTAGAGCTGCCTCTACCTACTCGTATCCAGATAGGGATGTGTTTTTTTGATAAAACATTAACTCAATAGGCACCAAAATTTAGGGGTTTTTTATCATACTTATTCTTAACTCAATGGTTTTCTCTAGGATTTTCTAATCCTAATCCAAAAAAATAACTAAACCAATCCTCTTATACCAACAATAACAACCCTTATTTTTATTATACACTTAAACATGATTTATTACATAAAAACTTCACTTTATAAAACAAAGACGGTTGATCGGTCTAGTGTATTTGGGGCTTAGGAAGAATACATAATGACATAAAAAATGAAACACAACATCTTTATTGAAAACATTCTTTTCATGACCACTACATTGCCTCGTACATAGCATTTCCTAAGATAACCTGAAGAAATGAATAAGAAAAAGGTGAGATATAATGCCCAGTAAGGGATTAAACAATTTATAACATGAAGAATACAATATATGTTAGGAAATAGGAAAATCACTGGATCATAAAAGAACCCTGAACATAAAGGAATGACACAACATGACTATCATAACTTGAAAATGTTGAATCAACACTTAACATGGTATTTTCATGAGCCAAGGGTCATTGAACATGAATCATGAGTAAAACCTCATTGAACATGAATTAACATGAGTAATCCCTCATTTCACTTGATGTATCATGATACTAATCTTTACTCAATACATTGGGTGCTATCAGGACACACCCTTCTTAAACATTTCATTTCACGCATAAGTGTGAAACATGGATCATACAACATGAAATAATTTAACATTATAATTTATTACATGATAAAGGAATGTGGAATTAATACATGATACTATTAAATCAATAAGTATATGTGCATTAGGGTTAATACCATTTTTAGTGAAAGGGGTATGATATTCACTACACAATTATTTTGGATTGGAAAATAGCAGTGCAATTTTTGTAGCATAATTACGTGACATAAGACTTCATAAAAAAGGACGATGAGATAGAAACGAGTGTCTTATCATATGTACATGAAATGGATAGTAAGAGGTAATTTAGATTCAGGTCCCTATAAAATTAATATAATTTGGATTCATAATAAAAAATAATTTCTTTAATGTAAATGAGGCGGGAGAAATTTATTACATAATTTCAGCCTGGTAACATGTGTACATGGGAGGAATTAATGAGAGAAAATGGGTATATCATCATTAAAACATAAATAGGAGAGTATGAGAGATGTGATTAATCATACCCCAACATTTATAATTGATTATAAAAGGGAATAACAGAATTAAGAAACTTGGATAAAATGAGAAAGGAAGGAATCCATTACATGGATGAGTGATCCCAAAAGCTGGAGAGACAATTGAGAGACGATTATTGGGAAATCAGGGTGCCTTGGGAGGATTGTAGAGGGAAGGGGGATGAGGATGGAAGAACGCAGAAATATTTGAGTGAAGAGGACATGGGATATTGGGTGGGATTATATAGAAAATGGGATATGTTTTTATTATCATTTAGGTTTTGGTCACCACACATTAATCTAATCCAAACCACAATCCAGACCATGGTATTTTCCCATTGTTTTTACCAAAGGGGAGTTGGAAACAATATTTTATAAGACCAATGGACGAATGTCTTAAAATAATAGGGTTGATTATGTGGAGGTTAGTCACACTCTCAAAGAAATAAATTTATAAAGGTAAAATGTTTTATAAGTCTTGAAGGGTCCACTAAAGCATTTTAAAATATATTAAACAATACCAAAATCACATTATTTTAATGGTAAAACATATATAGGCAGAATATTATGTTTATTTTATTTTATTACATCACAATTGGGTCATTATGATGTCATAAAAGATATTATATATTTAAACGGTGTAACCCCCTAGATTTTATAAGATATATTCCTTTTAATTTCCTTCATATCTTCTGTTATACGCTACACCAAGATTATCTTCCTCTATATGGAACACCATATTAGCTTGCAGTATACGCAACACTATACTTGGATCGTGTTACACACAATTTCAAGTTCATTTGATAGAAGTTATTCAACGCTACATTTGGTGTGTGTATATATATATATTCAATGTATAAATGAAATATGGTTGGATTCTAAAATAGAAAACAACAAAGGAGTTTTTCACGTCACACAACCCGGACTTGCCTTGCATTACACGCAACCACGACCTTCCTCGATAGCATGTGTTGTACGCAATACCGGGTTTCACTAAACAACGATATATGGTTATAATAATATTATGAAATAGCCATTACGAATATTATTAACTACATTTTGTATTTTATTACATTATTATTCATCTTACACATTTTCTAGAACATGGTATGAGAATAAGATAAATTTTTCAGGTAAAATAAGTATTTTTCAAATAAATGTAGTTTTGCCGCCTTTGATGGCGCACCCACATTAAATCTAGTTTTTGAAGGGTTTATAAGTTCAATTTGACAAAATAAAAATCTTCTTTAGAATCAAGATAAAAAAATTTACTTTGGATAATTTTTTCATAATTTTCTGATAACTTTCATATTTTAATGAATAGTAAAAACACACAATATTTTAAATAAAAACAACTTTTTTCATCACAATAATTTATATGGTTAGATTATAATATTGAGTGGTTTTAAAGAATAAATAGAATATATTTTTACCATTTAATATAACTTATGTCATTAGCATTTATTTTACATTGAATTCATAGGTAAAATCATTTCAATCTTTTGCAATGTTCTATCTTTTAAAACTCATTTTCTTAACAACGAGATTAATTTTAAATTAATTTATGCAACTTATGTGATTTGAATTAGGAAAAATTTATTCCATATTTGTAATCATCAGGTCCAAATTATGATAATGGGCTACTTTTTATTTTTGGGCACTATGAATAGTAACTACGGTAAATTTTATTTACCCTAGTTAAAGGTAAATCAGGTAATTAAGGGTAAATATAATATTATAAAATTACCCTAACACTTGTATTAATATAAATGGATGATTACATTTTTACCTAAATAATACTTGGGTAGAAATTGAATCTAATGGAACCCACTTGTATTTGATTAATACCTTTAGTTTTTTTTTAAAGGAAACTGAAATATGTTTCATTCAAACTTTAATAATTAAAGTATTTATAATATAAGGTTATACATAATATAAATTCATTCATAAATACTCATTTGAAAGCTAAATTTTTTTTCTTTATCATGGTAATTTATTTTTACTTTTTAAGTTCTATTTAATCACCTTATAATCTTATACATTAATTATACATAAATTATTTATTTAGTGAAAAATAAATAATATAGTTTTTATTGAAATAGTAATGCATAACAAAAGGCCCAAAAATATGAACAGAACTTAATTTCAGTGTATATATAAACCCTAATCATCCACTTGCTGAATTGTCGACCATTTGGATGCTTATAAAGGCGATTGTGACACTTATATTATTTTATTTTAAATGATTCCAAAGTTGTCACCTTCATAATTTAATAAATATAACAATTTACATGTTGTGATTTTAAGATGATAAATTAGAATAAAAGTATTATTATAAATTATATGAGATTTATATTCATAATAAGATTTTATTTTTAATTTTTATGCAACTAATAAGTATATTAAATAATTATACAAAAATGTTGTACCAATTATTGTATTTTGAGATATACCAAATAAATGGTTTAAAAAATATTAAAATATATATTATATGAACTATTTAATATGATCCATGAATTTTATAGTCAAATTTGACATGATATGAATCTATTAAATATTTTTTTTATAATATATATTCTGTTTGGATTTTATTTAAATTAAAATATATGAATAGTGTCAAAATTGACACTATTGTTATTTTATAAAAATAACATATTATAAAATTGTTTAAAAATCAAAAAAATATTTAAAAATTATAAATTGAAATTTATATGGTCTTCAATTTCATAAATTATCCAATTATGGACAATTCAAAACATATAATTAATTATTTATAACAATTTAAAAAATAGAATTTTATCACCACAAATAAAATTAAATAGATTAAATGAGGATAAATTATGTTGATAATGTTTAAAATAAATTCCCAACATTTTTAAATTTTATTTGTTGATGAGAACAAAACCCTATGTCATCTAAGATTTGGATTTGAGTCATTTTTGGAGGTTTTTAAGTGAGGTTGAATTTATTATAAATTAATATTTCTTATGTTACAAAAGGTGCACCTCTCCTCCCTTATGAAAAGGGAACCCCTTCCCTCTTCTCTTCACAGCTTTTTGAGCCTTGAATCTCGTCCAAACCCTGCCAATTCTTCTTCTCAACCTCTCTATTTATATCATAGATGTTATATTATTCTCAAAAGACAATCTCTAGTGCCATAAGAAGAAGTTTAAATGAGGTCCGTCGAGGAAGAGGTAATCTCTTCTACCGACTCTTTCAAGTTTCTTTCATCTTTTACTTCCTCTTCATTAGTTGTTTCATTATAAATTAATAACATAAGTATTAATTATATACTGATATGTTATTATAAATATTAATCAACCCTATTTCACCTTCTATCCATCCTACGTAAAATGAAATCACCGCGTGTGCGTATGTACGGAATACCGTCTCCACGCTGTGGTGTAATCTATTTTTCCATCACCACCTTACATTGATGGGTATAATGGTGTAAAGAATAACTATATATGGTTATTATAAATTCATTGTGATTCTAAGATATTATATCATCCACTCCAATTCCATTCAATAAATTTGGGAATGATATCATCGCTTATGCGTACATGCCGATTACCGTCTCCACGACGCGATGAGATTCATTTTTCATGTTAAAAATTCCAGAATGATTATAAAGTATATATAATAAGTAATCATGAAATATATGACATAATAATTCTATTGGATTTATGTATATATATATATATGTATTTCATCTACTTAATTCCATCCAATTCAATAAGGAAACGAAAATAGTGTTTATGCGTACATACGACCTACGTCTCCATGAACGGTGTATTTATTTCACTTTATCGATCTTTTATATATATGTATATTCTGAATATATATTATATATAAATCATGTTTTATATTCTGTAATTAAGTAATAATTATCTAAGTAACCATACTAATAATTACAAGTAAAAACACAGACGATAAATGAAACGATTTTACCCAAAACGCTACTTTAACATGAATTTACAAAAGAACGGGTAATATAAAGTCATAAGTGAACCATATATGATATCCTAAAAATGAATATGATTTTGAAATAATAAAATGACATTATTTAAATCATTATATAGTAGGTTCCGATACGTACAAAGAACATCGGACCTAAGGTAAGGGATAACTATTTCAATCTCGTTCTTATCTGAGATTGTTTATTCGTAAGTATTTACTGGGGTTATATTTTTCATCCGTGTCCATTAAAATGTCTTTCATAAAATGTATAATATTATTAAATTTATGTTTAAATTCATTTTTACCCCACTTTTAATTTTACTTTGTGTTATGGAAGGAATCATTTTCTTGTTTACCATACGTGGTACTTTTTGACTTTTCCGACAAAAGTACGATGAGAATGTTTTTTTAACTTATACAACATGAATGGATTTTTACGGTTTTATAACACCTTATTTTCATGAAGCTTACTATACAAGATTTCATGATTAGTTTCAACAAAATCCTTTTCTTTTAAAATTGAATGGCATGTTGTGAAAAGAAAATGATTTTAAAGAAGAAAGGATATTTTCCTTACGAAGTCATTTCAAGTGTTTTTTCAAAACCATTTCCCATCTAATATTAAATTATTTCATATGTGTATGTTTCAAGTGTAATGTATCTATGATTTACATGGTTCCACTTTTCTTATAATAAAATGATTTCCTTTTTTTTATGGATTATGTTTTGATGGGATGATGTTTATGAAACCCATTTTATTCTTTGGGTTATGATGAATGATTTATGTTTATGTTGTGGCACACGTAAGAATGATTTCAATATGAGATGGGTGGGACCTATATCTACATACAATGAATTGGGTAATTATTTATATCTCATGAGATAGACATAGCTGGAATGGAAAGTTAATATAGTTCAATGATATAGGACTGGAACGAGGATTGAACTCGGTTCAGTAAGGGACTTTGTCCACTAAGATGGTCTTGGTAGCAATTTCTTGGCTACTATGGAAATCATATCATGTGCTTTATGTTTTTCCACAATTACATGCTTTATTCCCATGATATTTTATTAGTATCATGTTCTTTTATGATCTATGACTTATGTACTTCAATGTTTTATGTCATTGCTCAAGATTTTTAGGTTTATATTTTATGCTCATGTTTTTACATTCAAATGTTTATGGATTGTTTTATGTTATCTATGTTTACCGTTACTGAGGATTTGAGCTCACCATTTATATGTTTTCTTTTACCTAGGATATAAAGAAAGGATTTAGTTATGAAAAAAAGGGGAAGATCTCTATGGGAGATGTTGAAGATCTTTCAGCAATATTAGATGATTATATTCCGAGTTTACAAAGATACTAAACTATTACGGTCCTTTTTTGTATGTTTTTGTATTTATTAGATATTCTGAAAAAGTGATGTAATGTCTATGTATGTCAAGATTTGGGTCTCTAGAGTTGGTATCAGAGGAAATGTTTAGTTAACCTTTGGAAACTACTATGTGAAAACTTTAGTGATATTCCTAGAGATATTTTTAAGGTACGTCTTGGGATGTCCCTAAGGTTTAGTATAACTATAGGTTACAATACTAGAATTATGTTGACAATAATGAATAACCTAGGGTGAACCTAAGGTGTCATGGATTAAAGAATGTGTGATAAGGTAGACATCCCATAAGTGACTTTTTATGATTATGTGGTTCCTCATTATTTTAACTATTTCTTACACATTGGTTTTTGGTTTTAGTCAATGGATGGACCTAGAAGGAATTGTGTTAACATTGAATCTAATGGATAAATTGGTGACCATGAGCAATGAAATTGTGTAATGCCTAGAGAGAATGATATTGTGATTATGTCTAATCAGTCATCTTGATATATGATTAACAAGGTGAACATTAGTTGTATTTCTAAGTCATTAAATAAGAGGAAGATGGAATTTTATGCATGTTTTCACGGTGAGGATCATAGAGAAAGGAAGATAGAGATTTCTAAACAAGGGAATAACAACCTTGAGGAATACCTCAAATGGAGGGGAAGATGTTATCTGTGTGGGGAAAAGGGTCACAGAGTGACAGACTGTCATGGAGTTCAATTTCTTATTTGTGGAGAACACGGTCATTACCAAACTCAATGCCCGGACCTAAGAGGTTACTTCGAAATCAAAGAAGGATGTATTCCATGAAAATCATTGAAGAGGATGGATTGAAGTGTTTATGTATTGGTATTAAAGAATAACGTTTTTGACATAATTTTATGAAATATTGGAATATCTATGTATTAGTTAATTTTGGTTTTCAATAATTATATGGTACATGTAACCATGAAAAGTGTTTGAAGTATTTTTGGAAAGCAGATTATATGCGCATAATGAGGGTATAATTTGAATATAATATGTTTGGTAGTATTAATGAGCTCATGACTGATATAAGGACAAAGTGATATCATGGTTTGAGTATATTTAACTTTTTGTATTTTGGTATGTGTTAAGAGTTACCTTTTGACAACATTCATGTTTGCACTATGGTTCTATGGTTATTCATGTTGCAAGAGAAAATAAGATTAAGGTATTCACATGTTTGGAATGTGACCAACAATAAGATATATCTTATGATATATGGGGGACAAATGATGGTCTTCACATGCTCGGTAGATGACATTTCTAGTAATTGTTTTCTTTATACTATGAGCTTGGACAGAAGTATTTTAGATAAGCCTAAAGGTTGGAATGGAATATGTTGGACATCAGATAGTATTGTTTAAGGCTAGATCTTTTTTTGATATTATTTCTGTAATGATATAATAGTGTAGTTTTAGAAAAAGGATAAACTTTAGGACATATGATAACCTGTCACGTCTGACAAGGTTGTGGGAATTCAACCCACAACTGAAGTGTGATATGCCTTTATTTCCAACCACTGGCCTATAGGAAGTCCTTGGTTAGTAGAAAGCTGTTTTATTTTATTAAGTGGCATGATAGATGAAGTATAAGTCCATTTTTGGAATCATATAAGACTAACCTCACCATAGATGGACTTATGTATCTATGATAACTTTTGCTAACTTTTTGTTTGAGACATATGGAATAACCCATCATTCTACCACATGATCTGATAACACTTCACTAATGAAAAATTCAACTTCATTTCTTTAAGATATTAAGTGGAAATTGTTCAAGGCATGAACAACAGTAAGATTATACCAAAATAAAGTAAGTATTTATTCTAATTCAAATTCTTCAACTTTAGGGAAATGATCTTGAAAACGAAAAATGTTTTCCTAGTGCCCTTATATCTGATGAATCAGATGGTACCTTTGATCATCATAAATTTATGGCTTTGTGATTTTTGGATTTTTCATAGCCAAGTTCTCTACCACTCTCCATCAGAAGTAGATGGCTAGGTTTATCTTCCATATCCATATTTTCACCTATTTTCGCCTATGTGGAAACCCAGTGATGAGTTAATTTGGGTAACCGATATGTTTAATACTTCAATTTTTAAAATTATATTTTAGAAATCAATTTTACAATGTCGGTTTCTATGAAATAAACTTTCTAGTAGTAAAGCATTTATAACCCCGACGAATTTCGAGGGAGAAATTCATTTTAAGGGGGGTAGAATGTAACACCTCTAGATTTTATAAGATATATTCCTTTTTATTTATTTGATATCATCTGTTATATTCTACACCAATATTATATTATGCTGTATGCAACACCGTATTAGCTTTCAGTATACGCAACACTATTCTTGTATCGTGTTACACACAATTTCAAGTTCATTTGATAGACGTTATTCTATGAAACATTGAGTATATATATATATATTCAATGTATAAATGAAATATGGTTAGATTCTGTTATACAAAAAAGCAAAGGATTCTTGCACGACACGTAACCCTGACTTCCTTGCATTACACGCAATTGCGACCTTCCTTGATAGCGTGTGTTGTAAGCAATACCAGGTTTCACTAAACAATGATATATGGTTATAATATTATTATGATCGAGACACTATGAATAGTATTATCTACATTTTTAATTTTATAACATTATTAATCATCTTACACATTTTCTAGAACATGGTATGAGAACAAGATAAAATTTTCAGGTAAAATAAGCATTTTTCAAAAAATGTAGTTTTACCACCTTTGATGGCGCACCCACATTAAATATAGTTTTTTATGGGTTTATAACTTCAATTTTACAAAATAAAATTCTTCTTTGGAATCAGGATAAAACAATTTAATTTGGATAATTTTTTCATATTATTCTGATAACTTTCATATTTTAAGGAATAGTAAAAACATGCTATAATTTAAATAAAAATAACTTTTTTCATCGCAATAATTTATATCGTTAGATTATAATATTGAGTGGTTTTAATGTATAAATAGAATATATTTTTACCATTTAATATAACATAAGTCATTAGAATTGATTTTATATTGAATTCATAAGTAAAATCATTTCAATATTTTAGAATGTTTTAACTTTTAAAACTCATTTTCTTAACAATGGGATTAATTTTAAATTAATTTCATCAACTTCTGTGATTTGAATTAGTAAAAATGGATTCCATATTTTGAATCATCAGGTTCAAATTATGTTAATAGGATACTTTTTATTTTTGGGCACTATGAATAGTAACTACGTTAAATTTTATTTACCATAGTTAAAGGTAAATATGGTAATTAAGGGTAAATATAAAATTATAAAATTACCCTAACACTCGTCCTAATATAATTGGTTGATTATATTTTTCCCTAAATCATACTTGGGTTAAAATTGAATCTAATGGAACCCACTTGTATTTTATTAAGACCTTTATTTTATTTTATTTAAAGGAAAGTGAAATACGTCTCACTCAAACATTAATAATTAAAGTATTTTTAATATAAGGTTATACATAATACAAATTTGGTCATAAATACTAATTTTAAAGCTAAAATATTTTTCAATATAATTGTAATTTATTTGTAATTTTTAAGTGTTATTTAATTACCTTATTATCTTATACATTAATGATGCAGAAATTGTTTATTTAGTGAAAAATGAATAATATAGTTTTTATTGAAATATTAATGCATAACAAAAGGCCCAAAAATCTGAAAAAAACTCAATGGTAGAGTATATATAAACCCTAATCATCCACTGGCCGAATTGTTTACTATTTGGATCCTTATAAAGGTGATTATGACACTTATATTATTTTATTCTAAATGATTCCAAAGTTGTCACTTTCACAATTTAATAAATATAACAATTTACATGTTATGATTTTAAGATGAAAAATTAGAGTAAAGAATTATTATAAAATATATTAGATTTATATTTATCATAGGATCTTATTTTTAATTTTTATGCAACAAATAAGTATATTAAATAATTATACAAAAATGATGTACTAATTATTTTATGAAGAGATATACCAAATAAATGGTTTAAAAATATTAAAATAAATATTATATGAACTATTTAAGGTGCTCCATGAATTTTATAGGAAAATTTGACATGTTAGGAATCTAGTAAATATTTTTGTCAGAATATATCCTCTAGTTGTAGTTTATTTAAATTAAAATAAATGAATAGTGTAAAAATTGACACTATTGTTATTTTATAAAGATAACATATTATAAAATTGTTTAAAAATCACAAATATATTTAAAAATTATAAATTGAAATTTATATGGTCTTAAATGTCATAAATTATCCAATTATAGACAATTCACAACACATAAGTAATTATTTATAATAATTTTAGAATTAGAATCTTATTACCACAAATAAAATTAAATAGACTAAATAATTATAAATGAAGTTGATAATGTTTAAAATAAATTTCCAACATGTCTAAATTTTATTGTATGATTATAATACTACCCTATATCATCTAATATTTCTGTTTGAGTCATTTTAGGAGGATTTTACGTGATTTTGAATTTATTATAAATTAATATTTCTTATGTTACCAAAGGTGCTCCTCTCCTCCCTTATAAAAAGGGCACCCCTTCCCTCTTCTCTTCACACCCTTTTGAGCCTTGAAGCTTGGAAAACCCCTGCCAATTGATCTTCTCATCCTCTCTAGTTATATCATAGAGGTTCTGGTATTCTCAAAAGTCCAACTCTAGTGCCCTAAGAAGAAGATTAAAGGAGGACCCTCGAGGAAGAGGTAATTTCTTCTACCAACTCTTTCAAGTTTATTTCTTCTTCTACTTCCTCTTCTTTAGTTGTTTCATTATAAAGTAATAACATATGTATTAATTATATACTTATATGTTATTATAAATACGAAAAAACCCAATTTCACCTTCTATCCATCCTGTGGAAACCAAAATCACCCAGCATGCGTACGTACGGAATACCGTCTCCACGTCGTGGTGTAATCTATTTTTCCACCACCACCTTACTTGGATGGGTATAATGGTGTAAAGAATAACTATATACGGTTATTATAACATCATAATGATTCTAATATATTATATCATCCACTCCAATTCTATTCAATAAATACGTGAATGATATCATCGCTCGTGCGTATGTACGGATTACCGTCTCCACGACGCGATGAGATTTATTTTCCATGTTAAAAATTCAAGAATGATTATAAAGTATATATAATAAGTAATCATGAAATATATGATAGAGTAATTCTACTGGATTTATGTATATATATATGTATTTCATCTACTTAATTCCGTTAAATTCAATAAGGAAATGAAAACAGTGTTCATGCATACGTACGACCTACGTATCCATGAACGGTGTATTTCTTTCACTTTATAGATCTATTATATATCTATATATTCTGAATATATATTATATATAAATCATGTTTTATATTCTGTAATTAAGTAATCATGATCTGTGTAATCATATTAATAATTACATGTCAAAACATAGACGATAAATGAAATGATTTTACCCAGAACGCTACTTTAACATGAATTTAAAAAGGAACGGGTAATATAAAGTCATAAGTGAACCATATATGATATAATAACAATGAATATTATTCTGTAAAAAGTAAATGACATTATATAAATCATTATACAGGAGGTTCGGATACGTATGAAGCATATCAGACCTAAGGTAAGGGATAACTATTTCAATCTCGTTCTTAGTTGAGATTGTTTATTCGTAAGTATTTACTGGGGTTATATGTTTCATCCATGTCCATTAAAAAGTTTTTCTTAAAGTGTTTAATATTATTCAATATATGTTTAAAGTCATTTTACCCCTCTTTGACGTTTACTTTGTGTTATGGAAGGAATCATTTTTTTTGTTTACCATACGTGGTACTTTTTGACTTTTCTGACAAAAGTAAAAGGAGAATGTTTTTTAACTTATACGACAAGAATGGATTTATACGGTTTTATAACACCTTATTTTCATTAAGCTTAATCTACAAGATTTCATTATTATTTTCAACAAAATCCTTTTCTTTTAAAATTGAATGGCATGTTGGGAAATGAAAATGATTTTAAAGAAGAAAGGATATTTTCCTTAAGAATTCGTTTCTAGTGTTTTATCAAAACCATTTCCCATGTAAGATGACATTATTTCATATGTGTATGTTTCAAGTATAATGTATCTATTATTTATGTGGTTTCACTTTTCTTATGATGAAATGGTATCCATTTGTTTTATATGGATTATGTTATGATGGGATGATGTTTATGAAACCCATTTTATTCTTTGGGTTGTGATGAATGATTTATGTTTATGTTATGACACACGTAAGAATGATTTCAAAATGATATGGGTGGGACCTCTATCTCCCTCCAATGCATTGGGTAAAGATTTATATCTCATGAGATAGACATGGCTAGAATGGAAATTTAATCTGGTTCAGTGATACATGACTGGAACGAGGAGTGAACTCAGTTCAGTAAGGGAATTCGTCCACTATGATGGTCTTGAAAGCAATGCCTTGGATACTATGGAAATCATATCATGTGATTAATGTTTTTCATAATTATATTCTTTATTCCCATGATATTTTATCATGATTAATGTTATATTATGATCTATGCCTTATGTACTGTAATGTTTTATGTCATTGCTCAAGATTTTGATGTTTAGATTTCATGCTCATGTTTTTACATTCAAATGTTTATGGATTGTTTTAAGTTATCTATGTTTACCCTTACTGAGCATTTGATCTCACCATTTATATGTTTTCTTTTCCCAAGGATATAAAGAAAGGTTTTAGTTAAGAAAACAAAAGGGGAAGATCACTATTGGAGATGTTAATTCTCTTTCACCAAGATTAGAAGATTATATTCTGATTTTCCAAAGACAGTAAACTATTACGGTCCTTTGGTGTTAGTATTTGTTATGTATTAGATATTTCTCAAAAGTAATGAAATGTCTATGTATGTCAAGATTTGGGTCTCTAATGTTGGTATCAGAGGAAAGGTTTAGTTACCCTTTGGAAACTAGGATGTTAAAACATTACTGATATTCCTAAAGATATTTCTAAGGTATGTCTAGGGATGTCCCTACGGTTTAGTATAACTATTGGTCACAGTACTAGAATTATGTTGAAGATCATGAATAACCTAGGGTGAACCTAAGGTATCATGGATTAAAGAATGTGTGATAAGGTACACATCCCATAAGTTACTTTTTATGATTATGTGGTTCCTCATTATTTTAACTGTTTCTTATACATTGGTTTTTGGTTTTAGTCAATAGAGGGACCTAGAAGGAATTATGTTAACATTGAATCTGATGAAAAAATTGGTGAACATGAGCAATGAAATTGTGTAATTCCTAGAGATAAAAATATTGTGATTATGTCAAATCAGTCATCTCGATATATGATTAACAAGGTGAACTTTAGTTGTATTCCTAATTCATCAAATAAGAGGAAGATGGAATTTTATGCATGTTGGAATGGTGAGGAACATAGAGAAAGGAACATTAATATTTCTAAATAAGGGAAGAAGAACCTAGAGGAATACCTCAAATGGAGGGTAAGATGTTATCTGTGTGGGGAAAAGGGTCATAGAGTGACAGGCTGTCATGCAGTTCAATGTATTATTTGTGGAGAACACAGTCATTACCCTGCTCAATGCCTAGACCTAAGAGGTTACTTCTAAATCAAGGAAGGACGTATTCCCTGAAAATCATTGAAGAGTATGGATTGAAGTGTTTATGTATTGGTATTCAAGAATAATTTTGTTGAGGTACTTTCATGAAATATTGGAATATCTATGTATTGGTTATTTCTGGTTTTCAATAATTATATGGTATAGGTAACCATGAAAAGTGTTTTGAAATATTTTTGGAAATCAGATGATATGCACATAATGAAGGGATAAGGAGAAAATAATATGTTTGGTATTATTAATGAGGTTATTACGGATATAAGGACAAAGTGATATCATGGTTTGAGTATATTGAAATTTTGGGATTTTGGTATGTGTTAAGAGTTACCTTTTCACATAATTCATGTTTTCTCTATGGTTCAATGGTAATTCATGTTTCAAGAGAAAACATGATTAAGGTATTCACATTTTTGGAATGTGACCAACAACAAGATATATCTTATGATATATGGTGGACAAATGATGGTATTCACATGCTCGGTAGATGAAATTTCTAGTTATTTTTTTCTTTATACTATGATCTTGGACATAAGTATTTTAGATAAGCCTAAAAATTGGAATGGAATATTTTGGAAATCAGGTAGTATTTTTTAAGGATTGATCTTTTTTTCTATATTATTTCTATAATGATATAATAGTGTAGTTTTAGAAAAAGGAAAACCCGCAGGACGGAGGACAACCCGTCGCGTCTGAAAAGGTTGCAGGAATTGAACCCACAACTGAAGTGCGACAAGCCTTTATTTCCTACTAATGGCCAACAAGAAGTCCCTGGTTAGTGGAAACTTGTTTTATTTTATTAAGCGGTATGATAGATGAAGTATAAGTCCATTTTTGGAATCATATACGATTAACCTCACCATAGATGGACTAATGTTTATTTGATAACTTTTTCTATCCTTTTGTTTGAGACATATATAATGACCCATCATTCTATCAAATGATCTTCTAACACTTCACTAATGATAAATTCAACTTCATTTATTTAAGCGATTACGTGGAAATTGTTCAAGGCACGAACAATGGTGAGATTATACCGAAATAAAGTATTTATTCTAATTCAAATACTTCAAATTTAGGGAAATGATCTTGAAAACCAAAAATGTTGTCTCAGTACCCTTATATCTGATGAATAAGATGGTACCTTAGATCATAAAAAATTTATGGCTTTGTGATTTTTGGATTTTTCATAGCCATGTTCTCTCCCACTCTCCATCAGACCATGATGGTTAGGTTTCTCTTCCATATCCATATTTTCACCTATGTTCCCCTATGTGGAAACACAGTGATGAGTTAATATTGGTAACCGATCTGTTTCATACTTCACTTTTTAAAATTATGTTTTATTATTCCAATTTTACAATGTGGGTTTCTATGAAATAAACTTTCAAGTAGTAAACCATTTATAACCCTGACGAATTTCAAGGGAGAAATTCATTTTAAGTGGGGTAGAATGTAACACCCCTAGATTTTATAAGATATATTATTTTTAATTTCATTCATATCTTCTGTTATACGCTACACCACGATTATCTTGTACTATATGCAACACCGTATTAGCTAGCAGTATACACAACACTATTCTTGGATCGTGTTACACACAATTTCATGTTCATTAGATAGAAGTTATTCTATAAAACATTGAGTGTGTGTGTTTATATATATATATATTCAGTGTGTAAATGATATATGGTTGGATTCTGTTATAAAAAACAACAAAGGAGTCTTGTAGGACACACAACCCTAACTTGCCTTGCATTACATGCAATCACGACCTTCCTCAATAGCATGTGTTGTACGCAATACCGGGTTTCACTAAATAATAATATATGGTCAAAATATTATTTTGAACTAGCCATTATGAATATTATTAACTACATTTTGAATTTTATAACATTATTATTCATCTTACACATTTTCTAGAACACATTATGAGAACAAGATAAATTTTTCAGGTAAAATACGTATTTTTCAAAAAATGTAGTTTTGCCACCTTTGATGGTGCACCCAATTTAAATCTAGTTTATGATGGGTTTATAAGTTGAATTAGACAAAATAATATTCTTCTTTGGAATCAGGATATAATAATTTACTTTGGATAAAATGTTCATATTATTCTGATAACTTTCATATTTTAATAAATAGTAAAAACACTATATTTTAAATAAAAACAACTTTTTTCATCACAATAATTTATATGGTTAGATTATAATATTTAGTGGTTTTAAATTATTAATAGAATATATTTTTACCATTTAATATAAATTATGTCATTATCATTGATTTTACATTGAATTCATAGGTAAAATCATTTCAATCTTTTGCAATGTTATAACTTTTAAAACTCATTTTCTAAACAACGGGATTAATTTTAAATTAATTTCTTCAACTTCAATGATTTTAATTAGAAAAAATGGATTCCATATTTGGAATCATAAGGTCCATATTATGTTAATAGGCTACTTTTTTATTTTTGGGCATTATGAATAGTAACTACGGTAAATTTTATTTACCATAGTTAAAGGTGAATTGGGTAATTAATTGTAGATATAATATCATAAAATTACCTTAAAACTTGTATTAATATAATTGGATGATTATATTTTGCCATAAATCATACTTGGGTCGAATTTTAATCTAATGGAACCCAGTTTTATTTGATTAAGACATTTAGTATATTTTATTTAAAGGAAAGTGAAATATGTCTCACTTAAACATTAAAAATTAATATATTTTTAATATAAGGATATACAAAATATAAATTCGGTAACAAATACTCATATTAAAGATAAATTGTTTTTCATTATCATGGTAATTTATTTTTAATTTTTAAGTGTTATTTAATTACCTTTTTATCTTATACATTAATGATGCAGAAATTATTTATTTAGTGAAAAATAAATAATATAGTTTTTCTTGAAATTTTAATGCATATAAAAAGGCCCAAAAAACTGAACAAAACTTAATGGTAGTGTATATATAATCCATAATAATCCACCGGCCGAATTTTTGACCATTTGGATCCTTATAAAGGATATTATGACACTTATATTATTTTATTTTAAAAGATTCCAAAGTTGTCACCTTTCTAATTTAATAAATATAACAATTTACATGTTGTGATTTTAAGATGATAAATTAGAGTAAAATTATTATTATAAAAGAATGTTGTACTAATTATTTTATTAAGAGATATACCAAATAAATGGTTTTAAAAATATTAAAATAAATATTATATGAACTATTTAATGTGATCCATGAATTTTATAGAAACATTTGACATGTTAGAAATCTTTTAAATATTTTGGTTAGAAAATATCCTCTCTTTAGATTTTATTTAAATTAAAATAATTGAATAGTGTCAAAATTGACACTATTGTTATTTTATAAAAATAACATATTATAAAATTGTTTAAAAATCACAAAAATATTTAAAAATTATAAATTTAAATTTATATAGTCTTCAATGTCATAAATTATCCAATTATGTACAATTCACAACACATAAGTAATTATTTATAACAATTTGAAAATTAGAATCTTATTAGCACAAATAAACTTAAATAGATTAAATAAGGATAAATCAAGTTGATAATGTTTAAAATAAATTCCCAACATGTCTAAATTTTATTGGTTGATGAGAATACAACCCTATATCATCTAATATTCGGATTTGAGTCATTTTTGGAGGTTTTTAAGTGATTTTGAAGTTATTATAAATTAATATTTCTTATGTTACCAAAGGTGCCCCTCTCTTCCCTTATAAAAAGGGCACCCCTTCCCTCTTCACTTCACAAACTTTTGAGCCTTGAACCTCGGCGAAACCCTGCCAATTTAACTTTACATCCTCTATAATTATACCATAGAGGTTCTGGTATTCTCAAAAGTCCAACTGTAGTTCCCTAAGAAGATGTTTAATGGATGTCCATCGAGGAATATGTAATCTCTTCTACCGACTATTTCAAGTTTCTTTCTTCTTCTAATTCCTCTTCTTTAGTTGTTTCATTATTAAGTAAAAACATAAGTTATAATTATATACTGATATTTTATTAAAAATATGAAACAACCCTATTTCACCTTCTATCCATCTTACGGAAAACGATATGATCACGCATGCGTATGTACGGAATACCATCTCCACGCCGTGGTGTAATCTGTTTTTCCACCACCACCTAACTTGGATGGGTATAATGGTGTAAATAATAACTATATATGGTTAATATAACATCATACTGATTCTAAGATATTATATTATCCACTCCAATTTCATTCAATAAATATGGGAATGATATCATCGCTCGTACGTACGTACGGATTACCGTCTCCACGACGCGATGAGATTCATTTTCCATGTTAACAATTCAAGAATGATTATAAAGTATATATAATAAGTAATAATTAAATATATGACAGAATAATGCTACTGGATTTATATATATATATATATATCATCTACTTAATTCCATTCAATTCAATAAGGAAACGAAAACAGTGTTCATGTGTACGTATGACCTACCGTATCCCTGAACGATGTATTTATTTCCCTTGATTGATCTATTATATATATGTATATTCTGAATATATATTTTATATAAATAATGTTTTATATTCTGTAATTAAGTAATCATCATCTAAGTAATCATATTAATAATTACAAGTCAAAACACATACGATAAATGAAACTATTTTACCCAAAATGCTACTTTAACATGAATTTACAAAAGAACGGGTAATATATAGTCATAAGTGAACCATATATGATATCATAAAAATGAATATGATTCTGTAAAAATTCAATGAAATTATTTAAATCATTATACAAGAGGTTTGGATATGTACGAAGCATATCAGACCTAAGGTAAGGGATAACTATTCCAATATCATTATTATCTGAGATTGTTTATTCGTAAGTATTTACTGGGGTTATATTTTTCATCCATGTCCATTAAAATGTTTTTCATAAGGTGTTTCATATTATTAAATGCTTGTTTAAATCCATGTTTACCCCTATTTGACTTTTACTTTTTGTTATGGAAGGAATCATTTTTTTACCATACATGGTACTTTTTGACTTTTCCGAAAAAAGTACGAGGAGAATGTTTTTTTTAACTTATACAGAATGAACAGATTTTTACAGTTTTATAATGCCTTATTTTCATGAAGCTTACTCTACAAGATTTCATGATTATTTTCAACAAAATCCTTTTCTTTTAAAATTGGATGGCATGTTGTGAAAAGAAAACGATTTTAAAGAATAAAGGATATTTTCCTAAATAATTCAATTCAAGTGTTTTATCAAAACCATTTCCCATCTAAGATGACATTATTTCATATGTGTATTTTTCAAGTATAATTTCTATATGATTTACATGGTTTCTGTTTTCTTATGATGAAATGATATCCATTTGTTTTCTATTGATTATGATACGATGGAATGATGTTTATGAAACCCATTTTATTCTTTTGGTTATGATGAATGATTTATGTTTATGTTGTGGAAAAGGTAAGAATGATTTAAATATGAGATGGGTGGGATGTATATCTCCCTCAAATACATTGGGTAATGATTTATATCTCATGATATAGACATGGATGGAATGGAAAGTTAATCGAGTTCAGTGATACAGGACTGGAACGAGGAGTGAACTCAGTTCAGTAAGGGACTTTGTCCACTAAGATGGTCTTGGAAGCAATGCCTTGGATACTATGGAAATCATATCATGTGCTTAATGTTTCTCGCCAATTACATGATTTATTCCCATGCTATTTTTCATGATTAATGTTCTTTTATAATCTATGCCTTATGTATTGCAATGTTTTATGTCATTGCTCAAGATTTTGATGTTTAGATTTTATGCTCATGTTTTTACATTCAAATGTTTATGGATTGTTTTAAGTTATCTATGTTTACCCTTACTGATCATTTTATCTCACCCTTTATATGTTTTCATTTTCCCAGGATATAAAGAAATGTTTTAGGTAAGAAACCAAAAGGGGAAGGTCTCTATGGGAGATGTTGAAGATCATTCACCAAGATTAGAAGATTATATTCTGAGTTTCCAAAGGCCATAAACTATTATAGTCCTTTGGTGTCTGTTTTTGTTATGTATTAGATATTCTGCAAAAGTAATGTAATGTCTATATACGTCAATCCTTGGGTCTCTACAAACGGTATTTAATTTTTACCCAAAAATTCAGCTGTCTAAGAAAATTATGAAAAATTCACCTTGGGATAATTTCGATGTCCTGATTCCAAAAATAATATTCATTTTATCTAAATAATTTTCTATATACGGGAATATATACCTTTAAAATAAAAACTGACATTTAAACAAAATTCATGGGTTTTGACAAATATAGATTTCAAACCTTAATCAAAATCACAATTATATTCATAATAATTATATGGTCATTTATATTTAATAAAACATATTTTAGTGATAATATTTTATTAAAATATTAAATAATTAAAAAATAAATTATTTCGTCAAAATATATTTATTAATTAACTGAAAATACTATTTTTTGATTTAAATTTTTTTACAAAGTATCAATAATAAAAAGCTTGTATATTATATATACAAAAATAATGTACATAATCATGGTATTATGATATTGTTAAATGACCATTTATAACACCTTCATTAGACCAATGGGTAAGGTGTGCGATGGTGACTGCATCTAGGGTTTTCTTAGATAACCTCATTCATGAGTTAATCTCTATCCACATCCACTTCTCCAATAGGTGGTTCTACTCGAGCATAACGTGTTAATGCTCGGATTGTGATTGGTCAACAGATAATCCTAATGACGCCACCTCAATTCCGAACTCGAACAAATGGGCTTCATATGAAGCAATTCTACTGGATGAGTCCATCGCTTCCATTGTCTGAGTAAATTGGATTTTTTAAAACCCTATATTTATACAAATCATGTAAGAAATGTGTAACAACTATATTAGAAATTCCCACAATGATTGATAGCATTTAAAAACCCATAAACATAATAACAATGAAGTGCATAAGTTTTATATATCTGTATTTAATTATATCAAGAGGAATTTTCATTAATGAATGTTTGGGTCGTTACACCTACAGCAGGATACCATGAAGTACATATGATAATCCTCTTTTTAGTAGGATGTCATATCTGACCCGTGATCCGGGAACTAGGAAGAACCTTTGGTAATCATAACTGCATAAAAATTACCCATGTGAAAGTATAAATAATTACTGGTGGTGGAAGAATGCCAAAACCACTACCACTACCAAAACCTCCCAAACATACAGGTTTTGTTCTAGTTCAATGTGACACCCTCTACCATGTCTACCAAAACCTATCATGCACTAGATTAGAGTTTTTCAAGCACTGGGCACCCATTGGCCCCCTTAGATAAAAATGTTGATGTGGAATCTTACTCAGGATCCTCATGGTCTATTGATAAATAGAGGAATCACTCATGGGGTCTTCTAAGTCACAATGTAATCAAGGAATCCCTCTTGGGGTCATAAAAATGAATAAGAAGAGGAATCCCACTGGGAATCTTTGATCATGGTCATTGCCTTAAGTCATTGGAAGAATCTAGGGTATTGGGGTGGTTATTGACCCTAGGCTTTAATCTAGTACAATCTACCCATTTAATTTAATTAGGAAACTCATCAGAATAAATTTATACAGGGTGCATCACCCTTTGGGGAAAGCCCGAGCATCCATATAATACAATAACCCTGCATAGATACCAAAGGGAAGGTACGATAGACCACATACCTTTACAAATATTTAAACCATTTAAAAATAGCTCTTGACAGTTGTATCCAAAATCACCGATGTATAGTCCAAGACAAATAATCTTCCAAGATCCTACCTAAGATCAGATAACTCAGGTATAGTCTAAAAAAATCTGTTTTTTCATTAAGGAATTTAATATAAAAAGACAACCAAAAAGTCCCAATAGATGATATCTTACTAGAAACATATCAGTAAATGAGAATATGATAAAACACGTGTAAAAGGTTCACTGAGTTCTCCCAAGATGATTTCTAGGAAAGTCCCTAACCATGAAAATAAAAAAAACCACTCAACAATTATTATTTATGACATAAATCCTTAGAAAAACACCTCGACGATATACCTAAACCATTCAGTACACAACAATGTGTAAACAGTCTCTTGGGAAATCCTCATCCTTGGAAGGGTTACAACGCTGACTAAAACGGTCTATTCCACCAAGCTTTAGTTGATCCGACAAGGAACAATAAATGGAAAGTACCAAAACCCGAAATAATTGGAGAATAATAACACATAAGAAAGAAAAAAGAAGATGTTACTTGCTAATGATGTCGAATAACACTCATGATCTCCTTGATCAGTGAAGAATAGAGGGAGAGGAGCATCAGTATAGGGCCTCTCAGGTGCCCTCATATTTTTTCCACAAAAAATGGGGAAAGCCCTTGTTTAGACATTATAAAAAGTCTTCCCCACCTGTTTCATGATGTGAATTATTTTCACAATGATAATCAATTTTATTATGTGAAACAATTTCATGATGTGAACCGGTTTCATGATGTGAACAATAATCATGACATGAATACCTATAAGAAAAAAACTTGGATTTTACATTTTGTAACTTCCAGGCTACAACCCATGAAACCTATTCACACCATGAATCAGATTCACAATGTGATTGGATTGCTAAAGCTATTTTCAATAGCCTAACTACCTTTTTTTTCTCAAGTACCTTCCTAAACACCCCTAAGACTTACATAGGTACTTAGATCACATCTATAAACACTATGTCTCTACATTTCAAACACTTCAATCCTCTAATAGAATAGAAAATGATATTTTCACGTCATTTTTTTCTTTTTTCACATCATCTATTCTGTACCATTATTAAAGGCAATATTGAAATTATGTCTTTAATTTTGCTTACAAAATTGACGTTTTAAATGAATAATCAAATAGTTTGTATGTTAGTTATTTGTTAAACGATGTGATAAACCCACATATATTGTGTTTTTTTGTCATTTATCTGATAACCAATGTGATAATAGAGATAAAAAATGGGGTTTCACATCAGTTATCTAATAACCTATGTGAAAAACAATAGATATAAAATTTTACACATCAGTTATAAAATTAAATACTCGAAAATGAATTTATAATATAATAAAAATTCTATTAAACATTCCTCTCCATTGACAACAAAAACAACAAACAATCATAAGACAAGAAGAAGAAGCAGAAAAAGATCTAGAATTTCACATTTCTAATTACAAAATTAAAAACAATAATATATAGTAAAAAAATTATGATCGAATCAAAACAGTAAAATTATTTCCCCATTAAATAGGTATGTGTCTGAGATCTTGTGCACTATACAGAATAAGTCAGGAAAAATCTACAAATTAATAGGAAAACATTTAACATGTATTATGAATAATAAAATTAAATATTAAATACATGTTTTTAATGATATCCAATATGTTTGATTTTCATAATTTTCCCAAAAGAGATTATTTCATACATATATATTAATTATTAATATCTGCATTCTTTTATTCATTCGTATTTATTAAAACACTGTTTAAATTTGTTTTTGAATTAAAAATTACATTATTAAGTAATAAATCAGAAAAATTACTAATTATAAATGAAAATTCACATTTTCTATTATATATTTTATCTTGGCGCTCCTTTTCTTTATGGACCCACTAAGTAAATTTCATCCCCTATTAGAAAATAATATGAATGAAATAAATTTAAAAATCATTACAATATAAATAAGTATTGTGAAACTCAAACATATATTTATAATACATCCCTAAAATTTTGTCACACCTCGCTTTGGATATATCATAACCAATAATGTTCCTTCTCCCTTCGACAAAAACCACCTAACATCCAATTAGATCAGATATAAAATGAAAATTAATGTTAGTTGTTATTATGTTAAAATATATATCACAATGTGAGATATATGTTTCATACTCATTGAGATAAGAAAATATCCAATACTAAGTAATTGTATCATTTTGAAATATTTCAGCAATATAAAAAATTCTTTTCTCTTCAATCATTATCCTCTCTACAAGTGAAATTAACTATGGGCTCTTAAATTCAAATACATCTAACTTTTCATGATCCTGAAATATTTTATACAAATACCTTATACAAAACAAACATAAGTATAAATTTTAAATAATATAAATGTATAAAAAGATTTATGTTATGAATTACATAGAAAAAACCTGCATCGTGGTGATTCCCAACTGATATCCAGTTACAAGCTCCATGACATCATTTTTCAAAAGCACCATAGTCAATGAACACCCAAAAACAGTAGATTCAAGTGAAATCTCATTAACATCCAAAAAAATATGAATATCTTAACAATCAATCCAATTTACAATAATCTATATCTGATTTTATAACACTTTTTATTTATTGTTGACTATGCATTATTTCTTTACCTTTAATTTATTCCTATAAAAATATAGATAAATATATAAAATTTAAAATGTTAAAACAATTTTAATACAAAAAATGAAATAAAAGATAAAATATACACATAACTCTATGAAAATATGTCATAGAAGTCCACATGACCAAACTAAAAAATGGTTGATACTCTATCCAACTATACTCACTTCATCTATAGATAATGATAGTCCAACTCATATATCTATAATATCTTATAAAATGACCCTATGATTATCTATCTCTAACTATTGATGATGAATGATATCTCCTATACAAATATCATCCCATATGAAACAATATTCACTACTACAAAAACAGCCTTTAAGGGCACTAGAATGGACTTTATCAGTACTAGAAAATCGATGACAATATGAGTGATGTTAAAATCTAAGGACTTATATCGACATTGAAAAATAACTGATAATGAAGTCATTTATCTGCAATAAAAACGAAATGATAAAAAGTACCTTTATTAGTGCTTTAATTTATCACTACAAAAGGAACCCTTTATCAATGCTTTTAGAAGCATTGAAAAAGGACCTATTTAATACTGCTTTTAAAATAACTGATTAAGGGCTATACTGTAGTCTCCTATTACAACACATTGTGGAACCACTACAGTGTGTTCTAATATCACACTCTAGCACCAGAAAAAAATAATTTATCAACAAAAAACAAGTCAAAATGCAGGATTTAAATGAAATGAAATTTACAATACAAATACCATAAAAACACTATATTATATACATTTCAAACATTACCTAATAGAATTTCATAAATTCAAATTATTACATACATTAAAAAACAATCCTGACTATCAATGTTTCCATGATTTCCATTGAGTATCTTTGTTAGAATACAAACATTCAATGAGTATTTTCGAACAAACCATCTCAACTCGAAAAATAGAATCCACCTATATTAGAAAACAATTATTTTATGTAATACTAAAAATAAGTTAATTAAATATAAATATAAAAATAACACATTATTTCTGTAAAAAATGATTTTAATATGAAAATATCATGATTAATTTAGTTATTGAGTAATGGAGGGAACATGAAATAATGTGATAAATTTCAACACTATTGGAGTGAAAGGTTTTGTTAGAGAAGAATTATATGGATGTTTTGGTGGAGAAAGGGATGATAGATAGACAGAGAACCCAAAATCAAACAAAATAATTCACCAATATATGAAAATAATTATTTTATGAGTAATAATAAAATGAAATAAACTAAACATACAAATAAAACAACAAATAAATTGATTGAAAATGATTTTATTATGATAACATAAAAATTAACATCATGATTGAGCAAAGTCGATGTCATTTATCTTCCTACAAAGGAAATAGAGGTAACATGAAAGAAAGTTATAAATGAACCAATATAGGGGTGAAGGGTCTTAAGGGAGAATGATCATGAAATATGTATAGACTACCCCAAATCGAACAAAATAGTCAACTTGTATAAGAAAACAATTATTTTGTGTGTAATAATACAAAGAAATTAATCAAACATACATATGAAACAATGCATAAATTATATAAGAAATGATTTTAAATTTCAAACATCATGATTACCACTGTAATTGAGCATAGGCTGCATTAGTTCTCCTTCTACAAAGGTAGTAGAGGAAACTTGAAAAAATGTGATAAATTAACCACTGTAGGGGTGAACAACATTTATAGGATAAAGAGCATGAATGTTGGACAAATCACCCCAACACGAACAACAAAAACCACATGTATAAGAAAAAAAATCATTATTTGATTAATACTAAAAGAAAATAAAATAAAAAAACATATAAAAAATTATATTAATTCCATGGAAAATGATTTTACATTAAAAACATCAAGATTTCTTCTGTAATTTAATAGAGGTAGCATCATCGCTTTTCCTACAATGGAAGTTGAGGTAACTTGAAAGAAAGTGATAAATGCACCACTATAGCGGTGAAAATGTATTACGGGATAAAAAGCATGAATGTTGGATAGAGCACCCTGAATTGAACAAAATAATCCTCCTGTATAAGAAAAAAAATTTCATGTGAGTAATACAAAATATAAATAAATAAAACATAAATATGAAACAACATATTAATTTTATGGATAATGATTTCACTGTAAAAACAACAAGATTACCTCTGTAATTCAGTAGAGACAACTTCTTTTCTATTCGTGAAAACTCATGACACATGAATAGAAATATAATAAAATAAATGAACTATGTAATGAATAATGAGAACTAAATAATAATTTCATTATATATATTTTTAGTAAAATAGATATTGTATATCGTAACATTACCTTTTCATCCACCCAAAGGGTTTCCTTTTTTATAGTTTGTTCTAATGAGGGATTGGTAACGTGATCATGGGAAGAAGACATTGTCTGCATGATTAGTAAAACATTAAGTTTATATTATGTTAATGCAGTAGAGAAAAAAATAATATTATGAGGGAAAGCATAATATATTTAAAAACACTTTTACATTATCATTGAACCCTATTTATTTGTTAACGGTTTCTAGGATTTTGTTCCAATTTTGATAATCCAAATCGCCACTTTGTGGTCACCTCTTATGTACAATACGTTGACAACACTGAGACTGGCATGAACTAATTGTGATGTACCATCAAAAGGGTCATCCTCAATTGAATTTCAATCTGACTCAACATTTGTTTTAGTCTCCAGTAGGACAATCAACCAATTATTGTGTGTTGGATTAGATACATAAAATACTTGTACTGCTTGTGATTCCAATATGACCAACTCATCTTTTCCACCTTCTACCCTAAAATTCACCTTCACAAATCCCATTTCATCAAATTTCACTCCATTGATATTCTCAACCAATTTTCAACAGAAAATATTCTCTTGAAATGTTGTATAATACAACTCATATATATATTTGATAATTCCAAAATATGAAATATTTTCAGAAATTGGATTTCTACCCTTGGAACTGGATATGCACATCACTTCATCCACAAGAGTAACACCACTATTTTTCATCATACTGAAGACATTTATCTCTTATATATAGAACACATAACAATTTATTAAAAACCCGATCTAAGATATAAAATTTCCATTTGGTACGCTGGTTATCCTTAAAAGTCATTCGATAATTAAATTCGGATGTTCAGATAACTCATTATAAATATGATCTATGAACCATATTATAAACTATTGATTTTTGGTTTCTAATATCCATCTTTCATCCCTTGATGGATTCAAATTTATATGAATAACTTTGTGGGCTACAATCTATGAATATACATCATCACTGTTATTTAATATGTAAATATGTGCTTGCACCAACTCTGTCAAGGTAATTGTAAAAAAATCTCTTCAGGAAATCCATTTACCCATAAGGAATTCAGTATAGTGAGACTTTGGGATATGATGCTTAAAACATCTAATAGGTAATAAGTATAGAATTCAATAGCTTATTCAACAATATATCATTCTACAACACAACCTTCTAGATAAATTCAATTCTAGACATACCCTTTCAAAATCATTATTTACCATTCAATGGAGGACGTCCATATGTAATACAAAAGACCACATAGTTGAACCTATCTAATAAAGTGAACCAGCACGTGGACTATTATATCAAAGAATGATGGTGGGAAGAAGATTTTTAATTCAAATAATATGATTTAAATCTTGTTATTCATGATGTGAATCATTTTGGTTCTACAAATTTACTGCATATGGTTTTGAAATAGAAGTCGAGTTCGGTTAATTTATGAAATACATTTTGAGTCAGAATGAAATGGAAGGCAACAATAATTAAATAATTCAATAAAACATGACATTTGTGTGCTTTTATTCCTTGTAATTTCAAATTATTTATTGACATGACATTCATGATATTTTATGAATACCACTATGGAACTTTTACACTCATAAGAAAAAGTATAAATTTCAATTTTTCCTATCTGGATAATGTGTAAGATACTCAAGGATGAAATGTATACCTTTTACCCTTCATCAGAGCCAACTCTTCCCTTGTACCCAATTTAAATCAAGTCCAACCTAGCCTTGATGTCATCTTTCATTATTTTTGAAACCTTTATTAATATTCCAATAAAAATATCAGATTAATTTTTTATAAATTCATGACATCAAGAAATTTTTTGACATACCAAAAATTATAGTATGAAAAATCAATGAAAATCGATCTCTTCTTCAAACCTGATTTTTTATAGCTTTTCAAAATTATTTTATTCAAAATAGGGTTAAAATTTATTAATTTGTTTGTAGAGTTGATCACCCGTTGTTGGAGATGGTGTTGTACCCTATTTGATATTCCCATTTGAAGTGCCCAGATCAGTGTGAATCACTGAGAGGGGGAGGGGGTGAATCAGTGATCCTTTAAAACTTTTTACTAATTGATTCTTAATCAATTAAACCTCTATGGCTGGTTAAAGCCTCGATCCACTCTTCTTGTATCTCTCAACCTTTCCCGGATAATGCAGTAATGAAAAGGCACAGGACACAAGGATTTACAAGGTTCGGCACCAAAGGCCTACATCCTTGCCATGCTCTCTATGCATGGATTCTCCATTATAACCTATTAAAATTACAATGGTCGATACAGAGTCCCACTGTATCTCTCCTGAGTCCCACAGGAGGGTCTTTATACTGCGTCCCACAGTGTTACCAGAGTCCCACTGGCCTGCTCCAGAATCCCACTGAAGACTTCTTCTCCCTGAGTCCCACAGGGTCTTCTCCTGGCTCCTCGAGTCACACGAGTAGCTCTTCTTCACTTTAAGTTCTTCAAGTAACTTCAGCAGCCTGGGATAAAGGCTGCTGGCCTTGCTCTTCTTCTGATCACTTGTGATGATCAGGGTCTTCTCGTCTAGCTCGGGCTTTATCACCTTCTTCTAAGGATGACCCGGCTTCTCTCTTCAACTACTGAATGCTCAGACAACTGATGTCTTTATCTTCGGTCTGGTCCAGTATCAGTTCAAAACAACTTCATGCACTGAGTGCATGGCATCTCTGTCTCTTCATGCAATGATTGCATGGCCTTCTCAATTCTTCAAGAACCTCCTAGTCTTGGACAACTCAAATTGCACACAAGCTCATTCAGACTTGTTCACGTGTGCATGTGCATGCATGCAAGCATGCACTCTCCTTTTCTTCCTCTTGGTGCAGTAGACCCACAAAGGGTGTAGTCACTTTAAGCACACACCTTCACTGAACTTCACACACTTTATCCAATTGGTTTACACACTTAGAGTGTGTTCTACTTTAGTGTGGGTCTTTCACTTCTTTCTTCTTCCAAGTGTGAACACACTTTTAGTGCACACACTAGGTTCGGCCTTCACTTGTTAAGCACACACAAGTTCTTCACTTTGCACACACTTTAGACTTGGCCTATTCTCCTCTTCTTGTTGCACACACTCACTTTAGTGTTCTTTTAGTTTGTTCTTCAAGGTATGCACACACAAGGTCACAGCCCTCGGCCTCTTCAAATGCACACACTTAACCCATAGGTGGTTCTTCAATTTAGCACACACACACTAAGGTGTGGTCTTCACTTCACCCACACAAGGCTACGGCCTTTCACTTCCTTTGCACACACAATTTGTTCTTTCTCTTTTAATCTTCAAGTGTGCATACCCAACAAGGGCAACGGCCTCCTTCTTCAAATTGCACACAAAGTGCCTCGGGTACTTCTTCTCCACTTAGCACACACACTATGTGTTCTTTAATATGGGCACACACACAAGGGCTATGGCCACTTGTTGTTCTTTTTGCACACAAAGGCACAAAGGCCTTTCCTTCACTTCTTGCACACACACAAGGCTACTGCCTTTTCTTGTTTTGTTAAGCACACACGGCCGTAGGGACTTCTTCTCTACTTGGCACACACACACACGAGGCAAGGCCTCGGCTTTCTTTTCCCTTCTTGCACACACACCCGAGTGTGTCCTTCCCCACTTATGCACACACAAGGCTATGCCTCGGCTTCTCCTCTCCACTTGAGCTCCTTTCAATAAGGAGGCACACACACAAGGCCTCGGGTTCTTCTGCTATTCCACCTCAATGCCAAAGGAGGAGCGCAAGGTGTCTTGGTGCAAGGGCGCGCAAGACCTCCTACCCGCGGGGCGCGCAAGTGCAACACCCGCGGGGTCTTCCTCCTGCCGCGCAAGGGTGCGGGCAGAGAGGGAACAAGCCTCGGGCGCGCAAAGTGTTGCGGCCACGAGCTCTTCCTGCCGCGCAAAGGATTAGCGCGCAGGGGACTCAGCCGCGCAAATACCTTACGCGGGGCTTCAACTTCGCGAGGCAGAGGCACACGCGGATCAACAGATCTTCAATGAAAAACATCAGCAGCTTCTTCTCGAGGGCTAGGCCTCATTTATATAGGCAGAGGAAGGCTTCAAATCCTCCGTGTGTTTTAACTTCAAAATGCCGAGATCTTCGGATCTTCAAAATCTTTACGAATCTTGATTTTCTTTCCTCTGTTTCACGCGGGATCTTCCTCTTTAATTTCCTCTACGTGCATGCGACTTAGAACGCATGCACGGCCTTCTTCTGATCCATAATATGCACGCAAAAACACCCCACGGCCTTCGGCAGCTTTGCTTGCCTCGGCCTCACTCGAAATCCTCCAAACATTGTATGCATGCTCTCTTTATTGCATGGATGGATTCGGTATGTCCAGACGAGCACGAGGGTGCCTTCGGCTTCGAGAGAGATGGACGGAATCTCAAAAACATCACTCGGGAGGCGCCTGGTTCAGCAGGGCTCGCGGATGGCTTCGGCTCGAGCTCGAGGAAGGAGACGAGCTCTCGGCCGTCGGATCAGTCGTTTGAGATACATCGGGCGGCCAGGATTAGATCATCGCCGCGGAGATGAATCGTGCGGCGCAGATCAAGCGCGCGATCAATCGAGCGGCTCAGATTCGCTCCCGGGAAATTTTCCGCGTCCCACATCGAATTCTCTCGCGGAATTTCCGCGGTTTATAACCCAGCCGCTCCCTTGAACGGCCAGTTGAAACTCCTCCCTCCACGGTGCCGCCCCGCACCGTGTTCTCCCTGCGGGCGCGCTCTGCGCCCACTCTCAGCTCCCTGCGGGCGCGCTACTGGCGCCCACTATGCTCCTCCGGTGCGCGGATTTAACCACCGCGTGCCCTCGGGGGCTTACACACGGCCCCGACCTCTCTTGGGCTGGCCCCATGGGATCCCCTTGGGCATGGTGACTGGTTCCCACATGTGCCTTGGGTTGAACCCTTAATGCTGGCCCTTGAGGTTGGCATATTTTTTTTGCTTGAATATACACTAAGTATACAAAGTACTTAAGTGTAAAATGCCAAATGCCCTTTCTCTTCTTCTTCATTTCTTCCCTTCTCTTCTTCATTAGAATTCCTCAAATCTCCTCAACATATAATCATTATTTAAGAATGGAATTCTTGAAGGTTCTTCCATCAACCGATGCTCCTGAATCAAAGATTTCTCTCAATGTGCTTCATTGATCCAATTAGAGATCAATTGGATCACTTCCAATTCACATGTACTAAGAGTTAGTACATGGACTTCATTAATGCACATCATCCACTTAGTAGTTGTGGATGGAACTCCTTTCAACTCCTCATGCATTGTCACTACAATGCATGGTCTTCAAACAATGTTGTGACGCTGTATCATCATGATACAAGTTCTATGAACTTAAAGATCAGCTCATCAATCGTCTGATTTTCTTAGAGAATGTTTCAACCATCATCTCCTATGTCACTTAGTGAATCTCCTAAGTGACATGCATCTGTGTACCATGGTCATTCTCCTTCATCACCATCACCATCACATCCTTTGACATTCACATCTTGACTCCTTGACATCCATTCATTCCAAGACAACTTCATGTCTCATTGACAACAAATGCAACACAGTGCACTTCAATCTCCCCCTTTGTATTTGTTGTCAATACACTCCTTCAGCACATATGAATGGGTCAATATGTGTGCCCAATCTTTTCTCCCCCTTATTGGCAATCAAATGCAAAGGTGTGGTGTGGTTCAGTTTTATAAATCTCTTCCTCCCTTATAAAAGCATTTTCTTCAAAATCACTAAGAGAGGGATGATGTCACATGTTCACTTGAGCAATGAACCTTTAGTAAATCAGCTCTAAGTCTACTTGGGCTAACCCGGTGTAGAAAACAAGAGTGATGTAACCAAGGTACTCAATGCTGTCCATAACTCTCTACACATGTGGGATCATGCTTAGGGGTTGAATTATTATTTTTTTTTTCAGATATTCAATGAATTGCTGAATCCTGCACATACTTCACAAAACTCATTAGAAAGTTCAGTGCAATGATAAAGCTCCCCCTTTCATCCATTTGTCTTCAATCCATACTCCCCCTTAATTGACAAGATAAACTCAATTAAGAAACAAGGGATGAAAGCATGATTGGAATACCTTCACTTTCTCAAGATGATATTAATTTTAGAACATCATCTTCTCCAGATTGGCTCCCCCTCAAGGGGTGCACTCCATTCTGTCCAAACCATCCTCCAGCTGAGAATGATCATCATCTTTAATTCCCTGCAATGTCAGCACATGTAAATACCAATAGTATAAGGGAATAAGATGGAACCTCCTTGGTTTATCAATGTGAACAACAAGGTTGAGAAGATTCTCTCAACCGAGATGTCCCATTTTCACCAGTCTTCACACTTGCACATTTGATCTTCAATGATGATTGTGCTAGTGTGGTTCTCAAAACATCTTCATGTGAAATATTCTTCTTCCCTCTTGACTTAGCAATTGCCAGAACTTCATCTTCAGCTCTTTTCTGATCTTTGGCAAGTTGCGACTGATTTGGCCATATGACTAGTAAGTCACTTGGAAGTGTGGCCTCAGTTCTGGATATTCCACATGGTTCCTTTGATTCTGTCAAGCTACCTCTCTTAGGCAACTTGTTTTCAATCAATCCCTTCTGCTTCTTTTGGATTGATTGTCTGTTTGAGTTCAGTCTGCCTCTATTGAATTTCATGGCTTCTTTACAAAGATCCATGATATGCCCTTTCTTTCCACAGTAGAAGCATTTCTTGGTGGTCCTTCTGGATGCATCACCCTTCTTGGACTCAGACTCCAAGGACTTATCTTCCTTTTTCAACATCTTCTTGGAAGATTTTTCAGCTTTCTTCTTCTTGCTTCCCAAGGATTCCTTTTTCGCCAGGTTCAGTGATCTTCTCTTCTTTTCATCTTTGGATACAGTTGGAGATTGATATGTATCATTTTGACCACTTTTGAAACCATCCCAGATGTTGTCAAGTAATCCAAATCTGTTAGCAGTAAACAGATGTCTCTGGACCTGTGGATGCTGCTTCTTTCCTTCTGGCTTGCTCCCCCTTGGCATGGGCTTCCTCTGTGCTTTGGCATTCAGTGGATTGTACCAACAATCCTTTGCACAATGCCCATACCTGTTACAACACCAACACTGACCCACAAATCTTGACCTCTTCAGTCCTTCTGATTGTTGGGTTCTTATCTTGAATTGTTGTGCTGCTTCAGAAGAGCTCTGCTTCTTCATTTTCTTCATCCATACTTGTTTGGAATCATTCTTCCATCCTGCACTTTTAGTAGAAACACTTTTAGAAACATGAGTACAAGATGGTATGGATGGTACCTTCTTGTTAGAAGTTGTTGCTCTTTCACTAGAGGATGTCTTTCTTTTAGAATCATCCTTCTCAAGGCATACTTGAGTAGCAACATTTCTCCTTTCAGCTGACTGGGAGGCTTTAGCTTTGGGTGATTGCAGATTTTTCAATATCACCTCTAGTTCTAGGCATTTCATGTTAAGGGAGTTCTTCTCATCCTTAACTGTTCTTAGCCTTCCTTCCCATTTCTCTTCCAGCTGTTTCATCTGGTCTTCATGCACTTGCTTCATTTCAAGCAATGAGTTGTCCAGCTCCTTCACCCTTTTGACATTGTCTTCTAGTTGAGCATCTCTGACAACCATTGACACTTTGTGCCTCTTTTCCAGTGCATGGAAAACTTCTTTGACCAATACTTTAAAGATTTCTTTCTCAGAAAGGCTTCTTTGCAATTCTTCAGCAGTGTCTTCATATCTTTCATTGCAAAGAGATACTGTTTCATCTTTGGCATTTACCAGCTTTCTAAGAGTGTTGGTTATGCCAACCCTTTTAGCCAATTGGACTTCCAGAGAATTGTCTTCATCTTCTAGCTGTAATTTTTCTTCTTGAAGATCAAGGAGGCCTGTAGCTATACACATTGCAATTTCCTTGGGGACTCTCTTCTAAAGATATTTGATTGCATTTAGAAGATCATTGTTCCTTCCATCTTCATCACAGCTAGAGCATGCTTCATCAGAAGAATGATAAAAGGAATTGTCATCTGATGTGACTTTCACATTTCTTTCCATAGAAGGAGTTTCTCTGATTGCAGCAACCTTCTTCCTCATCTTCTTTGCCTGTTTCTTCATTCTGTTTTTCAGAGTCTTGGCAGATATCTCCATTTGAGGCTGTTCTTTCATTTCCTCAAATATGCACTCCATATAGACTCCCTTGGATCTTTTAGAGGTAACCTCCCTTTGATACCAATTGAAGTGCCCAGATCAGTGTGAATCACTGATAGGGGGAGGGGGTGAATCAGTGATCCTTTAAAACTTTTTACTAATTGATTCTTAATCAATTAAACCTCTATGGATGGTTAAAGCCTCGATCCACTCTTCTTGTATCTCTCAACCTTTCCCGGATAATGCAGTAATGAAAAGGCACAGGACACAAGGATTTACAAGGTTCGACACCAAAGGCCTACATCCTTGCCATGCTCTCCAAGCATGGATTTTCCATTATAACCTGTTAAAATTACAATGGTCGATACAGAGTCCCACTGTATCTCTCCTGAGTCCCACAGGAGGGTCTTTATACTGCGTCCCACAGTGTTACCAGAGTCCCACTGGCCTGCTCCAGAATCCCACTGAAGACTTCTTCTCCCTGAGTCCCACAGGGTCTTCTCCTGGCTCCTCGAGTCACACGAGTAGCTCTTCTTCACTTTAAGTTCTTCAAGTAACTTCAGCAGCCTGGGATAAAGGCTGCTGGCCTTGCTCTTCTTCTGATCACTTGTGATGATCAGGGTCTTCTCGTCTAGCTCGGGCTTTATCACCTTCTTCTAAGGATGACCCGGCTTCTCTCTTCAACTACTGAATGCTCAGACAACTGATGTCTTTATCTTCGGTCTGGTCCAGTCTCAGTTCAAAACAACTTCATGCACTGAGTGCATGGCATCTCTGTCTCTTCATGCAATGATTGCATGGCCTTCTCAATTCTTCAAGAACCTCCTAGTCTTGGACAACTCAAATTGCACACAAGCTCATTCAGACTTGTTCACGTGTGCATGTGCATGCATGCAAGCATGCACTCTCCTTTTCTTCCTCTTGGTGCAGTAGACCCACAAAGGGTGTAGTCACTTTAAGCACACACCTTCACTGAACTTCACACACTTTATCCAATTGGTTTACACACTTAGAGTGTGTTCTACTTTAGTGTGGGTCTTTCACTTCTTTCTTCTTCCAAGTGTGAACACACTTTTAGTGCACACACTAGGTTCGGCCTTCACTTGTTAAGCACACACTTTAGACTTGGCCTATTCTCCTCTTCTTGTTGCACACACTCACTTTAGTGTTCTTTTAGTTTGTTCTTCAAGGTATGCACACACAAGGTCACATCCCTCAGCCTCTTCAAATGCACACACTTAACCCATAGGTGGTTCTTCAATTTAGCACACACACACTAAGGTGTGGTCTTCACTTCACCCACACAAGGCTACGGCCTTTCACTTCATTTGCACACACAATTTGTTCTTTCTCTTTTAATCTTCAAGTGTGCATACCCAACAAGGGCAACGGCCTCCTTCTTCAAATTGCACACAAAGTGCCTCGGGTACTTCTTCTCCACTTAGCACACACACTATGTGTTCTTTAATATGGGCACACACACAAGGGCTACGGCCACTTGTTGTTCTTTTTGCACACAAAGGCACAAAGGCCTTTCCTTCCCTTCTTGCACACACACAAGGCTACTGCCTTTTCTTGTTTTGTTAAGCACACACGGCCGTAGGGCCTTCTTCTCCACTTGGCACACACACACACGAGGCAAGGCCTCGGCTTTCTTTTCCCTTCTTGCACACACACCCGAGTGTGTCCTTCCCCACTTATGCACACACAAGGCTATGCCTCGGCTTCTCCTCTCCACTTGAGCTCCTTTCAATAAGGAGGCACACACACAAGGCCTCGGGTTCTTCTGCTATTCCACCTCAATGCCAAAGGAGGCGCGCAAGGTGTCTTGGTGCAAGGGCGCGCAAGACCTCCTACCCGCGGGGCGCGCAAGTGCAACACCCGCGGGGTCTTCCTCCTGCCGCGCAAGGGTGCGGGCAGAGAGGGAACAAGCCTCGGGCGCGCAAAGTGTTGCGGCCACGATCTCTTCCTGCCGCGCAAAGGATTAGCGCGCAGGGGACTCAGCCGCGCAAATACCTTACGCGGGGCTTCAATTTCGCGAGGCAGAGGCACACGCGGATCAACAGATCTTCAATGAAAAACATCAGCAGCTTCTTCTCGAGGGCTAGGCCTCATTTATATAGGCAGAGGAAGGCTTCAAATCCTCCGCGTGTTTTAACTTCAAAATGCCGAGATCTTCGGATCTTCAAAATCTTTACGAATCTTGATTTTCTTTCCTCTGTTTCACGCGGGATCTTCCTCTTTAATTTCCTCTACGTGCATGCGACTTAGAACGCATGCACGGCCTTCTTCTGATCCATAATATGCACGCAAAAAACACCCCACGGCCTTCGGCAACTTTGCTTGCCTCGGCCTCACTCGAAATCCTCCAAACATTGCATGCATGCTCTCTTTATTACATGGATGGATTCGGTATGTCCAGACGAGCACGAGGGTGCCTTCGGCTTCGAGAGAGATGGCCGGAATCTCAAAAACATCACTCGGGAGGCGCCTGGTTCAGCGGGGCTCGCGGATGGCTTCGGCTCGAGCTCGAGGAAGGAGACGAGCTCTCGGCCGTCGGATCAGTCGTTTGAGATACATCGGGCGGCCAGGATTAGATCATCGCCGCGGAGATGAATCGTGCGGCGCAGATCAAGCGCGCGATCAATCGAGCGGCTCAGATTCGCTCCCGGGAAATTTTCCGCGTCCCACATCGAATTCTCTCGCGGAATTTCCGCGGTTTATAACCCAGCCGCTCCCTTGAACGGCCAGTTGAAACTCCTCCCTCCACGGTGCCGCCCCGCACCGTGTTCTCCCTGCGGGCGCGCTCTGCGCCCACTCTCAGCTCCCTGCGGGCGCGCTACTGGCGCTCACTATGCTCCTCCGGTGCGCGGATTAAACCACCGCGTGCCCTCGGGGGCTTACACACGGCCCCGGCCTCTCTTGGGCTGGCCCCATGGGATCCCCTTGGGCGTGGTGACTGGTTCCCACATGTGCCTTGGGTTGAACCCTTAAGGCTGGCCCTTGAGGTTGGCATATTTTTTTTGCTTGAATATACACTAAGTATACAAAGTACTTAAGTGTAAAATTCCAAATGCCCTTTCTCTTCTTCTTCATTTCTTCCCTTCTCTTCTTCATTAGAATTCCTCAAATTTCCTCAACATATAATCATTATTTAAGAATGGAATTCTTGAAGGTTCTTCCATCAACCGATGCTCCTGAATCAAAAATTTCTCTCAATGTGCTTCATTGATCCAATTAGAGATCAATTGGATCACTTCCAATTCACATGTACTAAGAGTTAGTACATGGACTTCATTAATGCACATCATCCACTTAGTAGTTGTGGATGGAACTCCTTTCAACTCCTCATGCATTGTCACTACAATGCATGGTCTTCAAACAATGTTGTGACGCTGTATCATCATGATACAAGTTCTATGAACTTTAAGATCAGCTCATCAATCGTCTAATTTTCTTAGAGAATGTTTCAACCATCATCTCCTATGTCACTTAGTGAATCTCCTAAGTGACATGCATCTGTGTACCATGGTCATTCTCCTTCATCACCATCACCATCACATCCTTTGACATTCACATCTTGACTCCTTGACATCCATTCATTCCAAGACAACTTCATGTCTCATTGACAACAAATGCAACACAGTGCACTTCACCATTGAATGCTTTCATCTATGATAAATATTTATTTCATTTAAGAAAAGTTTTTTTTCCTAAAAACACATTTTTTGAGGAATGTTTCAACTAAACTGAGTGTGCACATTTTTCACAAATGGGACACCCCAAAATTCTTTTAATTCTATAGCCTAATACTTTAACATAAGTAGGGAATTAAATAATCATTCCATACAATATGAAACTAAATGTAAATTCTTCATATCTATGTGAATCATATATTATAACACATGAAACCCACATCAATTTAAAATATTCGATCAATAGATCCAAATAAACAACAATATCATTTTTGAGATTCTTTGGTCAAGATTTATAATGAGACAACATAATGTATTTGTGCTTCATGACAAACCATGGTGGAATGTTATAATTTACCAACATGATGGGCCAAGTACATTGAGTACTACTATGTACACCAATAGTATTTATTCCATATGTAGATAATGAATGAATAATCTTTCCTAGCTCATATCCATGTTTCGTATACTCATAATCAATTTTTCATTCACAGAAGAGAATCTGCTGGATGTCATAGGTTTACATATTTTATTATTGTATATAAATACCATGTTAATTGTCTTGCGGTTTCTTAATGACCAAGCATTATTCTTAATTGTGGAATAATTTGAAAGTACCAGAAATATTTAAAAGGAATTGATTCATTATTCTTGTATCAATATGTGACACACTTAGGAAATTTGAGGAGTGATTTCTGATCCTTTTGAAACTTTATAAAATCACTAGGATGGGCATGTATTTTTTAGAGGTCATTGCCATTGAACGTAACATTCATTTAGCATCATATGTTCAGCACGGTAATTCTCTATATTCTGGTAGAATATCTTTCAGAAGACCATGTAGTTCTTCAATGCTAGTGTCACTCCATAATGTTTCCATCATTGAAATTATATAATTTCAATATGGCTGATAATGATGTGTATTTAGTATAACCGGTATATAATGGATTCCTGGATCAACAATTTAACCCCTCAAACAACTTTGGACAATCAAGGAGGTCATCTTCAATTACTATTTTCATTTCTTCCATGCGATCTACATCATCTTTTTCAAATGTATTCATATAAAATGATTCATAAACCGTAGTGTCATCTCAATCGATGTCCACATTCAGTTTTCCCCATTTTATTCAGAATTTAAATGTATGATATATTCAATGAAAAATAAAATGTTATTCTTACACTTCCGAACAAATTTTTCAGAAAAAAAAATAACATAGTCATGGACATAAGATTTTAAAAGGGCCATCTGCATGCTCCCTTGAAAACATGACGAACAATTTTACTCCATCTTCATATTCTTTTGTTAAAATATTATCGTGAAAACATATTCAGTACATATCCATCCTACCAGGTTCATGAAAGATTAATTTTATTAAATATGTAAATTAATACACAAAAGATATTCATTATCAAAAGTTAAAGTTATAGAAAATTATAATAATATATATAAGGATTATTTATACTAGAATATCTGAGTGCCTAGATATTACAAAAACAATAATAATGAATATTTTAAATTGAAAAAATATAAGGATATAATGGAACATAATAAATGATATTATCAATAAACATTAATGGTGTAAACCGGAAAATGAATAGCGTAATGACCCAAGCCTAAATTACACAAATAACATCAAGTCTGATCATCTTATGACCTCTAACACACCACAGCGCCACTAAAGTATGGTTTAAATTTTGGTGTAAAAAAACATAATTTGGAGGTGGTCCCACAAATAGAAACAATTAGAACTAATGGTAAAACAAAATTTTTCCTTCACCATTATGGTCAATGGACATGCTGACCCAAAATCATCATTAACTAATATGGGAATAACTGTTAGACAAAAAACTATGTAAATAAATGATGAAAGTTTTATATACTCACACATACATGTCTTTACAATATAAAAACAAACTCACTTGTAGTATATAAGAAATATCAAATAGATAAAAACAGGATATTCAAAATTAACGTTAACTAAAGGCACCGTAATGATTCAAAATGTGAAGTCTTGATGTGATAAAACCTTATGTTCATAAAATGGGACGACCCATTTTAATATTATATATAAGAAAAAAATGACCATAGTGAATTCAAAGAGGATCTAGATCCTATGATATATATAACCAATAGAGGAACATTCATCACTCCACAAACAAGGTTCATGAAAAATAGCATCTGAAGTTGCATGTCCACCGCGGTGTCCACAAAATGTGTCAGGAAATATATAATCATTAGGGAACCACTAATGTGCCTTATATAAGTATTCAATAAACAAAAATATACATAATAAGTTCTAAAAATGTATATAAATATATGAAAATTTATTTAGTAAAATTATATAAAACAGAGCAATAAAACAACAATGAATAAATCCAAGGTTCATTGTAATATATACACAACCAATCAAATATCGGTAGTCAATACAAATAATGGACCACAAATCATTCCCTAAACTATATATCATAAAAAAAAATAATAATCAAAAGATCATAAACATTGGATCATAAGAAAATCTTTGAATGAGAAATAAAAATAAAAAACAAAAATACACAAAGAAAATCAGAAGGCGTACCTCCCTGGGTTGAAGAAAATTTGAGAACCTATTTGGATGTCAGATGAGATATTAGGAGGTAGTTGAGTGGTGTTATTTGACCTTCTATTCACAAAGGAGGAGCCCCGACAGAGGGTGGATTCTAAAGAAATCTTGTATTTCATGATGGGTTTGCAAATTGTTATGTTTTTTTTTAAAATAAATTTGGACACTTTTATTAGTGCTTTCTAGTAAGTGCGGATAATGAAAGGTCTTTATCTGAAATAACCATATAGCACTGATAAATGTTCATTTTATCAGCTCTTTCTAATGCTCTAATAAATATTCATCATTATCCGTGTAAAAAATTCACTGATAACAATTCTTTTATGAGTGCTTATTAGTAAAGAGATTTTAAATGATTTATAATTATAATTTTAAATAAAAGAAATATTTATAAATAATTAATAAATTTATATAAATATAAATATATAAAATATATTTCTTTTTAAATATATTTTTTATATTTATATAATTATTTATTTATAAATATATATATATATATTTCTTAAAAATTATTATTTATAACATCATATATATATATATATATTTAACATATATATATATATAAATAATTATAGGAAATATATTCATTATTTAAGTAAATGTATTATAAATTTAATAATTCTTTAAATATAAAAAATTATTTATTTATAATTATATAAAAATTTAAAAAAATATTTATATTTTATAATTAAAAATATATATTTCTATAAATATAGTGAATTTACATTTATAAATATAATTATTTATTAAAATTATATATATATATATATATTTATTTAAAAATACATTTTTCACATTAGTAATGAATGTCGAAATTTGAGTGCATGAATATATGTAAAAATGATTGAAATTGAATAAATTAAGTATATAGGTACATTTTTACAACATTAAAAAATAGATATGTTCTATGTGTGTGCCTAATTTTTATAAGAATTCATTAATTTCATATATATGAAATCAATATAATGCACATTTGATAAATATTAAATTGAAAAATAAAACGACATTCAATTACATGTCGAGTACTATGAAATTAGTTAATATTTTTAATTGATATTAATTTTTAATTATATATAATTATTCAATAAATATATAAAAATTTAATTTAAACAACATAAATATTTTTTATTATATAAATCATAATTATATACATTAATATATATCTATATATCTATATATATAAAATTTAATAACATTAATAAACATATTTATCTCATTAATAAAATGTTTAATATTTAATAATGTTTTGTCAATTCATGAATATTTATCAATAATTATATAATTAAAAAAATTAGTAATATTTTTTTAATAAACTAATTTTTTTTATTTTCTAAATATTTAATTATTGAATTTTATCAGTGAAAAAAGTACATTGATGAAAGAAATATTTATTAGTGTTGAACATAAAGCAATGATAAAGCATACCATTTATCCACACAAAAAATAAAGCAATCATAAAGGGTACCCTTTATCAGTGCTAAAAATAATGCATGGATAACTGATACTGTGTATCAACACTAAAAAAAAGCACTGAGAAAGGTTTGATTTATCAGTGATAACATAAAAGCGCTGATAAAATATTAAATTTTTAAATTCATTATTTGCAATTGATTAATTTTCCATTTATCAGCATTTTCTAAAAACATTGATAAATAAAATAACGGTTAAAGGCCTATTTTGTAGAAGTGTATGATTTTGTGGATTATCAACATATAACTCACAATAATGAGGAAGCTACATAAAAGGGAGTAGGAGTAGGATATGAAGCAAGGTTTACAGATAGAGGTGGAGGAGTGGGAGTTGCTATCAGAGGCGAAGGAGTGGGTGTTTTAGTATGAATCAATCTTTTCATGTCTGGAAATATCTACTATATAGATTCTTTGATCCAACCCACTAACGTCACACGAATATCCTGAAAATGAGCCTATGAAGATTATATTTTGTATAAACACCCTTATTTTTAGATGCTGAAAATGTGGAAATAGTTTTTTACTAGTACACCTAGTGGGTATCCTCGTACACAACCCAGTTGTTTGGGATTTCTCAAGGTTGAAGATAAAATATCCTGCCTACACTAAGCTAAAAAGAACCCCTGTGTGATGTTTCATATTCCCAAAAATGAAATCTTTTGTGAGGTTTGATTTTAAATCCCTCTATCTCCTAGAAGCCAAGGATAAAAATTTCCTACCAAATCCTTCAGTGTTAGGTATATCATATGTCATTTGATAAGAATTTGGAAAGATATATTACTATAAACATTTCTATATACGTAAAAATATAACAAAATATCTTACTAAAATGGCCCCCACAAGTGAGAAAGTGTCAATTTTTCAATACATCACCAATCATAAATCAAATAAAAACTATTTATTTAATATGAACTGATATAAAACACTTTAATTGTTTTGAATTAGGTCCTCTTGTAAAATCATTATCATCAATGTCAACATGTATCCTTTGATCATGGATATAGGAAATTGATAGTTTTGGTAAATGTGTACATTAATGTTTACCAACCCTTGAACTCTTTTTTCACCCTGTGGGAATAGATGTATCTTGTAATTAATGATAGGGATCATCAAGAGGATCAGGTGAAAATTCATATCTAGTGGCACAATTATGATCATATCTATTAGTATGTGGTGGATCAATTGATTAATATATCATTATCCTAAAAATCAAATCAATAAACAATTAGTACAAATGGATACAAATTCAACCATTAAAATACCAATGTAAATAAAATTTGAAAAATTATCCAACAAAAAGTAAACTAATTTAAACAGAATACTTTTTTATAAATACTTTTAATAGCTATCTATTATTGTAACCAGAGTTATGAGATATGAAATTTAAAATAAATGAATGAAAAATAAAAATAAAAATACGGTTTCAATATTAAAAGTTATCCAACATAATAAATCATTTTTTATACAGAAAATAATAATTTTTCAATATAATATTATAAATGATTTTTGTTTTTATTTAACATAAGTGATTTAAAATAATTATATTTCAATAAAATAAATTAATAGATAAGTTACATAAGGGGAAACATATTAAACCAAAAAACTATACTAATATAATCAAACAATTTAACATATTGGTTATAATATATTTTATAATAAAGAAAATAAAATTATATTATCTAACCTTTAATGAAATTTAAGAAAGAAAATGAGAAATAAAAATTTGTTACCTATAATATTAAGAATTTACTAAAGTATTTTTTTTTTCAAATTTCAATTGTCATGATCATTCTGTACGACCCAATCCATGTCTATGATGTGCTCATCAATATTATATGTTAATACTTCCATGGAAGTAGGGATACCACATAAATTAGCATCTTCATCAAGTTTCTAATCACCACCATACTATTTTTCCCATGTAAAACAACAAGCAACTGCACATCGAATTGATCAGGAGCATATAATTTTTTATGTGTTTCCATTATAAAAATATGAGTAGTGTATTTCAATCTATTTAGATCAATATTTTTCCTTCCAAATTCATTATGTCAGAAACTATTATTACTGATAAACCATTTATAGTTAAAAACATGAACATAAAATTTAATGTAATCACCCTTGAATATTTATTCAATGAGTCCCTAATATATACATAATGCGGAAATGGGGTTTTGGTTGTTATCACTCGAAAAGTGAATTGCTTCTGCAAACAACAATATAAAATTACTCTGAACTACACTTCTATTGTCTGGATCTTTCATATGAAATATATATCCATTAATGTCAAACCTAGATGATGTTATAAAATTTAAACTTGTATCACCAAATAACCATGTAAATTTTTTTAATTTATATAATCTATCAATCATGGTTATTTTTAATCATGTCAAAGAATCTCTGTTATTCTAATTGAAAATCCAAATAAATTTCTTCTTTAGATAATATTTTTTCAACACATTAATATGAAAGGTTATATATGGTTGAGCACATATATGTTATTTGATATGTATAAAGGTACATTCTTTTTTTGTTAACCTATCAGTGAATTTACATTCCAGCCATGGATCCCCTTTCCACTATAATTAACTCATTAATGGTTAGATAGATGGAAAACAATGTGCTTCACTACAAATGAGTATCATGTAAAAAACTCCCAACCTCATCATAAAAATATTTATCAATAATGATAGCTTTAGGTTGATATGGATTCTTAGTATAACCATTAAATATCATTATATAACCTTCATAAGGATATATCCAAAATACATATACAGGTCCAAAATCATTTATTCCACATATTAATTTTACTATTAAATGCATCATGATATTGAAAAAAGATGGATGTAAATACAATTCAAATTGAAAAATTATTGAAATCGATTCTTTCCCAATAAATTATAGGGCATAGTGAAAAATTACCTTCTTATAAGTTAAATTGAAAAATAAAAAACCTTCATGATAGTCATTCTTACATGTATGGGAAATATTTCATGCAATTCAACTTTTAGGAGATGTTTCATGATGACATGTTAATCATTATATTTCATACTTGTAAACTTCAAATCCTTTAAAGAAGCAAAATTTTTAACATTTGAAGAATAACCCTGGAGGGCTTGGATATCATGATGAAACAGATAAAAGCTAATTTTATCCCTCTTGGATATTGTATAAAAATCCAGGGGATGGAATGTTCATCTTCAATTAGGAGTGGGAGCTAAATCCAAATGTATTCTCATTTGGAGTAAGTCCAATATTCAATTCAACCTTTTTTAATCTTTCTATTAATATCTAAAATGTTCCAATCAAGATTTCATAGATATTCTCTTCCACATGAATTCCATCAATGTTATTTTTGACATCATGATGTCAAAAAATGGTATCTCAAAATTTATTTATTGCTTCCTCCAAATATTTCTATCATTATAAGATTTGTGAGTCTTTTTGAATAACACATCATGGTTTTTCACCCTCTCAAAATACTGATCAATGGATAAAGGTTTAGAGAAATATTAAAATTTTATGATACATTTAATGCTCTTTATAATATTTTATAAGAGTGATCCATAGAAAAAATCCATCAATAAACCATGTATACTATTTTTCTCCCATGTTTAAATTGATTATATGAACCCTTGTTTGAAAATAAGACATGATTTGGGCTTCTTAACACTGTATCCTTAAAAATTTACATATTGTGGGATGTCAATTATTGAAAACCTAATCATTGAAGGTAGTTGAAAATTTTCCATTATATAATAATTGAACACCCAAATAATATCATCTTATAAGGGTTTCAAATTATCAATTAATGGTGACAAGAAAGCATCAATATCATTTCTATACTATTTTGGTCCCGAGATCATTAAACTCCACATCGAACATTTTAAGTTTATAAAAAATTTAGTAGAAAAGTTATAAATTACCAATAAAATAGGCCATGAACTATGTGTGAAACCATGAAATAAATATGGATTCAGTCCATCAAGACATCGTCCATGTTTCATATTTCCAACGTCATTTCCCAATGTAGCAAACTCCTGATCAATTTTCTTATACTATGGATTTTCAGCTGAATGGCATAATTTTCCACTACATATCTACTCATTTATATGTCTTATTAACAGTTTGGAATCATTTAAATTTAATAACAAAAGTATCAGATGAGTGACTATTGGGAGATAACAAAATTACTTGGTAGGGTTCTCTCTAACTACTATGTCAGCATGTAATTTTTATTCTAACTTATATTATGACGTCCCACATTTAGGACAATTTGACATAAATTTATATTCCTTCATATATATTACCCAATCATTTGGGAAGACATGTATTTTGTGTATACTAATATCATTGAACATAGTATTTTAATATCTTTATAATGTCAATCAGAATGATTATTATCTTTATGAAGGATATATTTCAATGATTTTATCAAATCAATAAAACCCTTATCACTCCAGTAATGTTTCACCTTCATTTTAATCAATCTTAACACCGATGATAAAACTTCAAATTCCATACAACTCAGATACAATGATTTTTTAGAAAGACCATATATATGCTCAATTTTTTGTTTCTTCTATATTTTCTTTAATTCAATATCAGAAATAATTTCATTAATTTCGTCAGAGGTATCATCTTTCAAAGCATCATTATCAATAGATCCGATATTTTTTCATGTTTCACCATGCCAAATCCAAGTGATGTATCTTGGATTAAAACCATGAAAAATTAAATGATCCTTGATCTCTCTTCTTTTCCACTTCTTCATATTTAAATATTTCAAGCACTAATAGAAAGACATGTCATTATTAAGAACATTTCATTATGAAAATTACCAAAAAATCCTCAACACATTCCTCATGTTCAGCACTTATTCAATGTTTCGTAATCCAACACCAACTCATTATTATTTATAATAATATCGAAAATAAATATATTTTTAAATGAATATTGTGCTGATTAAAATGAAAATATATTATTCAAGTCAAAATATGTTTTAATTTATATCAATTATATCAAAATTTTAAAGTAACGAAACATTGAAATTAAAAAATATATATGTGTATTTGAAAAGAATGATTATAGATTCTAGAAAAGTGGTCGGATATAAGTATAAATATTATTGAAAAAATCAAAATTCGGTTCCCTTTACCTTTATAATCCTGAATACCACTACATAAAATTTATATTTAAAATAACTTCATTAACAAAAAATTACTTTTAAAATAATATGTCACATCATTTTTTCATAAATAATTTGTTTTATAAAATAACATCATTTAACCTTATAATTTAATTGAAAACATTCTCAATGTTTTACATTAAAAAAAGGGAACTACATTAAAAAATCCATCACATTTAAAATAAAAACAATATTTAAATAAAAGGATTAGTGATTTTTTCATTAAATTTAATAATTAAATTGTTTCCCTTAATAGAAAATTTTCAACAGAAAAAACATCATATCCTCATGATAAGAAAACAATGATTACCCATTATTGTGAATAATTTTCAAAATCCAAACCCATATTTCTAAACAAAACAAACCATAATATTTTTTGGGAAAAAATCCCATAAGGTATCATCGAAGAATTTTGGATGTGATTGTGTTTGTTGTCAAAGTGGGCCTCTACGTCGTGTTTGTTGACAATGAAAACCAAGACGAACAAATTTGTTTTCAAAGGGAATTTCATGGTGGCATGTCGAGTTCAAGGGATGTTGTTAAATGATACATGGTTGATTCATGAACTTCGACCAAGGAATGGTCAATCTGGAGGACGTTCAAAAAGATAATATACAAGGTGGCGTTGTTCTCCAGTGTTTGCCAAATTTTTGGACCTCATATTGGAAAAATAGAGAAAAGTGTATTTTGGGAAAGGGACTTGCACACCGGTGTCTTGGAGGCTTGGAAACTTTCACACCATATGTTTTTCATGATTAGAGCATCAAAATATGGAAATGAAAGAAGGGGCGCCCATGTTTTGGGTTTGGTCGCGCATGTGACTAGGGCGACAGAGACTAGGGCCGGTAGACTTGTGTGCCGAGAGGAGACTTGTGCGCTAGTGCTCATGGATTCCAAATGCTTATAAATAGAGGTCGACCCCTCCTCATTCATCATAGAGTTCAACACATATAGAAAATTAGATCTCCCATCGCGCATGTTGTGTTGTCATGCAAGTATAAAGATAATAAGAAGTTTCATGCCAGTTGATAGTTGCGCGCCCAAAGTGGTTTGGCTGAGAAAAGTTGTGAGTCTCCCATATTTAGATTTGAAGAAGGGGATGTCACGCAGATATTTTGGTGACACTTGCATGCCAGGATTTTAAGGATCACAATATTTGATAGTTGCGTCCCAAAATTGGATTGGGTATAAAAGGGTTTGAGTCAGGCAAGTTTGGAGTTGAAGAAGTGAGTGTTGCGCAAGTGGTTGAGGTGAGCTTGAGTGCCATCTTGGAGAAGTGCTCGGGGTATGGTAGAAGCATGCCATTCATTCTAGGGCTACATGAAAGCTAGATGATTTCCTGATACCTTCGGTGAAAATTGAAATTCATCTACGGGTGAAAGTTGGATTTAAACGGAGCATCTAAATACAAAAAAGGATGTATTCATTAGTTATAATAAATAGACCTATAAGACTATAAAATGTGAGTGGATATTTTATAGAGAAGTTAGCAATGGAAGAGGAAGAAGGTGATCCTCTCCACGGGCAGTGAGCCGGAGAGAGAGAAACATGGAGTGACCCTTGGGAAAGTAGTGAGCTGACCCTAAAGATTGTAAAGGCAGTGAGCCTGGGAATATAAGTGATCTATACCGAACATTGTAAAAAGCTGTGCACTTATAGTGGATTTGGTACATTGGAACATCGCCGGTGTATGATCCTTGGACATAGCCTAGTGAGGGTGAACCAAGTAAAAATCGATGTGTCCTATACATTCTTTAGTTATTGTTTATACTTGGCTATGGGAAAGAGAGAGAAGAAAGTCTTGTTTAACAGTAAGACAAGATCAATAGGGGCAGTTGTATTAATCAGTCATACCCTAATTCACCCCCCTCAGGGTATCAAAACTATTGGACCTAAAGATATTATATATTATACAATATTGAAAAGACAACATGTAGGAAGCTATATAATAAGAAACTGAATAGATGAAGGGTAACCTGCTCAAGAATTCAAACTATATAAATATTTTGTAATATTATAAAAACTAAGATGTAAAACACTAATAATCACATAGAAAAATATCATAGTGACTCTAATTAATTATATAACATATAATAAAGTTGTTAGGAGAATTTTGATTAATTTATGATTTTTTATTTAATAAATCATGGACATTAATATATAAAAGTAATTATAAATGAGGAATGTAGATAACATAATGTTTCACTACATATATGATGTATGAATAGTAAGAAACATTTTCTCCCAGTTTAGACCAACATGACATCCCTAGTTTATATAATTCCATCTCACGATTCCCATATCACCAACTCATACATTCAAATAGTGCTAAAACTGAAATTTAATATAATTATCTAAGGGATTGAAAAGAATTTACATTAAACAACAAAAAGGTTTTTTACATGAAAGTGTGATTTTATACAGTATCGTTGTTCAATTAAAAATCATTTAGAATAGAAATAATTGAAAAAATGATGTCAATGAGATATTTTAATAAATAGAATAAAAAAACAGTAGCGTTAGGGCATCCATGAGATAGATGGATGTGTAAAGCTTACATGACAGTTGAGATACAAGCCAATCAAATTCAAAAAAATGAGGCCAATGAAACCTACCAATGTATGAATATGGAAAAACATGATTTGAGTACACTAGATAGAAGAAATGAGATCAGGGATTCCTTGAAAGAGAGAATGGTGTTTTTATTCGTGATATTGAATAACACCAAAATGATTCCAAAAAAACAATTCATAAAATTTTAAATTGTATATCACATCTGTTATATTACAAATGATTTGATAATGATATTTTTCATGGGGTTTCACATCTATTATAAAATAATTGACATGAAAAATGTGTTTTATCCCAACATTTATAGGATAACTAACGTGATAATGAAATGAAAATTTCATTATCACATCCCTTAAAATATAACAGATGTGAAAAAATGCTTTATCAAATCTATGATGTACAAATGACATGATTTAGAGTGTTAATGGTTTTTTCACATCTGTTATTTGATAATTAACATGATAAAGCAATATATAGGACCTTTTCACATTGGGTATTGATTAATAATGTAAACAAAATCCTTCATGCTAAATACATTTTGCATTAGTGCTCATTTAAATTTCCTGTTCACATGGAGGCCTATCCACCCATGGAAAAAAGTCAAATTCTCACAAAATTTTCAACCCGCTAAAATACATGGGATGTGAAAATTTAACCACATTATAATTTTTTTATCCCTACAAAACCATGGGGAACATCAAGAAAATCACCCATCCCACCTAGGTCATGAATTCCCACTCAGACAGTCTAATTACATCATCGAATACCCAATTCACTTCCAAGGACCACTTTTAAACATACATCACCTAACCACCACAAACCAAATCCAATGATCATAACTATGAAATAACATCAATACGACAGATATTGGATCCCCTTAAACATGATACATGACCATGTTGTCATATCTTTCATAAAAAAACCAATGGTTCTCCCAACCATAGGTCTTAACATTCAATGAAAAATTCTGAACCTCATTACTTTAACCATTGTAATTTCATATCAAAACATTCCCATATAATCCTAACGATGCTCCCAATACATTTATCCACTCAATGTATTAAACCACACAAGAGGAAACTTATCTTGTTCCTTGATTCAATCTAAATGGCTGAATTACATTTAATATACCTTATGCTAGTTGCCCTGGATTTTCCATGAAAAACCTCTATGAACCCTTATACTACACTCATCCCATTCTAATGGCTACCCGATGAGGTTCCTTAATAACTGAATCCAACTATTAAAAAAGAAAAATTTGAACCACCTATGGTCGAACATTCTCAAATAAGATTAGCTTCAGCAGCTAATCGTCTCCATACCAAATTCCAAAAGCCTTTATCACTCGACTCATGATCCCTCCCGTCGTCAACCAGAAGGCCAAACTGACCGTGCTAAAAAAAACATCCATATGATTAAGCCAAAATATCCCTTGGAACTCCTCTTAAAAATACATCATCTATCATGTTTCATGATTATTTCCAAGACGTTCCATCACATGTCATCATTCTCTATGATTTACGTATCAACACAAAACCACTAGTCAATACGACTGGAAACCTAAATAGTCATGCCCATCAAATCTAGTTTCAAAACATAAGCACCCTAGGTGCTTCATTCGAACCAAGGGCATCATAATTCTTATATCACAAAACCAGATCACTAACCATTCATTAGTCTCAAGCAATCAAATAACCTCCCTTATAACCTAAAAACCATCCATAAACTTGAGACCACCCTACTCATAGTTTTCCTTTGATCAAATGAAAGGTCGAACTATATGGGATTGAGTCAAAACAAAGGGCCTATAGGTATCCCACCTAGCTTCCCTGATTAAGAATAATTATAGGTTATCTAGGTCTAACCACCCATCCCAATGGTTAAACCTCTCAACAAGGTCACATCTCATAGGGAAATATCCCCACACCCATCTCGACATAAGGTATCTAATGTTTCCATCAGATCACTCACTAAATGAGGTAAGGAAATAATCAACCTATGATGGTAAAAAACTATCATCATCGGCCTACATGGGCCTTGATCATATTTGACTATCCTCATAAGGACATCCCCATAGAGGCCATGATATGAATACCAATAATATAATGAATTGAAACTCACTTAGAATCCACATATTCTAATAACCGCTCTAGGACTAGTTCTCTCTAAATGTTATGTATTTTTTGGAATCATACATAGTGACCCACCAAGATATCCATAAATGAAGGAATAAATTATGAAGGATGGCCAATGAGCCCCAAAAATATATGAATAGTTTGATCTTAACGATCACTGTCATAGATCAGAATCACATTCTGGTTAAGTTTAATTCCATTCTATGCTATTTATGAAACCACTATATCGATTGATACTGATAGATTAAATAACTGATCCCATGAAACAACACCCTATAATCGGTCCAACACATGGGAATCATATTCCCTATCAAACTGCAAGGGTTACGAGACATCCCTTATGTGAGGACCCAGTCATCAACCACTCCTTCAGATATCACACCGTTGATCCACATAGTCTACCATTAGAACGAAAATATATATGAGTCAGCTCAATTTAGTAAAATTCCACAAAAAACCTCATCGGGAAAACAACATTTATGTTTTTGTTGATAGTTTAAACATCCATCCTCTAACATTAGTATGAATCACACACTCGAAGGCCTAGAACATGTGAATCCTACGTTCCAAATATGATTCATGAGATGCCTCTTTTCTTTGTCAGTAAAGAGTTAAAATAAATTGTAAACATTTGTTAATGGTCTATGTTCATGAAATATAAAAGAAATATTAATCCCAAACAATATGTATGTCACTCAAAGAAAGAGAAATATAAATATTTAACATCACATATCAGAAACAAAAATACCATAACCATGGCAATTCAGACTTCGTAGTGGAACTAGAGTTTTCGACGCACCAGTTTGATATCCATCATAGGATCTGACACATTAATAATAATAATCTATACCATACCTAAAATTATAATATAATAAGAGAGGAATAGATTTGATTCTACTTTGTAATATCCTGACCCATGTTACACTAAATGGGTTCCCTAAGATGATTTTTTTATAAGGCCTCAAGTGCGCCTCCCCATATTCCAGGGGTTTCCGACTAGTAGAAAGGGCCAATGGTTAGATAGTAGAGATACTATTCACTAAAATCATAGTAAAAAACTACATATCATCCAAATTAGTAAATAAAAAGAGTAAAAAGGAAGTAAATAAAATGAAAGTGAATCATGATGTAATAATACTTGAAATTTCATAAAATTATGATCATCCGTGTCATAATTACAACCCTAATTTCTCATTGGGCTGATCACATATACAAGAGTACATAAAGGATACTAAAATAAATGAATATGCATCTCCTACTAGATCTGATACAGACAACATAATCATTCTTCAAGACCATCTTAGTTACTCAAAAACAATCATAAGAAACCCAAATGAGCTACTCTGCTTGATCACACACTCATCCATATTCACTATGCTATCAACGATCATCTAGAAAAGAAGACATAAGGTATCCACACACACCTACATGCATGTACTAGGGTGAGAAATAATATCAGTATGCCACCCATATAAGGAACCTGTAAATAATATTTCATAAGTGAATACTTATGTAAATTTTTTAACCCAGATGAGACACAATTGGAATAATAAATAAAATAATAACATAAGTATGAACATAGTTGATCCTCAGGTCCGTAATCAATATCAACCATATCTGCTTCTAACTAAGCCAAAAAGTACTTGGGCCTACCAAATAACTTATATGTATATATATATGACCATAAATATATATGTATGCATATAAAAATGACAATGATATTGACACGAGACATGAGACTAAGGTGTCCATGAATGGCACCATAAAGAAAAACTCAATCCTCAATTAATACTAAGATCCCAGATCTGATTGATTGGACATATTGTAACTAGGGTTCAAAGATGGATATTACACCACTCAATATATGTATCTTCAAGTCCTTACTCAGGTATATAATCCAAATTAACTCACTTTCTTCTGCCAGTCATGGAATATCTCTGTGAAAGCAATGTCACCATAATGGGATACATGTCCAATCCTTGGGCACCCTCATACATGCAATTAATAATTAGGATGAAGGATTCCATTTATCTACTATAATGTTAAAAAATGTGGCATTGAGATATATTTCATACTACTCAATTTATTTGTAATCTATTTTGTTGTGGGATTCCTATGTCCTCACCTATTGGAAATCCTGACATTGCAACTCAGAAAATCCCTAAGCGGGATAACCCTTAGGTGTTATGAAAGGAATACTCTCGTGATAAATTTTATAAACATAGAATCATTCAATAACTGGCTCAATAGATTGATCCACAAACATGTATGGGTGATTCTATAATGGTGTGTCCACTAATCCGAGGGAATGCCCTAGGAATCAAACATGGAGATCAAGTCAATCATAAGGGATCTTATCCACAACACACTAATTGTGAGAAATTCTCTCACCAATATTCCTTTAGAATTCCCTATAATTCTAGAGCCATATCCATTCTTAGATAGAACCAGTATAAGAGGGGTTCTCAGTCAGTCGCAATAACCTACCTCTCTATCTCTGAACAAGGATGAATCCTTATGAAAAATGGGACTTCTAATAATTGTAACAATAACATTCAATTATATAAGGCTTGGGTGATGGGCCCTTGGAAGTACTTGTAGAAATCCCAACAGAAAAAGTCCAAGAATATGAATTCTAGGTAGTATGTATGGATATCCTAAAACATTAAGGTGGAATATCTAGATCCCAGGAAGTACATCTTGAAATCCCAAAAATAGTAAGGTTGAACTGCCGGATCCTAGTTTGTTTATCTGATAGTCCCAATCCTAGTAGCACATTGTTTTAGACCCAACGGGTTAAGAACCAAGAAGTACCTATGGTAATTATACATGCATAAAAAGTATCCATGTGAAACTATAAATTAAGAGTGAATATGGATGAATTACGAATCCACTATTACCTCTACAATCACATAAGATTACATGTTTGACATGGGTTTTATGGTGACACCCTATACCATATATACCCAACACCATAACATAGTAGTTTATGGTTGGTCAAGAAATGTGCACCCAATGGGTCCCCTAGATTAAAATGTTAGAGGGGAATATTACATGGGATCCCCAAGGTACATGGGTAAACAGAGGCATCCCTCTTTGGGTTATCTAATTTAGTATGTCAGTAAGGATTCCCTCTTGGTATCATAAAAAATAATAATCAGAGGCATCCCATAGAGGATCATCAGTCATGGTCAAAAAGTCATGTTATGGTCAGAAGCTAGAACAATGAGGAGTTTAGTGACTCTTTTCATTTATATTATACAATGTACTAAATTACTTTAATTAAAATATTCATCAGAATAAATTTAAACAGGGGGATTCACCCTTAGAGGAAAGATTCATCATCCATATAATACCATAACCATGCATATATACTATAGGGATGGTATAATAAAACCCATACCTTTATATATATTTAAACCTTTTATAAATTTCTACCAATAACTCTAAACAAGATCACAGATGTCTGATCTAAGCCACACTGACTTCCAAGTACCTACCTAACACTGGAAAACTCAAGTACAATCCAAAAACCTCAGTTTCATCCTTAAAAACATTAATATAAAAAGAAAACCCAAAAATGAATAACAAGATATCTCAATAGATTCCTATTACTCGATGAAAATCCAAGAAACCATGAATAGACGATTGACTAGGTAACCTGCGATTATTCCCTAAAAAAATTCCTGACCTACAACATTTAAAAAACAACTATTTGTTTTTCATTTAAGACATAATGATTTATAAAAACACAGAGGTGAAATATATTAAAAAATTAGCTTGGAACAAAGTGACGACAACCTCTTGAGATATCCTCATAGTATGTAGAGAAATATCCCAAACTCATACAGTTTATTCTGCCATTGCTCCAATGGAATTGAAAAAAAAACTATAAATGGAAACTCCTAAAATAAAAAATGGAAACAGAGGAGTAATGCCAAAGAAATATGGAAGAAGATATTACCCACTGACACCATCAAATGGCCCCAATGATCACCTAGATTGTTAAATAATGAAGGGAGAGTAGCATAAGATGAATGCCTATTGTCTGCCCTCATGTTTTTATGAAGAAACAAATGGTGAAAGCCCATGTTTAACCATTTTAAAAATCCATCTACAAACATTTCATTTTTTGAACTAGTTTCACGATGTGAACTAGATTACCAACATGAAAACTAATCATGATGTGAACAAGATTCACAATGTTAAAAAGATTCATGAAATTAATTCCATAGGGTAAAACTCCACAATTTCACTTCTTTTATCCTCCAGGATGCAACACATAAAACCCATTCATGTTGTGAATGGGATTCATGATGTGAATGGATTATTTCATCTTTATTCAGCATCTCAATTTCTTGTTCCTCCTCTAGTACATTCCAAGACCCCTTGGTACTTTCATAAATACTTAGAAAACATAAAATAACACCATGTATATATATTTCAAACACATATAACATTATTTAAATTTATGATTCACAAGACGGTACACAAATGGGGAAAAATTTAAATTCTCCAGAAATTTTTAACCCAGAGAAAAAAAGGACATGACACCCATGAAGCCAAATAAATAGCTTCATGTAAAGGCATCCCCTATATATATTTAACTCTTCAATATAAAATATATATGAAGTGAGAAAAAATTGTTGAGTTATTCTATGATCACCAAGATGGCATCATTTACATTTGATATTCATGGAAGCCCCTTCAGAAATTCCATCGATATACCATCCCAATTACACTCTAGAACCTCAAAGGGTTGAGCTAAACCTATTAGAACCTAGTGCTCATACTTCACCAACTAAAAAATTAAACATCAATAGACAAACTCTTCCACACATTTCTTCATCCTCGACCATGGAAACTGACATTGAAGGTCCTAGTACGTCTTTTAAAAAACAGGATGTATGACCAAGTGGGATTTCTATAACTCACTCAAAGCCTCCTCATGAAACATCATGGGTACCCTCATCCATCCAATTAAAATAAAGATGTGCTCCCCACATTTAGAGAATCAATTAGGGGAATATGCAATAGATATATCAATATTCAAGATCTAATAATCAGTATCTCAAAGAGGATCCTCCCTAAAATGCGGTAGAAGTGGTGGCGTAACAACCATTGACTGGGGATAGACTAAACAATCCTCATCAACCAAGGACAACTCCAACAAGGATAACTTCTCCAATTACTCTCTTAGAAACTAACAACAATATCTCTTGATAAGATAATTATCTACCACTTTCCCCTTCTCAAGAGTATAGAATATCTTATAATCACAATTAAAGAGGAACTCTAGCCATCACCACTATCTCAAGTTATGAACCTTATAAAAGAAGATATACTTAAGACTCTTATGATCAAAATAGAAAATAAATATCTCAATCATAAGGTTGTGTTACCAAATATTTAGGGAGAATACTCTCACTTCTAGATCCAGATTGCGTGTCACATATATCTTCACATAATGTCTCAGATGTATGGGCCCATAGTGAATCACCAACTATCTTTTCATCAGAACGCAACCAAGTTCGTGACCTAAGTCATTACAAAACACAATGTACTCAAAAACTAATAGGACAATCTTAATACGGGATTAATCATTATCCAATAATGCTACTCCTAAAAATCCTACCAGCATATTTCCATCTACATGAATGGGTACACCTTACGAGTCATAACAGTCAAGGGTTATGAGTCAAAGCCGTTATGCCTCATACATCAGATATTATCTTGCAGATTCATATTCATTATTACATCTATTACACTCTATTTAGAAGGTTTGGAAACTATCATATCATGCCTAAATCCCTTATGCCAAAAAATGTTTCGGAAGTTGTTTATGGTGAACTATCAACCATTTTCACTTTAGAGGAATTTCAGATTTGAATTTTACTCCCTTTAAATTAAATCAATTCCTTTAATAAACACCTAATAAACATTAGATTATTTATTTTGTAAGTGGAAATATAGTTTTCAAGTGAAATCCATAATAAATGTCTCAAATTAATGAGATACAACATTTTAATAGAAAGGGGAAGGTCCAAACAAAATTATAATTTGCTTTTTGTACATTCTGATTCCTAGTCTTCCATCCATAATAATTGATGAACACATTCTATTTTCAAAATATAAAACTCTCACATCTTTCAAAATCTGTGTGATTGAGTTATAATATTCCCTTTCATGTTAAAAATATCATATTACTCTCACAAATGTGGCCATATCTATAGTGAAATACCTCATTAAGGTGGACCTATCTACAACACCACACTTTTGAATCTTATAATAAGGTGTTTCCAATCATCAAATAATCATATTTTCTTCCATTCAAGTATTAGGTTCATTTCATCGCCTCACAAGAAATCACCATGGGTCCTTTGGTTATCATACACACTCCATTCAATAAAGTTTATCTAAAACCCTCTTCATCAAGGTGAAAAAATGATATGTGGTTCTTCAAGAGATGTGGAATGTGCCTCGCATATTTCATATTTAAGACACATCCTTTATTCATCTGAATTTTGATATTTTCATTTTCCAACTATTTCTAGAGATTTTTTTTCATTCATATGTACTCTGCCCAAGAATCTAGATATATAGTCTACCACACACTCTTTCCAACCAGTTGAATGGAAAGATGTACCAGTGTCAAATATCCTAGATTCTTTTGGAATATTTGCATTCAAAAACATATTTTTACAACCGTATTTTTTATTGAAAATAATTGTGCTCTTGGATGTTGAATCCTTTATGTTAGAATTATTTCAATTTCTATTGTCCTTGAAATGTATCTTCTTTCTAAAAATCCAACATGTAGGGTCTCGACCTTATGATATACTCTAATCTCTCCATTAGAAATTATCCTATGATTACTTATTCCACTAGTCCTTTCATTGAGGTGATTGTCCTTGTATTTTAACATTAAGATCACTTAAATATGATACATAGACATCCTTATGCCTCAAATCCTCATTAAGAATTAGATACTGAATTTCATGAAATACAATGTCTATATTTTTTTAGAATTACACACTAGTGTCACCATAACATCCCATCATTATGAAAGATAAAATAAGAAAAAAATCATACATCTCTTGAGAAAATAACCTCCACTAATTCAATCTATTAGATGATAATTTTGAAATCATTCACATGGTCCACAACTGGTCTTCCTTCCAATAGTCCCAAGCTGAATAAATTCCACATCATAATGAATTTTTTGATTGATTTTGGTTTCTCATACATGTTAGCCAATGCTATCATAACTCCAGATGTTATTTTCCTCTCCCAAATATTGAATTCTTAATTCCTTGCAAGATAAATTCTAAGGAAGGTTATATCCTTTTTTCCATCTCCTCCCATTTTGATTTATCCAAATTCTCTAAATGTTTTCCATATAATGGAATATCTAGATTTTTATATATTAGAAGAACTTCTACCTACATCCTACAGAAGCCACTACAAATGTCGATCTAGATTATTCCTTCACATTCCATTATAAATTTTTCTAAATGTGTACAGTTGAACATGAACTCTGATAGAACATGTTGGTGTTCCAGAAAAGAATAATTATCATAAAACATATTACATGGAACATCATCCCTAATGTCTGCCATCCAAAATTAATCACATCAACATGATTCCTTGTTTCAGAATTAGAAATTATACAACCTAATCACTACAAAAAATAAACTACACACACATAATTGTAGAATGAGAGGAAAAATTGAAGCACACACATAAATTAAATGGTTTGAGAAAAAGTACTACATTCAAGGGAGAATAGTGAAATCAAATTGATAAAAAAAATATACGAGACAACAAATCACAATCACTATAAATTTCATAAATGAAATTATATGAGATAAAAAAAATCACTCTCACTACTCCCACTAATACGAATTCTCCTTTTGATGAATCTTAATTATCTATCTTTGAAATGACCATTCTTTACACGAAAACTAGTCTGTACTCATATTTATAAGGGCTTTCACTTTTTAAAATGGTTACATAACTCTATGAGATTTGCAGTTGTCCTATTGTTGAAGGAGGTTACCTCTGATACAATATTAATCCTTTAGATTTATCGACATAAAACGATCAATATATGTGCATCCATCGTATTGAGACCATCATTTCTATACTTTCAATATATAATCAGAACAAAATGATTCAGTTAGACTACATTTGTAAATGCAAAGGTTGAAAACTGGTTCGAGTAACTCTTTATGAAAATGTTCCTTTAGGAAATTTCATTCCAAAAAACTTTTGAAAATTTAAATATAATTCACAAATCCCAATAAATTATCTTTTAATAAAATAAAAATTCCCTCTTGGAATGTTATCATTTATCATTTCTTCATCTTGAATATCATCTTCACTAGTCATGGCCTACATACTCATGTGACCAAACACTTGTTTCTCTATTCCATTATTGTATTTGATTTCCGAATTATATTATTGAAGTAACAATATACATCTAACTATCCTTGTTTTATCATTATCCATATGTATCAAGTACCTTAGATCTATATGGTTAGAAAACATTATGACTTATGTTCCATGTTGGTAAGATATAAATTATTCTAAAGAAATAACATATTGTAGAATCTTATTTTTAGTGGTTTTTTAGTTAATAAGGATAACTTATAATGTTCTACAATCATAATAAAAGACACTTGATTTCCCTTCAATTATTCGGGATAGAACTGCTCCCCCAGTTTAGTTAGTGGAATACCAAAGTTGCTCAAAGGGTTATACTAGTTGGGTGGCTTCATCACTGGTGGTGTGATTAAGAAACTCATCAAGTTATCAAAGGATTCCTTGCTCTATACGTTGAAATAAAAATCAGTTTCATTAAAATGTATTTTGGAAAGAAGAATTTATTTACTAAAATCCTTGATAAACCTTTTGTAGAAACCAACTCATTCTAAGAAATATTTGTGAGACGTTTCTCATAGGTTGGCTAAGTTAAAGAATTTATCACATCAATTTTAGTATTACTACCTCAATGTTTTCTCTAAAAATTACATGTCCAAGGAATATACTTCTTTCAATCATAAAATTACACTTTAAAATTCATGACAACAATCTTTTCGATACACTTTATCCAAACGTTTTCTATATCTTTCATGTAATAATCACAAAAAACTCAATAACAATGAATTTATCTAAAAAAACATTAGGATAGTTATCAATGTTGTTGGAGAAAACACAAACCATGAACATATGAAATTTAAATTATGAATTCCACTATCTAAATAACATAATTTTGTAAGAAACATTTCCAAAGAGAAGGTAGTTTTCTTCTGATCCTCAGGTTCCATGAGTATTTGAGAATATATTGAAAATGATATAAGGAAAAATAATGAGTTAAACATGCAAATATCTCTAACATCTGATCCGTGAATGGGATGGGGAAGTGGGGTTTCCAAGTGATTTGACTCACCTTCCATTAGTCTATACAAAATTTCTAACTATTTTGAATTTTTTTCGGTATCAAATCATTTTTTATTAATTAAAATGGTTAGGGTAGTTTTATTGGAAATTACATGAAGGAGGATGACACATTATGAGTTAGATATAGGGTAAATAATGTCCACTAATAACAATTTCTCTATTACTTTTTTACTACCTCGGTTATGGTTGTATTTATATTCCCTCGAGGATTCCTAACATGTTTGGATTCTCCTTCAAATATAAATCTATTTGAGATGATTTTTGGATTAATGTCTTGAATATCATCTAAAATATATCCCAATTAAAACAAATTCTCTATCCAAAGATCCATAAATTTATGTTCTAGATTTCTAGATGGATTATTAGTAATTATTATTGAAAACAATTCTTCTTCTATAAGGTGCACATATTTTAAATCAGTGGGAAGTGGTATTTATTCAAAAATTGGGGGTTGTTCGAAAGGTAAAATTAAATTGGGTTTCCTCACTTCTAATATTTTATTATTTTATAAAGAAGATTACATATTAAATACTTTATGGAATAAATAATCCAATCCATAAAAAACTCAAAATTTATGTTTTCCCCCAAACTATAAATAGATTTTCATGAATTGTCAATTTCTTCATTTTCAATGTGGTTTTCAATTATTATGTGGTTACTTAATGTTAAGTTTTCATGGAAAATACCTAATCATTACTATGTTCAACCTATTCAATGTGTGAATTGTTAAACTATGATTATTTATCTGAAGGGTTCCTCTTGGAGTAAAAAATATTGAAGTTTACTATGTTGTTTCCAAACACCACGGTCAGTTTTTATGTACATTGATGATAATCATGGTTGTATTTTTGAAAGGTCTTCTCAAAATATTGGCTTAATGGGTTGGTTCTCTTTCTTTCTCCATGTTGGGTCCATAAAAGTAAGTTGAAAAAATCATGTCTTGATCTCCAACTAACACATCTTATAAAAATCCAATTAAATCATAATGAATATATTAGAATGTATTACTAACAATATTATGGGATTTAATTCTTATATCAAAAAGTATGTACATTGAGTGATACATTAAATTTATAAAAGAACCTAAATTACATTTTACATAGAAAAATATACGTGAACCAATATTTTAAGGGATAAAAAGTATTCTTGGATCATGAAATTTTGTTGAATTTTGTTGTTGTGATCAATTCTGATATAGTTTTTCCTCGAATGACTCTATTATTTCTTTGAGGTGAATTCTTTTTGGTGAAATGTTCATAGAGAAATTTAGTATACATGGGGATTTGTTTGAGATATTCAAGAAGGGTCATGTCAATCTTCACCTTTTGAAGTGATTCCTATTGAAGATTTTTTGATGGGATCATCATTCATGGGAATGGAAGTGGTATGTTTTTATTCTCCCTCTTTTTCTGCTATAATTATATCTAGTATATTTGTTTTCATTCCATTATTCCCCTCATTTTTTTCTTTCTTTATCTTTAAAGGATAATTTTCAAGAATATCTTCATATACTATCCATTATTCTTATTTATTATTGTGTATATTCCATTAATACATGAAAATATATTATCCTAAAATTTCCATGCAACTTCTGGATATCATCATGCTAATATTTCCCTTAGGGTTAGGGATTGATTGAGCTGACAACTTTCCACGATTTTTGGATAGAAAATTTTACCGATTTACGAGATGCTCACCCATTCTCAAATGTTATTTCATCACATGTTGTTGTTGTCATTTCATGTTGTTTCATTTTTTTAAATAAATATATTGATTACACACTCATAAAATAGTGGAAAATTTGAGGAGAAATATCCCACCAATGTGATGAATTATTGTTTTAAATAATAAATTATTATCTGTTTAATTTTTTACATATGTTTGGATGCATATATATTAGAAGGTTTTCATTTTAATTAGAATTTAAACTATTATTTCATTTTTCACTGGTTTTTTCTCATAGGCCATTTTGGAACTCTTTCAATTCTTATGATAGTTAATAGTGGGATGTCCAAATAGTGATTGGTTCTAACCAACCACTAGGTCTAATGATGATAAGGAATAAAGTGATCGTTTTATTTTTATATTCCAAATTTATGTTTATAAAAACATGAAATATAAGAGATTTAATTTGATTAGATAATGATGTAGAAGTGAAATTGAATAATGATTCAGCTTTCCTATATTTTTTGGATGGAATCTGTACAAGAATAATGATCTATTTTCTCAACTCTTCTAATTCATTCATGAGCTTCTCTACATTAGGATATTGTAGTTTTTTATTAGGGGGTTATGAACTAGTTGATGGATGTTCAAATTTTTATTATTTATTAATTGGGGGAGTTTTTTTCCAAATATTTATTATGATATTGTTTTTAAGGCTATTGAAATGGTGGGGGGGTTTTGAATTGCTTCCGATAAGGTGGTGGTTTTTGGTATGGATTTTGAAAAGGTGGTTTGTCCTTATTCTGCTGATTCCTAAATCCATATTGGTCTTGTGAGTTATATATCCATCCTTGAATGAGTTTTTGATACTACCTTAGCTAAAATGTTACTCCACAAATCTCCATACCCTGTACATCAACACACTATCAATGAAATATGTAAAAGATAAACATAACCCACATACATTGGATGGTGATATTTTTTCACAAGTTTGTTTCAAATCCATCTGTCTCAAAAGGATGGATAGTTTTTCAAGGACATATTATAACAATGGTGATGGTTAAAAAGATCCCACCTCATGAATTCCTCTAACACTTGTACCACTTGTTCCAAATTTCAATGGATTTGGTTAATTTTTTCAATGAGCCTCATGGATTCTATTGGTGATTTTTCTATGAGTTACCATTCAGATAAATCATTTATAAAGTTCTTATCATTGTTAATAAAACCATGATAAAACTCATGTTTTTCTCCTCAATGTCTTGATACGAGAAACTAACACATATATTCTTAAACCTTTCAGAGTAATCAAATGGTGTCTCTCCAAATCCTTGTCTTATGACGGAAAACCCACCTGGTTGTCAGGAACTAATCATAGAGAGTCTCTCCAAAAGCTTCTCACATTACCTAACACCCCTTCTTGATGTCTTTTCACATGGATCTACTGATGTATATTTGCAAGATGTTTATTTTTAAATAATTACAGTCATAAATATCTTCTGATTATAATTTACATAGGCACTCCTTGAATCTACTCTTAGAGAAATGGAGGTTTCCATCCACATTATTTTCTCCTCTCGGCTACCTGTTTGGGTATCAATGTGGAACAAATGAAAACAATTTTTTTGATATAATTATTTGGTTCTTCATTTTCATAGCCATGCAATTTATGTAATAATTGAATTAATCTATTTTTTTCAACTCAATAGTCTTTTTATTATGAAAACATATATATTTTGTTTTTTAGTTAGTAAACATAGGTGTAAACATTTCTCTTAAGGTCTAGTTGGGACTGTTTGGCATGGTAACATGCTCCAGGAGAACATTTATTGTTTTACCTAATCTTGTAATAGAAATATCCTGAAAATATGATTGTACATTTAAATCGCTTAGCCTATTTAGAATGTTTTTTCTATTTTTTGGGTGAAAATAATAGAGTTGTTTATTAGAGGTTCTATTCATGCAATGTGAATGATAGATTTTTTATGTTATTACCTCCCTGACAATGATGTCAGGTTTTTAAATTATTTTTTTCACAGATTGAGGGAAACAATGGTTATTTCTCCATGTTTAAATGTAGTTATAGTAATAAATCTATGAGTGATATATATAGGAGCACATAAAAATATTTATAACATTTCGTTAGAGTTTGATAAATTGGGTGTTTTTGAAATTGTTTGATACTGGAAACTAACAAATGAAATAGAGAAGGATTTTGAAAAGTGCGAGATGGGAATGATGACCAAATTATGATTTTTTTTCCAATTTCATCACTATTATAGTCTCTAATTTATTCAAATATTTATATAATTAAATTAAAAGTGAGAGGATCCATAATCTCTTCCCCTCTCACCCTTGTTTGAATGGTGTGGGTGAGGATTTTCCTTACTAATACATCAGTTTGGGATGCACTCATTCTCATGTCTGATAGAGCTGCAGTGAGTCACCCCTGATTGAGTTAAATAATTCCTAATCTGGTCTTGTTCTTCTTAAACAATATAGAGTGCCCTATAAACCATCCAAATGTACAAAATATTATTGAGTACTTCACCAATTTTCCCTGTTTTGTTCCATTTTATATATACTTGAACTAAATAGATGGAGATGCTAAATTATTAACCAAAAAAATAAATGAAAGAAAAAATTTAAACCAAAAGAAAATTGTAGCTGATAATAAAAACAGCTACCAAGTATTGAAACCAGTTAACAAAAATGAGAGGATATTATTCATGAAGGTGTAAAGACTCAATCATTAACAAAGGAAAAACATATATTCCTCAATCACATAGATGTTTACCTCTCCATATTAGGGTAACAAAGAATAAATGGGATGAAAAAAACATTACATAACAAATAAAATAAAAAAAAGCTACACAACATATATATTTGAAATCTCTTGCATAACCTACACTCTCTCTATCCTTTAAATGGATTTAGAGATACATTTTTATAAAGAATTATTTAATATCAATATCACTCTATTTTTCTCTATCGGGTTTGAATGAATTTTCAATCAACTAGGATCAACTGAATCATGGTATGTTGGATTTATGAAAAATCGTTGAAAATGGGATTCTATCAACCCACAACATTTGAGATCCATGTGAAACCTATAGAATAAGTAATCTAAAAAAATTACTTAAGCTCACTTATTTATGAACATTCCATTATGTTTCCTCTACATGCACAAATGCATTTACTGTTATAATGACCGAATTGTTTCATATGATTTAATGAAAATGTGTACTGCCTTGCTTTTTTCATTTTTAACTTGAAACATCTCATTAGGAGATGGTTAGCCCATGTTATTTATCAATTAATGAAGTTGGTTAAATTTTATAATCCAAAACATATTCCAATTTTAATAATTTATTTGCCCCCCATGTGAATCATTTTAGCTCTAGGTCCAGCAACATGAAATGTAACCCACTAAACATGGATCCCTACAAAAAATAATTTCTCAATTTGGATGAGTATGAAAAAAGTTATGGCTATAATATCAAAGTGAGAAAAATAGTTAAAAATATATAATTAATTCTTTTTCATAATTTATATCAAATCACCCAGAAAAAATCAATTTAACTTATAATGAAAAAATACTGAGAATTGAATCATTTAAATTCAAAGAACAAGTGATGAAAATTTTATCTTTATCATAGGCCATACCTCCTGCTGAAATCTGGATTTCCTCACTTGAAATTAGAGATATCCCAACCGTAAGTAATTATTTGAGAATCACTTGGCTACCCTCTCTATTAATTTAACATGTTTTTTATATGAGTGACATGATAATTATTCATGACACTTAAATGGTTCAACCTTCATTAATCCAAACATAAATGCATTAAACAATTTCCCTTGGTGAATAAAATAAGATAACCCTAAGAGGATGTCCTCAGGTTAATGAATCCCTTCACTTAATGGTCATATAAATAAATAATTAATCTCTCTAATATCTTCATGATCCATCTTGTATGTAGGTATGAATATAGGCTATGTTCATGACATTAGCATGATTGAAAAATTATCCACTCTCTTAGGAGGCATCCCTCTCCAAAAAATCATCATAAAACCTGTTAAAAAAAAGAGTATAGTATAGTTGTGGTGCGTCTTCATTTCCCCAAAAAACACTAGAATACTAGGATGAAATTATCCCCAATTTTTGAAGGTCATATCTTGAATGGTCTACTTGAAAATACCACACTTTGACAGGAGTATAACAATCACTCTCAACAAACATGAATGAAACATGTTGACCTCTTGTGCTTGATATAAATTTAGCCAATTCATCCAAAGGATCACATTGATGTTTTTAATCTCTGTTGGCACTAAAAAATGTGTTGTAGCACCCTGACCTGGTAATACTTTATCGAGCTCTAGGCTGGTTATCCACTAGGCCTTATTCACACCTCCCAAAACACCAAAGTCTGCAAACAACCAGTGTGGGTATGATTATGTGATAGTGGACATACTATACCCTGTACTAATGATAATAATAATAGACCATATATATATGACACAACATATGTACCGTAACAACATAAAAATCAATAAAACTGAGTGGAAACATATTATATAACAGCAGTAATCATAGCCCAAAGGAAAAATTCCATTTACCGATAAATACATTACATGTTAGGTTATAAAAAGTAGATAAAAAAGGTTTCCAGTTACTGACCATACATGTATATAAATATATAATCATGAAACAAGGTCCATCCGGATGTAGCGGAACCACCAGGTCCACTGGTAGCCATCCCATGAAAGGCATTACAACTAATGATCACTAATGTCCAGCTCCCAAACCCGATCCCTTATCTGATCTCAAAACAATAAAGTCTATATGCATCATAAGGGGACTATATAGGGTTTGAGTATGATCTTATTAGGCCACCACCAATATGTTCATATATTACATCCATAATTATATTGTGTATGAAATATATAATTAAAAATAAAACATACACAAGTTTAATAATTAACCTACTTCCCAGGTACTCAACAAGCACAAAGTAGAATTTATCTACTGCATCCAATGCCAATATATCTCTAAACACATGCCCCAAAATATATATTGGGATTAAAATACATGTTTTCAAATTTATATTTACAGTCGTTGGGAGTTATATCTCAATGCACAAATATCCCCTGAAGAATATCATACGAAATGAACTGTTAGGTTTCACCATTACACAAGTCACCCAACACCATGTGCCATCTGATACAACCTGTATCACATATAGAGAATGTATCATCATCCTATTGAAATTCCCATGAATGAATCCTAGTTCCCTCAAAACTCCATTCAAATTGTCATAATGAACTCAATATCTAGATGTCCAAAGGCAAAACGATATCCATCCTACCATAATTAGTAAATCATCATTGGTTCAACAGCTCGGTGTCCCACGGGATGTTGATATCCATAATCCAATACTATTGTTCCATCATTTTTTAATATAACAGAGAGCCTCATCCAACCAATGTCCACAACACCATCACTCGATGGTCCACCAATATCAACCATGGATTACTATGAGGGGATTATCCTCCATAACTAATGGTCAACACTCTCCCTTAATATGCAATATCTACAGGGGCCTCCACCTATAAAGAGTTTTCAACACCACCTCTACTAAGTTCTATTTATGTTCACATGAATCAAACGGTGCACTAACCATCAATGATGAGAAATAATCACCACCATTTCTACAGAAAAACCAACCAAAATATTTTTTGCCACATGTGGCCATGTCACACAAGTTTGATGGTAAACACCATCCCAAGTTCCATAGTCCATAACCTCATCTTGACAAAATCTTAGCCTAAATCCCAATGAACAATGTTTCCTCAACCTAGTGTTCATAATCACTCCATATATCATGTCCCGATCCCAACCTGAAAAATCATGTCGCCTTAGTTTAGATGAATAAAAACACATCAATGGATCTGGCCATGCCCGTCATGTTCCCATAGAACCAATGTAATCATATCACAACTAATTAATTTACATTTAACAACCACCCCATACTTTCTAGTTGGTTAAAATCCCCTTACCCAACATAGTCCATTTCTAAAAAATAAATATCATTCCCATTGACGTCTCATAACATCAATTAAGAAATTAAAAGACAAAATTAATTTATTTAGGGTCCCACTCGGTCAACCTAACATGAAAGTTGAATTCACACACCCAAAACTCCCATAAAATTATGGAGAAATCATGGCTCCACCCACCTTATACACCTAGGTTCTCATTCATCAAATATTAGGCTATAATTCATGCTGTATTGAGAGAAATCATGATTTTAGTTTAATTTTCTCAAATATGGAAAATGATCTAACACAAATTTAATATTATGTATGGAGAGTTAAATGAGAAAAAGAAGAAAGTGGATTTAAGGTCTTACCACTACACTTTCAAAATTCTAGATAGATATTGATTTGTTGTCGGGTCAGATGATAAGGTTTAAAGTCTAGGTAGAGGAAAAAAGAGAGCTCATCAGTAGCTTGAGGAGAGGTGCACATGTGGGAGGAAGAAAGAATGAAGAAGGACTCTTAAGGAAGGTTATAGAAAAAGGAAATTCACCACGTTTTAAATCGTTTCATAGTTATATCACATGGTTTGACTAACCGTGTGCCAACTGTGCACACTCACCATTCAAAGGTTCAACCCTTTAAAACTGGTCAGATGGTTTGGCCGAACCATGAACCAACCATGCAAACCTATTTATTAAGGGGAGATCATTATTTTGGCAAAGTCACCCTATTGTTAAAATAATGCATAGATTTTGTTCAACCTATGAGAGGAGATATATACACCCTTACACTCATTATCCTTGGAGGCCACATGGTTAAATCTAATCATATTCCATTTTCTACTCCATCAAAAAAATGATCTTTCAGGTCCCTAATGCTCCAAAAACACATTCGAACCCCTGATGAATTCACCTAACCTTAAACCTTGTCTATAAAAAAATCCATGGAGTTTTAAAACGTTCGGAATTAGGTTATAAGGCTTTATATTAATTTTGGTTCACTCAAAAACCTCAAAAATTCAAAAAAAATCAGAAAATTCAACCTGTTAAAAATCCTAGATGTTACAGCCTCCCCACCCAAAATAGAATTTTCCCTGAGATATCAAGATTTATCTATAGTGGGTATTGAACATACAAGTGGTGTCAAGGGAGATCTCCTCACCCTGACTTGGAATGAGGAGCGATGAGGCACACCTACTGCGCCCCAGTATTAGTGAGGTGGTATGGCCTCACCGAGGCCTACCAAAGGTGGGGACCTAATGCACCAAATAAGGGGATATAAATGTTCTAGGAACTTTAAGGTGCACCTATGGCCACAAGGTTTTGGGGCGACACAAAATATTGGGGTGGAAATGGTGATCGGGGGCGAGCGATGATATTGGGTGTGGCGGAGGAAATCATGTTATATGGAAATATCAGTACATGAAGAAATTGTGCGTACAGACGAGTGATTGGGATCAGGGGGGAAAAAATTTAGTGTGGATGGTGGTGTAGGAAATCAACAAAGATCCCGGGTACATATGGGATGGGTGTGGAAAATGAGGGTGGATGGGTGAGGGGGGTCAATGGAAGAGATGAGGGGTATAAAAAGGGTAGGTGTGGAAATTGGGGGTGGCTGGGTGAGGGTGATCAATGGAAGAGATCAGGGGTGGGTGAGTTGGTGAGGGTGGTTAGACACGATCAGAGAAGGATGATGGAAATGGGTATCTAAATTAATTAGTGCTATTTAATAGAAATTTTAAAAAATTAATATAATCACATAACATACTCTTTAAAAACATGATCCACCACTCATCTTTCTAAACTACACCATGAATTGATGAAGCACTTTCCTTGATGCACCACTCTTCTTACTGCTCCACTAACCATTATGATTCCCTTGCTGACTACACCATGCACCGCATTGTACCACACTTCACATGAACCTCCCTGGACATTGCTCCTCGCTTCAATTCATTGGACCTCGTTTCACCTCGTTATAGCACGCTACACCTGTTGAAATACCCGCACACTACATCCATTGAAATTGTAACATGCTTCATTTTCTTAGAATATCAGAAATCAAATGAATTTGGTTGGGAGACTATAGGGAATAACAACAAACACATTTGGTGACAAACATCTGATGATGCACAACAACACTTATCCTCCACCCTGGATTTCATCTCTCATTGATTCTTCTATATTCAAAAGGTAATTTATATTCCTTTCCCCTATTATTAAACCTATGTTCTCAATTTTTCTCTATTTATGTCTAATTTTCATTTTTTTATCATTCCTTCCAACTTTGGCTCTTCTATTTCCATCAAAAACTTTTGAAACACCCACCAAGAAGTGAAATTATGAGGTGTAATCATGCCAAAATACCAACTTTTGATACTCGAATTAATCTAAGGAAAGACCTAACCTTGAATTATTCTTATCATGTGACTTATAGTGATATAAATTCAGTAACATATAGTTTCTATTTTGAAATAAAAAGATGAGGTATTAGTCAAACGAAACGACACATATTTAAAAGATATAGAAATTTTATTTCATGAAAGATATGTTTGGTTCATGTGAAGGAGGAGATAAGACATCCTATAAAGAAAATTGATGTAGATAATAAACAGTGAACCATACTTCCAGATATTGATGATTTTTACCATGAAGATGAAGATTATGATGACATTGAAAAGATCAATCCAAAATATGGAATAACTACTATGGTAAAGACATTGTTTAATCCACCATGTAATATGAAACTATTGGATACATATTTTAAATGTGACAAGGAAGAAATTATACAAGGTATTAAGGAAAAAAAGGCAATAATTGATGCATTAAAAACCAAAGAGAGCAAGAGATAAATTTGAGAGATAGCATGTACACAAATTGAACGATAGGTGAATGATGTTGGAATAACTTTAAATTCAATGAAATATGATAGATTTAAACCATGATTGAATCAATTGGGAAATTTGGTCCAAGAATGAAGCCATGGAGCTATCATGAGGTGAGAGTTCATGTGTTTAATAAGGAAATGGGGCACTCAAAGGCATTGATGGACGAACATGAACATGATTGGTAAGGAAATGGTTGCATGATTATGTCCAATGGTTGTACGGGAAAAATGAAAAGGATATTGATCAATTTTTTGGAAAATTATCACAAAAGGACCATGTTCGTGGATTCAATTGATGCTCCATTATTTTTAAATGGAGAAAAAAATTTAATTTCTAACCAAATTTATTTAACGAAATGGTACAAAAAACATTGTTCATGTTGTCACTAATATCAATTCATCCAAATGTTTTAGCGGGTATTATTTTTATCCATCTTATTATTATATATGTTTATACATATACATTATTCAGTTTAATAATTTTTTGTGTTTTTTTCTATTCTTTTTTAATCATATTTTAGGGTAAATGATTGAGTTAAAGTATCCAAATCGTTGTTGGAATACATGAAAAACTCATTATTTGGATTTTACATTGAAGTATATTTGAAAAAATGATATTTATAATGAAAACAATAAAATGAGAAACTTATTTTAAGTCTTTCATATAAACATTTCAGGGGGTATTGAATATGATGAGGGAATTCACAGGGAATAAAGATTTTCTTTGACTCGAAAAAAACTATATTTTCAATCAATTTCCTCACAATGGTAATTATTCATATGTAGAAGGAGAATTGGAGGAAACTATTCACAGAAAATGGGTGGGCAAGAAGCATGTGGGATATAGATGTTCAAGAAAAATGAGTTTCTAAAATAATATTAATTCCATCATTTTGTACATCTATTTTTTATTGTATTAAAGGGTCTAAAACACTTGTAAAAGTTCATAGATTGGATGATAGGAAAAAGAGCTACCAATTATATACATTTATGAAGACCTAGATAAGGCTAAAAGTAAATCATGAGGAATCATTTGATGAAGGGAGATAAGTAGAAAGAAAATATTACTATTATTGATCCTAGTTGGGTGATTCAGCTTCATCAGCCTTTGAATGTTGTGGGGATATTTTTTGATTCAATAATTTTTTTCTTCAAAGAAAAATATCCAATTATATTTTAAAGTATAAAATGTATTAATTTAGTCCAATTAAACGGTGGATTCAAGCTTCTATATTGAAGAGAAGATAATTGATGAAATCACTTTGTAAAAGGAGGCATAGGGTCTTTTTGAGCATTCATTGGAAATTAGACATTAGAATAAAATGGATCCCATTGAATTGTGGTCTATATTACTATTTTCAATGATAAATATGAAAAAAACTTATTTTAATTTTTTTAATATCACATGAAGTGCATCGAGATGTTGAGAGAATATAGAACCTATATTATCATATATGTTTCTTCTGTAAATGCCTTATATTTATTATTATAAACATTATAATATGAACAATATAATTATTTTAAAGGTTCATAGAAAAAAGTGGAATAATATATCTCACAAAAAAATTATTTGGTCTACATAAAATATAATTGTGCATTGAAGAATAAATTTCAAATCTGCAACACCATTTAACCCATTATACTTCAACAGATTGATGATAACAATGAATGTCTTATTGGGATGGATGAAGAGGATGATGATGCAGATAGTGAAATTTCATTTAATGACGAGGGTGATAAAGGATTAACATGGGGTGCATATATTGCTTCAAATGCTGTTGAAGTGCCTGAATATAATTTTATATTGAAATCAAAAATAGAAACTTCCTCTTCTTCCAAATCCCATTGTTGTACAAAGCGTGCATGATTTTTGTATGGGATAAATGATGTTGGAGAAGAAGATTCAGAGGAATATGAGTAAAATGATGGATAAAATAGTGATGATGAAGCTTAAATTAATTATGATACATCCATTGATGATGATTTTGATGTTGAGGTTCTCAAGGATTAATTATTTGATTGTTATTTTGGTAAAAAATTATCAGTATGTATTTTAATTTGTAATTTGTATTGAATTTATTTTTTTGACATTAAAATGTTGTTGAAAACTGTATATAATTATTTTTGTGCCACACTATGATACATCTCCAATAGGCCCTTGCGCCTTATTGCACCACTCACCTTTTAAAATAGTGGAACATACCCATCCCATTTACTTCAACCCGGTCTACCCGAGTTACTAATTCATAGGCTAATTCCCCATGAAGCACTCCCCATCTTATGAATTATATATCTAGTCACTTCCTGAACCAAAAATCAATCATTTGTGATGGTTCCACTTATCATCCCTAAACATAAAAGTCTTTGCATGACCTACCATCATTATCAAACATCATCAGGTGCAAAATTAAAACCACATCTTACCTGACACTCATCATGTCCCGCACCTCACCAGATACTCATTTCATACTCTTGCCACACATGGAACCCATGAGTCCCACATCTCATCAGATAACCACAAGTCCAACATCTCAAAAGGTGCTAAAAAAATAATCACGTATAATATATATATATATATATATTCATGCTCATTATAGCCACGATGGGACATACCTCATACAAAACACACATCACACCCAATGACCACAAGATAACCAATGCCAAATTAGTCCAAAAAACAGATGCATTAAATCCATCCATGTAGAAACAAAGGACATACCACGATCAATGTGTACCTATAACAAGAATTGGCTCACCGACCCACTCTAAACCTATCAGACCAAAAGCATTCAATTGGCCTAAATCTCGACTACCCATGGTCTGACCTCCATGTGGAGATTTACCAGATATCATCCAATAACCCCACTATTTGTTATCTATCTCTTTTCCATGTCCTGAACATGTAGTAGAATCCCGACTACAAGCTCCTAGTGCTACTCTAAGACCTATCTCAGATCCTTGAGTCTGACCGAGTCACAGACTTCCATCTATCCAATAATTCTTCCTATAGAACCTCTCCCGATTTTCTATATAACCGCATGCTGAAACTCCTGTGGATATCACTCGCAAATTAATCAAAACATTCATGGTATACCCGCACTAGAAGAACACTATCAAAATACCAATCCTCAATGGCCTAGCTAAATATCTACACAATCTGACTACTGACACTCTTCTCAATCATGATTATGGATACCTAACAAATCACCACCAAGCTCACCAGATGCCATCACCCAACTTAAATATTACTAGTCCATTATGTTACCCTCAACAATATAATATATATTCACAACCTCTATGAACATGTTTAATCTAATCGTATTTAACTAACCCCTAATAGTTTTTCGTAAGCCATCCTAACATATACTTACTCGAGTGATGTTTCCATCCACTATAGAAGGTCAAAATCAATACAGGTTTGTGAAATTCACCACATAATTTGTAACGGAAGTATCTCTATACTACCGATTCATGAAATAAAGGGATCTATATTCCCTCAACATCTATGGAAATATTTACTAGATAAACCTATCCTTGAAATACTTTCAATCCTACCCCTCATATCTACCATCTTGCACTTGTATGCCACACTAGTGTTTTCTGATCCACTGAACATGTGTGCAACCTTATTCAACCTTTGAACCAATGGTGCCTCAACCTGATTGAAAATAATATACACTAATTTGATCCAATTAACTACTGTCTACCATCACCCTCACCCTCAAATAATGGTTGTTGCTGAGACTATATCTTGTGAGTCCAATATGCCCAGGATATCTTAACTCCCTTAACTCCCTTATCGATACCCATGTATGATATGAACCAGGATCACCCATAGCTTTTCGTCTACCCACAACCAAAAAATATACCATCTTCTACGACCATCTCATATATACTGTAGCCTTTACTGAAGCCTATACTCAATGCTCATGATGAACCCGATTATCAGGGGCCTCAATCCATGCATGTTCTAGCAGCACCACATCTCCGCCCTCCTAATGATCCACTAAAAATTTTCTAGGTGGAATCACACTGAAGACCAAATACCATAGTCAAACAACCATAATAGTTTTATATATTGTATATAGGTAAAAATGTAATAGTTAGTGCATCTCACCACCCTTACACTCCCCCACCACACCCATGTCACATACAATATGATTCTATTGCCCCTTATATATCAATAATAGAGTTGGGTATCATATATTATCTATCCTCAAGGACCCTTTACTACCCATAATAGAGTCGAACATCACATATCACTTATATCAAGAGTCATCAATCTATGGTGGGTGAGTAGAATACCACCAAAAGGATATAAAAGAAAAAAATTGTTTATATTATTTTTTAAATTTTAAATGGCTCAACTGCATTTCATTATTCCATCCCTACCTATGCATAACATAGCAAGAACCGTATATCTCATATCATTCTCACTGGTAACATCATATCTGGACAGAATTAGTGGAATTACACCACAATAGATAAGCAGTGAAACATTGATTAGCTTTTTGAAAAAAATTTCTATAGTCAAACCCCTCATAAAGAATTTCAGGTTCCCTGAAATTATTTTATGGTGCATACATATATCAGGTCACCCTATGTGCCTACCCTGATGCATAATCAATCATACCATTCCATATTAGGCTAGGGGTGAAACCTTATAATCTAATAACATTACACCGAAGTGCGCCACAAGAGGTGGAAATCAGAAAACTACAAAATAAAAAATCATAAAATAAATTTTGACCCATAATCATCTTATATTTAAAACAACTATCATTAGAGGAATTAGAAAGTGAAAATAATTTTTTTAATTTAATATGTTGTGAAATTCCAAGTGTTCCCCTCTCCTCTCCTAGAAAATAAAAACTATTCTAATTTTTTCAAACATCAATACTATTTTGGTTCATCCAAGACAAACCCAAATATATTCTTATAATTAATTTACTCTTTATAGATGTTTGATTTAGGCAAAACACCATCCTTAGTGGTCGTATGGTGTTAAGAAAAAATGATTTTCCAAAGAAGAAGTATTATTCTTAATAAATCATTTATGTTTTATTTCTTCATCCACCCCCATAAAGCATTCATCAAATATGATAAAATATTAATTCTATTGTCCTACATATTATAATATGTTATTATTTTTGCGAACTTGTCCATATCCATCTCCATTTTCATCAAATTTGAAAAGAATTCATCATCTGTGTGTATGGAGGACTACCACCTCACAAACTGATGCCATTAAATTTCCATCATTGTATCTCAAGATTGGTCATAATGATAAACATAATGTTTATATATTATATTAATTAGATATCTTTGATTCTATAAATATAATATATCACTTAAATTATGACCATTACATGTACATAAAAATGATAATTTCGTCTATGTGTAAGTGTGGACTATCGTCTTCACGAAGTGACGTGATTCATTTTTCATCACTAATTCACATGGATGATAAATATATAAGTATATTTAATAAAATAACATGATATATATGATATTATGGTAATTATGGAATGATAAAATTATACTTATCTTTTTTCTATAATGATTTTTTGAAAAATGACAATGTTACTCTTACATATGTATGACGTAACATCTCTATGATTGTAACATAGTTCACTTTTCATAACCATATTTAATTGAAGTATTTAAAAGTAAAATTTATGAAAAAAAAATTCATTAATGTTATGATTATTATTCCAGAGATGATGAAATAATGAACTATTTGACCATAATGGAACAAACGATTTCATGTTGGGCATATTAACTAAATATCATCAAAACATTTGACATGAATTTAAATAATTATGAAATTATTATAAAATGGTAATTTGAGAAATAAAAGGAAAAATAAAATTATAATAGGTTCTAAATAAAATAAATAATTAACCTACATTTATTTTTTAGGATTATAAATAATGTACGTGTCAAATTGGACTCAAGGTAACCGAACTCTTAACCCAATTTCATTTCATCGAGTTAAACACCCACTTACATGATTATGTTCTAATATTATTATGTGTGAAAGGACTTTCAATTATCTTATGTTATATTTTCATATGTTTTATCGGGATTTATTAATAATACACATAATCCATTCTTTTATTAATGCTCACTTCAATGTAATGAAATTTAGATCATTCTTTAAAAGAATATTTTTCATATAATGGTTATTTTCAAAAAGTCAAATGTAATGTTTTTTAAATTATATTGCATGAGTGGATTTTTATACCTTATTTATGGCTTAATATTTTTAATATCACTTTTAATATTACATTTCTATTTTCCATGAATTTTTATTCCTTTCTATGTGCGCATCATTCTTTTAAAGTAAGTGATTTTTCTCAAGGAATGTTTTGATAATGTAAACCGTCATGTTTTGTGATTATGATATGTTATTGGGAATTTTTTATGATGAAGGGTGGTTATATTATAACCCAATTATGGGTGGTTCCATTAAAATCAAAGAAACAATTCCCAACTTATTAACCAATTATGGGTGGTTTTGTGATAATCCATGGACGGGTGGTTACGTTATAAACCCCAATGCATTAGGTACTGCAGGGTTAGATGTTGACAAGATTGGTTACTCCATTTTTAAGAGTGATATGGAAAATGATTTTTCAAATTACCAATTTAACATTTATGTGATTTCTAAATGTGTTTTCTTGGATATTTTTTTATTTTCATAAGGTATGATAATGACCTTTTTGAAAAGATGATTCTATTTTCTGGATTAAAAAATATGCTTTTAAGGAAGTATTTTTATGGGTTTTTACAGGTCTAACAGTTTTTTAATTTTATTCCCCCTTCAAATATGTTTGTGATCATTCCACGTTTTAATTTTTTTTCACATGGCTCATGTCCGAGTAGGGAAAAGGTTGTGATCAAGAATAAAATTGAGAAGATAATGTTTTATTTTAATGAATTTTGTTTTATGGTAATAATGGATACAATGTATAAGTGTATACATGTAATTTATCAGTTTAATTATCCAGAGTTATTAATAGTTCTCTATAATACTACACATAAATGTTCCTTGAGAATGAATGAAAGTGAATTAATGTCTAAAGACTCTAGAATATGTATTGTTTATGGCTGATTCCATACATATGTTATTAGAGGATGGTATAGAAAACATTATAGGTAAGGATAAGGTTAATGGAATACCCTTAAAAAATTTATATTATGTTTAATTTATAATGAAATTTAATTGGAAGAATACTATGTTGCTTCATCTATATTATGTTTTTTCAGAATAATTTTCCATAGAGGAAATACAGAAGAAGAAGTTGTAAGGGAAAAAGAGGACGATATACTTACAAATCAACATCCTAAAATGATTAAAATTGGAACAAAATAGTTTTTTTCCATAATAGATAAGTTAATTCTTGCTATAAATATTGGTGATATCCATGTTATAGAGTAGCTTGATCTACATCCATAGACCATGAAGATAATAGATCATTTTATGAGACAATATTCTTGATATTTTAGTTGAACCATAGATTTAGTGATAGCAGAAGGATGGATCAATGCTTTGTAAAAGTTATTGGAAGTCCTGGGGTATTCACATAATCAAAAGAAACCCCATTCTATTTATTATCTTGAAGGATAAATTGATAGATTCTTGTTTTTTATTAATAAAACCATAGTGAAAGGTGATCTTGATTCCATGGAATGTGATTTTATTAATAATATTTTTCATGAAAAATATTTCTCAAATACTATTTGTCTCAGAATGGAGAAACAATTCTTGGAATTGAAGTAGAAGAATCCATATTCACTGACTATGTATGATAACAATTTTACAAAAATGGATAAGTATATAACATATTATATTCACTGCATTTATTGTAAAATTAATAGAATTTTCAATCATTTGATACCAATTTTTTGAATATAATTGGATTCATAATTATTTAAAATATATGAAAAAGTTATTCATTATGCTAAAAAAGTGATATAGAGTTTGCTGATATGTATATTCCTCATGATGATAATTGTAAGAATTGTTCAGGTTGGAAGGCATTAGGAAAAAACTCATTAATGAAATATGGAGGCAAGAAAATTAAATTCAAATATTGTGAGAAATTTGGGAAAATAACTTTTGGAAATTTCTCACAAGAAATGGATAATTATTTTAATACGGAATGTTCGGTCACATGGCATGTGAATAAAACGAAAATTACAAGAAAAATATTGAAAATTTGATGGTAATATGATTTAATTAAATTGAATTTGGACATTATACTTACATGTACTGAAATTTTGTAACAGAGGATAGAAATCATCAATAAAGAAAGAAAAAATTTGTTGAAAATCTTATACTACCACAAAGGTTGATTATTGGCCATCAAATTAATTGATGATAGGAATGTTACTTGTGAATTAAAATTATACCAATACATTGTATAATTCTATATAATCACATTTATTCGTTTTGGAGAAATTTGGAAGAATACTTGAAATACCACATCATGAATGTATGATGTAATTTTTGTAAAAACACTAAGTGAGAATATTAAATAATCCATGATATATTATAATCTTCCTATTATTATCGTTAAAATGGAATTTTCTACAAATCTTGATTATCTACCCATATTTGAGTTTAATATTATTTTGAGTATGGATTGAACTTTAGTTTATCATACTACGATATATTGTAAATTCATGAAAGTATTTTTCAATGATTTCATACCATTAATAACCATTCAAGAATAATAGATATTGATTATAAAGGGTAGTTAATGTTACTTTGAAGAAGTTGTTAAAAAGAATGAAACTATTCAGATTAAGGAATCTCTAGTAGTGAAATAATTCATGAATGTTTTTTCTTGATGATTTTCCTTGTGACATTCATAATTAGGAGGTTTAGTTTACTATTGATTCTATCCTCGATGCTAAACTTATTCCAAAACCCCCTTATCAAATGTCTCAAGTATAACTTTTGGAACTAAAAAAGAAATTGAAATATTTGTTAGATAAAGGTTTTATTCGACCAAGAACATGAATATGGGTGCTAATACTTTTTTTGATTAAATTAAATATCGTTCTATGAAGATTTTTGTTTAATATCGGTCATTGAATAACATTACATTGAAGAAAAAGTTTCCTTTGTCTCATATCTATGATTAGTTTGATCAGCTCAAGGGATTACAATACTTTTCAAATGTTGATCTTAGGTGGGGGTTCCATTAGTTGAAGGTGAGGGAGGTATATATTATGAAGGAAACATTTTGAACTATATATGGGCATTATGAGTATGTATTTATAACCTTTCGATTGAAAAATTCTCCTACTATATTTATGGATCTTATGAATATATTTTTTTCTGAATATTTGTATATGATTGTAGTTTTTGTTATTAATGATATATTGGTTTGTTAATAAAGTTATGAGGTTCATGGAAAACATCTAAGGATTTTTTGGTAAACTCAAAATTTATAGTAGTTATACATTAAAATTTAGTAAATATTATTTTTGGTTATAGAAAATTTCATTCCTTGGGAATATTGTAACTAAAGATGATATAACAATCGATCTTGAAAAAACTAAATTTTTTGATGAATCACCTAGACCTATAAATTTTATTGAGATTCATTGATATCATATATTAGTACACTATTACTAGTGGATTTTTGAAAAATTTTCATAGTTATCTATCTCACTAATTATGTTTACACGATTCTTAGTTAAGTTTAATTGGAAAAAATAAAGCAATGATCGATTTCAATAATTGAAATGGATATTGGAGACTACTCCCGTTTAGGAAATACTATTGAGTTATAGTTATTTAGACGTAAACAGTGACACTTCATTGAATTTAATTGGTTGTGTTATAATTCTGAATGATCAGGTAACTGATTATGGTTTACAACAACTAAAAACATAGCAGTTAAATTACCCTACAAAAGAATTAAAACATGCGATTGTTTTTTTCTTTAAAAATTTAGAGGAATCATTTATATGGATCCAAGTATAAAATATATACTAATCATTAATGTTTTAAGTATATATTTATGTAGAAATTTTTTAAAATTATAAATAAATTATTTATGGAACTAATAAAGGATAGTTAATTCACAATTCATTATCCTATTTGAAAGGCAAACAATGTGACCGATGATTTGAGTCAGAAAAATAATGCTACATTAACCATAATATATTTGGAACATGATCATTTGGTTAATGGTTAGATGAAGTTTTTCCTAGAAGTAGTGGATGCAGGATCATAGTATATTTTTCTTCAAGTGTTTGAGCAATAGCCTCTATTAGATAGAATTAAGCAGGATGAGAAGGCAGGCCATGACCTACAAGAAAAATATATAATTAGTTAAAATGGGTATGTTTATGGAATTAAATGTTTACAATGAATGTGTTTTGAGATTTGGAAAGAGATTATGTGTGTCTTTTTATTTCCCACTTGAAAAAAGTGTTATTAGATGAATCTCAAAGTTTCTCATTTTCCATTCATCCTAGTAGCACTCTGATGTACATAGACCGTAGAGAGTATTACTATTGGGATAGAATGAAGAGAGGCATTGATGACATTACCATGAAATGATTGTCTTCATAGTAGTTTAAAAAATAATGAAAATTATTACTAAAGGGGATGATTCATCCTTTTCCAATGGAAGGGTGGAAATGAGAAAATATATTATCAGAGGTTATGTTGAGTAAGTCCTACATCGAACTTGAGGTAATTGTAATCTTTACCATTCATAATAAATAAAAAAGTCCTCCCTTAGAAATCAATCCTTAGAATTTGGTACTATCAGTTTTAACATGGTATCAGAGGATATTCCATGAACCCCCTCTCTTTTTCTCACAGTGAAAAAAACACCATATTTATTTCCCCCATTAGGGGTGGGGACCCCAGGCCCTTGGACACCATAAATGAAGTGCCACCCACTACCATTTTCTGATGTGACCCCTCCTTTTGTTTGTGCCACTCCCATAACCCATTCTCCCTCATTCAAGATATCTCTCTGATGCCCCTCCTCTGTCCATCATGAGAGACCACAAAGTAGGATCCTTATGCCACCCCTATGTCGTGCCTCCATATACAAGCCCTAAAATTTATGTACTTTGAGCCCTAGCATTTGGGTGGATGACTGTTGAGCTCGCCGTAAACCCCATTATAGATAAGGCCCACACAGTTGTATACAAGCCTAACTTATCTCACAATCTAGATGATGAATACATAGAGGTCACTTCAGGCCCCAATAAATAAGACTGACGCTAGCAGAAGGAAGGCAGCGATGACTCAAATCTTATTCGAGGATTCAAGAATAGATATATATATTCAGTTGATTTTCATCTAATTTTCACCTCATTCAGATGTTTTTTTCACTTTGTTTTTTCATATTTTCCTCCACTTTTTCTTGGGATAAAAAATGAAATAATATAGAGGGGGCCGATACATGGGGCTATTTTCTCTGTGTCAGACTTCTTCATCACTACCTAGATCACCATCATGCTTCTTCATCAATGATTAGATCGTCGTTGAGTTGTCTAGATAACCATCATACTTATTCATCAATGCTCGAATTAATTTTGGGATATCCAAATCACAATTGGACTTCCTCATCATCTTTTCGATCACCTTCAATCTTATTTATTTTAAGGTTTTTTATTTTTTTAGTTTTTTGGATTTTTATTTCAATATATGAATCTCTTACTTAAGGGGGAGTGTCATAGATGTTTGTTTTTGTTTTTTATATATCTAATCTAGATACACCTAGCCTGGGAGAGAGTGTAATAGGTTATGTTAGTTAATTACCACATCATTATTAAGTTAAATATAATATTTATCATTCATTATAAATGAACACTCAGGCCTAAATTAGAGATAACTCTTGGTTATTGGGTCTACTCCTCCATTTTAACACATATTAATGGATTTCATTATGTGATTAACCAGAAATTCATGAGCTAATAAAGTGATTTTAGTTTTTATTGTTCTACTTGCCAAATCTAAACATTTCTTACCTATGCGAGATACTATGTATTTGGGTCAAATTTCTCAACATTATGTTGGAGATATAATTATATTACTTGGGGTTTGTATCTCAATTGTATCTGAACATGATCCAATATTCACCTTTAATTTCAATAAAGGACCACAATTGTCCTTGGGGGTCTGAATAAAATTCCATCACAGTTTTTCATCCTCAACCTGTTAGATTATTCAAGGGAACAATCCAGACTTTGGAAGATATTATTTGATCTTGTTCAATGGATTAACGGGGTAGTTATGATCATTATATTTCTTTTGTTGAGTTTTCTTATAACAATATTTTTCATTCATATATATAGAGGATGTATTTTGAGAGTATATGGAAAAAAGTTTTATACAACAATTTAATGGGACAAAGTAGGATAAAATAGGTTTATTGGACAAGAGCTAGTAGAATAAAATGCTAATAAGGTGAAGATAATCCAATAACATATGAAAACAAAACATACAAGACAAATATGTTATGTGGATAACAGGATAAAAGACCGTCCATTGAATGTAGGTGACTATATATTTCATAAAATATGTCTAGGGAAATGTGTTGTCAGCTTTGGTTAGAAGGGAAAACCAAGTCCATGATTCATTGAAATATATATAATCTTGGATAATGTTGGATCAATAGTCTACCAAGTGGCCTTTCCTCTAAGTTTATCCAAGGTATAGAACGTTCTTTAATGTATTGACATTAAAAAAGTATGATCCGAATTCATCTCTCATTTTGATCGATGAGGTTGTTCATTCATAACATAACCTTATGATGAAATTCCTGATCAGATTATTGACTGTGGAGAAAAGGTATTGCGGAATAAGATAACTCACCAGGTCAATATTTTCTAGAAAAAATATATTGTTGAATAAGCAACATAAGAATTCAAAAAATCTATTAATTAAATGAATCAACAAATATTTTATAAAAAAATACATTTTGTAGACTTAATTTCAAAAATATTGGATAATAAATTATCCCATGTATGGATAGAGTAAATCATTTAGATATTTATCAGCATTCTTGAATTATGTAGTCATATTCATATAAGATTTTATTTATAAGTATAATTTTCATGTTTTAGAATTTTTATTTGACAATGTGAATTTTATTTTCTAAATTTATCATGACAAAATTATCTTATGATGAATTCTTGATAATTTTATAAAATGTATATTTTTTCCATGAACATTGAAAGCTACCTAGATTTATTGAAAATTATATTATATTTTCGAGTACATACAAATTAAAATTATATTTTATTTTAGTTTTAAATTTTAAATTAATATTTTATAATTAAAATAATCCAATTATAGTTTTTGAAATGTATGTTATGATTTAATTTAGTATAAAAACATTTTTGGTTTTAAAAGATTATTTTTCATTGCGTTTGGTGATTTAATTAAAATTTAAAAAGATTACACTTGTGTGTTTTTAAATTTGAAAATTGAATTTCAACTTTTAAAATATAAGATCTAAATTTAGTAAATAGGACACCTGTAAGAACCCAGATCTTCATTTCAGGTATGTGACCCTTGTTTGATGTGTTTCTTGGTGTTAAGGTTAAGAGTGATGAAAGAGAGAGTCTGGAGAACATTGAGTGAAGTTTTGAGGAAAAAGGAGATGTCGCACGGGCGGTGCACGGTTTGTTTAGCCGTGCGGCCAACCCATGGGTAAGAAATGTTTAAGGCAGAAGCTCTCGCAAGGTTGGTGCACGATTAGTAGAGACCGTGTGATGAGGCCATGCGAGAGGGGTGGCCTAGGGAGTGGCTACTGCATAGTTAGTGCATGGTTTGTCTAACCGTGCGAGAAAACTATGCATGCAATTAAGTGAGATCCTAAAAAAGTGTATCTCAACCCTTTTAGCCTCTAAGTGGATTGTTTTTTCTTTGATGCGGCCATAACTCGGGATTTTTCTGCTCTTAAGGTTAAAGAAGGTTCTCCCATCATTCCAGAGGTGATCAGAAGGCTTCTCTTGGAAAATCAAAGCCGATTTCTTAACGTATGTGATCGTTGTTCTTCGTTCTTGCTTGGTATCTTAGATCTACATAGATCTACTTCTCTTATTCTCTCGGATTCTATGATCTATGCCCGTTATGGGTAGATCTGAGTGTGTGGATGAACTTTTGATGAGTTTTGGTCTTGGACTTCTTCAGAGAACATATCTAAGGAGGGTTCTTGGAGAATGAAATAGGGAATCTTTTGCGTTCCTTGTTTGTTGGGGGTTTTCATCAAAACCACTGATATAGGTGGTTTTTGCCTTTCTTTAGAATGTCTTTGAGTATTTTGTGCAAATTCCACCAATACCATTGAACGAGGTATTGAATGTTACCTGTTTTTCCCTTTTTAATTGCCTTCTTTGCTTATATGCCTGAGTAGAGGCTATTGCTTGTGAATAGGATAATTTATAGTGCATTGGAAGTTTTGTCCATGAATGTTTTTGTCTGTTTATGACTGTTTGGTCTAATTTTCTTGATAGTCTATTTCCTGTCCCATGCCTAGTTGTAGGATGTATTGACTTTGTTTCTGTTATTTGGATACGGTTTATAATTCTAGACAAGTAGTTCATTAGGTTACTTTGGTCGTTACACGATGCGATAATTGCTAACATTACACAGGGCTGCAGGAACCTTGTGTAGTAGACCATTGAGAGAATGGACGTAAGGGCTTATCAAGAGTGTCATTAAAATACGATGTGATACCATAGGGAGAATTGACATCATGTGCTTCCCCAGAGCATTTGTAGTTCCTCGACGCGGGGCACATGGGGAATGAGATGTTTAGTGCTTCCCTAGAGTGCCATTAGTATGATACGAGACTATTTGGGGAATTGACGATGAGTGATTCCCCAGCGAGTCTATTCTTTAGTTGAACCATATAGGTGGGATTTTTTTGTGCCTCCCATAGGGTTTCTAGTACTTTTTGGGTGATCGACAAGGGTTTGGCTGTGAGAACTACCCAAAGAGTTACATATTTGTTCTCCTTGTTTGTGTAGTTGATTACCTGTTGTGGATTAGATGTTGGAAACTGTGGATTGTTTACTATTTAGTACTTTCATGTTTACTACTTATGTACTTTTACCTGCCATATATTCACTAACTGTTAGGCACATATCTCGTGGTGGATTCCTACTAGGAATTAGTCTCACAACCTGTTTGATCCATGCTTTTGGGATCAAACAGATTATTTTGCTGCAGGTATAGACAAGGGCTAGCACCCTTCTACTTCAAGTACTTGATATGTTGTGGAGCTGGAGAGCATTGGACCAAGATGAGGCTTGCAATGCTGAGGGGTTGTTTATATAGTTTTCTTTTGTACCTTGGTTTAGTACTTTTTTATTCCATCATTTTGAATGGTTTCTTATTTTCCAAGACATATGTATCATGCATCATATATATATGTGCTCCTACTGTTTATCATATTTGGTCTTCCGCTGTTTACTTTGTATGGATTATTACTACTTCCGCTATTTAATTTTATTTACTTCCAATGTATACCCTTCCAATGAGGTCATAGTTTCCCTAGTATCACTCCCAAGACTCTTGCTGCTAGTCGATAGGCTATGGCGTTTCGAGAAATGCGCTTGAGGCCATGTGACCAACCAGGTACGGGGTGCCTCTGGGTGTCTTCCAGAACCAGGACGTTATACAGTGGTATCACCGGATTTTCTTTTCTCTTGATTTACTCTTTGGAGCCTTTATCCAGGGATAGGAAGGAATAGGTACTTTGTAATAAGTTGTGACTGGGAGTAGTTAGCTCGTGTACAGGGAAAATCCAATCTACCTTGTTGATGCAATTTTCTAGTTTTGCAAGTTTATGGTTGCCTTGATTTTCACCGTTGGTGACATAAATGTTTTGTGCTTGTTATTATTAATGTTATTGAGGTTCTATCTCGGTCGCAACCTGATGAGGTGATGGTATGCCATCTCATGTATCATATAGCCACTTGCTAGGAATCACATTTCATGCATTCATTCCATGAAATTTATGGTTAGTTAGCAATTGCATGTTATTGTGATAGGTTTAGTGTAGAATATGCATGCTGTTTTCATAGGATCTTTGATAAAAATAAATGATTATCGTTATAGAATTTATTGTGTATGGTTTGTTTGAAGGAGCACCAAATTTTGATTCTTGAGGTGTTATGGTCCCCCATAGACTGGAACATGGTGGGTCATTGACTTGTTTACCTTGATTATAACTTGTGTAAGATTCCAAGCTTTGATTCGTGGAGATTATGGGCCCTCACCGATCGGAATTTGGCACTTTCAATGATTGTTGCAGTGTTTCTCTGGGTTCCAGAGTTGTTTCTGAGGCTTAATGTTTGGAAAAACCAAGAATGGACGCCGTGTAGTTTTGACAACATGCCATTTGTTTTTTTTTTCTAGAGGAAACATTATTTCTTTAGTACACACCATGTAATATCTGGACACACAGTGTACTCCTATGTTACAATCCTTATTAATCATGATCTAAGGTGTGTGTTTGACCTTGCAGAGTAATTCCACTGAGACATCCTCAGGTTTTCCTCTAGTTGCATGGTGACGATCGGATGCCGGACATGGCTGATCAGGGTCTTTCGGTAGTTCCTCCTACTATTCTAGTCTTGGAAGAAGTAGTTATACCAGATGCAAGTGCGGATTCACAGTCCAGGGAAGTCTTCATGAGGATGATGCATACCTTCCTAGGAGCACCACCTCCTACCTTGACTCTGGCAGACTTGACGCAAGTTTTCCAGCAGCAGCATCCTCCCACCTTCTCAGGGTAAGAAGGACCCCAGGTTGGAGAGTCATGGCTAGAAGCCATGCTTACGATCATTGAGCATCTGGAAACGCCTCCAGAAAGGCTGGTAAATCTTTCTACCAACATGCTATGAGAATCCTCCTAGAGGTGGTGGGACATGATCTCACAGGCGGGTCATTAGCAGGTTATGGCGTGGGAGGAGTTTCAACGTATCTTTTATAACTAATTTTATCTGGAGACTTTGAGGGATGACCGAGCCCGAGAGTTCATGAGCTTAGAGTAGGGTACACTTTCTGTCATGGAGTATTCTTCTCGTTTCACTGAGCTTCTATGTTTCACACCCCTCCAGGGCAGAGATGGGTTGTTTTTGGAAAGGGAATTTGAGCATGGTATGAAAAAGGAGATCCTCTCATTGGTGAATATCTTCAGGTTGAACTCCATCATGTCCATTGTCAACCAGGAGCTGATTGCAGAGCGCAATATGAGAGATTCTGGAGCTGAGAGCCAGGGCGGCTCCGCTTCCAGAGCTAGTGCTTCACTAGCTGACAGCAGAAAGTGCCATAGGGAGTCTACACGGGGTGATCCGAGGTAGCGAGACACATATTCAGGTAGCCAGGTACCAGGAAACTAGTGTGGAAGTGCTGGGCATATGAGACCACAATGCCAGAGGGACCCAGTAGAGTGCTGATCTTGCGGCATGATGGGTCACCTTCTGCGCTTCTATCAGGCTTTCTCACCAGCAGTTGGTGACATGGGTTCATCCATCACTCCTCGTTCAAGAGCAGTGCCACCGGTTTCTCACGAGTCTGGGAACTAGAGTTCTTTCAGCTATTCTAGCTGAGGTGGAGGTAGAGGTCATGGTGGTCAGTCACTTGTCTTTCAGCGACAGCAGGGTGGATCAGCTCAGAGTGTTTCGGTAGGGTCATAGGGCTGTGGAGCAGGCCATACTTTTGCAATGGAGAAGACCCAGTAGTAGTAGGATCCCGGACCCTTTACAAATTATGGTACCATTCTAGATTCCTCTATTTTATCATCTTTTTTTTTTGACACAGGGGGTTCCCATAGTTTTATCTCTGTTGCTATTTCAGAGAGCCTTGGGATCTTTATTTTTTTCCACTATCAATACTTTGACTCTAGACAAACTGTTTGGGACTAGGGAAGCTAGTGTACATCAGTGCAAGGATTTCTCTCTAGAGGGGGATGGGTATCAATTTCTATGGGATCTCTATGTTCTGGAGATGACCGACTATGATGTTATTCTCGGAATGTACTGTCTAGTCCCCTTCTAGGAAGTCATCAACTGCTACCACCAATGGGTGAGTTTTATATCACCAAAGGGTGGATCTTTTCTTCATAAGGATGAGTGGGATGTCTAGGCGAGTAGAGCAGGACTAGAGAATCATGGGTTAGGTGCAGTTACAACTTATATTTCAAGTCATTATCTGTATGAAAAGGGGACTTCACAGATAGACTTTCCTTTAGTGGTGGATCATTTCAGAGAAGTCTTTCTAGAGGACTTTTCAGGTTTTACTCTAGAGCGTGAGGTATAATTTTCTATTGATCTCGTTCCAAGATTGGCATCAGTGTCCATTCCTTTTTATAGGCTATCTACACCTGAGTTACAGGAGCTCAAGAAGCCGTTGGAGAAGTTTCAAGAAAAGGTTTTCATCAGACCCAATACTTCTCCTTGGGGTTGACCTATCCTGTTTGCAAAAAATACAGACAATACTCTTAGTATTTTCATGGATCATAAGAAGTAGAACTATTTGGTGGTCAAGAACCGATATCCCTTGGCTATAATTGATGAACTCATTGATCAGGTACGATAATCCCGAGTGTTCTCAAAGATTGAATTGAGGTCTGGTTATCATCTGTTGTGCATTATACTATCTGATATACCTCTCACAGCTTTTAGGAGCAATTATGGTCTATAAAAGTATACGGTTATGCCGTTCTGTCTCACGAATGTGCCAGCACATTTCATGGAACTGATGAGCCAAGTGTTCCATCCATACTTGGATTCCTTCATGGTGGTCTTTTTGGACGATATCTTTGTGTACTCTCACACTCGACACGACCATAATACCCATCTTGGGATCGTTCTTAGTACACTAAGGATGAATCATTTATATGCTAGGCTCTAGAACTTCCACTTTTGGATGGAACTGATTCAATGTTTGGGCCATGTTAGAGACAGAAGTATAAGAGGACCCAGAGAAAGTGAGCGCAATAGTTTCCTTGGAGCAGCCGAAGAACGTCTCTGAGGTAAGAAGTTTTCTAGGACTATCTAGATACTGCAGATGTTTCATATAGTTATTTTCACGCTTATCAGCAACACTGACAGGTCGGACCAAGAAGAGTGCGAAGATATTATAGTCAGATTCTTGTGAGTTATCCTTTCAAGAGATGAAATAGAGATTGACTTCAGCACCGATACTGGTCATTCCTGTGTCGGGCAAGAGCTACACTGTCTACTGTGATGCCTTAGGTATTGGGTTGGGAGCTGTGCTTATGCAGGTAGATGGAGTCATTGCGTACGGGTCTCAAAAATTGAGGCCACATGAGAGGAACTACTAGACTCACGATCTCGAGCCGACGGCAGTTGTTCATGCCATATGCTGTTGGAGACATTATCTTCTGGGAGAATATTTTTTGGGTTTCACTAACCACAAGAGTCTCAAGTACATCTTCACTCAGCGTGATCTGAATTTGAGACAGTGTAGGAGGGTTGAGTACCTACAATCCTTTAGCATTGACCTTGCCTATACGCCTGAGAAGTGAAATGCAGTGGCTGATGAGTTGAGTAGGAGTTCTCATGTACATGCATTTTAGGAGGCCAGTAGTGAGTGGAAGCTTATGGATCTGTTCTCTAAGATGCATCTAGAGGTGCAAGACAGACCAGGGCAGACATTTCTATCTTCTCTAGCTGTTACCTCTACTCTTATCGATCGGGTACGGATGAGGTAGCTATTTGACTTAAAAGGCCTAGTCCTGCGAGAGGGTGTGTCAGGAGAGGATCCACTTCATGGATGGACAGTATGCAAATATCAGATCTTGTGTTTCCAGGGACACGTATGGATGCCATCAGACATACGCGAGGAGCTGATGTTGGATTTTTATTCCTCAGTTTGGGCAGTTCATCCTAGCATCACCAAGATGTATCATGACCTACACCGCTAGTATTGATGGCCAGGTATGAAGAGAGATGTTGTAGGTTTTTTCATGATGTTTTCCACTTGTTAGAAAGTGAAAGTGGAGCATCAGTGACCAACATGACTTTTATAGTAGCTATCAATTCTGGAGTGGAAGTGGAACGATGTCATGATGGATTTCGTGACCGGTTTTCTGTGGTCTCCCCAAGGGAACGATGCAGTTTGGGTCGTCGTTGATAGGCTTACGGTGGTTTCTCACTTATTGTCGGTCAAGGATACCTTAAATGTTGAAGAGTTGGGATGGTTGTAGATCTGTGAGATTGTACGTCTGCAAGGAGTTCCACACTCCATTGTTTCAGACAGTGATGCACGTTTTACTTCTCAGTTCAGGAAAGTGCTTCAAAATGATTTGGGTATATAGGTACTTTTGAGTAAATCATACCATCCTCAGACATATGGCTAGTCCGAGAGTAAGATTCTGGTGCTCGAGGATATGCTTCGATCATGCATCCTAGATTTTAAAGGTTCCTGGGAGAAACATATACCTTTTGTGGAGTTTTCCTAAAACAATAGTTTTCAAGAAACTATTAAAATGGTACCACATGAGGATTTGTAAAATAGGCCATGCTAATCAACCTTATGTTGGCTGGTGGCAGGAGAGGTAGATATGCGGGGACCTTGTCATTTTCAGGAGACCACAGAGCCGATAGAGTTGATTCGGAAGAGGATTTCTACTGTAATGTCTTGTCAGAAGTCTTATGCTAATAAGTGGAGACGACCTATGGAGTTCAATGTTAGGGATCAGGTTTTTATACATTTCACACGAAGGATGAAACACAAGAGGATTAGAAGGCAGGGTAAGCTATCACTGAGGTACATCGGGCCGTTTGAGGTGTTAGAGGGAGTTGGGACAGTTTCCCATCAGCTACAGTTCCCTCAGAGGTACCGAGCTATGCATGACTTTTTCCACATTTTTTATCTCCGACTTTACTTTTCAGAGCTTTATCATGCTTTCCATCCTAAGGAAGTCAAGTTGGAGGTGAATGCATCTTTCAAGAAGCATCCTATCCGAATTGTCGATCATAGTACGAAGGTTCTCCATGGCCAGTCTGTTCCTATGGTATAGGTTCTATGGCAGTATGGGCGAGTGCAAGATGAGATATGGGAGATGGAGGTTGATGTACGATCGTAGTGGCCAGAGTGGTTTGGGGATTCTTCTTCTGCGCCTTGCTAGGGAAATTCGGGGATGGATTTATTTAAGGGGGGAAGTTTGTAAGAACCCAGATATTCTATTAATGAATATGCCCCTTGCTTGATGTTTTTATTGGTTTTAATGTTAAGGGCGATGAAAGGGAGAGTGGGGAGAAATTTGAGTGATATTTTGAGGCAATATAAGGAGTCACATGGGCGGCACACGATTTATATAACCGTGCAGCCAAACCGTGCATAATAAATGTTTAAAGCAGAAGCTCCCGCACGATTGGCGCACAGTTAGAAAATACCATGCGATGAGTCTGTGTGAGAGGGGTGGACAAAGACGTTGGTACCACATGGTTAGCACATAGTTTGTCTAACCATGCGAGCAAACCGTGTGGGCACTTAGGTGTGATCCTAAAAAAGTGGATCTCACCCATTTTAGCCACTAAGTGGAACGTTTTTCCTTCTATGCCGCCATAACTTGGGATTTTTATCCTCTTAATGTCAACAAAAATTCTCCCATCATTCTGGAGGAAATGTGAAGGCTTCTCTTGGATAATAGTAGATGATTTGTTAAGGTATGCGATCGTTCTTCTTCGTTCTTGCTCAGTTTCTTAGATATACTTAGATCTACTTATCCTCTTCTCTCGGTTTCTTAGATCTACGTCCGTCATGGGTAGATCTAATTGTGTGGATTACTTGTTGATGAGTTTTGGTCTTGCTATTTTTAGGATAAGAGATCTAAAAGTGGTTTTTGGTGAATCAAACTAGGTTTAATGTGGGTTACTCGTTTGTTGGGGGTTTTCGTCAAAACCATTGAGGTAGGTGGTGTGTGCCTTTCTGTAGAAAGTCTTTGAGTATTTTGTGAAAATTATATAAATACCCTTGAATAGGGTATTGCGTGTTACCTGTTTTTCCCTTGTTGATTTCCTACTTTTATTATATTCCTGAGTAGAGGTTATTGCTTGTGAATAGGGTAATTTACAGTGCTTTGGATGTTTTTCCCATGCATGTTTTTCCTGTTTATGATCGTTTGGTCTAGTTTTACCTGTTAGGCTATTTCAAATTCCATGCGTAGTTATAGGATCGATTGAATTTGTTTCTGTTATGATGATATTCTTTAGAATTCTAGCCAAGTAGTTCTTGATGTTACTTTAGACGTTACGCGATGTGATAATTGTTGACTTTATACAGGGCCACGAGAACCTAGTGTAGTAGACCATTGGGAGAAAGGACATAAGGGATTATCTAAGCGGTCTTTATTATACTATGTGAGACCACAAGGGGAATTGACGTTGAGTGCTTCCCAAGAGTATCTATAGTTCTTTCTCATGGGCCATAGGGGGAATGAGACATTGAGTGCTTCCCCAAAGTGCCTTTAGTATGAAATGAGACTATAGGGGGAATTGGCGGTGAGTGATTCCCCAGAGAGTCTATTTTTTAGTTGATCCAGATGGGTGAGACTGTGTGTGCCTCCCATAGGGCTGTGAGTACTTTTTGGGTGAACCAGAGGGGTTAGGCTGTGAGAATAACCAAGAGTGTTAGATTTTGCTTCATCTTGATTGTGTAGCTAATTACCTATTGTACATTACTTGCATGAAATAATGTATTGTTTATTATTTAGCACATTTTGGTTTACTACTTCTGTACTTTTACATTCCATATATTCACTGACTGTTAGGCACATATCTCGTGGTGGTTGCCTACTAGGAATTTATCTCACACCCTCTTTGGGCCATGATTTTGGGCCCAAACAGATTATTTTTCTGCAGGTATAGACAATGGAATGCACCCCTCTACTTCGGGTACTTGATATGTTGTGGAGCTGGAGAGCACGGGACCAAGATGAGGCTTGTGATGCTGAGGAGCTGTTTATCTTGTTTTATTTTGTACTTTTGTTTAGTACTGTTTTATTCCAACATTGTGACTTGTTGGCTATTTTCGAAGACATATGTATCATGCATCATATATATATATTTATATGTGCTCCTGATGTTTATCATATTTGGACTTCTGCTATATACTTTTTAAAGATTGTTACTACTTCCCCTATTCCATGTTATTTTCTCCCGCTGTGTACCCTGACAATGAGGGCATAGTTTCTCCACAATCACACCCAAGGCCTTCACTGCTAGTCTGCAGCCTCTAGAGTTCGGGGAAATGCACTTGAGGCTATGTGACCAACCAGGTACGGGGCACCTCTTGGTGGCTTCTTGAACTGGGACGTTACACCAACTTTAGTTTTGGACAATAAGAATATAAAACATTATAAATTTTCTTACCGCTATATCGGGTAAATGAGGTATTTAAGGGTAAAAATTAAAGGATAAATACTAGAAAATGGCTATAACACTTGCCCAAATTTTATTGTATGATTAATATATTTACCTAAAAATTCAAGGTTATATTATGTGAGCATTTATGACCACATTTATTATATATTTACCTGTATAATATTTTATTTAAATAAAAGTCATACATGTTACACTCTTATTTTTAATAATTAAAATATTGTTAATATAGTTTTATGTAGAATATAGGTTCATCTATAAATATTATTAAAAAATATAATATATTTACCTTTAACGTGGGAATTTATTTTTAATATTTATTAAATAAATTTTAAACTTAAATGATTTCCCAACATTAATGGAATTGTTATCTAATTAAAAGAAAAATTAAATAAATGTTATTAAAAATGTTAAAATAAATATGATATTAAGTAATTAAGGTAATCCAAGGCTTTTATAGGAAAAATAAAATTTTAGGGATATATTAAAATATTTGGTTCTATGTTATCTTGTTATATTGATAAATTTAAAATTCAATGTATTGAATAGTGTTAAAATTTACAATAATGATATTTCAAAATAAATAAAATTTTATTAAATGATATAAAATTACTAAAAATTTTAAATTAGGTAATTTTATTAAGATAAGATTTTAATTATCAATAATGATCTAATTTTGGGCCATCTAACATTTTATATTAAAAATACTTACCTTCAAAGAAAAAAATCAATGTTGTCGTAGTAAGAGTTAAATGAGTTAAATAATTGTTCTAACATAATGATAATGGTATGAAAGTGACCTAAAATTATCTAAATATTATTTGTATGAGACTATTTTAACCAATAATTACATTATCATTTTAATAACTCACTTTGGATTCATTTTTAATTTAAATGTTTTTATATTAATATAATATTTTAAGAAATTCCAAGAGTGCCCCTCAAATTACTTATAAAAGGACACATCTTATTATCAATAATTCCAACATAAAACACCATTTTTTATCAAATAAATTCCCAAATTAAATCTTATAATACCTACCCTCATTCAGGAGGTCTTGTTTTGGGCATAACAATATCTTTAGTGGTCTTAAGATGTTAAGCCAAGGAGACAGTCCAAATTAGAGGAATTGTTTTTAATAAATAATTTCTGTTTTATTTTATATTACAACTCATTAAAACCCTCTTCAACTATGATAAAATATTATCTATAGTATCTCTAATATACTAGGATATTATTAGGCTTTTTTAATGACCCATATCCATCTCATTTTTCATCAAATGGAAAAATATTCATCATCCATGTGTACGACGAACTATCGCCTTACAAACTGATACAATTCATTTTCCATTACCATATCTCAAGAATATAATTAATGATTATATATGAAATTAAGTAAATATTTATCATTCTGAAAATATAATACATAACTTACATTATTAACATTCCATTCACATAAAAAAATAACATCGTATGGGCGTGTTTGTGGACTATCACATCCTTGAAGTGGCATGATTCGTTTTTCCTCACCACTTCACATGGATGAATTATATAAGTATATTTAAATAAATTAAATGATATATATAATTTTATAATATTTTGAAAATATAAAATTATGCTTATCTTTTTTCATAATGGTCATTGAAAAATGAAAATGTTACTCTTTAGTACGTACAACCTACCGTCTCCATGATTGTAATGTAGTTCATTTATAGTAAGCATATTTAATGGAAGTATTTAAAGATATAAATGATATATAAAAATAGAATTTATGTCATGATTTTTATTCTGAATATGATTAATTAATGACCTCTTTGACTTTAATGGACTGACTGAAGTCATGTTGGAATTATGAATCAAATAACATCAAAATATCTGTCATGAATTTAAATAATTAAGAAAATAGTATAACATAGTAATAAGTGAAATAAATTTTTATAAAACCTGAAATAGGTTCTCAAAAAAATTAATAATTAACCTTTTTTATTTTTTGTCAATATGAAGAACATACATGACAAATCCGACTCAAGGTAAGGAAATTCTAAAATCAATTTCCTTTCATTGAGTTAAACTTATACTTCATGAAATATGTCATTATAAGATTATGTGTTAAATGAATTTTGATTAAATTAGGTTGTATTTTCAGTCATCATTTTTGGATTTACATTTGATACGCATAATAGTTTCATTTTATTACCGCTCACTTAAATTTTGTGATATTTGTAAGAGTCTTTCTTTTAATATTTTTTAATGTTTTTTTGAAGAAGTAGAAATGAATTTCTTTTAACTTATATAGAATGAGTTGATATTCACACCATCATGAAAACATTATGTTTTTAATATTAAATTAAAATAATACATGTTCATTTTCAACAAAATTTTTTCCCATTGTATGTTAGAATTTTTTTTAAATAAGTTATTTTCCTTAAGGATTTTTTTATGATTTGAGATTTCAGGTATGATGATTATGATATGTTTCTTAGGGATTGTTTATGATGAAAGGTCGTTTCGTCATAATCCAATTATGGTTGGTTACATGATAAAATAAGGATGGATGGTAACATTATTAACAAATTATGGGTGGTTCCGTGACAAACCCATGATGTGTGGTTACGGTATAACCTCAAATTCATTTGGTACTCTAGAGTTGGAATTTGACCATATAGGTTACTACATTTGTAAGAATGATAACGAAAAAGATTTCCAAGGTTACCTATTTATAATTTATGTGGCTAATAAATAGTTTTCATGGAAATTTTATCATTTTCAAATTGTAAGATAATAATATTTTTGAATTGATAAATCTATTTTATGTATAAAAAAGTGTGTTTTAATGGAATTGTTTTTTTGGGTTTCAGTGGATTAATGGTTATATTTTTTTTGATGGCATTTATTGAGTTTTTTTCTCTTACCATGTTCTAAAATATTTTTCAAAGGGTTTAAGGGAGAGTATGGGAAAGAATGATGTAACAAAAAAAAATGAGAAGATCATGTATTCTTTTAATGAATTTTGTTTTATCGGAAAAATTAATACTATGTATAAGTATTAATTTGCAATGAATGTGTTTAATTTTTAAAAGTTTTATCTAATTATCTAAAACTCTAAAACTAAAATAACTTTGACAGTTAAGTGATGTGGATTCTCTTTTAATGTCACTATAATATGTAATGTTTATGGTCTGGTCCCTATAGTTGGAATCAGAGGAGTGTTTTTGATAAATATAGAGGTTAGGATAATGTTAATAGAATAAACTTAAAATATTTTAATTTATAATTACATTAAATTGATATAGAATCTGAAATATACAATGTTTCTTCATTTAAACCATGTCTGTTCAAAAACATTTTTCTATAGAGGAAACAAGGAAGCTAAAGTTGAAAGGAATTAACAAGATGACAAATAACATATAAAGGTGTCTGTATAAACTGACTGAGATGTGTCATGAATTTGAATAATATATTAACTATATTTTTCCATGCATTCCTGGTCCTATAATTTTTTTGTTTTGGGTGTTGCAGGGGCTTGGAGGAGGCTTAGGGCGGTCATGGGGGTATTGGCTGTTAAAAGGTAGGAAACTATGAGAATACACACCATGGAAAGTATACACAATATTTTAAAGTGTTTCGTGGAAAAAGGATCTAGATCATGATGTGTAGATCATATGGTTTAAATAATAAACATGCAACATGTTTTCTCCTCAAAACTAAACCCTAAGAATTGTATGATGTGAAATGGGATTTCACGTTATGTAATTCCCCTATGCAACACATTTATAAAAGATAATTCCACCTGAGGTGTTTCTCAACCCTAATACTGATTCCCATTTCTTTCATTATAGGATATTCATAGGCTCTCTCATGAGGTGTTTGGAATACCATTCAATAAATATTGACCCATGTTTTATCATCTCTAATCTGTGGTGAGTTATCCTCTCATTATCATGGTTTTACTTCATTTATTCTTTGTAGTTCTCTATAGGGAAGTGTTTTCGTTTGATTTATGTGCTTGGGTTGTATTTTGATGACCTTTGGGGGTGGTGTAGGTTGACCATCCTATTTCTTGTGTGGTTTCATCATCACTCTATAGTGTGTAGTGAGATTAGAAAGCTTATTTAAGGTTGGGGATCATCGTTATCACCCATTATATGTACTACGTGTGAGAATTGCATGATTTTTATTACCTTTGGTTGGATAATACGTATAATGACCTAATATAAAACATATCTTATAATAGTGTTTTTGAACTATAATTGACCTTAGAAGATATTTTCAGTTTACAGTTTTAGATAATTAGGAATCAAATTTACAATTTACACCCATAAATTAAATTTGAAAAGTTAATCTCAATATCCACTTTTCTCTTAAAATAATCCCTTTTAAAATGAATCATGATTTCTTTTCTTGCTAAAAATCTTTTTTACTTCTTCCATTCTTATACAAATCATTATACCATGATAAAAACATTCTAAAAACATGGGATGCACACAAAGTCCTTCATAAGGGATATAAAATAATGAAAGAAATTATTAATCCATGAATGTTTAATAATCATAATATCATTTACCAAAAATCAAACTATTCACCCCTAAAACATATGTTCTTTAACACGCATCACAAGATTATAAGATTCTTGAAAAAATTATTATCAATCATAAAAAATAATGGTTACTTTTTTAATCCATAACATTATTTAATTGTTGATTTTACCAGTTCATAGAGTGTATCCTTGGTTGGACCCATCTTTACCCAAGAAATATGGTAAATGTAGTCCCTTGTAGTAAAACATCGGTAATCAAATGCACTAGGATTGAATAACTAACCTTTAGAAACACACTTTCAATAGAGGTTATTTGGATATGATGATGCCTAAATGGGTTTTAATGGATTTGAATATTAATTGGGATATTCTAAAGAATTATGTGTATTCAATTTAAAAATAATGAGTTGATCCTTGGTCATCTCATGGGGTGGATTGGATGAGTTTTTATTTAAATTATTTCAATGTCTTAAATTCGATCATTTCCATTAACAAAAATATTAACATTCCAAATCACTCCCATAATTTTGACGATTAACTATCCGATGTTTAATCAATTGTACACATGGATGATCATATTAATGAGAAATCCTTGGTAGATGTCCTTTTTGTCCATCAGGATGTGAATCTGTAAAATTGGAGAGTTCAAAGGAGAAGGTGCATCGTTTAATAAAAATATCAATAATAGAATTGATTTGGAATTATTAAACTTTGAGATAACATCCAATCCATCAGCTTGTTACTCTCATTGATCAACCCATTAAATTTTTCTCCCACTATTTATGCTATACTATTAATGGAAGTGGGTAGTGGACTCATGAGGGTTGGATTGAAGAAGAAGAAGAAAAACTAAATTACGATCACTCCACCGTTGTGTGGAAAAAATCAAAAGATATAGCGTGAATAATTTCACACATAGATTAAACAGTATGAATAATATATTGAAAAGAATAAAATAAAATAATATAATGTTTAAATTATATTAATAAACAATAGTGAATGAAAAACTTACTTGAGGAAAATTGATGATGCAATTACAAAATGAAATAAGTAAATTACAATTAAAAGTAAAAAATGTTGATATAAAGGAAAAATATAGATGCTAAAAATATTCATCTCCAAATCCTTATATAATAATATTTGCATCCTTAGGTCAACCCACCATCAATGTGTTCCTTCCTCATTAATTGAGAGAGTCAAAAGGAGGGTGATAAAATCAAGCAAAATTTATTGTTTCAATGTTGACCATGAAATTCATCCAGATTCTTTCCCCTTTTTATGTGTGAATTTTTAACTAAAGATGATGGAATCCTTAGGGGTCATAGGAATACAATATCTTCTTTCCTGTTTCCTCTAAGATATATCAAAATTTCTGAAAAATTTGAACATTTTTTTGGATATTATGCTCAATCAAAAGGGGTGACTTTCTGGGAATTCAAATATGGCCTACCATTTAAATGTCAACTTCATCTCCCATTATCTCTATGAAAAATTCATAATTAGCTCTTACCATGGTGGAATGAAATGATCCCCATATTTATTTATTTATACATTAAAAAATTGAGCTTCACTGGTCTTGGAATGTGTCCCCCACTTATGTTTGATAGGCCTTAGTCCCATTATGCTTTGTCCATAAATTTTTTCCACTCATGCTGAAAAATAATCATATTCCCATGGGATTCATCCATAGATAGTAAAAGATAAAATGTTCCAAAAAACTATATCAATCATAAACCAAAATATTAAATTCTAATAATTAAATAAATTAATTCAACAAATATATGATTCATTAGGCCCAAATTTTCAATTGAAAAATGAATTTCACTTGAGATGAGAGATGAAGTTTAGTTTATAAAATGAACTAAAATTGATGTTTTTTGACATTGAAAAACATGAATATTAAGATATTAAAAATTAATATTATCCTCTTTTAGTGGCTAATAAAAACCTTAATTTTGTTTTTATAGTCCCCAGCAAAATGTTTCTCTCAAATATGCAATTGAATTATGTTTTTCAAAAACATTTTAAAAAGAATTGCTCATAAAAACACCATTACAAACAATCATTAAACCATTAAAAATAATTTCACAATATATATAACCATAACCATATCCCAAACCCAATCCTATTATTTTGATAAATTTCATTGAAACATTTCACCCAATTTCAATTAAACATGATGATGTGTTTTCCATCAATAAAGACATGGGGCCCATTTTAATATTCAATGGGTAATGTTGAAGCTCTATATGGGAATAAAATAATACCTTAAAATGTGTATCCAAATTTTTATTATTTCTATTTTTTATTATTGTTTATTGTTGTTTTTTTGAAACAAAATAGATTTGAAAGTTTTATCTCCGATCAAGAAAACTATTGAGTCTCGATCCCCAAGTTCCATACTCCACACATATTGTAAATTCCATGCTCTAAAATATATATATAAATCCTAATTATGGGCAATAAAACTATGGAGTCAGGATCCCCAAATGTTGGATGCCACACATTTGGACAAACAATTTCTCTATATGGTCATTTTTTTATTTTTATATACTAAAATTAAAATAAGTGTGGCATGAACCCTATGATATGATGAAATGGATACAAGAACTCAAATATACACTCATTATCCAATGGAATTCCGTTGTGTAATTTTTATTAAGGGAATGAAAATATAAGCATTGAAAAAACACATCAGACAACCAAACTTCTCAAAAAATATGCTCATGAACCTAAACATGCATTCAAATCATAATCAAGGAAATAAATATCATTTTAAATTCAGTTTTAATGATTCTCAATTTCCAATAATGAATTTAATTATATGTAAGTTATTATTTTTTATTTGAATTTATATTTTTTAAAAAAAATCATATTTTTTTAAAATCCCATTTTCCACTCCCTCAAAGATAGAATGAAACTACCCTCAGTTTTGAAATAGAAGAGAAGAGATAGATTAGAATTTAGATAAAAATGGGATAATGTTATTGAAATGATATCATGGAAAAATATAACTTGGTTTGAATTTTATGTCCCATTAATATGAAATTTATTACATTGGGTTTACATCACATGTAGACTCCTCAAAAAATTTTGATGGACGAGTGTGAAATTTTATAAGGAAATGGTTTTATTTTGAAGTACTAAAATTAATGAACAACTTAATCTCACACACAAGAGACTTTAGATCACATTTTAATCCTCAAGGCGTTATTTGGAGGAATAAAACCCAGGAAAACTCAAAATATAAAAATTAAAAAAATGTAGAACCTATGTTGCCTGTTAGAAAGTTATAAATTTAATTTTGTTAGCTTGAATTGGACCCCCAGCTTAACCAATACCAAAGTATAACATCTCAAGATTTATATTCATTACAACTTCCATTAGATCATGATTGAGTCCCCAATGGGGTTTGTGGTATGGTTTCTAAATTGATTCAAGAAAAATCATATTTTTCCTAATAAATGGGCTTATCCCATGAATATAGAAAATTGGTCCATATGATTCCTAATTTAATATTTTTTAATACATCAAGGAGAATTTTATTATCATAATCATTTAGAGGTGATGGAATTAAAATTTTATTATTTTTGTGATCCCCTATGAATGAATATCTGTGATATGGAGCATGGAACATTCATTCATCCTCAGGTTGGTAAACAATTTCATACAAAAGTTGATATCTTGAATTGTACGTAGTTTCAGTTTCCAAATAGGATAATAGAATAGTTTCTCTTTGAACTGACGTTTCATCCAAAAAATTGGCTAGATGATTTTTAGAAATCGGAATGGAATCAACATTTATGGTTTCTCACAATGGATCAATGATTAGTGATCAAGAAAAATCATTATTGTGACATTAAAAAGAGAATCAAGCTTTGGATACAAGTTTCTATCTGGTGAATAAATGAAATTTAAATCCTCGTGACATATACACCCATAAAAAATTCTAGTATCATTTTTCTGTTCATTTTCAATAGTATATATCAAACTCACCTCATGACCTTTCTCATCATCACTAACCTGAGAGCTTACATTATAGACGTTTAGATCAAGGATCATGTTTCCCATGTTTATTATCATGTTCCCATTCCTAACATGGATAAATGTGTTTATTTTTTGATGGGGGGTTTTTACCCTAGGACGTAATATTAGGCCATTTTCAAGGACAATGAAGTCAACCTGGTAAATGAAATTGTCAAAATCCCCAAAAACATCATTCAAGATACCCTGTGTAATCCGAACACTATGGTTAGTGAGTTGAAGTGTGATATAAGTGCGTTTGATATAATTGAGACCAAACTGACAGTACACTATATATGGAATGAGCTTCACAGTATCTCCTAGATTACAAAATGCCTTTATCAATTTTTTCTCTCCAAATTCAACATGTGTCCCTTAACATAGGTTGCATGATTCCTTGTATGGTGGTACTCACATTAAATTCCAAAAGGACATGGTTTCTGTATGAAAATTTTCTATTTAATGTATACAAGTCCTTTAGGTACATAGATTAAGAATATTTGGATTTTAATGCATCAAGAAGAGGTTTTTTTATCATAACGAGTGATAATATTTCACTCAAAGTTTTCTACTGTTCAGGTTTGGAATATCCTCTCACTCATTAATGGAATGGAGCATGTTACATTATTGTTTTTGAAGTTGGTGTTTCCTCAAAATTATTAGCATGAGTATTAGATTCAATGGTATTTTTATCATCATTTTCATGAGATATTGAATCATTGGATGTTTTAGTAATGTTTGGTTCATATTTTTGAATGGTGTTCCCACTATTTAAAATAGTTAAAAAATTAAGTTGTTCATGAGAGCTTTATGTTTAACTAGATTTTACCCTTAAGGTTGAGGGAATAACAACATGAGTAACAATGAGTGTATTTTCATTTTTTATTTATTTCAGTTCATGTCTATGTAATGATACTTATGTGTTCATTTCATCTATTTTCTTACACAATTGATCAAGCATTGGTTGAGGGAAATTTTTGGTAGGGGTTTGTGTTGGTTGGTTTACCCCAAGAGGATACGTTGGATGTTTGATTGAATGTGGATTTGTTTTCAAGATATGTTGCTGGTATTGTATTGGACGTGATTAAAACTAGTTATGTGTTTGAAAATTTTGTTTAGGGTAGGGGTTGAGACAATGTTGTTCTATTGTTTTTTTGATTTTCATTCCAAAAGAATATTGGATGATCATTGTACATTGGATTGAACATGTTTTGGTTATTTGGATTTTGACAATTAAAATATTTAACCACTACTAGAGGTCCCCCTAAAAGAAACTCCTAGATATATGGATTTATCAGGTAAATATAAGTCCTATGGTGGTGTTTGTCAAAAATTGTGAAAATATGATAAATAGTTTGGGTTAGGTGGACCTTCTAAGATCGATCTCCTTGAATTTATTAGTGTGTGTGAAATTTTTTTATCTAAGGTTTTCATCATCACCAAGATTCTAAATTCCACCAGATCTGGCTAGCTTCATATAGTATGTTGTTGTTCCCCATGTATGGTTTTGTTCATCATGATTTCATAGATACTCATAAGAATCTTCTGGGAATTTTTTTTGAATGTTTCATTGAAAATCAAGTCAATAAACAGTGTGTTTCCTCGCCCAAAATCTATATAGAAAATTCAAAATTATAATGGGATTAAGATACCATGGTGTGGTACCATGTTTAATGTATCATTGAACATTTACCATGTTTCATAGAATGTTTCTCCCTGTCTTACATTTTTTTGGATCATCTAATTAAGTGAAATTGTATTGTGATGTGGGAATTATTTTTTATAGAAATCACATTGAACATGGTACCAATAGTCAATGGATGTTGGCCTCAAATTATTTAACAAATTATTTTATTGATATTTGTGTGAAAAATGAATGATTCTGATTTTAGCTAATTAAATATGATTTGTTGGAACATTGATTTGACAATGTCATTGAATTTTTTAACATGAAGGTAAGGCAACTTAGGCTCATTCCCATGAATGGATGGAGGTGGGTTCAAGACATTAGGATTGAATACATATAAGAATTATCATATGTTATCATGGCTAATTAATGAGGTTGCATTGGTACATGTTGGTGTGAGGTAGTAATTCCTAGTCTGGTCTTCAATAATTCCCCTGATAGGGTATTGGTCATTTTAGTTTCCATTAGGGTTCCCTCCCTGACTTAAGATTTGGTTTTGAGGAAGATTTTCCATTATATTATTCTACACATTTGAATATAGATTATAAGAAATTATATGATATAATAGAAATACCCACCAATGTATAGTTGAATAACAATCCCCAGGACTATCCACCCGAACTAGTCGATTCGAATGGTCACACGTGTAGCAAGACATCCACCAAGAAGAAAAATAAAGGGGAAAAGAAATAGAATTGGGATATCGAATCCACATGGACCAAAGAAGTAATATTTAGAAACACACTTTCTATAGAGAAGATTTGCCTATGATGTTTCTAACTTGGGTTTGAATTGATTGGATTATTAAATTAGATTTTTTAAATACTTACATGATTTCAGTTAAAAATAATTAGTGGATCCTTGGTTATCACATGGGGTGTTTTAGATGAATTTCTTTTTAAATTATTTCAATGTCATAAATTTGAGTGTTTCCTTCAACGACATATGAACTTTCAATATAAATACAATAATTGTGAGTCTATACTATCCAAATGCTAATAAACTATACACATGAAGGAGTTTCTAGATGATCAATCCATGTTAGAGGATATTTTTAGCACTTGGGATATATATCTGTCAAAATAGTGAGTTCAAAAGAGAAGGTATATCATTGAATGAAAATAAAACAATATATTTGATTATGATTTATAAAACTGAGAAATAAAATCCAATACATTCTATTTATACTCCCTTGGATAAACCCATTATATTGTTATCATTTACTGATGTTATTCTATCAATGGAAGTGGGTAGGATACCACTGAGGGTGGAATTGAAGAAGAAAAAGAAAAACAGAATTACGATCACTGCCCCATTATGAGATAAAATTCACAAGTGTTGGTGTGAATAAGTTCACACCATGATTCAAAAGTATCAATATAATATTGAAAAGAATAAAATAAAATAATATTAATTATAAATTTTATTAATAAATAATGGTGAATTACAAACATACATGAGAAAAATTGACGATACTATTGCAAAATGAAATTGGGAAATTACAATTGAAAGTAAAAAACATCCATAGAAAGGAAAAATGTGGATGATAATTCCCTTCACCACCAGCTCATTATATATAAATATTTGGATCCTTGGGTTTATCCACCATCAATACATTTTTTCCTCTTTAATTGAGAGAGTCAAAATGAGGGTGGGAAAATCTAGGGAAATTTTTCGTTTCAATGTTGACCAGAAAATTCATCCAGATTCATACCCCTTTTATACGTGTGAATTTGTAACATAATATGGCCCCATAAAAAGGGGTAATAGAAATAAAATATCTTCATCCATGTTTCCTCTAGTATATTTTAATATTTATGGAAAATTTGATCATCCATTTAGACGATATGCATGATCTAGTGGGATGACTTTTTGGGCCTTCAAATTCATCCCACCATTTTAATGTCAATATCAGATCCCTTTATATTTCTGATAACATCAGAATAAGCTCCAGACATAGTTGAATTAAATTATACCCATTTTATTCTCTTTCTCTAATAAAAATTTTAGCTTCATTAGACATGAATTTTGGGCCGCACATTTGTTTGATGCGCCTTAGGCCCATTATGCTTTGTCCGAAATTTTCTTCATTCTTGCTGAAGAATATAAATATTCCCTTGGGATTCATCCATCTATCCTAAATGATAAAAGGATAAAAACAAAGTGATAAATCATATCCCCAAATATCAAATTCATAAAATGAAAGAAATTAATTCCACAAATTGAGGACTGATTAGGCCCACACTTTCAATTTAAACGTCAATTGATCTTATGATGAGAAGTGAAGATCAATTTATAAAATTCACTAACCTAGATGTTTATAGAAATTTAAACACAATAATATTAATATATTACCAATTAATATAATCAAATGTCATTATATAATCGAACCTCTTTGTGTATGCTTGGAATACCTATCACATTATATTGCCTAAATCTCTTATGAGAAATCTTATCGTTTAACTCCATGTCATTACCCAATGCATTAGAGTTCTATAGAGGCCTCTCATTCCCTTAGTTAGTCAATGAACCAACCGTATTCAAAAAAAAAACCAAGAACCATAACATAATCCTAACACTTAAAACAATCATAAAGGGAAAAAAATTTCCATTTTGAAATAACATCTCATTTTTACAAGACACACACTCATAAATAAAAAAATTTAATTTTAAAATAAAATGTTAAACAAGTAAATTAAACATCAATACATGATAAAAACATGAAAATGATATATTATATTCATCGTGTATATGATAAATAAAACATGAAAATTTATTGAAATAATCAATCCATTTTTAAAACACAATTAAAACATTCTAAAAGATGATTCCTGAATCAAAGTATCCCACAACACTTTGAAACATTTGAAAGAAATTAATTTTTTTAAAAAAGTCAGGCCTTTATAAATAAATACTTAAAACTATTTTTAAAACATTAAAATTAATGAAAATTATTGAGAAAAATAGATATTTTATACAGTTAAAAGGATATTTGAGTTATTGAGTCCTTTAATATTTTTAACTATTAAATTATAAACCACATGAAAGTAGAACATTTCACAAAATATTAAATTACACGATTATTGTTATAATATGGATACAAAATTTCAATGGGGCTGAATATACACTTTGTAATATAATAAAGTTGCATATTATCAAGAAATGCAACAATGAACAATGATTGAGACGAAGTAGCTAACCTTGAGTATGGCTCATTACATACAATCTTTATATTACATAATAAGAAAAATAGGTTAATTTATAATTTAATTAGAATTTTTTTCAAGATTATTATTTATTTTATATAAGTTATTACCATGTTATAATTTTTACGTAATTATTTATGTTCACATCAGACATTTTATCAATATTCGGAACATGAGTCAAAAATTAACTTAGATTGATGCCAATAGTCCATGTGGTCATAAGTCTATTGTCTCCAGAATAAAATTCATGAAATAATAACAACTTTTATACATAAATTATACTTTTTATATCTCACCATTTATTTATGGTATGAAAAATGAACAATGGTATAATCCAGGGGACAATGGTCCGTACATGCACCACAGAAACGTTTCCATTTTCCATTGATCATTATAGAAATATGATAATTATTATTTCATCATTCAAGAATGTTCATTATATAATTAAAATAATAATAATAAATTAAATATTCTTATATATATATATATATATCATACAATGTGATAAAATAAATAAAAAACAAGTCATCGCTTCGTGGAGGTGATAATTTACACGTACGCATAAACGACATTATCATTTTTTGTTCACGGATAGTATGAACGTAAATGATATATTATTAATTTATAATAATTTATATTTCATTAATATCACAAATAAACATTAATTATTTTATTATAACCAGTCATGAGAGTTTTCTATTATAAATGAATTAGATCAGTTTGTGGAGGTGATAGTTCACATGTACACAAGAATGATTAATTCCTTCCCAATTTAATTCATGTGGAGAGGGATTTAGATGATTATGTTAAAATAATAAAATATCAGTAAATTTAGGATAATTTTTTTATTATTTCATATTTTATGAATAATATTTTACGGAAGTGGATGTATAAAAAATTAAAAATACTTAAATAAAACGATACCTCTTTTTTTGGCTGATCACCTTTGAAGAATAACATAACACCTCTATGAAGGGTCTTATACCTAAAATAAGGCCTCAAGGATGTGGGGAGGGAATCTAATAAGGTATTTTTGTAGTTATTGGGTGGACCAAATAGTTCTTTAACTGTGATTATTAGAGAAGAGTGGGTACATTTTTATAAGATAGGGGAGGGGACCCTTTGAAACTCTTAAAATATTAAACTAATATAAATTAATATTTTAATCCAAATAAATCCAAATTGATATTCGTAGAAGATAAGATTATTTTAGTTCTAAATACACTCATACAATAATTTTTTTAAATGTATTATTTTAATTTAAACCTTTTCTTTTTTCGTTTACCCTTAATTATTCTCATTTAATTTTAATTGTGGTAACAACATTTTTGTTATTAAGAGGTTATAATGTTTAATATATGGGGTAAATTTATAATAATTTGAAACTTAATGAACTATTAGACATTATCATAGTCACAATGATTTTAATTTTTTTATATAATTTTTAATTAATTTAATAAATTATTTTTTTATAAAATATCAATTATATCAATTTTTACACAATTAATTTCATTGAATTTAAATAAAATACAACCAGAAATATTAGTAAAAAAACTAATATAAATAAAACATGGAATATTAACCTATAATATTCTTGAATAACATAAAATATTTAAAATTATATTTATTTTAATATTATTGCTTCCATTTATTTGATTCTTCCTTTAAAACATATATTATTGTATTATCATCGTTTCATAACTAAATAAAATTATTTATTTTCAATTTTTTTTAAAAAATTACCATTATTTAAGTAATATTATTATATTTCTAATGACTATTTATAGTTTATGAGAAAACTTATGTAAAACCATACTAATGTTTTATTAGTAATGAGAGATATGTTTATGATATTTTTATTATTAAATTCTAATACAATGTTATTAAAGTCATAATCACACCCATGTGGATTAAAAAGGCCAAAATTGCGGCCCAAGGATTATCATGGTCGGTCATAACTCATCCAATATGATTAGTACATGTTTTGGGGTATTTTTATATTATTATAATGTTATTTTTATCTTTAATTACCTAATTTATCTTTAACCGTGGTAAATTAAATATTAAAGTTTGTATTCATGAAAAATGATTTTGATCTTATTAGATCACATTTTTCATTCTGATTACAACAATTTTTTCAAATTTTATAAAAATTATATTCAAAAAAGTGACTAAAATTTATTTGATGTTTACCCTATTGACTTATTGTGGAATCATGATTCTAAAAAGTGAAAACCATCAAAATATTGACATACATTTTTATACAATTTAAATGTGAAATTAAAAAAAATATAATATTTGAATTATATGATAAAATAATGATGTAATTATACCTTAAAAACAAGAAAAATGATAACCTAATAATATTATTTAATTAAACCAAAATGTAGTTTTAAATTAAATTGCAACAATTTTAACTATTCATTAAAAATTTAATTTTATCAACAAATTACCAAAAAATTCAACCATTTAGAATTTTTATTTTCCAATTATAAATAAGAAGATTATTTTTCCAAATATTACATATAAATTGATGAAAATTAGATTTCAAATGGGTTCTCCATCAAAAGGCAATAAAATTATATTTTTAGAAAAACACTAAGTTTATTTGTAAAATTGTATTTTTTCTTATAAAATTTCTATAAAACATATAAGATTAATTTAAAACATAATATTTAATTTATATTTCATTTATATAATCCAAGATGTGTTATTTGATTATTTTAAAAACACAATGATTCACACTTAATATTTTTTTCATAAAAAACATCCTTTATATCCAATTGGTTTTTATTTTCTAACCAATGAATCATTATATATAAATTTGTACACTCTATTTTCTTAATTAATTTCATATCAATCATTCCCACAATTCTAATGGTTATGCGGTAACTATAACATAAAAAAATAATATTTTATTTTTTGGTATAACATAGTCTTGTGTGCAATGCATTATTTCAATGAAAACATATTTGTGTGTCAGGTGCGGTATCAGACATAGCATCCAAATTAATGTAAAATTACAATGTAATTCATAAATATTAATAAATTTTATAAATCATTATTTTATAATTAATAGGGATTTTATAGTAAGTGTCAGTGTAATCAAATAATTAATTGACATGTCTAAAATTGATGAGTATGAGGTGTTATAACTTGCTTTACTAATTTGTTATATATTGTTAATGTTGTTATGAATTCTTGTTTCCAATTATCAAAATAGTGGTTATTGGAAGCTTTGTTTGCATAGTATTTTATATGTCTGATGACCCTTGATGTATTGTTTTGTGATCACAACCTGCATAAAAGGTTAAAGAACTTATATTTGGCTAATAATTGGTTTTCCCTGGATATGTTGTTTGCATGATAATAACAATGTTGACATAAATATGTAATGTGACAATGACCTCGAATAAATATGGATGTTAGAATGTGTGTTGTGTTTGTGGTTGTGCTTCTTGTGATGATTTATGTGGCTTGCGACTTTTGTGCAGTTTTGTTAGTGGATAGATGGGTTGTGCGGTGTGTGGGGTAGGTATGTGATGATTTGCGATCATGTTTGTGAGTTGGGTAGTTGTGTTATGAGGTTGTGGAATAGTGGTCATGGTACGCGGTGGTTGAGTTTGTTCTATGGATGAGATGTGTGGTTTTTGTGTTGTGAGATAACTTGGGAAATGTTATGTGATTTGATGATTGTGGTGGATGTGTGGTGATGTGGCGAGAGTTGTGTGGTGTGGTTGTTTTAGTTTCTTAGTTAACAATATAATAAATTATGATTATGAATGAAATTAATAGATTAACGATTTTGAAATTGAATATAATGGGGTGATTATTTATATTTGATTAATGGATTAAATTTTATTGAATAATTTAATGAGTAATGTCATGTTAAATGAAAAGGATAATTAATAACTATATTGGAACATTTATGTTGAATGTGGAAAATACTGTGTGGCTTGTGTGGTGGTTGTGTAGTGTGTTGCATATAGTGGTGTCATCAGTTGTGACGGTTCATGCAAGGTACATTTCATTGATGTGACATGCACTAGTGTTTTTATGTGAACCATAGTTTTTGTATTGTGTGTAACCTCTATATCATGTATATTTATGTTATTTTATACACTCCCTCCCCGAGTTGGATAATCATTACCAACACTAATAGGTTATGGGTTTCGAGTGTTTTCCCCAACGTCTAGGATGGTTGTAATACTGATGGATGGCTACACCACTCTACCCTTCTCTTCCTTCATCTGTGATATGCTGGTCGAAGTGTCTTTTGGTGAGATGTGATATGTGGCTGAGGTGTGTTTTTGGTGAGATATTACATGTGGTCCAATGTTTTTTTGGGAAAGGTTTTATGTATAGTCCCATGTGTTGTCAGGATTAGTTGTGATGTGCGGTCTTATGTGTCTTCATGACGAGTAGGGATGTGTAGTCATAGTTGAATTCTAGATGCGATGTGATTTATGTGTGTCCCAGTTGTGTGTGGGAATGATATGATGTGATGTGTTTAGAGAAGATGAAGGAATTAGACGTTCGACATTGGGGAATTGGAGCGGCACATCAGTAGGGAACATGTAGTGGGGATCCTTTCTTTGTTTTGATCTCAATATTCTATTATTATATTGGATGCATGATTTGGTGAGTGATCCATGGTGAGGTTGGGTTTTGTTAAATGGCCTATGTAGGTTCTTGTTAGTTCGAATATTTGTTCACCAGTTCATTAACATTCTCTTTTCACATGTTCACTTGAGGCCTTGGTTATCTCCCTACTGAGTATACCTATTAGGATGACCCTATGTATATAAAATATTTTCACATTTTTAGGAGGAATTTGGATACCGATCTGTATATTAATGTCTAGGTTGGAGTTAATGTTTATTCACTGTCAAAGACATCTCTTTTTGGTATTTATTTTGGAGTCTTTTATATGTATCAGTCTTATTTACTCATGCATTGTGGGATGGTTTTTCATTTTCCTTTGCATACAATCTATTGGTTTTGGTTGGTTATTTTTTATCCTATCTCCTAATAATTTTCATTTATAGAGGATAATACCTCTCATATAGTGATATTTTTATATCCTCATTGCTACTCAACATCCTAGGGCCTACTAGAGGTGGGACCCAGGGTCATTGCCACTTTCTCTTCATTTTGGAAACTTTGGTTGGGGGGGTCATGACATTATCTACAGATGATGTAAGTAATTGCCTTTGGAGGAGGTGGAAGGGTTAAGTGGTATGGATGGTATGCTACGAAATCAAAGACCACCAGCTTCCAGAGTAGGAGGTGGTTGAGAAGAGGTTAATGGGGTGACAATGAATAGAAGAAAACCCTCATGACCATGAGTCAAGGTGGCTGATAGAGCTGAAATAGGAGCACATGTGGATGAATGGCAAAGGAAACATCTGTAGATATGACATAACAACCCAGAACTGTAGTGTAAAAAAAATATATGTGTTGTTAATGAGAATAATAATGAAAGATTAATTGATGAGAATTAACATCTAAAAGGGTGAAAATAGGGAAAATTCCATGAACATTGAACAAACAAACGAAAATGATAAGTGTTGGTGAATATTGTGGATGATATGTATATTGTGTGTTATATGGAGTTTCCCTTTATAGAAAAATTATTGAAGATGATTGATAAGATATTTCATCATCATAAAAACAACATCCTAGATAGTTGATAATAATTTCATATTAAAAATGGAGGGCCTGATTGACATCCAACAAATGAAAAATCTTGTGCTCAACAACACCATTTTACTAAGGTGTTTTAAGGAAATATTTCTTATGGATAAACCAATGGGCATCAATAAATGTTATAAAATTTATGGATAGATATTCAATACCACTGATATAATGTAAACATATTATGAACAAAAAAATGATTTTTTATTTCTTGATAAAGGGAGAAAAGAAAAACAAAGACATCAACTATACATTTCTAAAGGTAAATACAAGAAATTCTTTTAATACCATCAATGAATAACAAAAAATTTTGGTAGATTATTTTATTTTGAACTAGGCTGGGACCCCATAAATCATAATGAACTACCTGAAATGGGATCAATACTTTCTTCTATAATCAGAGAACATGAATGACCTGATGATTTTTTGATAACATTACATTACTTGAAATTGATATGCGAAAGAGATTATTACTTCGGATAATGTTTTTGGAGAACTGATGTAGGTGGATGAAATCCATCTGTGTGAATATAGTAGAACAATGTGGATCGTGTGTAAGACTACGATAAAGAACAAACTAAATGAGATACACGGAACATATACCACAAAGTAAAGTGTAATATCAGAAGTGATGTAACATGTTCCAAAACCAGCGATAAGTGTTGAGGAACCATCAAAATTTGTGATAGTATTACCATCTATGATCGAGTAGACGGACTGAAGAATACCAATATTTATTGTGATTTGGTTAGAAGCACTATAATATAATATTCATGCCGCTGAATACTGGGATAAATAAGAAGAACAATTCTTGGTCTTAGTTATACAAGATCTAGAAGAGGCAAGGACTGGATGTCGGGATAACAGAAGTTGATATTCCTTATTATATAACTACATTCCATAGAGATGATCATAATTTTTGAATGATCTATAGGATAACCCAATAGAAATAATTTTCTTCTAAGGGAGGCCTTGAGTATTTTATAATTTTTAATAAAGACCACACAAGACCACAATTCTGATGTGGGATATAGACTTCAACACTCACCATTAATATATGTTTACCAAGATTGAACACAAAATTAAATAAATGAAACAAATGAAAAAAGTGAAAAATACTACAAACACTCCCCTCAAGTTGTACATGTTTGGAATTATTATAAAATAGGATGAGATAAAAATGAAATCATTCATGATCACAGATCCCCCTTGAGATTAAAATGATGTGTGATAGAATATGTTGCTGAAAAAGATGATCCAATTAGGCGTCTGGATAACTACATCGGTGGGGATTGTCGACGTGGTTCTTGGAAAGCCACACAAGCAGGGCCGATCAGCGGAGTGACTTAGAAAAATATCACTGAACCCCAATAACATGATGAAAATATTGGAAAAAACGTGAAGAAGGTCCATAAGGGTATCACCAAGACCATTCCTAATAAAATCTCTAAATAACATCATGAAAGAATCAAATAAAGAATTTTAATTTAATCCTTCAAGATTTATAAAAACACCATGACAACATACCTCAACCAATTGACCTATGTCAAAGTGAATATGACCTCTTGGGACATCCTTGTCCAAGGAATATAAAAATCCCCAATCAAAACATTTTATTCCACCATGATCTAGGGGAAGCAAAGAAAAATTGTAAACAAAAACTCTGAATTTAAAAAATGATGGGAGAAGAATAATAAAGATTAAAGGTAAAGGATGATCTTACCCATCGATGTCATCAAATTGAAACCAAGAACACCATGATTAGTGAATAATGGCAGAGATGAGAATCAGTCGAAGGCCTCCCATGCACCCTCCATTTTTTTGAAAAATCGGACAGTCCCTTGTTTAACAATTTTAAAAATCCTTCCCCACATGTTTCACAATGTGAACCTGTTTTATGAAGTGAACCAGTGTGATGATTTGAAACATATTAATGATGAGAACTAGATCCATGACATGAATTCCCCAGGGTAAACCCCCAATCTTCTACATCCTGTATCTTCTTGGCTACACCCCGTGAAACCTATTCACACTATGAATGGTATTAACAATGTGATTGGATCACTACAATTATTTTCAGCATCCCAGCTACCTGTTCATCCTATAGTACATTCATAGTCCCACTGAGAAATCTATAAGTACTTATAACACATCAAAAAATACTAATTACAGATGTTTCAAACACTTCAAACATCAGTTTTATTTCTAGATCACAAGATAGATAATCATCCAATAAAGAAAATTTTAAATTCTACCAAAATATTTAACCCAGTCCAAAACATGGGACATGAAAATATCACCACAATAGAACCACATGTACCAAAGAAGACTTGGGGAATAATTAAAACATCATCTGACCTATCTGAGTCAAGATTTACCACACAGATTGTCACATTACATCTCTGAACATCCACAGCGCCTCGAAGTGTCCCTTTTATACACACATCACCTAACCACCCAAACCCAAGACAATTCACACAACTATGAATGAATATCAATAAAATGATTACATGTTCCTCTCTTACCTAATACAAGACCAAATTTCAATTTCTTTCACCAACCTACCGTGGGTTCTACCAACTGTTGGTTCTTATATTCAACAGAAAATTCAGAACCTCATTACTTCCAACATTGAAATTTCCTATCAAAACATGCCCCTTGAATCCTAACGATGATTCTATCACATTTTATCACCCAAAGAATCTGATCGAACATGAAGAAATAAATCTTGGTCTCTAATTTGATCTAAATAGTGAAATTCCAATCAATCCATCTTATCCGAGTTGTGATGGAATTTCCTTTAAAATCCTTAGACAAACCGTGTATTGCACACATAACATCCTAAAGGCTTCCTAATGAGGGTCTGTACTAAACAAATAAAACTATAAAAAAGAACTGTAGTTGAACCACCTCTATTCTTCTATTCTATATGAATCTCAGCTTCAACAGTCGAGTGTCATCAGAGCATATTCGAAAATCCATTATCCCAAGGCCTATAGAGATCATATTGAGCATACTCACTGAAACCCAAAACTGAATTTTAGTGACATATCTAGGAGAAATCATTTCCTTTTCATACCAAATGTCTTGGAACCTCACCAACACGGATAAATATATGATCCAATACCCTTGGTTCATTATATGCTATCGTAGGAAAATTCCCACACTCTGGGTCAACCCGAGTCTATATTTAAACATGTATATGACATTTCCCATGAATGTCAGATGTACACTATTCCATTTATCGATGGAATATAAAATCAAAACGACTATAAAATGGCCTTTCTCACCTCAATCCAATCATTAGGATATTTCTTTTCATCACAATAATAAGATGAATCCATGGTCACCGAATCCCTAGCCATCCATTACCATATATAACGTCTAACATATATAAAAACTCACTCACACACTAGCGTCAATGAAAACATCACCCATCACCCATCACATATTCTTGATCAATAAAAACACTACCCATATAGGAAAATGAATTTTGAATAAAAATGAGGGTCACCACCCTTAAACAAACAATGGTATACAACTCACTATATAACATAGATTCTTTCTCCTCCTCAAGAAATTTTACCAAAGAGTTCCTCTATAAAACCAAAAAATCATTTGTTTCATCTCATCATGTAACCGATTCTCTTTCATAATTCTCATTTCAATGTCAATATGTTGGTAATGATCACCTGAAAACAAGAAGTATGTTTAGATTATATTGTTAAGAATTTATAGCTACCTCTATGGTTTGCTCATAAAAAAACTGGTTATTATTTCCTTTAAACAAATCCTGACACCACGTCTTCTAGAAATATATGTCGGGGAAAAACCATGGATCAACCATATCATAGAACCAAATTTATCCTTGATGTCTCCTCTACCATAGATAAAAATTTATCATTTCATCCTAACTACTTGTTAATTATGTTGACACCATTTATTGAAACCATCGTTCCATGGATTGCACACGACCACATGTCGATTTGTGATTTATGTGGTACCATGCATTACCAACACATAACATTATCACCCATCTCATGCTCCCATTATTATTCAAGGACAAGATAAAACTCACCATGTTACACAACATTTAAATCAGATTAATCCATAATCTCCATAGGAAAATGTCTTCAGAATCAATCATTTCTCTGGTGCCACGATTATTTCCATGACCTCATATCACATGATGTCATTCTCTATGATTTAAGTTTCAATAAGAAACCAATGGTCCATAGGGAAAGGAACCTGAATAGCCCTACCAATCAAATTCATTCTCAAAACATAATCACCCCTGGTGATTCTTCAAAAAACAAGGCCATGGTAATTCTTATATAGAAAAAGAAGATCACTAACCATGCATCAGTCTCATATGATTTTATAACCTCATTCACTTCTTAAAAAGTAAAAAATAAACCTGATCCAACCCTACTCACTTGTTTCCCTCGATAAAAATGATGTTCAAAATAAAAAGGAATAAATAATATTCTAAATAACCTTAGGTCTCTCACATATCCCCCTGATAATGATTCAAAATTGGGTATCTAGGTCTAACCACATACCCAATGGTCAAACTCTCAACATGGTTACATTTCACGGGGTTTCATCCATACTCCCATCTTTGCATAAGGCATCTAATGTGCCTGTCATCTCTCTCTCTAATATAGGTAAAAATTCACCTATGAGGGTTAAAAACTATCAACATCTCCCTAGATGGGCCCTGATCCTCTCTGAGCATCCTCTTAAGGACTAATGCAAAGCAGTTATGATATGAAATTAGAGAATATAAAAAATTGAAACTCATTAAGAATCCACATATGGTAATATCCCCTTGAGGCTTATTTTACTAAAAATGTTTACGTATTTTTTTCATTGAACATAGTGACCCAACTAGATCATTATAAATGAAGGCATCAACTACAAAGGTTGACCTACATGGTCCAATCGTATAAATTCAATATCAAATAAACAATATGTGTCCTAGATCACTATCGTAGTCCAGTTAAGATGATTTTCATTCTAATCTATATAGGAAAATAATATATATATTGTTATTGAAACATTAAATATCCAAAGATAAGAAAAAACACCCTATAACGGGTCCAACACATGAGAATCATATGCCCTATACGACTACTATGGTCACTGTGCCTCCATCACATTAGTACCGATTCATGAACCTCTCCATAAAAGTTTTCATTGTAGATCCATGTATTCTCCCATCAAAATGGATATATACATATCAGTATACACAATTGAAAATAATTCTACATATAACCTATATAGGAATGTGAAATTTAGTTTTTTGTTTACACATTAAGCAACCAACCTATTACATTAGTTAAAATAATACAATATAATTTCTCTATTTTATGAATCTTATGTGCCAAATATAATACATGATACACCACTTATATTTTTTAGTAATGAATAAAAATCAATCCTCAAACATTTTGATTGGGCTAGAGGAAATAAATCAAAATGAAGTCATAAACCCAACATAATATTTGTATCTCAAAGAGAATGTAGTAAACAATTGTAATATCACACATCATGAAAAATAACCCCATAGCCCTAAGATTTCAGAATTCTTACCAGAAAAAGTGTTCTCGATGCACCAGTATGATATCAATCATAAGATCTCACACATTCCTGATTATATTGTCTACTATACCCCAAATTGAATGAAAATAGGAAAGGAACAAATATGATACCAGTTGTTAATATCATGACATGGGTTCCACTAAACTTGTACTGCGAGATGATTCATCACAAGGCATCAAGTGTGCCTCCCCATATGAATAGGGATTCCGACTAGTAGCAGGGGACTAGGGTATGGTAGTAGGGATATTGTTTCTTCTTATCAGAGTATAAATAAATAGAAATAACTAGATTTCAACAAAATTAGTAAGTATGCTTAGTGAAGAAGTAGAAAATAAACTAATAGAGAAGAATGTTGTAAAAATGAATGAAATGTTTTAAATCCTTAACAACCATTTCATACAAATAACATTGATCTACCATTGGGGAAGTCATATATACAAGAGTACATAATGGAAACTAAAATATAAGTACATGTCTATCCTACTAACATTGAGCCAGACCACATACCCAATCTCCAAGACACTTTCAAGCTGCTCCAACCTGATCATATGAAATTGACAAGAGTGGATATACTAAATCATGAAAACATGTGCCTTATCAATATTCACTATTAAATCTATGATCAAACTGAAATGAATATGTAAGGTATGCACATACACTGAGGTTCATGTACTAGTGTGAGAAATAATCTTAGTATACCACCCAAACGATGAACATATAAATAAAATTTATTACGTGAATGTTCATGTAATTTTTAGAACCTATCCAATACACTACCAAAATAATAAAGAAAAAAATAACCTACGTAATAAAATATTTGATCTTTCAGTCTGTAATCCCTATCAACCATATATTCATCTACCTAAGCCTGAATACCCTTTGGCCTATAAAATAACACAGAGACAGATATATATATATAAATGTATATACTACCATACATATATATATATATATATGTATATATATATATATATTTATATACATTAAAATAACATTGAATCAATGCATCATACTATGTTTTCCACGAATTAAATCATAATGAAAAACTCATTCCACAGTTGATAATAGTATCTCTATTCCGGTTGACTAATCATCTTGTAAGTAGGGAAATATCATGAATGTTATACCACTAAATCCGTGGATCATTACTCGCCGATGATATCAAAATCACACCCAATATTTCCTTGATCCTTAAAGAATGAATGGAGAGGAGCATCATCTGAAAACCTCCAATGCAACCACCTGTTTTTCTGATGAAGCAAATGTGGTAAGATCATTTTTAACCATTTTACAAATCCATCCTCATATGATACATGACATGAACCTGTTTCACAATGTGAACAAGATCCATGATGTGGACCAGATGCATCATGTGAACATAATTCATGACATGAATTCATTAGGGTAAACCTCTAAGCTTTCACAACTTGTATCTTCCAGGATGCACCATATGAAACACATTCATGTTGTGAATGGGATTCATGATGTGAAGTGATAACTTCATTGATTTTCAGCATTCCAATGTTTTATTCCTCATCTAGCACATTTATAGAACAACCTATAACTTCTACCAATACATAGTACACATAAAAAGACCAACGGTCTAGAAATTTCAGACACTCAGAAACTGATTCTGATTTTTGGATCACAAGATGGATCATCCACCATTAGAGAAAAATTAAAATTCCATTAAAATTTTGAACCAATTAAAAAACATGGGACATGACATCCATGAATCCAAACAAAATCTTACATGTAAAGGCATCACAATATTTATATTGAACACTACTCTCAGATTTCTAGGAATTGGGATGAATTGTTGAGTCGTTCTACAGTCATGCAGATGACATCATGCACTGTATACATTAATGGAAGCCACATAAAAAATTACATAGATATACCATACCAATTCTACTCTATCACCTCATGCTGTTGATCTAAACCTATTGGAAACTAGTTCTTAACCATCACGTACTGAAAATTGATACATCGATAGAAAAACTCTTCAACGAATTTCATCATCCATGATGACCATAACAAACATCAAAGGTCGTAGTACATGTTTTCCACACATGGATGTACCACCTAGGTGGATTTATGGAACTCACTCAAAACGAACACATGAAACATCACTGGTACCATTTTCCATCCTCTAAAAAGGATTACATGCTCCACACATTTAGATAATCTTTCTTGTGGTAATCCAATGAATATAAGAATATGCAATGTCTAATAGTCAATATCTCTAACATGATCCTACAAAACATGTCGTAGAAGTGGTGGGGTAAAAACCATCAACTGGGGGTAGGATTCAACATCTTCATTCACTAAGGACAATAACAATGAGGATAACTACTCTGATACATCATATAGAGACTCTGAATGAGATATTCAACTGGGATCATTTGATACCATGTTTTCCATCCCAAGTGCATAAACTCTCTCAAAGTCATATTTCAAAAGGAGCTCTAGTCATTACCTATATATTATGATAATATCATTCTTCAATAATATATATTTGACACACTTATGTTCAGAATTGATGATAAATCACTCACCCATATGTTAGTGTCCCCATATCATTATGGAGAATAATATCTCATCTAGATATATATTGTGGGTCACAAAGATCTACTAATGATGTCATAACTGCCAAGACCCATATTTATTAACCATATGGCTTTACATCAAAACTCAACCATGTTTCGTCCCTAAGGTATTGTAGAACACTAGTACTTAACAATCTCCTTTGACAGTATTAATATGGGATTTCTCATTAACCTATGTTTTAAAACATAAAAATACTACTAGAAAATTTCAATATTCATGAAAGGATTCCCATTATGAGTAAAATAATTATTGGGTGTTGATATCCTAAATAAATATGGGATGAATGTCCTGTATTAACCTACCAACCCCAAAAATATTCGCACCTATGTCAGAATCTTGAGTGGATCCCAATCCAACACTGCCTCAACCTTAGATGGGTCCACTATAACACCATCTAAAGAGATTACATGTCCCATAAATAGGGCCTCCTAAATCCATAATTGATACTTCGAGTGGTTCTCATAAAAATGGTTCTCCCAAAGTATGTCGAATACTATCATCAAGTGTCTCATGTGATCCTCATTTTTTGTTGAGTACTCAATAATTTCATCAAGGAATACCACAAAAAATAGTTCCAAGAATGGTTGAAATATCTTGTTTATGAGTGACATTAACACTACTAGGGGAATAGTCATATCGAAAGCAATCACCATGTACTCATAATATTCATAGTGACATTAGAATTCCCTATTCAGTATATCCTCATCTCATACTTAGAACTGTTGATAGCTTGACCTAAGGCATATCATAAAAATCCATCCCACCCTTCTTATAATATCCTTCCCCTTATAGGGTGTGTGTAATTTCTTAAATATTAGTTTAAATCGATTTTTTTGTTAAAAAAATTATTCATGAGTTTATGAGGGGTTCATGGATTTTCTAATGATTTGGGACATTAATGATTGGGAAAGTAGGCCAAATAGTACACAGTGTAATGTAGGCACATTGTTAGAGAAAACCATTTACCATGGACCAATAGAGTGTATGACCTAACAACTTGATTAGTGGTAGGTGCATAAACAAATAACAATTTTTCAAGTTGCATGGATTGACTCACCAAAATGTGTGCCATGGCCCTCCCCTAGTATAGATATTTTTTCACATGCAACATGATATTTTTTAAACTGTGCGAGAGCCTCCTGAGAGACAGTGCATCCTAGATCCCTCCTGAACAGAGAGATCCACATGGTTTTTATGTTAAATCCAACCATGTGGCCAAACCACACACTAATATAAATTATGGAAAATTCCCATTTCCCACTCTAGATTCAAATATTCAAACCCAATTTTACCCCATTTCCATCTTCAGTAGCCTAGGTGATGAACATTTCTCTCCCCATAACAATAAGGAATAATATCCTTCATTTATTGGAAATTTGTAGTTCATTTCAGTTTGAATCAATGATTCTGGTGATTCTAACACTTCTGTTGATTATATTTTATGAATAATGACTTCTCTAATTGTTATTATCCTTATTAATCCCTAATATAATTCTTTTCTAGTAGATAATAAGTATGGGAGTTAGTGGTTGTTGTAGTTTTAATCAAGGGATAGGGAAATATTATAGTTCTTTTAAGAAAATGATGTAGGTGGTCTACATGTTATGTCTTATAGTATTGATGTTTTATTTATGTGTATGCTGTCGTAACTTGATATCATTGTTCTAGGTATCTATACCCTCAGTAAGAAATGATAAAATGTGTGTGTGAAACATGTGTTCGACCCCTCATGATTACCATGGGATCTGATGAGGATGAGTAGACTGAGACTATGGATACACAAGGGGTGTTCTACTCCCATGAACATGAAATATCGGGATGTTAAATGATATATTGAAGGGTTTATGATATTAAACCAATTGAAAAATTGACTTACCTGAAAAAATAATACGACGAGGTAATTGGATTATCTTGAATAGTTAAATGAGTTACAATATGTAAAGGGATGAATGTTATAATTGGTAAATATGGGATTGGCCTCATGGATAAATGTAAAATAATGGGTGATAAATGGTTGTAATGTGTTAAAATGGTATAATGAGATTGTTTACAGAATTGAGAACACGATGATTGTAAATTACAATAAAAAATGAGATTAATGGAAAATAGGAATCCTTGTTATTTTTATGTAATAAAAAGTTTAATGATGATGAGACTCTATAAATGTGACAAATTGTTGGTGGGATGTTGAAATGATGCTATACTAGAATGGGAAGGCTAGAATGATGCTCTGGGCATTCTCACGCATAGTAGTTTTTGAGGAAAGGACTAATACTTCTAGACCATAGAGTATGGACCTGGAGTACCATATTAGGGACTGGAAGGTTGACCATGGAATTTTGAATACCAATTGGATTCAAGGACCGATGTCCCAGTTTTTTGACCTATGAACCATTGACATATTATTTAGATAAAGAACATGGTCCGAATCAGGTTTGGTGAAATATGTAAAATGTGGAAATAAAAATGAATGTAATTGATCTCATTAATGTTAAATGAAGGAACATATTTAAATTTCTATTTTCATTATTATCTATACTTATGAATGTACTGTATTAGAATGAATATTTTTTAGACCCTATTTGTGGTGGTCTACTTGGTTATACATAGACCTTACTAGGGTCACCGTTGGTTACCTGAGTAAAATTCAGGGCTGAAGGTTTGAAGAATGGAGAATGACCTATTCATGAGGGTTGATTTGGGCTTCGGTGATGTTCATGGATGGGGGAATAGGTCTGATGTCTCCCTTTTTGGGTAATTCTTTAGCATGTATTTACATTATGTTTTATCATATACACTTGGAACTGTATGACATGACATGTCATAAATATTGTTTGGTTGTGGGCATACAACCAGTTTTGGGAAATTTTTTTGGAGATTCACGATTTCTTTTTGTGTTGTTCTATTATTTATTATTTTTCCTACTATTCCATAATGTTCTAAATAGGGTATAGTATCCCCACATGATTCATTTGACCATCGCTTCATGTTATATTACTATGACGTATGCGGAGGAACGAATGAGTTTTTGTGGTGGACTAACATGGGGAACCAGAATAGTGGAACTTTGGTCAGGATGTTACACCCCTCAACTAATGAAAGAGGTCAGAAATACTCAAAATAAGATATGTAGTTCTTATATTGAACTAGTTTATAAAATGGTAATCCATACTCAAACCAATGCTCATGTCCACATTCTTGGTTAACAAAACTTGGGCTACCCAGGTGGAAATAATAGGTATGAAAAATACATTCCTCTGGAAGTACTCTAATTAGATATTCTTCTTATGAAGCTTTGTAAGAGACATCAAATATGCTATCACATATACATTAGGGTAGTCTCTAGGTTTAGGACTATGTATTAGTCTATCTCATGGTGGAAAGGTAAGCCTATAATGTCTTCCTGAAAGACATTATCATACTCCACCACCACTACAAGAAAATAAAATCCAATCTCATCGATGGATCCAAAGGAAAAACTACACATCTGATGTGAAATAGACTATATACACTTTCACATGAGACCATATTTCACTTCCTGGTTATCCTTCTCACCCATGGAGGAAAAACTCATTTCATTACTATGAACAAACCACATCCTCCACCTAAAAAATAAATCTAGGCATGAACAATAAATGGTCAGTCCAAACCTAATATAACATTGTAAGAGATCATTACATCAATAAATATATCCCCTATAAATATCTATCTTCAAAGAGTATGGTCACATTGAGAGAAAAAGTGTGTGATTGATGAATCCCCTCGAGTCTGTGTCTCCATAAACAATGGTTGAGCCAAGGGCTCAACCAGAATTTGTAAGTATTTTAAAAAATAAGTGTCATGAAAAGAATGGATCACGCACATGTCTATTGTTATTGTAGATAAATTATAAAATACATTTATCTTATCTATAATAATAATTGTAGCCTTAGTTTCATAGGACACCAAAGCATGTAGTTGTCCTCATCCTGGGCCACATGCCCATTTATCTTATCACGGACTATCTAGGGTTGACGGTGGTAATAATTCAAACTAGATGCCAACTTCTAATGCTCTCACTACACTTATTCCAGGCCCATTACCCTGTAGACCACTATCCTACAACTATTTATAATGCCTAGGTAGTCCATTTTATGACTCTCTATTAGATTTACGATGGGTTAGAAAATCCATCATGAGGTGTCCCTGACCATCATAAGAGAAAACCTGCCTCTCTCTAGGATTACTAGAACTTTCTTGAGAGCCCTAAACCACCTAACCATTTCCATGGACCATATTCTAAGGTGTCTCACATGTCTATATCTATGTATCTATTATCGAATACCATCTGCTGAGATCTTATCTAATATGTTCCCACTATCAGCACCAATAATCAATTTATGCTCTCCCAAAATATCTTTACTACCAATTCCGGCTCAAACTCTATTATATGTGAGAATGCAAAGAGATATCACTACATCCTTGATATCTCTGTATAGGCATGCTCAAATGTTCATATTTTGATGAACGAATATTGAACAATATATATATAGTATAATGAGAGGTTGGTGAACCTCAAATAACACTCTTACATGGTCATGCTATCCTGATTAAGTTGGAGAAGCTTTGTGATGCACATTGATCACAATGTGTCTCGATAGAACTACTTTATCAAGAGTCACTTGAAATATGACTTGGAGAGAGTTTTATCATCATGTGTATGATGTAAAATACTCTACCATAACCCAATGGATCCCTAAATAATATTCACCACTAGAAATAACATTTGATATATATGTTTCTACATATAGTGGAGAACTTGGGAAATTTTCTGTAGGTTTTCCTCAGCTTCCTACGTGTATGGATCGCCCTGAAACTAGGGAGGATACTGCCTCTGAAACTCATGGAGTATTCCCATCCTATTTAAAGTTCTGATATATTACTTATGGTGATCATGGTACTCAAACGGTAGTAGAAATATAGGAAAACCACATGGAATTTCCACATCATACGTAGATACCTACACTAAAGACTTGTCACAAGGTATATAATCATTATGATCTCACTATGGAATCCTAGTTGGATTTCTTCATGGAGTAATTATGAAATAATATAAAGATATATCATGTTAAAGAGTATATCTGAGGAGATGACTCAATAAGTGAATGGGAACCACAACCCTTTCCAATATGATTCATGTTCCAATGTTTTATGTACAACCATTTCATACATAAAGTGATTTAACATGTAGTTTTTCTGAGTACCATTGAATTGATAAATGAATCTCGGTACAAATACTAGATTCTATATACTAATATCCATGCTCAAAATAATTTATTACTACAACCATAAATCCAAAACCAAACCTCATATCTAGACAATATCCAAACCATTGTCTTAATGTGAAGATATTTGATACCACAATGTCATGACTCAACCCAAGAGGGACCACCTGGATAAGGGTAATCAAAGAATTAGACCGATAATAAACCTCCAATAGTCCACGGATAATGACCATCCTACACATAAGAAGCCTTATCCAAAGTACCAAAACACATGAACCCATATCCAAACACACTAATGAAATGGTGAAAGATAATGTTCAACTAATACCATAATGAAATCATATCATCTAACCCACATATAAGTATGGAATAAGTACTGTAAAGAATAAATGGCCAAAAAAATCATAGAAAAACTAAAAAGAGTCCAAATTTATAAGGAGGGGAGTATTTTAAAATGAACCACCTAACACAAACCACAATCTATATAGTTCATTATTCTCTACTTGCACTCGATCTTCCATGGAATCCATCAAAAGGATTTTCATCTTAATAAAACATGATACGTGTTGGAAGAGCCCATGTTGGGGTGAGAATAACAATACCCACCAGGTCACCCTTAAATCACTGAGCATAAAACATCAAGAGAGTAGTCAGCTCATAACATGGTATTTCAATAAATATATGAGACATAACATTAAGAAAACCGATAACCCATATATACTAATGATAGTCACCATGTCATAAATAGGAATCCACTATACATCTAGCCATTTAATTGTACATGAAGATTTTAGGTTACACTCTTCTGGGAGAACTTTCTCCACGATCAATGCAGTCAATGATGATGCTAATTTGATGGGTCATGCTCTTTTTTACTCACCAAATAAGTACTTAATGGATCATGAAATATCGCAACACATATATAAGAGATCAAACCTAGTGCTCATGGGGGAGACCATAAACCGTGTTTGGAATACGCTGCTATGTAGGGGATCACACATCTATATATGTTGGTCATGAACATTCCACAAAACCTGCCTGGGGAAGGTGATCAAATTATGGAGTACCCCCCCTGATTACATGGATGAGTTATTGAAACTCTATACCAGGATACACCTATATAGAAGACAAAAATCCTATTCCTAGGATGTAATTCCACACTGTACCCTCACATTAAAGGATCAATGAGCCACAATAAACTGAAGATAATTTATATTGAATGAATGTAGGGCCTTAACCTACCATATGGAATGTACGACGAATGCACCTAGAGAACACTTCCTGTAAATTCTTACCTAGTTCTACCGATGTATCACTGTCTCACAAAACATGTCTTTATCCATATACTTGAAATGTCATTTAGTGGTACATGGTGTGTAAATGATGGTTGACACTCGGACTGCACTATCTATATATGCCTGTATACATCTTGGTGTCCTTGTTTAATTTGGTAATACCCTTGTTCTTATCCATGCACTATAACTATAGGATACATTACTAGACACTAATACTATGTGACACGATGGGTGAAATTTTTATCTATATGAAATTATTAGCATCATATAAGGGGGACTACACTATGTGTGTTCTTCAAACTACATGTTGTATAGTATGGAATATTCTAGAAATTCCATGATGCTCTATGAATTTTTCTGTACTACTACCACCATCAGTTACACCACAAGATACATAGATAATCGTAGATCTGTGTTGACTAAACCTCTTTATTTTTTGTACCTAGATCCAACTGTATGATTTTTTTAGGAATCAGATCTTGTCGCACCACACCACACACCACACACCCAACCACAACCGAGTATCTCCGAATAAGATCCCAATCTAAATTCGATCAGCTTCCATTATTATCACACCTCAATCACTTCATCGAATGAGATAACAAACCTACATTATCAATATATTTCATCAAATAATGGTTATGAAATAATTGATTACTAGGTATTGGTTGAACCATTTACCAATAGAATACTGGTGATGAACATTTGTAGAATCGATGAAGACAACCAAAAAAGCTAACAAGAGGAATGATACTCAACCATTGTTATGGTTGGACTAAATTAATTTATATTATATTGATGTAAAAAGAAACTAGAAATAAATAATATCAATTCCCCACAACCTTGGATGATAAATCTACACCATTAACAAGATCGGACCACAAATCAATCTATTAGTGGATTTGATTTGTGTTAATCATGGCATAAATAAAAATGGATAAATACAAATAAAAAAAATCACTTAACATGAGTTTGGATCAATTATTGATGAATAATAGTTCTATTACATCATTGGTGGTATGATCCCCAAAATCAATTGCTATTGGTGACTGTTATGTTACTCTGATCATTGATTCATAATCCTGATATCCCCCAATGCTCGTCCATTCTCCTTTCTCAACCCCTAGGGTTATGTAAATAAAAATATGAATTTTATATAATATGACATTTATAAGAGATAGATTAGTTAAGATATAATTAAAATAATTAAATAAATAAATAAATTTATTTATTTACTTTTTATGCTCACGATGGAGATGATGCTGAACACTCGACACCAACAAGTTTTATTTTTCACATAAGAAAAAACCCCACATTTTGGATTCAAAAATTGTATCAAATATATGATCTAAGACCACATTCATATGTTATTTAACTATGTCAAAAATTGGGTACATGGGATATATTAACTCTAATATGATTTATTATATCAACAACAAGGCAAATCTGGCTCAGAATCATGCATCATCTTAGTGTCTGGCTCTAGAAATATTCCTTTTATATTCCAAAATATTTCAAGGAGAAAAGCTATTATATAAATGCATAATTTTTTTCGATGAGTGTGGTGATGATATGAGATGCCTATTGATTCTTGGGATCCCAATTGGTGTAAGGGAATGATAAAATAAAATATAAAGAACAAAAAAATAAAAATACAACCCCAATTAAATGGTCTGACCTAGGACTCGAAACTGAAACAATGTTTACATATCACCTAGAAAAATCCCTCCATTCCAAAATTAATATAAAATTTATAATTTCAATCCATCATTCTGACTAGGATATATGAACTATTTTTTATGAAAAATAATTAATATTTATTTAATAAATATTAAAATATTCTAAAAAATACAGTCCACTCAAAATTTATCTAAATTCATGTCCATAGAAAAACCATCCATCTGGAGGTAAATAAAACCATTAGATTTTTTTTGTGATTTTATGTGGGTAAATTACCATTTAACCCTCATAAGTACTCAATATCATAAATTTAAATTCATCCTAAATTTAAAAACCCATGTAAACACTGGTCTTTAAAACCTCCCCACTATTGCAGTTATTTTCCACCAAAATTCTCAATGGTCCATAAACACAAAACCAAACCAATATCAGTAATAAATTCATCACTAAATCATCGTGTTCTACCCTAAAATGCAAAAAGAAAATTCCATGACCCAAGTCCAAGCATGAGAGAACAATATTCCATAAAAACTGATCTACTCTATTATCATCATCACCAAACACCAATATGAAACTAAAACACACATTTCTCTATCGATACACTATAATGTATTCAATTAATTCATCCTCAAAATCATTGGGATACCCACCATAAAAATCATTTCATAAAGGGAAAAACCCTCATCCATAAAAGTCAATGCACTATAAAATCACCCAATTATGATGCCTTAAATATTAACGAAATCATGAGATCTTATTAACACCCATAATAAAGTTGAATACCAACTCTTGGTGTATTTCATTCATTTGATCCTCAACCAACCAAATTGACCACCGTGTTCGAACCTGATCACTAATGCACTTCTGATTCGAATCACTATCATATCACAAAAATTAAATAAAAATTTTTATTCTAACATATAGACTACATCTTATATCATATTAATAACACAAATCTTGTATTTTGAAGGAATAAAAAAATAATTGGATTCATATTCACACTATCACCCTGGTGCCATATCGACCAACCAACTATAGATCTCATTACACACAATACTATACCCATATGAGGGTCATTCCTCAAAGTCCAATGCTCTATTAATTACCAAATTTACTATCTGGATGTATCTATCCTTATCATACCCATGCACCAATATGAAATGTCTCTGAATCACTAGGAATTATATCCTTGACAAAAAAAATTCATCAATGATAAGGGTGAAACCCTTCATGACCAACAGAGAACTCCACCACTATATGGATTCCCTTATAACACCTTTTTGGATACACCTTAATAGTTTCTTTCATCGTTCACCTATCACTCCTTCCAATCCATGCTAATGCATACAATCAACCACTAAAACTATGTAGGGTCAGATCAACTATACCACTATACTGAAATCCATCATTAGTGTCACCCATTCCCAAAGAGGGACACCTCTAATTTCAATTAACCTCAGGAAATGAGTCCCATTATAATTTTTTTAAAACCACCGATCTTAGGCTCATACACAACAACTCACTGATTCACAACTCAATGACATTATGCATAACTAGATTGTATCACCATGATCTCTTTTGAATCCCCTTGGAAACACTTCTTACAAGCATTTAAAAAAATATTTCCTTGTGACATTTTATGTAAAAACAATTATAAAATTGTTCCACAGGCACCTCATTCAACAACACAAGTCTTTATTTATAATGGTTCTCACCCCCCCATTACCAAAATAAAGCGTACCCAAGAAAGCATTCACCCTGATTCTACATTTCTATATCATTTTTATAGTTCATATACATTACTATATCATATATAATATTATCACACACCTAAACCACCAAATATGAAACACAACATGTCAATCTCATCTAGTCGGGAGCATCCACAATGATCTTTTCTATAATCAACGCATTTTACAAATTACAAGGTTTATCACATGATCACGCACCAACCCATGTGTTGTTACAAAATAAGAAGTTTCTTCCTATGTTCCATCCATCCTTGGTCCAACCATCTAGAATCATAATTAGATATCACACTAGTAATCAATATTGATTTCAACAAGGTCAGTCCACTAACTGATCCTACATCCAAACCCAACCGTGATTCCATAAAAACTATAAGCTATTATTTTCACATAAGAAAAGGGGGTCTCATGAGCCTATATCTAATTGACCATTTATTCCATGTTTATCATACCTATCGAAACATAAGAAAAAACTATGATTTCAAATTTATAATATCTAATGATCCACCTTATTAATATCCATTACTTAGTAGGATATACCATGGATTGATCTCATAACTAAATCATCTACCAATGCTTCTCACCTTTATGTTATTCACATGTCTGGAATAACCCTTCACTCAGGTCACCCTCATATATAAAAACAATCTCAACAATAGTAAGAAATTACTTAATATTATATCATAGCACCGACTAACCAATATTGTAAATCCCCGAGTTTTTACGAATCATTATTTTTCATGTAAATTAAAAATCATGATGTCTTACATTGCACACTACACCCTTTTAATCATGCTTAACATGCACCAAAAATTAATTTGTGCACTGTAAAAAACAACAAGTTTAGATTTTTTATACAGAACATATAGATTAGATTGTGTTATACATAAAACCATGTTTAGATTTCATTACACAATAATATTCTTAGATTACATTATATGTAACACTGAGCTTAGATTGCATTTTATGTATCATTAATTTTAAAATAAATTTAACATATTATTAAAATGTTATTATAGTTATCATCATGAAATTGAAATAGAGGGTATGAAAATGGTTAACTAAATTAATAAAATTAGGATTCTTCATGATTAAAAAATAAATTATTTTGTAACAAATTTATTAGAAATGTAAGTAAGAAATATTTGAAAATAAAGATATTAATTTTCTAAAAAAAAATAGTTTTCTATGCATAGCCATGTGTTATGTAAATTAATTAAAACTATCACTTTTAATGAATTATCTTAATTATATATATATATTTATAATCAATTATTTAACATGTAATATTCTAGGTAATTATAGAATAAAAAGTGTAATATATACTAATATTTATGAATTACATTATAATTTTTCATTAAATGGATTATTTTTCCAAAAAATTAATGGATACACAAGAATGGGTTTCTAAAAAATCATATATTACACACAAGGCAGAGATATACCTAAAAATAATACAATATTGATATTATAATTTTAAATGGTAGTTAACACATAGCTGTTGTTTTGAATGGAAGGAAAATAACTACCTATATTATGTTTAGACATGTTTATTAAATGTTTTGACTTTATTATAATAAATATTTGTGGCTTAAAAAGAGAATAAATATTATTTTAACTATAAAACACTCTAATATTTTTAAAATATTGTTTTATAGCCATTTGATGGTTAAACCTTCTTAAATCTAGTTTATTTTCACTTTTATATATTGTGTTTGAAAAAATTAAAATTTTAATTAGAAGAAAGATATAAAAATTAACTTTGGATGATTTTATGCTATTTTTCTGATAAAAATATTTTTTAAATTAAAATTTAAATAATACTTCATTTTAACTAAAGTCTGCCTTTTCGCCTAAATTAATTATATTGTTAGATTATCAATTTACCTGGTTTTAAGGTATCATTAAATGGGTTTTTATCATTTAATAATATTTTGGATATTATATATAATCTCACATTTTAATTGGTATTAAAAAAATGTTAATATTTTAATGGGTTTTACATTTTAAAAACATGTTTCCTCAATCCATTTACACGAGTTACTTTAAATTAATTTCTGAACTCTTTTTTTAATTTAATTTTCCCAAATTGACATACATGGTTGTAACCATTTTTAAAAATTTGATTTAATGAGATCAAAACAACTTTTTGTGAAAATTAACTTTACTATTTTATTTATCAATGTTAAAGGGTAAATTAGGTAAATAAGGGTAATTTTTTAATAATAAAATAAAACCATCCTTAAAATTGTCCAAATTTTAGTTCACGAGTTATGTATGACCAAAAAAATCCTAGGGTCAAAATTGTGGCATTTCGATGCTACTTGGGTCTGATTAGGACATTTATAACATTAAATTTAATGTAAAGGAAAAAATTCCATAATCATGTGTCTTCTAACGAAAAAAATTTTAATATGTGGTTATATAAGTTATATTTTAGACTATAAATATTAATTAAAAATATAAAAGTATTAACTAAATCATGGTAATTTATTTATATATTTTAGGACATAAATAATTAAATTTATGTATGACACAATGATGATTAAATAATATATTTATTAATTAAAGAAACAAATAAATCATATTATAATTATTGACATAAACATTATATGACATAATTTATGCCATAAAATAATTTTATAGTTTACTATGAAATGCTATAAGTATATTAAATATTGTTTTTATTTTTATCTCTATTTTTATTTAATTTAAATTCAATGAAATAATTAATTTAAAAACTAATGTAATTGATATTTTATAAAAAAACTAATTTTTAAATTTGTATAAAAATCTTGAAAATATTTTCAAATCAAAAAATGCGTTTATATGTTCTAAAAGTACATTATGTTTTCAATTATAGAAAGTTTTCCCCCATTTCTATAAAATTTATGGTCTCTTACTATTTAAAATTTTGTTACCACAATTAAAATTAATAAAGAATAATTAAGGGAAATCCGAAAAGACAATGTTCAAAATAAAACCAATACATGTGTAAAAATTATTGGATGAGATGATTTAGAACTCTACTCATCATATATTCTACATAATTCATGTTGGAATCATTTTTATTTAAAATTTATTTTATATTAATTTAATATTTTATGAGTTTCAAAGGGTGACCCTCCCCACACCTTTAAAAAGGTTCCCACACTTCTCTAACACTAACACATAACGAACCATTTAGTTGTCCAAGACATTACCATACCACTTCCTAGACTCTCTCAAACATTCATGAGGCATTATTTTAGGTTGATCACCTTTCATAGTGGTGTTAGTGTGTTCTTCAAATGTGATCAACCGAAGAATAGGTTTCATTTTTTTAGTTTTTATGTTTTTTTCCTTCTTCCACATCATTTAAATATTCTCATTTTAAGATGTAATAATAACTATAGTTTCCTAAATAAACTGATATGTTATTATGATAATATCATCACCAAAATCTACCTCCACATTCCTCAAATGGGAAATAAACATTTTGTCGGTGTGTTTGACAGTTTACTACCTCGCGAACCAATTTAGTCTGTTTCCCATTACCATCTATAGAGACTAGTAATAATGATGGAATTAATTAGTATATATAATTTTCAAGACATATTTATCAATTTAAAATAATAATATTTCAAATTTTTTATTACGTTCCATGCACATAAAAACGATAACATCGTTCATGCGTATGTGTGAACTATCGCATCAACAATGCAATGTGTATATCTTTATTCACATCAATTTTATGATTTATATATAATTGTGTTAAAAGTATTATTATGATGTTAATAATATTATGATAATTCTGTAAATATAAAATAAGAATTACCATATTTCCATAATGATTAATGAATAATAGAAAACGTTTGTTATGCATACGTACAACCTACCATCTCCATGATTATAAAATTCATCATTTTTTTAAAAAATAAATTGATATTTGATTTAAAAAATATTATTAACATATATATGTGATGATAATGACATGAATACTATTATAGAGATGAAATAGTTAGGACCACATGCACAATATACATCATAAGTACTTCATTTTCGACTCAAGTAACCAATATCGACAAAAGGTCCGATATTAACACGAATAATTATATAAGTTTCATAACATGGTAATAAGTGATAAAAAATAAATAATATATTTTAAAAAGGCTCTCAATAATGTATAAAATAATCTATTTTTATTAATTAGGAATATAACGAATGAATGTGATGAGTCTGATTCATTGAATGGGACTTGATCTCAATCTCCTTTCATTGAGAAATATTTTGATATTATAATAAACCTTCATGTATATGTTGTATAATAATACTATTTTTATTTTAATTTTACTAATTTTTTTTTCAAAATAATCCTTTTTTACAAAAACCATTTTACTATATAAAAAAAGGAATGTATTATTTCTAATGTATATGGTGATAATGTCTTTCCCACTACTGTGACCATTATCTGATATTTTTTCCCCTATAAGACATAATGTTTTTAAAAGAAAAAAATACCATATTAGATTTTCATGTATTTTGGTACTGGAAATGGTTTTGAGAATAGATTTATGATTATAATATCTTGATATGATATCTTTTGATTATAATGTGGAAATGTTATTTTTCCTTTCATCTTGTTAGTGTGTTATGAATATGTTATGGTTTTGGGAGTTGATTATGTATTCATGTAGTTCCATGATAAACTGAGGGTGTGTGATCCCTTTATATCTCTCCAATGTATTGGGCAATGAGATAAAGTTAAATTATTAGGTATCTCTTCTGAGATTTGGGGAATATATTCTGATGCGTATTCCAAAAAAAGCAAGAAGTTTACCCCCTATGTAGCTATGAATGCTATAATGTAAGTATGATATGTATTCCACAAGTTAGCATTATTATATATGATTTCTAATTATTGTTTCATGAATCTTACAATTTCTTGATGTATGTAAAAGAGTTTATGTTTAATGGTTGAAAGATATAATTTTGGGAAATTGTTTTTGTGGGTTCAAAGTATTCATGGAATAATGATATCATTACTTATTTTATATACCTTACTAGACTTTTTGTGCTCATTCCAAAATTATGAAAATGGTTTTCATATGGTATAATAATTTTTAAGAGAGAGGAACAAGTCAAGATGAATTTTATTAATACTTTCTCAAGAAAAATAAATAATGATTTATTTTAACATGTATTAGATTATGAAAAAGTGTATATTGAGTATACTTGTATACATTTTAATATTTGAGTTTTTATATAATAGTTATGGCATAATTCCCTAAAACACTAAGACTGAAAAGATCCCCAACGAGAATTATTATTTTATCTATTGATTATGTAATGTCTAAGGATGGGGCCTTATAGTTAGTATCAGAGGTTGGTTTAGATAAATTTAAATGTTATGGTGGTATTAAATCATCAGTTAAAAGTTACATATAACCAAAATGGTTAGAATAATAGAATGTTTATATGTTATTTTTGATAAACATAATGATTTTGAGATAATATAAATAAGTATATTGTAGTGTTTATTTTCCACATATGATGATTTTATTGATATACTCAACTAACCTATTAGTTATAGTAAATGGTTGGATCCAACATGCAACAAATAAACTGTGGATGTGAAAAAAATGTGGTGGTTCTATTGTCATGACCCGCCTTCAAAAAAAGGAGGGAAGGGTTAGCAGATTTCCAGGCCCTTACTTCTTTAAGTTGAAGGAGAGATAATGAACCCTGATTCTCGCCTTCAATAGGTCTCGGAGTGGCGACTAGCACCAAGGGTAAATAAATTTCTCACAAATGGAAGGCATTATCCTTTTTGTTTTATAAGATTGGGAGATAAGATGATGAAACTCAACAACACCAAGGTAAAAGAAGAGTGAAACCAAAATTAAACCATTCCCACATGCATGTTCCAAAAGTAAAAGCCACAAGTACAAAAGGTGACTACAAAGGTAAGTTCCAAAGAAGAAAAAGCAGCAACCACAACCGCCCCAAAGGTCTGAGCTAGTATGGTCCTGCGCGATTCCCGAAGTCCTCCTGGAAACCAGAAAGTAGTTTTATATACGTAGGGTGAGCATAGAAGTATACTCAGTTGGGAAAACTAAAGACTCTCGTGCACAAGTGGGGGAACGTACTAAAATCCCGTGAGAAAAGGAGTAAACCAAACACCTATCAAGGTAAAATACCCACCCAAGCCTCACCAAGGCACACTCCCCAAATAACGCAAGTCAAGTGATATATATAATAAGAGCACATCGATGTTTGGGTACCCCGCACCACTCGCCCACTGGTTATTGAGACATCCTATGCATCGAACCAATCCCGCCATTCTATCACCGCAGTACCACTGCCTCACCCGCCCGCACACAACTAGGCCACAACCACACATAGTCCCACTGCCGAATCCCACCCGCAAACACCTGGGCCACAACTGTCACACGCAACCACGCCTGCAAACACCTAGGCCAGAACAACAACCACCACGCCCGAAGACACCTGGGACTCATCCCAAAGATACTGGGGAAACTACCTGCTCACACACACCTGGTCCATAACCACCACACTACCCCGCCCAAAGGTTCTTGGGCTAATAATGGACCTTAGGCCATCACAGCCTGCTCGAAGATACATGGGCTATCTGGGAAAGGGAGCAGAAAAGGAGCTAAAAAACAGCCACTAAGAATAGTGTTGGGAAAACACTCTCCCCCATAAAATGGGGGTGTTCGGCACTAAGTTATCAACTTGGGTGGGGCGCGAATAAGAAACACAAAGCTACATGTACATATATAGGTAACAAACACTCACCCAATGCTAGGTTTTTCTTCAGACAACCTACATATCACAACATCACTCAAGTCCGAGTCACGACCCTCGCCAACAATCCCATTTTTCCATTGTTGTTTCATGTTCAGTGATTTCGTTCAAATAAGTTCATGCACTACTAGGCAACTAAAACCATAAGAATAACCAAGAAAAAGGATCCTGCCAATCGTCAATTTAAACATTCACACTCGGTTCTCTTGTAATGTTTAACAACAAAGAAAAAGTGAGATCCCTCAAAGTATAGGAACCATGGACAACCCCGAGACACTGCCCCATGTCCCCTCCCCAAAAAGGTTTTTAATCAATAGAGTATCCCACCCCAATTCGTGATATAAAAAAGGTAACCACTCGGTCTTAAAATTCGCAAACACTAAATCCATAACAACAGGGGAACCCATCCCCGATTCCACAACCATCGAGAGTATAAAAACAGGGGGATCTCATCCCCTCCCACATCTCCAGAAACTGGCCCATGGAAGAAGAACAAATAAACCACTACCATCAAGCAAAAGATGCCCATGTGGTATTTTCATATTTAAGGATTTTACATGCTCCATGATTTCAGTTTCCGTGTGTTTTAACTGGGGGTTATCACAGAAGGTTTAATCCTGGTGCATTCAATTTATTTCCCGAGTATACTTGATTAACCTATTTACTTTTCACAGCAAGAGTTTACAATTAAAAAACAATCCATTTAAAGCACTACTAGGGGTTCATTAGTGCACAGGCAACGACCACCAACGACCTCGATTTTCAGAAGGCGTAAGCCAGCATAACTCAGAATGATAATCATAACATAAACAACAGAAACGATCACAACCCACCATTCTTTCCTTATATAATATGTTCATTATCTTTATTTTGGTATGGTTTATCTGATTCTACGGAAACAAAAGAACTCCCAACCCGCATGATAAAAAAAGAGAGAGACGAAGGAGAAAATTACCTGCTTGTTGATAGACGATCGACTCTTAGGCCGGGCACGGAACCATACGGATAACGATGTGGCTTTCCCGATGCACCAAAACCTGTTTATGAAAAGCTGCGATCCAGGAAAGAAGAAACCATGGCTAAATTTAGTTTATAAGAGCCACAGATGGTTGAGATGAGAATTCCAAACCGCATAAGGTGCGGGGTCGTGGGTTGGCCATTCGACCCCACTCGTCATTAAGGGGGGTCGGGTTGTTTAAACTGACTCCTCAATTCATTAAGTATTTAATGAAAACTCTTATGGCATTAAGGTCTTTAAAATACGCTCAAAAAGGTCAAAATAGGGTTTAAAACCGCAATTGCGCAAGAAGGAACGCCACTGGAAAGAACCTGCGGGGTAGGCCAGAGCCACCGGTGGGTGACAGCTACCAGTAGGATAAGGCCACCTGTAGGTGAAGGCTATCGGTAGTCCAAGGCCACCGGTAGGCCTAGGCCACCGGTAGGCCAAGGTCGCAAGTAGGCCAAGGCCAGAGGTGGGCCAAGGCCACCGGTGGGCCAAGGCCACTGGTGGGCCAAGGCCACCGGTGGGCCAAAGCCCCCAGTTGTCCAAGGCCACCGGTCGTCCTGCTACCGGTAGGCCTACTACTGGTAGGCAAAGGCTACCGATAGGCCTACACCGCAGTGATTCCCAGACCAGAAAACCCAACATGAGATTTTCACAAAGTAAAGGATCCCCACAAAACCTGGTCCGTTACATCAGATACCTCTTAAATGATTCTCGTCCTCGAGAATCAAAACAAACCATAAGGAAAGAGAGGGTCTGCACAACCACCTTGAAAGATACCTCTTAGGAGTGAACCCACGCACACTTCCAACATACTATGCCAAGATGCCTAGGTATGTGGGTTGGGGAGTCTCCTCCCCCATAGCCCGAGCTTTTCACACGCATTCAGAGGAAGAAAAACAGTGCATTTCATAGTCAAAAAGGAAAAACGTTCTACCACAATAGGTACAACAAGGAAAAAAACTCAAAACAACTCTGGGTACTGGGCACGCATCTGTGCCTCCCTTTCCCATGTACTCTCCTCAAGCCCACCATGTCTCCACAACACACGAACCAAAGGAATGGTTCACCCACGAAGCACCTTCTCCTTGCGATCCTCGATCATCACTAGTCTCTCCACAAAAGTCATGTCGTCCTCGATGTCCAGCTCACCCCAATCAAGGACATGCGAATCTTCGTGCAGGTACCGACGGAGCTGGGACACATGGAATAAATCATGTATCCTCAGTAGTGGTGGTGGTAACTCTAGCTGATAAGACACTTCGTCGACCCTCTGTAATACTTTCAAGGGTCCGATGAACTTGGGAGAAAGATTACTCCCCATGACGAACCTTCGCTGCCCACGCCGAGGGGAGAACTTCAAGAACACATGCTCTCCAACCTCAAACTCCAAAGGCCTCCTCCTGGTATCAACATACAACTTCTGATGGTCCTGGGCCGCCTTCATCCTTTCCCGTATGAGCTGAACCTTCTATGTCGTGCTCAGCACCACCTCCGGGCCATGGATTCCTGCCTCTCCTACTTCGGTCCAACACATAGGGGAACGACATGGCCTCCTATACAAAGCTTCAAACGGGCCATACCAATGGTAGAGTGGTAGATATTATTGTAGGAAAACTCTAACAGAGGAAAGTATTGAACCCATGATCCTCCTGAGTCCGGAACACATGCCCACAGCATATCCTCCAATGTCTAGATAGTGCGCTCAGTTTTTCCATCTGTCTGGGGATGGAAAGCTGTGATAAGGCTTATCTGGGTTCCAAAAGTATTCTTCAATCCTCTCCAGACTCGCGAGGTAAACCATGCATCCATATCCAAGACTATAGACCTTAGAACTCCATGCAACCGCACCACCTCATCCACATACCTTCGTGCCAAAGCATCAACTACACTCGACTCCCTAATCGCCAGAAAGTGAGCTGATTTCGTCAACCTGTCCACTACCACCCAGATGGCGTCGTATCCCCCTTGGACCGTGGGTAGTCCCATGACAAAATCCATTTATATGTCATCCCACTTCAACTCGGGGACATATAGAGGCTTCAGTAGCCCTCCTGGAACTCGGTGTTCAGCCTTTACCTGCTGACATACTAAGCACTTGGCCACAAGCTCTGCCATCGCTCGCTTAACTATGGGCCACCAAAACTGCCTCTTCAGTCCCTGGTACATCTTGGAAACTCATGGGTGTATCGCCAGGGGTGAGTTGTGAACTCACTGAGAAACTTGTCGTGCATCGCCTTCGGAACGAACAACCTTCCCTGGAAAAGCATCTGGTTCCAACCATCCTCTGTCCATCCTTCCGGAGCATTGACCTGGTCAACTCGGTCAAGAATTACTACACACTCTGGGTCTCCCCACTGGGACTCCTCGACATGCTAAAACAGAGATGACTACACTGTCATCTAACATAGGCAACCTCTACCGCTATCCATCTTCGTATCCAGGTGTAAGGCGGCCAACTCCTCCATCACCTTCCAGGCATCTACTAACCCTCGGACCGCATCCTTTTGTGTCCTCCTTCTCAAGTCATCAACCACTACATTTCCCTTTCCCTCAGTATAAGAGATATCGAATACGTAATCTTGGAGGAACTCCACCCATCTCCGCTGTCACAAGTTTAGGTCCCGTTGGGAGAAGATATACCTAAATCTTTTGTGATCCGTGAAGACCACAATGCGTTCTCCGATGAGTTCGTCCTGCCATAGATTTAGCAGAAAAATGACCGCTGCAAGCTCCAGGTCATGGGTGGCGTAATTACGCTCATGAGGGCATAGCTGCCTGGACCCATAAGAGATCACCCCTTGTCGCTGCATCAACACACATCCCAGTCCCTGTCCTCAAGCATCACAGAACACCTCATAAGCCGCCACCTCTTTTGGTAACCTCCGCACTAGGGCACTGACCAACTTCTCCTTCAGATAGATGAAGGCTGAATCGCACTGCTCACTCCACATGAAAACATGTTCTTTCTTGGTCAGTGCTGTCAAAGGTGCTGCAAATCGGGAGAAGTTGGGTACGAACCTCCGATAGTAACCTGCCAACCCGAGGAACTACCGACCTCTTCCACATTCTTGGGTGCTGCCCAAGAAACAACTGCATAAACCTTTGATGGGTCCACCGCTACCCCATGCTTGGACACCACGTTCCTGAGGAAGTGCACTTCTCGTGTCCCAAACTTGCATTTTGACAACTTCCCATAGAGATGATGATATCAGAGGACCTCCAGAACTATCCTCAGGTGCTCTTCATGGTCCTCCTCTGATCTTGAGTAGACCAGGATGTCATCGATGAACACAACTACGAACCGATCTAGGTACTCCCGGAAGATGGAGTTCATAATCCTCATGAACACAGTCGGGGCGTTCATAACACCTAAGGGCATGACTATGAACTCGAAGTGTCCATATCTGTACCTAAACACCATCTTTGGGATGTCGCCCTCCTTCACTCTCAACTGGTGGTACCTAGACCGCAGGTTGATCTTCGAGAACCATCCTTCCCCTTTCAGCTGGTCGAAAAGATCGTCTATCCTCAGAAGAGGGTATCAATTCTTGATCGTCACCTGATTCAGCCTCCTGTAGTCTATGCACAACCTGAGACCACCATCTGCATTCTTCGCAAAGAAGACTGGAGGGCCCCACTGTGACACACTCGGGCAAACATAACCCCTCTTCATCATATTGTCAATTTGGATCCACAACTCCCGCATCTTTGAAGGTTCCATCCGGTATAGAGCCATCGAGATCGGATGAGCACTGGGCTGCAGGTCTATCCCGAACTCGATATCACGTCGAGGGGGTAGAGTTGTCACCTCCTCAGTGAAGACATCCATAAACCCACAGACGATCTCTGGAACTTCCACCATCTCAGCATCTACTGGCTCTACTGATAGCTCGGCTAACAAGGAGAGGAGGGGTTCCTCTCGCCTGCTGCCCTTCTGACCACTCCGCTCGCTAGTGAAGGTAACACACCGGCTGCCCAAATATGAGAACACGACTCTTATTCTGAAATATTCGATGACAGCACACACTGAGAATAACCAGTCGATGCCCAGGATGACATTGTATGACTGTGTCTGTAGCAGAAGAAGATCCCTAACCGACTGATGTGACCCTATCATCAGTTTGTATCCCCGACAAACAAACAACAAGTTGGTCTGACCTCCGACTGGTGTGCTCAACACCAAGGGCACTGGAAGTCTCTCGGCATATAGACCCAAGGCACGGGCTAGACTGGGTGAAAAAAGGAGTGGGAAGCTCAAGTATCGAACAAGGCATATGAAAGGGTACTAAACAAACTGATTGTACCTCGAACAACCTCCGGCCCTGCTGGAACTACTGCCTCTGCGACGTGTAGCGGTCCTCGCCCGACTCCTCTACCCCTCAACTGTTGCCACGTCCCCGACCACACCCTGGTCGAGGTCCCTGAGGAGCGCCCTGAGGTTGGCCTCCTCCTCTTACGTCTACCCTAGGAGGAGCGGGAGCTCGCTGTCCATGCTGGTGCTGCTGAAAAGGTCTAGCTGGAAGCTGCTGTTGGGGCGGGGGGTGGGGCTGTCCACCATCTCCGTACTATACCCGGTCTAGGAACTGACTCCGAAGATGTCCAGGTCTCCCAAAGACGAAGCACCACGGCCCTAGTCACGAAGAAAATGGGAGATGACCATGGGAACGAAACTGAAACTGCTACGGCCTGCTTCCTACGGGGCGGAACCAAGAGGGTCCTGATGCTGGAGGTCAGGTGCTGACGTCCTTCCCCTTCGATGGTCCCAGCTGGATCCCCTCTCATGACACACCTCCTAGATCATGCATTATCTCAACCACTTCGGCCTTCTTCTGGACCTCCAAGTAAGTCAGAAGGGTAAAGGGGGTAACATCATACTGGAGGGAGGGTCGGAGCGCCTCCTCCAAACGGCTTGCTCGAGACTCCTCGTCAGGAATGAGGTCTGGAGAAAAACGTAGGAGGTCCTTGAACTTGATCCCTAGCTCTCTCACGGACATACTCCTATGCTGGAGGGAGAGTAGCTCCTGTATATTTTCTGACTACATCGTCGAAGAGAGGAATTCTGCTCGGAACTCCCTCTTGAAATCTTCCCATGCCACCTCAGCCTCTCTGCCGATCGGCCAAAGTAGTCTACGGGGCCTCGATATTCTGTACCACATGCGGTCGCCTTCCAGGTGACATAGTTGCAAGGTAAACAAGGAATGCCTAAGCCCATGTAGTGAAAATTATTGTCTATAAAACTTCTTACACTTTTAGTTTATTGTTAATTCCCAAAACACCCCAAAAACACGAGAACACAAGTCATTATGATGCATGTACCTTTCCTAGGGTCTCTACCCTGCAATCAGTGTGGCATCACTTGGTCATTCGGTAGGTCTAGAGTCCTTGCGTTGGATCATGGGGGGACCTAAAATCCCGTGTCCTAGCCGGTCTTCCTTGTCCTAGTTCACGCACAAAGGTCACCCAACACTGTTGCCTTACCATCACATGCAATCCTCACTGTGCCTAACTCCAGACTCCACCTTATCTCTCAACCTCCACCTCTGATACCATTCTGTCAGGACTCACCTTCACCAAAAGGAGGGAAGGGTTAGAAGATTTCCAGAACCTTGCTTTTTTAAGTTAAAGGAGAGATAATGACCTCTGAGACCCTCCTTCAATAGGTCCTGGAGTGGCGACTAGCACCAAGGGTAAAGAAATTTCTCACAAATGGAAGGCATTACCAATTTTTGTTTTATAGGATCGAGAGATAAGATTATGAAACTCAACAACACCAAGGTAAAAGAAGAGTGAAACCAAAATTAATCCATTCCCACATGCAAGTTCCAAAATTAAAAGCCACAAGTACAAAAGGTGACTACAAAGGTAAGTACCAAAGAAGAAAAAGCAGCAACCGCAACCGCCCCAAAGGTCCGAGCTAGTATGGTCCTGTGCAATCCCCGAAGTCCTCCTGGAAACCTGAAAGCAGTTTTATATATGTAGGGTGAGCAAACAAGTACACTCAGTAGGGAAAACCACAGACTCTCGTGAACAAGTGGGGGAACATACTAAAGTCCCATGAGAAAAGGAGTAAACAAAACACCTATCAAGGTAAAATACCCACCCAAGCCTCACCAAGGCACACTCCCCAAATAACGCAAGTCAAGTGATATATATAATAAGAGCACATCGATGTTTGGGTACCCCGCACCACTCTCCCACTGGTTATTGAGACATCATAAGCATCGAACAAATCTCGCAATTCTATCACCGCAGTCCCACTACCTCACCCGCCCGCACACACCTGGGCCATAACCACATGCAGTCCCACTGCCGAATCCCGCCCGCAAACACCTGGTCCACAACTGTAACACGCAACCACACCTGCAAACACCTAGGCCAGAACAACAACCACCATGCCCGAAGACACCCGAGCCTCATCCTAAAGATACTGGGGAAACTACCTGCCCACACACACCTGGTCCATAACCACCACACTACCCCGCCCAAAGGTTCTTCGGCTAATAATGGACCTCAGGCCATCACAGCCTACCCGAAGATACTTGGGCTATCTGAGAAAGGGAGCATAAAAGGAGCTAAAAACCAGCCACTAAGAATAGTGTTGCGAAAAACACTCTCCCCCATAAAATGGGGGTGTTCGGCACTAAGTAATCATCTTGGGTGGGGCGCGAATAAGAAACACAAAGCTACATATACATATATAGGTAACAAACACTCACCCAAAGCTAGGTTTTTCTTCAGACAACCTACATATCACAACAACACTCCAGTCCGAGTCACGACTCTCGCCAACAATCCCATTGTCCAATTCTTGTTTCATGTTCAGAGATTTCGTTCAAATAAGTTCATGCACTACTGGGAAGCTAACACCATAAGCATAACCATGAAAAAGGATCCAGCCAATCGTCAATTTAAACATTCACACTCGGTTCTCTTGTAATGTTTCAACAACAAGGAAAAAGTGAGATCCCCCGAAGTACTGGAACCAAGGACAACCCCGAGACACTCCCCCATGTCCCCTCCCCAAAATGGTTTTTCATCAACAGAGGATCCCACCCCAATTCGTGATATAAAAAAGGTAACCACCCGGTCTTAAAATTTGAAAACACTAAATCCATTACAACAGTGGATCCCATCACTGATTCCACAACCATCGAGTGTATAAAAATAGGGGGATCTCATCCCCTCCCACATCTCCAGCAACTGGCCCGTGGAAGAAGAACAAACAAACCACTACCATCAAGCAAAACAGGCCCATGTGGTATTTTCAGATTTAAAGATTTTACACGCTCCATGATTTCAGTTTCCTTGTGTTTTAACCGGGGGTTATCACAGAGGGGTTAATCCTGGTGCTTTCAATTTATTTAGCCGGGTATATGTGATTAACCGATTTACTTTTCACAGCAGGAGTTTACAAGTATTTTTGGAGCTTATGTTTTATTAAATGGATATCCTTGATTTTGGAATGTGATTTGGTAATTAAGTGATAAATGTTATTTTGGAAGGTGTTTACTATTTAGGGAGCTTTATATGACTGAGGTAAATTGATTACTATGGTATTTTTAGGAGTAATTTTTGTATTATATTTTGGAAGAATATATGATTTTATTTATGGAAAAATGGGGAATTAGGTTATTTATGGAAATGATTAACAAATAATGTATAATATGTGATCCAAAAATTACTTCTAGTATGAGACATTTAGAGTGATCATTATTATTTGAATATAAATTTCAGAACTTATCCAAGTAGACTATGTGATCAAATCCATTAGAATTTTGGATTCTAGTCATAGATTGAGTTATTTGATTTATTTTAAGTACAGTTACTTGTTGAATGGTCAATGTTGAAGTTTCGGTATTATAGTTGAATTATAAATATTAAAATTAGTCTTTCTACTTTTAAGGGTTATTATATCTGTGGAATAAAATTATTTTATCATAAATTTTTGTTTTTGGTCAATGTTTAATGATAGGATGAATAAGAATTTAATAATTTTTTTATTATGTGATTCCCTAGAAGTTTGTGGTTTTCAGATTCTTAAAATTCCACTGATCATGTTTCTATCACACTCCATCAGAATATGATGAATATTTTTTCTTCCAACTCCATTTATTCAGACACGGAATCCTATTATGTGTTATCTCCTGTGACATTTGTACTTCACTTTATTTATTTTAATGTTGATTTTTTATTATCACACTTTTCTGATGTGGGTTTTCAATGGAGTAATTTTGAAAAGTGAACCCCTAGTTACCGAGCCCAAATTTAAAATTCTGAGGACCCAATATCTAAAATGATGGAATGGTGTGACATCCTACGTAATTATAGGATTATAAATTATCATATATATTAATTTTTATGAAATATATATTTATTTTACTTTCAATGAAATGATTTTTCTAATAGGATTCCAGACACAAAACTATGGGTTTCTCAGAAATCTTATGTTGCACACAAGATTGAGTTATAGTGACAACTAGTACTGTATTAATATTATTATTTTAAATGGTAGTTAAAACATAACCATTGTATTGTAATGAAAGGGAAAAAATAACTACATTATGTTTACACTTATTTATTAAATGGTTTTACATTATTACAATAAATTTGGGAGTCTTAAAATGAGAATAAATCGAATTTTATGCATAAAACACATTTATATTTTTAAAAGGTAGTTTTACCACCTTTTTATGGAAACCCATTTTTAAATATATTTTTTTTCATATTTATATGTTCTATTTGTCAAAATAAACTTAATATTTAGAATTGGGATGTCAAAATTCACATGGGATTAATTTTTATATTTTGTTTAAAAAATTAATTTTAATGAATAGTAAAAAATACTGTATTTTAATTCAAAAAAACAATTTTTTCTAATTGAAATATACCATTAGATTATCCTTTTACATTGTTTTAAGATATAATTATATTATTTTTTTATCATTTAATCCAATGTGGGATATTGAAATCAATTTCAAATTTAAATTTGATATAAACAAGTCAATCTTTTGATGGTTTTACTTTTAAAAAACATGTTTCCTCAATTTGTCAATTGGATTAACATTAACATAATTTTTGTCAATTATTTGAATTGAATTTTCAAATATGGAAAAAATGGTTGTAATTAGAATGATAAATTTGATCTATTGGGATCAAAATAATTTTTAATTAAGAGTAACTTTAGTATTTTATTTACCATGGTTAATGGGTAAATCAGATAAAGAAGGGTAAATATAATATTATAAAAATATAAGACTAAATTTTTTCCATAATATTAATGGATGAGTTTTGTAAGACCAATAAAATCCTTAGGCCTAAATGATGTTCTATGTAATCTACTTTGGTGGAATTATGAAATTTATAACATTTGATTTAATGTAAAGACAAAAATGTCATAATCATGTCTCTTGTTACTAAAAAAATTAATATGGGGTTATATAAGTTGTATAATATACAATAATTAGTAATTATAGAAAAAAAATATTACCCACAACATGGAATTTTTTTTTAATTTTTTTAAACAAATAATTAAATTTAATTATGACATAATGATGATGCAATAATAGAATTACTAACTAAATAATCAAATAAATGATATTATAAATATTAAAATAAATATTATTTGACTTAATTTATGTTATCATGGAATTTTAATGGAAACTATGACATGTTATAACACTATTAAATGGTTTTCTTGAAGTAATATTTTTATTTGTATTTTATTTAAATTCAATGAAATGAATAATGTAAAAACCTACATAATTGATTTTTTGAAATAAAAAATTATTAAATTATTTAAAAATTCTAAAAACATTTAAAATCCCAAAAATAATTTTATATGTTATAAAAGTTCATAGGTGTAAAATTCAGGGAAATTTAACCCATATAAGTGAAATTTATAGCCTCATAATATTTAAAATTTTGTTACCACAATTAAAATTAATAGAGAAAAATTACAAGTAAACTGAAAAGATAAGGTTTATAAAAAAATCAATACATGTCTAAAAATAATTGGGATGAGTTTATTTATAAATATATTTATCTTATACTCGATATATCTCATGTTGGAGTCATTTGGATTAAATAAGTAATTTATATTAATTCAATATGTTAATTGTTTCCAATGGCGCACCTCCCCTCTCATATAAGAAGTTACCCACTCTTCCATAATACTCATACTTCATGAACCATTTTGTTTGGAAAATATTTTGAAAAAACCCTTAATATACTCACTATACACTATCTTTAAGACTTATTTTATGTATAAATTCTTTGTTAGAGGTGTTTAGGGGTTCTTTGATGCTGATCAACCAAAGAAGAGGTATCATTTTTAGGTGTTTCTATTTCATTCCTTTTTATGCTTACATTAAATCTTTATCTTATAATATGAAAAAATAAATACATTATTCTAAATATACATACATGTTTTTATCATAATATTATAACCCAAATCCATATCCAAATCCATCCAATGGGAAATGATCATTTTGTTCGTGTGTACGACAGACTCCGGCCTCACGAACCGATATAATACATTTTTCATTACTATATATCAACAATAGTTATAATGATGTAATCAATGTTTATATAATATATTTATTAAATATATATCATTTTGAAATAATATTATTTCAATTATGTTTTGACCTTCCATTCACATAAAAATGATATTGTCATTCGTGTGTACATGTGAACTATCACTTCCATGAAGCGATGTGAATCGTTTTTATTCATCACATCACTTGTATGATATATATAAGTATATTTAAAGTATTATTATGATGTTAATAATTTTATGATATTTTTGTAAAGATAAAATAATAATTATCTTATTTCCATAATGATCAATTAAAGCATTAAAATGTTGCTCATGTGTACATACGACATAATGTTTCCAAGATTATAACGTTCTTCATTTTTCATAGCCAAAATTAATAGTTTGTTTACAAAATTATGATTAATGTATAAAAGATATTATTATTTCAGGAATACTATTATATATATTATGTAATAATAACCACATAGAAAATTTAAAATAATAACTCGTTCATTTTTGACACGAGTAATGAATATTCACAAAACATCTGATATGAACATAAATAATAATGTAAATTTTATAACATGATAATCAGTGAAAAAATACTAATAATAAAATTGAAAAACATTCCCAAAAAATTAAAAATTAACCTATGTTTATTATTTAGGAATATAATTATTGTACGTGATGAGTCAAATTCAATGTAAGGGACTTTGTTTCAATATCTTTTCATTGAGGCATATTTTGATATTATACACCACCTTATTTTAGACAGTTTATAATAAACCCATTTTAATTTTAATTTCACTCAAAATATTTCCAAAATAATATTTTTTTATGATGTAATTTAATATATGATAAAAGGAATGATTTTTTTCTAACGTATGCAACGAAAACGACTTTCCGACCACCATAACCATCATATTATATTTTTATTCCTATATAATCATTAATGATTTTAAAAGTAAAATAAATACCATATTAACGTTTCATGTATCTTGGAATCAAAAATAGTTTTGAAATGTGATTGATTATGTTAATATCTTTAAATGTTATCTATTGAGTGCAATTAAGAAATGTTATTTTTCCTTTATTATTGATAATATGTTATAATTATGTAATGGTTATTGGGATTTTCTTATGTATATGTGTACTTCTGTGAGAAAACAAGGGTGGGTGGGCCTTTGATAACGCTCCAAAGCATTGGTTAATGATACATAGATAACTGATAAGGCTTCTCTAATGATATTTAGGGAATATACTTTGATGGGTAATCAAAACATATCCATGAATGTTACCCCATATAATGTTGTGAAAGCTACAACGTAAGTATGATATGGATGTCACAAGTAATCTATATGATTAATGATTACAAAGATATATTTCATGAATATTATGATTTCATGAGGGATGAAAAAGAGTTTATGTTTTATGGGTTAAATAATTAACTTGTAAAAATGTTTCTAGGAGATTTAAGTATTCATTGTGCAATGGTTTCATTACTTATTTTATATCCCTTACAAATATTTATGTGCTTATCATTAGTTTTTGAATTATTTTTTCATAGGGTATAACGAAGGGTAAGAGAATGAATTAACATAATATGGATGATATGTATATTTTATCATGAAAAATATATCATTATTTTTTACAAATGATTTTTATTATGAAAAAATGGATATTGCGTAGACATGTCAAATTGTAATATTTGAGTTGTTTTGAAATATTTGTTGTCTAATTCTCTAAATATATAAACCTAAATGATCCTAAATTTAATTTATTGGTTTATCCAAATATTATTAAATTTTTATGTATGGGGCCTTATATAAAAATTTGGATATGTGTTTTCAAGATAAGAGGCAATAATAAATCAATTTCAATGTGTAAAATGATAAATTTTGATACAAGGTAGTTTTACTATTTATTAATGGTGTACTTATTTTAAATATATATTTTTAAAATATTATAAAATATATTTGAAGATTTTATATTTAATTTTAAAATAGTAATATCAAAATTTTGTTAGATGTTTTACGAAATGTTTTCTAAAAGGTTTCATTATTTAATGAATAACGAAGCATTAAGAATTTTAATTTGAAACTACATTTTCGATTAATTTATTAATAAAGATAAATTATATTTTAATTTTTATAAATTATATTTAGATAAATTATATATAAATTAATTAAATTTAGGCCATTATAATCATTTTCACATTGAAATTGGATATAAAAAATATTTCAAAATTTTGATATTCTTCTCTTAAAAAACAAACATTGTCAATGTGTCTATGTGATTAATATTAAATTAATTTGTTTTCATATAATGTGAATTTAATTTATAAAAATTTATTTAATTTTTTTTAATTAGAATAATTTATAATTTATAATAATGAATTTTTTTTTGACCAAAATGATTGGCCAATAGTCAAAACTAATCATGATTATTAAGAGAAAAACAAGTTTAGAAAGAGACTGAACGTTAATCATAAGGTGAAAATGGAATTTAAAGGTGTCAAAAACAAATTTAATGGAAATATTTAGACCTTAACCCATCTTTCATATAATTTGGATGATTATTAAATCATTTTTAGCTAAAAACGTGGGTATACTTTTCTTGGTTTCCAAAATACCATGTTTGTCCTCTCCTCCACTTATAATAGGCCACCCACTCTCCTCCTCAATTCAAACCTATACAACCATTTTAATAGACTAATATTTTAAAATATAACTTCCCATGTTACCCAATCTCATTCTACAATCCTTATAGTGGTCATAAATCCAACCAAGGATGCCCTTTTGAGAAAACCAAAAAGAGATACCCAAAGAAGATGAAACACTCATCAAAAAGGTTTTTATTTTATTTCTACATAGAATAATTAATTTATTTTTATATAATGATTAAATAGTAACATAATAATATTAAGTATATATCTTTTTTTAATTCATGTGTACTATCTACAACCACACACTTCAATCAGAAGGGTTATGAAATCATCGTTCGTGTGTAAAACGGACTATCGCCTCACGAAATGATGTCATTCATTTTTCAATTACCACCTCTCAAGGTTTAGAATAATTATGGAAATACTATTTAAATATTATATTAATTATATTATTTATTTATTTATTCTTATTTAATTATTATTTAACATATAACTTCATGCTTTCCATTTTGTGGGAATATGATTACATCTTTTGTGTGTACAACAGACTAATACCTCATGAAGTGATGTGCTTCATTCATGCTTTACATTAAATTTATTAAGGATGGATTGAATATAAATATGTTATATATATATATATATATGAAAAAATATATATTCTAATGATAAAATTTAATCTAAAATATCATTAATTTTTCATTCATTCATTAAAACCAGAAAATGGAATCAACACTCAGGTGTATGTACGACCAACCGTCTCCATGAACAATATATTTAATTTCCTATGAATAAATATTATATAATGCTAGAAATACATATATAATGAATATATATGATATTTATTTCATTTCTATCATTCTAGAGATTATGAAATCATGAAATAAGTAATAGGACCAAGAATAACAAGTCAAAACAAGTACAAAGAAGAAGTTATCACCCAAAACATAACTTAAACATATAATTGTTAATAAAAATTTAATATAAGTTCATAATTAAATAATATATGATATTATATATATTAATATGGATCTATTATACATTTATAATGAACTTATATTTATTATACAGGAGGTTTGAATGAGTGTGACGATAGTCAAAAGTTAAGGCATTAGATTTCAGTCTCACCACCTCTTTCTTATATATAGTTTATATACATCCCAGTAACATATTTTTTTGTTATTATACAGATATTTATTTATTTTTACATATTATTTTTCACATCAAACTTTAATGTGGTTCACGGTTAAAAAGTTCCCAAATCAGTAATTCAGTTTTGCATCATTTTTCATTCCTTGAGACGCATATTATGATATGCACCAATACTATTTCATAAGATGTATATAAAACCCATTTTAAATGTAATATAATGGCGTTATCATTCCTCAGGATAAATTATGTTCCATTTTATGTAATTCTTTAACAGGGATTATGATTCAATAATACCAAAGTGATAATAATTTTATGATACAATCCCATCATTTATCGAGACTGTTAAAAATATTATTCTAATGATAAAATATTACATTATATCACTCAATATTTCTAATAAATTTTATTATCGAAGGTTTATTCATGTGATCCTCATGTAATGGTATATTTTTTATACTCTTGGTAGTTATTATAATTAAGAATTTATTTTTTAGAAAACAATCTTTTTTTTTCACTTTTTCTAAAAATGTATTTCATTCCAAAACCATGTTCTCTATAAGTGATTTAATAAATTTTATGTAATATTTTAAGATCATTTAAATGGAAAAGGATTTAATTACTTATTTTTAAAAGGTGTTTAAATTAATTTCAAATCATTATTTATAAGTTATGAAACATTATTTTAAATTAATAGGGTTTCAAAAATGTTTTAGTTTAAAAAAAATTTTAAATTATTTTCATAGAATTATTTATTTGTTTTAAAATCATATTGTCATATAAGAAGAGAAATATTATTTCAAATATTCGTTTATAATATTTCAAATCTATTTTTAATGAAAAACATTGTCAAAAGATTTTATGTTTTAAAACTTGATTTTCAAAGTAGAAAGGATATTTTTCGTAAGAAAATTTCCATGTGATCATTCAAAATACATACCAATACAAGGTGAAATAATATAATATAGTTTATGATTTAATGTTTATATGATCTAAGGACACCATTCTTATTCTTTATTTGAATTGTTTATGTTTAATATGAAATGTTGTTTAATAAACCACTTTCTATTCCAAGAGTTATACAATGGTAAAATACTTATGAAATACACTTCTTTTCACAGGTTATGCTATAATAAAATGATTATTGAACATGTCACTTTTACATAGGTTATGATATGATAAAATTTTTATGTTTCGCATTTCATTTTATGGGTATGATATGGTGAATGTTTATAATCTTTTGGAACATTACATATTTTTTAATGATGTAATGGGTGGGATTTATATATACCTCCAATGAATTTGGTAATGTTTACATATCTCATGAGAAAACCATTGATTAAATGGGGAGTGATCCAAGTATAATAACAAAGGGATAAAATGATGAGTGAACTTGGTATAGGTAAAAAATGGAAGGAATGGGTAGTGAACTAGGTATATTAAGACAAGGTTACCATTGGGGATGGTGGTATGTCCTTCCCTAGAGGTATAACCGCCTATGGTTGAATGTGATCCCATTTCAAAAAGTTATGTGTGAACCTATTTAAATTTTACAAATGTTATTTATTTAAGAAATTACATGTTCACAATGTTATGCACAGACCCATATTCAGGTCCCAAAGTTTATGGGTGGGCCTAATTTCTTGTATATAACCGAATGAGTGAACCTATTTCTAATTTCACATGTTCAAAATGATATAAGCTAATCTTTATGACAAAATTATATGTCTTATGTTGATGATAGACTCTCACGGTTCATGATATTTATTTTCTTATGATTCATGTCTTATAAACATCCAATCTATATTCCATGATTCATGTTTATGATCTATGATATTCATGGAAAGGTTTTTCAATGTTATTCTTTTGTTCTCACACCCTTATTATTATATCATGCATAAATATCATTAATTTATACCCTTACTAAACATTTGAGATCATCCTTTATTATGTTTCTATTCCCCATGATTTTATGAATGGTTTTATGTAGGCATTCTTGTGAAGAGTACTCAAGGGGAATATATTTATGGGAGATCTTTAAGATTTTTCAACATGATATAATATTGTTTTTCTATGTTTTCAAAGTCACTAAAATTTTATGGTCCTCAAGAATGTGTCATTGTAATGTATTGAATATTCATCTAAAAATTTGTAATATCCATCTATGTTAAGACTACGTCACTGTATTTGGTATCAATGGAATGGTTTAGTTAAACATTAGAAACTATGATGAAAACCTTTTAATGAGATCCCTATGGATATTTACAATGATATATCTAGGTATGTCTATAATTATATGTATAAGGGTGATTCAAATAATATGAAAACGTCCTGTAATTTTGGTAAATTATAGATAGAGTGGTTTCTTAGTAATACATCCTTATCTAGACACTAAAAGTAGACGTGGCTCAATCATACATGTACCTAGGGGTGACAACCCCAAAAAACCATATTGATCTAGTCTTGATCGGGAAATGGTGCACAACAATCGGCCCTTCTACACGACTAGTTTGAATCTCCATGTTGATAAACATAACAAATGCATAAAATCTTTATAAACCTTCATGATTGATTTAAATAGTTTCGTACTTTGAATAACCAATCATGAACCTAAGGTGCATAAATTAAAAAGTAGGTGTCATTATTTATACATTATATGAGTGATTTTCTTGATTATGTGGTTTTAAAAAATGTTTGGAATTAATCACACTATGATTTATGATTTTAGTTAATGGGTGGAACAATGATAAATTAGGATAATAGTGAAACTGAAAAATAATTTACTAATGAGAATCCACTTGGGATTATGATTGGAGAAAAGGATGTTGTGATTATTCCTAATCTATTTTCATGGAACATGACTAACAATGCCTACCTGAACTAACTCTAAAACATACCTAAGAATAGAAGGAAAGAGTTTATTGAGATTTTTGGTAGTGGAGATCATGGATGAAAGAAGATTAATATTTATATATGTCAATAAGCTGGGAAGAAACACTCTAGGGAATTTCTCAAAGGACAGGGAAGATGTTTTGACTGCTGAAAATAATGACCAAATCCTTGTAAATGCAAAGGTAAAAAAATCAGTTTACAAAATTAATGATAATAATGGTATCTCTAATATATGATCGACTATTTAGTGATTATGATTCATAAAAAATAGGAAATTTTCAAATTTATTCCATAAGTGTAATGCTCAAGAAGATAGTCATCAAGGTGGGATGAGTAAAGAATATACCACTGAAAATTAAGAGACTACCAATGAAATATTAAAGGATAATGGTATTAAATAACAATATGTTGAAACTCTGTAAATTTATTAATGATTTGGTGGAATAATATAAGTATTTATGTATTTGGTTTCAAGAATTATGAATGGTGAAATATATAAATATTTTTCAGTAAAAGGATTTTGTTATGGATTTCAATGAGTGTGTTGAATGGTACTGATGAAATAAAAATATTATTTAATGGAATGGTTATATTTTTTGGAAAACATATGATTAAGGGAATGTAGCCCTTATTATGTTCCTAATTTTGAGAAAATTGTGTTTATTTTGGATAAAAAGTTGTGGGATAAGAATAATGTAAACTGTATAGTAGAGTTTACCTTTTAAATAAAATAATTATTTGTTGATATAGCAGATTATTATATCATGGATGGAACTTAATAAATTTTTTTCTTTAATGAATATATCAAATAATATTTGAAATAATAAATCATTCATGTTTTTAATAATTATTTATATCAATTCTGGTTATGACCACGTTTTAAGAGAATACTTGATGAATGTATTCACATGTTTGGTACATGAGAATACAGAGATAGTTTATGATATATGTGGGGTCAATGTTAATCTGGTTTTTTGAAATTTAGTGACCTTAATTTTTTTTTTAATTTCCATCTTTTAGATGGGTTAAATGGTTAACCATTTATAAAATATATCGAGCCTCGAATGAGATTTTAGATATTAATGTTTTATTTCACCATATAAAGATTTATGAATAATGGATAACTATTTCTAAAGACTATTTTGATGATAAATGAATATATAAGGAATTAATTATCATATTATGTATTGATCTAATGATCCTCTAGTGATTTAGGGATAACAAATTCACCATCATTTATTCATGTAAGAGATGAAGTGGAAATTGATCAATACACAACCAATGGGTGAGATTATGAAAAAGAAAAAAAATCATTTAGTGTATCTCCATATGAAAATTATTTCACAATAGAAGAAATATCTGGAAACAAAAAATTTCCCTAGTACCTTCATTTTCTATAAATCAAATGGTTCTATAGATTATCACAGATTCATGGATTTGTGATCATTATCTTTATTTAGATCACTCACATTCGTGTGATTACTGATCTCTATAACTCTCTGTAGTTATTTATGTTTTTTTATGTAAAAATATATAATTTTTACCTATTTTCTCTTCTGTGGAAACCTAGTTATGAGTTACTTCATGTAACTATTGTGTTTCCAACTTCCATTTTTAAAGGATGTTTTATTATTAGTATTTTGTGATGTTTGTTACTGTCAAAGGAACATTCAATTATTAAAACATTAATGACCCAAAATAACATTGAGAGAGAAATTAATTTTAAGGATGGTATAATGTAACACCCTGAGTGTTTATGATTTAATATTTTATTAACAAATTAAAATTTTTGGATGGCTTTTATTACACATTACACCAAGTTATGTTTTATTTATATGCTACACCAAGTTGATATTGCACTGCATGCATCAATGAGTTTAGATTTAGGTACACGAACCACTGATTTTTTCTTGAGGTACACACAATACAGTGTTTATATTGTGTTACACACAACACCATGCATAGATTTCATTACACAAAACACTGGGCATAGCTTGTGTTACATGAAACACAGAGTTTAAACGAAACATGACATGTTATTAAAATATTTGTATAGTTATGATATATATATTGGAATAGAGGTTATAAAAAAGATTAAATAAATTATGAAAATATGGTTTATTTATGTTAAAAAATGAATTCTTTGGTAACCTATTAATTATAAATGAATGTATGCAATATTTGAAAGTAATGAAATTCCATTTCTAGACAAATATTTTTATGTTCACAAACATGTTTAATTATAATAAATTAAATTTTTTTTTTTTTGAAAAATATTAATGATATATATATATATATTAAGTTAACTATTTATATTTTATCTTATATGTTTTCTGGACAAGAGATAAGAATAAGTAAATTTTTATACATAAAAATTTGAAATTTTCTAAAAGGTAGTTTTACCGCATGTTAATGGAACACATATTTAAAATAAATCTTCGACAATTTTATGAATTATTTTTGATGAAATGAACATCATTTATAACATATGAATATCAAAATTATCTTATGGTTAATTTTATTAATTTTTCACAAAATTTTCATTTTATTAATGAATAGTGAAAAATAATAAATTATAATTGAAAATTACCTTTTATAATAATTTAATTATAATATTAAATTGGTTTAAAATTATATTTAGTTAAATAATAAATAAATTAATACAATTTAGGTTATTGGAATCAATTTCACACTGAAATTTTATATCAAAAACATTTTCAACATTTTAACTTTTCTCTTTAAAAAACCCAATGTCTCTTTGTGTATGTGAGATTAATATTAAATTATTTTCTACCAATTATTTGGATTGAATTAATAAAAATGTGTTTTATATTTTGAATCATCGTAATTCATAATTTATAAAAAGGAAAACTTTATTTTTGACCAAAATGTATAGTCAAAATAGTTAAAATTAATCATGATGATTATGAGAAAAATGAGTTTACTTAGGGACTAAAAAATACACACAAGGGGCCAAATGACATTTAATCTTATAGAAAACAAATTTTTGGACATATATACCTTTAAACTTCATATATCTAATTTGGTTCCTTATTGAAGTATTGTTTATGGAAAAACATTTATACACCTTACATTTTTTTTCAAAATACCAAGTGTCTCATCTCCCCCAATTATAAAAGGCCACCCACTCTCATTATCTCATCAAAAATCTAAATCCATTTGAATCAATAAATATCCTAAAAAATAAATTCCCAAATTCCATAACCTAATACTATAAGCCTTAATTTGGGCCTAAATCCAATCAAGAAAGTTCTTTGATTCAAACCTAAAAGAGATATCTGAAAAACAGGCAACGTTCATCAACAACGATATTTGTTTTATTTCTTCCACAAACCCACATATATATTATTATACCATGATTAAATGATGAAATTAATATAATAGATATAATTCGATTTTTTATGTAGATTTTAGTTACTAAATCTGCACACTCTTCCATTAAAAGTGTTACAAAATCATCATTGGTGTGTACGATAGACTACAACCTCACGAATATATGTCATCCGTTTTCCATTACCACCTATCATAGTAGGGGATAATTATTTAAATAATATTTATATATGAAATATATGGTATTAATTATTTATTTATTATTATTTAATTATTATATAATTTAAAAAAAATAATACATTATATTTTGTGGGAATACAATAACGTCATTCATGTCTACGATGGACTACTGCATCACGAAGCGATGTGATTTATTCAGGCATTACCTAGATTGTATTATGAATTGGTAAAATATAAATATGTAATATTTAATACATAAAAATAATACTATAATGATAATATATAAATCAATAAATATATCATTTACTTTTCTTTTATTTAATATGATATGAAAATGGAAACATTATTTTTGCGTAAGTACGACTTACCGTCTCCTTGATTGGTGTATTTTATTTCCTATAACTAAATTTTATGTTTTACTATAAATAAATATATAATGAATATATATGATATTTATTTCATGTTTATAATTTTTTATATTTTTAAATCATGGTCTATGTAATAGTACAAATATAACTAGTAAAAACATATATGATAAAATGCTTATTTCCCGAAACATAACGTAAACACAGAATTGTAAATAATTGGGTAATAAAAATTCATAATTAAATAATATATGCTATAATATATATATATATATACATATACGAATAGGGTTCCATGATATATGAATAATATAATTATATTTATTATACATGACTTTTAAATGATTACGATGAGATTTAGGAATAAAGGTAATGGATTTTCGTCTCTCTTTTTACTTTTGTGAGACACATAGTATATTCAACAACTATTTATTATCAATTTTTTGTATAATTCCTATAAATTAAATTTATGATTATTTTTATTAAAATTATCTATTTACATAAATGTTTGAGTTTCTCTCTTTCATGGGGTTCATGGACCCAAAGCTACCAAATGGGTAGGGGATTTTTGTCTCAATTTCCTTCTTTCAGACGTATGTTATGATATTAGCTAACATTCATTCATGAGGTGTATATAAATACCATTTATTATGTTATATCATGATTTATATATCCTAATGTTACATTATTTTCCATTTTATGTGATTATTTCATGGAGATTACGATTCACAGTTACCAAAGTGGTAATAATTTTATGTTACAATCTCATTGTTTATCAACATTGTTTATGATTATGCTTCCAGTGATAAACTATTGTGATCAATATCTGAATAATTATCATAGACTTCATTATCCTGTAGTTAATGTTGATATATTATTATAATGGTAACATTTTACCACTCATTTTTACTTAATATAAATAAGAAATATTTTTTTAAGAAAATCCAACATTATTTCCCTCTTTAGTCAGTAATAGATGTCATTGAAACCCCCAATTTTCAAAAGATGTTTTCATAAATGTGTTTAAATTATATTTTAAGATAAATTCCAAAAAAAATTATTGAAATATTTTTTAAATTTATGAGGTGTTTAATATTATTTTCCATGCTTCCTTTATATGTTTTAAAAGGTTATTTTCAATGAAAAATATTTCAAAAAGATTTTATATTTAGAAATTGTTAGAAAAAACTTTCAAAGCATTCGATATATGTTTTCAAAGGGTATTTTCAAATAAAATTATTTAAATGATTTCAAATTTTCCATTATAAGTATGAAATGAATTTTTCAATTTTTTTTCCAAATGATTTATATTATAAAAATAAATTTTCAAAGTGGGAATGGTATTTTTCATTAATAAATGTTCCAAAGGATATTTAAAAATAATTCTCCTTCTAAGATAGAATAATTTGATATAGATTATTCATTATTGGGGATATGATCCAAGGAAATTATTCTTATTATTTCTTTTAATGGTTTATTTGTAAGATGATTATTTATATATGAAACTGCTTTCTATTACATGGGTTATACCATGATAAAATGATTATGATACCCAATTATTTTCATAATTTATGATATGATGAAATGATTATTAAACCTATCAATTTTATAAAAGTTATTATATGTTGAAATTTTTTTATAGAAATTTTATTTCATGGGTTATGATATGATGAATATTTATGAACTTATGGATTACATATATATGATTTCATTATGTGATAGGTGGGACCTATATCTCTCTATTATGCATTGGGTAATTATTTATATATCTCATGTGATTGAAATTGATATAATGGGGAGTGAACCTAGTACAATAATATAGTGATGGAATGAGGACTGAATGTGGTATAGTAATACTTGGTTATAATTTGGATTTAACCTAGTAAAATAATACTGGGTTAGAATAAGGAGTGAACCCAGTACAATAATACATGTATTTAATAGAGAGTTAAAAGGTATAGTAAGATAGGTCTTCCACTAAGGATGATGGTGTGTCTCACCTTGGAGGTTTAGATTCCTATACATGAACATAATTACAAGTTCAAAATGTTATGCATGAACCTAATTACATGTTTTGTAACAAAATGAGATTTTATGAGAATTATTCTTTTCCATTTCATTGATATCTTGTGTTGTACGCTACACCAAATTTAGCTTGTGCTATATGCAACACTGTATTAGTTTGTAGTATACACAACACTATTCTTGGCTCGTGTTACACACAATTTCAAGTTCGTTTTGTTGAAATTTTTATACACAACATTAAGTATAGATTTTGTTTAATGTATAAATGAAATAAGTTTTAATTATGCTATACGCAAAAAAAGGAAGCTTGCACTACACTCAACCTTGACCAGGCTTGCGTTGCATGCAATCGCGACCTTCCACGATAGCGTGTGTAGTACGCAATATCAGATTTCACTAAACAACGATATATTGTTATAATATTATTATGGACTAGCCGTTATAAATATTATTAAATAAATTTTTAATGTTATAACATTTTTATTCATCTTACACATTTTGTAGAACATTATATGAGAATGAAATAATTCTTTCGAGTAAAATAAGTATTTTTCAAAAAATGTAGTTTTGCCGCCTTTTGATGGTACATCCACATTAAATCTTGTTTTTTTACATGTTTATAAGTTTAATATGACAAAATAAAATTCTTCTTTCGAATCAGGATATAAAAATTAACTTTAGATAAATTTTTCATAGTATTATGAAAATTTTCTTATTTTAATGAATAGTAAAAACACGATATATTTTAATTAAGAACATCATTTTCATCGTAACAATTTATATGGTAAAATTATAATATTTAATGGTTTTAAAGTATAAAAGTAATATATTCTTACCATTTAATATAATATGTCTCATTATCATTGATATTAAATTGAATTCATAGGTAAAATCATTTCAATCTTTTGCAATGTTTTAACTATTTATACTCATTTTCTTAATAACGGGATTAATTTTAAATTTATTTCTGCATCTTCTGTGATTTGAATATAGAAAAATAAATTCCATATTTCAAATCAGTGGGTCCAAATTATGTTTATAAGCTACCTTTTATTTTTATTCATTATAAATAGTGACTATAGTAAATTTTATTTACCATAGTTAAAGGTAAAACTGGTAATTAAGGGTAAATATAATATTATAAAATTACTATAACATTTGTCCTAATATAATTGAATGATTATATTTTACCCTAAATCATAATTGGGTCGAAATGGAATCTAATGTACCCCACTTGTATTTTATTAATACATTTTATTTATTTTATTAAAAGAAAAGTGAAATGTCTCACTCAACCATTACTAATTAGAATATTTTTAATATAAGGTTATACAGTATATAAATCTGATTATAAATACTCATTTAGAAGATAAAAAATATTTTCATTATCATGGTATTTTATTTTTAATTTTTAAGAAATATTTAATTACCTTAATATCTTATACATTAATGATGAATAAATTATTTATTTAGTGAAAAATCAATAATATAGTTTTTATTAAAATAAAAATACCAAAAAAAGGATAGGAAACTTGAACAAACATTATTGGTCAAGAATATCAATACCATAATCATCCAAGGGTAGCTTTGTGGACCATTTTGAGCCTTATAAAACCGATTAGGACATTTATATTATTTTATTCTAAATGATTTAAAAGATGTCACCTTCATAATTTGATAAATATAACAATTTAAATGTTGTGAAATTAAGATGATAAATTCGAGTAAAAATATTATTGTGAAACTTATTATAGGTATATTCATCATAGGATTTTATTTTTAATTTTTATGCCACAAATAAGTATATTAAATAATTATACAAAAATATTGTTGTAATTATTTTATTAAGAGATATACCAAATATATTGTATTAAAAATATTAAATTAAAAAATATATTAACGAATTAATGATCCCCATGAATTATTTTGAAGAATAAGACATGTTAGGGATCTATTATATTTTTTTTTCGAACATAACTTCTGTGTGTTTTTTATTTAAATTCAAATGATGAATAGTGTCAAAATTAACCTATTAATATTTTATAAAAATAAAATATTATTAAATTATTTAAAAATAAACAAAATTATTTAAAAACTACAAATTGCAAATTATATCATAGAAAAGGTTATAAAGTATCCAATTATTGAAAATTGACATCATTAAAGTATGTATTTTGAACAATTTAAAATTTAGAATTTTATTACCACAAATAAAATTTAAATGATTAAATAATGATAAATCAAGTTGATAAGGTTTCAAATAAACATGAAACACGTATAAAATTTATTGGTTGATGAGATTACAACCATATATCATCTCATAATCTAATTGAGTCATTTTTGGTGGTTTTTATGTGGGTATTCATTTTATTATTAATTAATAGTTTTAACATTTCTAAAAGTGCCCCTCTCCTCTCCTATATAAGGGCACCTCCTTCTTTCTCCACTTCACACACATTTGAGCCTTCAAGATCGGCCAACACCAGACAATTTCAGTTCTACACTTCCATAGAAACCTACTAGAGGTCTTGGTCTTCATTAAATACCAACTTTAGTGACCTCAGAGGTGGATAAGATGAGCCGCGTCGAAAAAGAGGTAATCTCTTCTACCGATATATTCAAGTTTTTTTCTTCTTAAAATTCTTCTTCATTATTTTTTTCATCATAAATTAATAACATCAGTATAAATCATATACTGATATGTTATTATAAATATGAAACAAATCTATTTCACTTTCTATCCATCATACGAAAAATGAAATCCTGCGCGTGCGTACGTACCAAATACCGTCTCCACGCCGTGGTGTAATCTGTTTTTCCATCACCACCTTACTTGGATGGGTATAATGGTGTAATGAATGACTGTATATAGTTATTACAACATCATACAGATTCTGAGATATTATATAATCCACTCCAATTCAATTCAATAATTATGGGAATGATATCATCGTTCGTGCGTACGTACGGATTACCGTCTCCACGACGCCATGAGATTCATTTTCCATGATAACCACTCAAGAATTATTATAAAGTATATATAATGAATAGTAATGAAATTTATGAATTGATAAAGCTAATGGATTTATATATATATATATAATTCATCTACTTACTTCCATTCAAGTCAATAAGGAAAAGAAAACAATGTTCATGCATACGTACGACCTGCTGTCTCCATGAACGGTGTATTTCGTTTCATTTATCAATATATTATATATTTATAGTGAATTTATAGGATATATATATCTTGATTAAAATTCTTGAAGTAATTAAATCACGATATAAGTAATAATAATATCAAGAACAACAAGTCCAAACACGTACAATAAATAAAACGATTTTACCCAAAACACTGCTTTAACATGGAATTTACAAAAGAACAGGTTATATAAAGTCATAGGTGAACCATATATGATATCATAACAAAGGATATGATTCTATAATAAGTAAATTACATTATTTAAGTCATTATACAGGAGGTTTGGATACGTACAAAGCATATCGAACCTAAGGTAATGGAAAATCTCGCAATCTCAATTTTTATAAGAGATTGTTTATACTTCAGTATTTACTGGGGCATATTTATCACCCACATCCATGATTCATCAATATGTATTTTTATTTATATCCTCCTAAAATTGATTAAATCTAATTTTACCAATTGGTGAATTTTTAGTAAAATATATTAAAGGAATATTTTTTTTTCTGTACGAGTTACTTTTTGACTTTTCCGGCCAAAGTACGAGAAGGATGTTTATTTTTAACTTATACGGTGTGGATGGATTTTTATGATTTCATAGATCAATATTTACATGAAGATTAAATTACAGGTTTTCAAGTATATTTTCAATTAACTTCTTTTAGTTTTAAATTTTTATGACATGTTGAGAAAGGAAAAATGTTTTTGAAGAAGAAAGAATATTTTCCTCATGAATTCATTTCAAGTGTTTTGTCAAAACTATTTTCCATATAAGATGAATTTATTTAGTATGATTATGTTTCAAGTATAATGTATCTATTATTTACATGGTTTGATTCTTATTATGACAAAATTATATACACATGTTTTATATAGATTTCATTCTGATGGGATGATGTTTATGAAACTCATTTTATTCTTTGGGTTATGATGAATGATTTATGATTATTTTGTGGCACAAGTATTAATGAATTCATTATGAGATATTTGGGACCTATATCTCCATCCAATTAATTGGGTAAAGATTTATATCTCATGATATAGACAAGGCTGGAATGACTAGTTAATCCGACTCAGTGATACTAGACTGGAACGAGGAGTGAACTCGCTTCAGAAATGGACTTTGTCCACTATTATTGTAACACCCGAGACTTTTATGTTATATAAATCATCAAAGGAATCTTTTTCTACACAACACTTTCTTGGCTTGCTTTACACGCAATCGCGACCTTCCTCGATAGCTTGCGTCGTACGCAATACCGAGTTTCACTAAACAACAATATGCTATTAAAACTAGCCGTTATGAATAGTAATAACCACTTTTTGAAATTTTATAAATTTTATTTTTCAAAATGGACTTCATTTTTGGACTCAGAATATCGAAATTAGCCTAGGGTGAAATTTTGGTATTTTTCTGAAAACTTTCAATTTTTGATGAATAGTGAAACCACTAAGTGGTAGGTTAAAAACTGAATTTTGCATAAAACTTAATTTTACCGCTTCTGTGAATGGAATTTCAAAAATCCGAGAGACACGGTTAATATCAAGGGCTAAAATGTGGTTCAATGAGATGAAAATAATTTTTTGGTGAATAGTAACTTTTTACTATTTTTACCGCGGTTAATAGTAAATAGGGTAACTAAGGGTAATTATGATATTAATATTACCCTAACACATGTCCTAATTCTATTGGACAAGTGTAATTCGACCAAAAACAAACTTAGGAATAAAATATGACCATTTAGGCCCACTTGGATTAGATTAGGACATTTATTATTAATTTATTTAAAGAAGGGTTAAAATAGTTAAAATCAAAGTTTAATAAGTAAATCATTTTTAATATAGGGTTATACATAAGACAAATTCGATTGTAAATATTCATTAGAAAGCTAAAAAGATTTCCTACATGATGGTATTTTATTTGTAATTTTTAGACATCAAATAATTTAATTTATTTATGACACAAAGATGATGCAGTAATTATCTTATTAATGAAATATTGACAAAATTGATAATATAAATACCAAAATAAATGTAATTTGAGACTTTTTATGAATTCCACTAATTTTCTAGGTTACTATGATATATTAGTATTGATTTAACCAACTTGGTTCGAACATATAATTCTGTTATGACTTTGACAAAAATCATATATCAAATAGTGTCAAAATTGACACAAAATAGTTTTTAAAACAAATATTATATTATTAATTGTTATTTTATTCCTAAAAATCTAAGGTTCGGCCAAATGACTTAGATAAGGATATATATTTTAATAATAAACAATTTGGGGTTCGTTTGGCATGTTATAGTAAGTGTATTAACCATATAGTGAAAGAAAACAAAAAGTCATGGTAAAAGTTAAATTATTTAACTTAGAGTTAAATCTAATTGATAAGGTTAAAATAATACCCTAAACTTGTCTAAATTCTATTGGTGGATAGGATTTCGACCCATCCCCACTTTGGCTTCGAAATAAGACCCTTTGGAACCATTATAAACCGATTTTGACTTTAATATAAAATAATATTTTGAGATATTCCTAAGGTGCCCCTCTCCTCCCTTATAAAAGGGCACCTCCTCCCCCTCCTCCTCACACCAATTTGAGCACTCAAGCTCGGCCAACCCCTGCCATTTTCCCTTCTCCACTTCCCTAGAATAATCCTAGAGGTCCTGGTCTTCTCCAAAGACCAATCTTAGTTCCTTAAGTGGAGGATTCAAAAAGGCGTTCCAAAGAAGAGGTAATATCCATTACCGATCTTTTCAATTTCTTTCTTCTTCAACTTCTTCTTCTTTAGTTGTTTCATGATAAAGTAATAACATCAGTATTACTTACATACTGATATGTTATTATAAATATGAAACAACCCTAATTCACCTTCTATCCATCCTACGGAAAAATGAAATCACCGCGCGTGCGTACGTACGGAATACCGTCTCCACGCCGTGGTGTAATCTATTTTCCACCATCACCTTACAAGGATGGGTATAATGGTGTAATCAGTAACTATATATGATTATTATTAAGTAATATTGATACTGAAATAATATATATATATACTCCAATACAATTCCACGATCATAGGAACGATATCATCACTCGTGCGTACGTACGGAATACCGTCTCCACGATGTGATGCGACTCGTTCTACATGATCTTCATTTCATAATGATTATATAAATTAATTGAATGAATGAATATGGTATATAATACACTAATACCATTCTGGAAATGAATTATCTATAACCTAAAGATAAGAATAAGAATTTATTCGACAAAACACGCATAAGAACAAAAAGTTATAAAGACCCGAGTAACAAGTAACAATGAAATATTACTAACAAGAAGCTAATAATATGACCATATATGATCTCATATCAATATGTATGATTCTGGAATAAGTCAATAACATTATTTAAACCATTATACAGGAGCTTCGGACACGAACAAAGCAAATCGGACCTAAGGTAAGGGAAATATCACAATCTCATTTTTATCCGAGATTGTTTATTCGTAAGTATTTACTGGGGTGTATTTTATCATCCACATCCATGTTTACTCAATATGTAATATTATTTCCATCCACCTAAAATTGTTTAAATCCATTTTTACCCTTCGGTGAGTTTTTAGTAATACGTATGAAAGGAATCTTTTGTCGTTTTTCGTACGAGGTACTTTTTGACTTTTCCGACAAAAGTACGAAGAATGTTTTTTTTAACTTATACGGCATGAATGGATTTTTAAAACATTACATCAAAGAAGCTTCCTTTACAAGTTTTCAAGTTTATTTTTAATCAACTTCTTTTATTTTAAAGTTGTATGACATGTTATGAAAGGAAAAATATTTTTGAAGAAGAAAGGATATTTTCCTCAAGAATTCAATTCAAGTGTTTTATCAAAATTATTCTCCATCTAAGATAATAAAGGGTTCTGTTTCTATCCATATTTTTACATTGGTTTGACTATGTTGTGATGGAATTATGTTTATGAATTCCTTTAACATATATGAATTGATTTATGATTTCATGATGTTTCAAGAATCCCATTTTTGTTACATATGTTATGCGATGATGCATGATTTATGATTATGTGGCACACATAAGAAAGGATTCATTATAAGATGGGTGGGACCTATATCTCCCTCCAATGCATTGGGTAATGATTTTATATCTCATGAGATAGACATGGCTGGAACGGAAGGTTATTTCGGTTCAGTGATACAGGACTGAAACGAGGAGTGAACTCGGTTCAGAAAGGGACTTTGTCCACTAAGATAGTCTTGGCAATGAGTCATGACTAACAAGAAATGATTTTCCATGATTATGTGTGCATGCCACAAAGTTTCAAGTTTTATGTTATGATTTTGGGGATCTCATTTTCACTTCTATGATTTATTCCATGTTAAGATATTATGATCTCTTTTGCAGGTTTTGATTTTCAAAAAGATATGATATGATTTTTATTTCCTTTATTTTCCCTTGCTGAGCATTTGAGCTCACCCTTTTATGTTTTCTTTTCCCCAGGTCAGGAAGATGGATATTAAGTAGAATATGCTAAAAGGGACCCTAGATATGATGAAATAAATGGGAGACACTGTAGAAGATTTATGAACCAGTTGTTTATGTTTCCCAGTTTCTAAAGACACTATACCTATACGGTCCTTTGTGGTTTTGTCATATGTTGTAATAAGTGTGATTCAATTTTGAAGTATTAACAATGTATGTAAAGTGTGGGTCGTTATAGTTGGTATCAGAGGAAAGGTATAGTCAACCTTTGGAAACTAGGATGTGAAAGCCTTAGTAATAACCCTAAGGATAAGTCTAAGCATAGAACACAATTTTAGAAATGGCCTTGAATAACCTAGGATAAGACCTTAAGCATGAAAATTTTATTCTTGAATTATGTGGTTTCCTATTATAATTAGTGTTGCTCACACTATTCTTCTTGGTTTTAGTCAATGGCTGGAACCCGAAGGAACCGTGTTAATGCGGAATGCGATGGGCAATGCAATGATTGTCCCCCTGAGCAACCAAACGATATGGGAGCTGGAATGCAAAATCTTGTAGCCATGCTCACACAACTTTCTCAAGCTATGAATCATGCAGGATTTCCAAACGAACAAAGAAGGGAGCAACATTCTGTTGAATCCTTCATGAGGCAGCGTCCACCATCTTTCAGTGGGTCTACTGATCCATTAGTTGCTAAACAATGGATTAGTACTACTGAAAAGATATTTTCAGTTCTTCAATGTTCTGAGCATGATAAAGTCATCCTAGCAGTGTATCGTTTGGAAGGAGATGCGGATCAATGGTGGAATCTTGTTAAGAATACGAGGCAAAGGGATGAAATTGAGTCTATGGAATGGGACGAGTTCAAGAACTTATTTTTCAATAAGTACTTCCCTCGTATTCTCCGAACAAAGATGGAGAAAGAGTTCCTTGAACTGAAGCAAAGGGATGATGAATCTGTTAGTACCTATGAAGCAAATTTTACAAGACTTGCAAGGTACGCTTCTGGTATTATTATCCAACCTGAGAGTAAGATCGATCGATTCTTTAGTGACTTAAAACCAAGTCTTCGAAGGGCGTTAGCCATAAGGGACTTCAATAGCTACGAAGAAATCGTTCGATGTGCTCTCAAAGTCGAGATGGAGATTGGAGTAACCCATCAGTCACATGGGTTTGATAAGAAGAGGAAGATGGAATTCAAAGAAAAATCTAAAGAGCACACGGAAAAGAAGATGAACTTTCCCTTATGCTCAAAGTGTGGAAAGAAACATGGAGGGAGTTGTCTTAAAGGGACAAGTAAATGTTTTAAATGTGGAAAGGAAGGTCATCGGGCATTTGAATGTCGTGATAATGGGAAGAAGATGTCTAAAGATGCAAACAAAGGAAGGGATACACAGAATGAACCTGCTACACTTCAATGTTTCAAGTGCAAGGAGATGGGGCATTATGCCAATCAATGCCCAAATCCAAGGGTTGATGATGATGGTCGACGTCAACAAACTCTTAAGGCTAAAGACAAAGGAGAGTCACATGCAATTTCTATCAGCGATGTGGAGTACGATAACGATGTGGTGAAAGGTACACTTACCATCCACTCTAAAGTAGCAAATGTTTTATTTGATTCTGGATCCACCCACTCTTTTATTTATGAAGACTTTTCTAAGGGTATCACCGTACTACCTCAACAATTAGATGTTGAGTTAGCTGTGACAACACCTAATGGCACATCAATCGCATCAAAAGTTTATAATTCTTCTCCGATCGAAGTTTGTGGGAATGTGCTTCCTGCAAATCTTGTGATCCTTCCTTTAGTGGAATTTGATGTGATTCTTGGCATGGATTGGCTTTCTCTACATGGAGCTCATATCAATTGCCAAAGAAGGGAAGTCACATTTCATATTCCAGATCAACCTACGATCGTCTATCAATGCAAGGATGAACATAACCTTCCAGTGGAAATTTCTTCCATCTTATGGGTATTGATTCCACTAAATGAAGGTTATTTATCTCAAATGGTTGGTGAGAAACTCACGATTATGAATATGCCCATTGTACGGGAGTTTGATGATGTCTTTCCGGAGGAATTGCCGGGTCTTCCACCAAATCGTGAAGTTGAGTTTTCAATAGAACTCGTACCGGGTGCTTTGCCTATTTCAAAGACACCTTATAGAATGGCCCCAATTGAGTTGCAGGAATTGAATAAGCAACTCCAAGAGAATCTTGATAAGGGATTCATACGCCCTAGTGCATCACCTTGGGGAGCACCTGTTCTATTTGTTAAGAAGAAAGATGGATCAATGAGACTCTGCATTGATTATCGAGAACTTAACAAGATCACTATCAAGAACAAATATCCTCTCCCACGCATTGATGACTTATTTGACCAACTACGCGGAGCTCAATACTTTTCCAAGATTGATCTTCGTTTAGGGTATCATCAATTAAGGGTCAAAAGGGAGGATATACCAAAGACGGCTTTCCGTACAAGGTATGGACACTATGAATTTATAGTGATGCCATTTGGTCTTACTAATGCCCCTGCTATCTTCATGGATCTAATGAATAGAGTCTTTAGAGACTATCTTGATCAATTTGTGGTAGTCTTTATAGACGATATTCTTGTCTATTCAAAGAGAAAGGAAGAGCATGAAGATCACTTGAGAATTATATTGATGACCCTGAGAAAAGAGAAGCTTTATGCCAAATTTACCAAGTGTGAATTTTGGCTTCAAAAAGTTGCATTTTTGGGTCATATAATCTCAAAAGAGGGGATATCTGTGGATCCAGCAAAAACAGAGGTTATCGAAAGATGGTCAAGACCAACAACAGTAACTGAGATCCGAAGTTTTCTTGGTTTGGCTGGATATTATCGACGTTTTGTAAAAGATTTTTCACGATTATCTAATCCACTCACCAAGTTGACTCGGAAAGGAGTTAAGTTTGTCTGGACAGAGGAATGTGAAGAGAATTTCAAGGAGTTGAAAAGAAGGTTATCCAGTGCACCTGTGCTCACACTGCCTTGTAGTGGAGAAAGGTTTGTGATCTACAGTGATGCATCCAAGAAGGGATTGGGGTGTGTTCTTATGCAAAATGATATGGTGATAGCTTATGCCTCACGACAGTTGAAAATCCATGAACAAAATTACCCAACACATGATTTGGAGTTGGCTGCGGTAATCTTTGCATTAAAGATTTGGAGGCATTACCTTTATGGTGAAAGGTGTGATATTTATACTGATCATAAAAGTTTAAAGTATATTTTCACACAAAAGGAGCTGAATATGCGCCAAAGAAGATGGTTGGAGCTGATTAAGGATTATGACTGCTCAATCCATTACCACCCTGGGAAAGCAAACAAGGTGGCAGATGCATTAAGTCGACAAGACCATGCTAGTTTATCCATGATGAGGATCACAAAAGATCCAATATTTATGGATTTACAAAGGATGGATCTTGGAATTATAATGGAAGGGGAAAAATCTTATCATTCTCAAATGAATGTTCAACCATCTATACATGTGAAGATTAAAGAGGCACAGAAAGAAGATGTCGAGTTACAAAAGAAGGTGAGAAATGTTCCTGAATTCAACCTTGATTGTGATGGGATAATAAAGTTCAGGAATCGGGTTTGTGTTCCTCCCATCCTCGAATTAAAGAAAGAGCTGCTGGATGAGGCTCATAGTTCTTCATTCTCTATTCATCCTGGAAGCACGAAGATGTATAGGGACCTGAAAGAGTACTTCTGGTGGGATGGCATGAAAAGAGATGTTGCTGAATATGTCTCTCGATTCTTGGTTTGTCAACAAGTTAAAGCTGAGAGACAGAAGTCTAAGGGGATGTTACAACCATTACCCATACCCGAATGGAAATGGGAAAACATCACTATGGACTTTGTCACAGGACTTCCTACAACATCCAAAGGCAATAATGCTATCTGGGTCATAGTTGATCGTCTTACAAAGTCTGCACACTTCATTGCTATTAGAGAGGATTTCTCTCTAGATCAGCTTGCCAAGATATATGTAAAGGAAGTGGTAAGATTGCATGGAGTACCACTTTCTATTATATCTGATCGAGATCCGAGATTTACCTCGAAGTTCTGGCGAAGTCTTCAGCATACTCTGGATACAGAGTTGAGTTTCAGCACTGCTTATCATCCCCAGACAGACGGTCAGTCTGAGAGAACAATTCAAACCCTAGAAGATATGTTGAGAGCTTGCTCTATGGATTTCAAAGGAGGTTGGGATCAACACCTACCTTTGGTGGAATTTTCTTATAATAATAGCTTTCACTCCAGTATTCAGATGGCTCCTTATGAAGCTCTCTATGGAAAGAAATGCAGGACTCCAACTTGCTGGGATGAAGTTGGGGAAAGAAAGCTATTAGGACCTGATCTCGTTGATGAAATGGCAGAAAAGGTCAGATCTATTCAACAACACATAAGAGCAGCTCAGAGTCGACAGAAAAGTTATGCCGACAACCGAAGAAAAGACCTAGAGTTTGAAGTGGGTGATAAAGTGTTCTTACGAATATCTCCCTGGAAGAGGGTTATGAGATTTGGAAAGAAGGGGAAGTTGAGCCCTAGATATATCGGTCCTTTTGAAATACTGGATCGTGTTGGGAAGGTAGCTTACCGATTGGCGCTTCCACCGAATCTCTCTCAAGTTCACGATGTGTTCCATGTATCTCTCCTGAGAAAGTACATACCAGATCCTTCACATGTACTCAGCTCAGAAGTTGTACCACTGGAGCAAGATCTTTCTTATGAAGAACAGCCGATAGAGATTCTGGATCGTAGCGAAAAAGTCCTACGAAACAAGACCACTCGCTTGGTGAAAGTTTTATGGAGAAACCACCAACTTGAAGAAGCTACATGGGAGCTTGAGGATATGATGAGGGAGAAGTATCCTCATTTGTTTGTTGCAAAGTGACGAATTTCGAGGGCGAAATTCTTTTTAAGGGGGGTAGAATGTAACACCCGAGACTTTTATGTTATATAAATCATCAAAGGAATCTTTTTCTACACAACACTTTCTTGGCTTGCTTTACACGCAATCGCGACCTTCCTCGATAGCTTGCGTCGTACGCAATACCGAGTTTCACTAAACAACAATATGCTATTAAAACTAGCCGTTATGAATAGTAATAACCACTTTTTGAAATTTTATAAATTTTATTTTTCAAAATGGACTTCATTTTTGGACTCAGAATATCGAAATTAGCCTAGGGTGAAATTTTGGTATTTTTCTGAAAACTTTCAATTTTTGATGAATAGTGAAACCACTAAGTGGTAGGTTAAAAACTGAATTTTGCATAAAACTTAATTTTACCGCTTCTGTGAATGGAATTTCAAAAATCCGAGAGACACGGTTAATATCAAGGACTAAAATGTGGTTCAATGAGATGAAAATAATTTTTTGGTGAATAGTAACTTTTTACTATTTTTACCGCGGTTAATAGTAAATAGGGTAACTAAGGGTAATTGTGATATTAATATTACCCTAACACATGTCCTAATTCTATTGGACAAGTGTAATTCGACCAAAAACAAACTTAGGAATAAAATATGACCATTTAGGCCCACTTGGATTAGATTAGGACATTTATTATTAATTTATTTAAAGAAGGGTTAAAATAGTTAAAATCAAAGTTTAATAAGTAAATCATTTTTAATATAGGGTTATACATAAGACAAATTCGATTGTAAATATTCATTAGAAAGCTAAAAAGATTTCCTACATGATGGTATTTTATTTGTAATTTTTAGACATCAAATAATTTAATTTATTTATGACACAAAGATGATGCAGTAATTATCTTATTAATGAAATATTGACAAAATTGAAAATATAAATACCAAAATAAATGTAATTTGAGACTTTTTATGAATTCCACTAATTTTCTAGGTTACTATGATATATTAGTATTGATTTAATCAACTTGGTTCGAACATATAATTCTGTTATGACTTTGACAAAAATCATATATCAAATAGTGTCAAAATTGACACAAAATAGTTTTTAAATCAAATATTATATTATTAATTGTTATTTTATTCTTAAAAATCTAAGGATCGGCCAAATGACTTAGATAAGGATATATATTTTAATAATAAACAATTTGGGGTTCGTTTGGCATGTTATAGTAAGTGTATTAACCATATAGTGAAAGAAAACAAAAAGTCATGGTAAAAGTTAAATTATTTAACTTAGAGTTAAATCTAATTGATAAGGTTAAAATAATACCCTAAACTTGTCTAAATTCTGTTGGTTGATAGGATTTCGACCCATCCCCACTTTGGCTTCGAAATAAGACCCTTTGGAACCATTATAAACCGATTTTGACTTTAATATAAAATAATATTTTGAGATATTCCTAAGGTGCCCCTCTCCTCCCGTATAAAAGGGGACCTCCTCCCCCTCCTCCTCACACCAATTTGAGCACTCAAGCTCGGCCAACCCCTGCCATTTTCCCTTCTCCACTTCCCTAGAATAATCCTAGAGGTCCTGGTCTTCTCCAATGACCAATCTTAGTTCCTTAAGTGGAGGATTCAAAAAGGCGTTCCAAAGAAGAGGTAATATCCATTACCGATCTTTTCAATTTCTTTCTTCTTCAACTTCTTCTTCTTTAGTTGTTTCATGATAAAGTAATAACATCAGTATTACTTACATACTGATATGTTATTATAAATATGAAACAACCCTAATTCACCTTCTATCCATCCTACGGAAAAATGAAATCACCGCGCGTGCGTACGTACGGAATACCGTCTCCACGCCGTGGTGTAATCTATTTTCCACCATCACCTTACAAGGATGGGTATAATGGTGTAATAAGTAACTATATATGATTATTATTAAGTAATATTGATACTGAAATAATATATATATATACTCCAATACAATTCCACGATCATAGGAACGATATCATCACTCGTGCGTACGTACGGAATACCGTCTCCACGATGTGATGCGACTCGTTCTACATGATCTTCATTTCATAATGATTATATAAATGAATTGAATGAATGAATATGGTATATAATACACTAATACCATTCTGGAAATGAATTATCTATAACCTAAAGATAAGAATAAGAATTTATTCGACAAAACACGCATAAGAACAAAAAGTTATAAAGACCCGAGTAACAAGTAACAATGAAATATTACTAACAAGAAGCTAATAATATGACCATATATGATCTCATATAAATATGTATGATTCTGGAATAAGTCAATAACATTATTTAAACCATTATACAGGAGCTTCGGACACGAACAAAGCAAATCGGACCTAAGGTAAGGGAAATATCACAATCTCATTTTTATCCGAGATTGTTTATTCGTAAGTATTTACTGGGGTGTATTTTATCATCCACATCCATGTTTACTCAATATGTAATATTATTTCCATCCACCTAAAATTGTTTAAATCCATTTTTACCCTTCGGTGAGTTTTTAGTAATACGTATGAAAGGAATCTTTTGTCGTTTTTCGTACGAGGTACTTTTTGACTTTTCCGACAAAAGTACGAAGAATGTTTTTTTTTAACTTATACGGCATGAATGGATTTTTAAAACATTACATCAAAGAAGCTTCCTTTACAAGTTTTCAAGTTTATTTTTAATCAACTTCTTTTATTTTAAAGTTGTATGACATGTTATGAAAGGAAAAATATTTTTGAAGAAGAAAGGATATTTTCCTCAAGAATTCAATTCAAGTGTTTTATCAAAATTATTCTCCATCTAAGATAATAAAGGGTTCTGTTTCTATCCATATTTTTACATTGGTTTGACTATGTTGTGATGGAATTATGTTTATGAATTCCTTTATCATATATGAATTGATTTATGATTTCATGATGTTTCAAGAATCCCATTTTTGTTACATATGTTATGCGATGATGCATGATTTATGATTATGTGGCACACATAAGAAAGGATTCATTATAAGATGGGTGGGACCTATATCTCCCTCCAATGCATTGGGTAATGATTTTATATCTCATGAGATAGACATGGCTGGAACGGAAGGTTATTTCGGTTCAGTGATACAGGACTGAAACGAGGAGTGAACTCGGTTCAGAAAGGGACTTTGTCCACTAAGATAGTCTTGGCAATGAGTCATGACTAACAAGAAATGATTTTCCATGATTATGTGTGCATGCCACAAAGTTTCAAGTTTTATGTTATGATTTTGGGGATCTCATTTTCACTTCTATGATTTATTCCATGTTAAGATATTATGATCTCTTTTGCAGGTTTTGATTTTCAAAAAGATATGATATGATTTTTATTTCCTTTATTTTCCCTTGCTGAGCATTTGAGCTCACCCTTTTATGTTTTCTTTTCCCCAGGTCAGGAAGATGGATATTAAGTAGAATATGCTAAAAGGGACCCTAGATATGATGAAATAAATGGGAGACACTGTAGAAGATTTATGAACCAGTTGTTTATGTTTCCCAGTTTCTAAAGACACTATACCTATACGGTCCTTTGTGGTTTTGTCATATGTTGTAATAAGTGTGATTCAATTTTGAAGTATTAACAATGTATGTAAAGTGTGGGTCGTTATAATTATGGTCTTGACAGCAATGCCTTGGATACTATGGAAATAATATCATGTGCATAATGTTTTTACACAATTAGATGTTTTATTCCCATGCTATTTTATCATGATTTATGTTCCTTTATGATATATTTCTTACGTACTTCCAAAATTTATGTCATTGCTCAATATTTTGATGTTTATATTTTATGTTCATGTTTTTTCATTCAAATGTTTATGGATAGTTTTATGTTCCCTATGTTTACCCTTACTGAGCATTTGATCTCACCCATTTTATGTTTTCTTTTCCCCATGATATAAATAACGACTTTAGGTAAGAAAACAAAAGGGGATGTTCTTTATGGGAGATGTTGGATAACTTTCACCATGATTATAAGATTATGTTCTGAGATTCCAAAGACAGTAAAATATTACAATCCTTGAGTGTTGGTTTTTATTATGTATTAGATATTCCACAAAAGTAATGTAATGTCCATTTATGTCAAGCTATGGGTCTCTACAATTGGTATCATAGTAAAGGATTTGTTAACCTTTTGAAAATAGGATCCGAAAAAAACATTAGTGAGATCCCTAGAGATATTTCTTAGGTATGTATAAGGATGTATCTAAGGTTAAGTATAAGTATAGGTTATAGTCATAGAATTACGGTAACTATCATATAATTAAAGCTAAGATGTTATATATTGATGGTAATCCCCCATTATTATGTTGTTTTCCCTAACATGATTTTTGCCTCTCACACTATTCTTTTTGAGTTTTAGACGATGGCTGGAACCCAATGGATCCATGTTGATCAATGTAATGGAAAATGGAACGATTTTCCTTATGAACAAACCAATGTTATGGGTGATGGAGTGAAAAATATTATATCTATACTTACATAAGATATGAATCATTATGGACTTCCAAATGAGCATAGAAGGGAACAATATTCTATTGAGTCCTTCATGAGGCAACATCCACCTTCATTTAGTGGGTCTTCAGATCCACATGTTGCTGAAAACTAGATCAATACAATTGAAAATATATTTTCCATACTTCACTATTCATAACAAGAAAAATTCATTCTGACTATTTACTGATTAGAAGGTGAAGCAGACTAGTGGTGGACTCTAATTAAGAATACATGGCCCGATGATGTAATTGAATCAATGGAATGGGATGAGTTCAAGAACTTTTTTTTTCAATAATTACTACCCTCATATTATTCAAACAATGTGGGAAAATGAGTTCTATGAGCTTAAGAAAAATGATGATGAATCTGTTTCTATATACGACACAAATTTTACAAGGCTTGTTAGGTATGCATTTGGCTTTATCATCTAACCTGAAAGTAAAGTTGATCGATTATTTAGTGTCTTAAAACCAAGAATTCGAAGGGCCTTATCTATAAGAGACTTCAGTATCTATGAAAAAATTTGGAGTTGTGCTATCAAGGTAGAACTGGAAGTTGGTGTTACTTATACACCTCATGGTTTTGACAAGAAACAAAAGATAGAGTTCACGGAGAAATCTCAGAATACTGGTGAAAAGAAGATGAATGTTTCTTTATGCTCAATTTTTGGATAGAAGCATGGTGGAGATTGTATTAAAGACACTATAAAATAGTTCATCTGTGGAAAAGGTCATCGAGAATCGGAGTGTCGAAGTAATGTAAAAGGGGTTTCTAATGATGTGAATAATGAAAAGACTGTAGAGAACGCACCACCAACACTTCAATGCTTCATGTGCAAGGAAATGGGGACATTATTCTAATCAAAGCCCTAATCCATGGGATAATGATGATCAACGTGAGAAACCTATAAAATCAAATGATAAAGTGTAGTCACATGTGATTACTATTTGTGATGTTGAATATGAAAATGATGTTGTGTAATGATTAAGTGTTTATGTAATGAGATTTGAAAATAGTATCATGGAACTTCATTTATGGCATTGAGGAATTTTTGAATATCTTCGTATTGGTTTTCAATAATTATATGGTACCGATAACCATAAAAAGTGATTGAAATATTTTGGGAAAGAAGATGATATCTACATAGTGAAAGGATAAAGAAAAAATGAAATGAACTCATGACTGATATAAGGACAATGTGATATCATGGTTTGAGTATATAGAAATTCTGGGATCATTCATGTTTTCAAAAAGATTATATGGTTATCCATGTTTCATGATAATACATGATTAAGATATTCACACCTTTGTAATTTGACCAACAAGATATATCGTATGATATATATGGGATAAATGATGGAATTCACATGCTCTGCAGATGACATTTCTAGTAATTGTTTTCTTTATACTATGAGCATGGACAAAAGTATTTTTGATAAGCCTAAATATCAGAATGTATTATGATGGACATAAGTTAGTATTCCTTAAGGAAAGAACTTTTTTCAATATTATTGATGGAATGTTATAATAATGTAGTTTTAGAAAAAGGACAACCTGCAGGATGGGCGACAAACCGTCGCATCGGACATGGATGTGGGAATCGAACCCACAACCGAAGTGAGACATGCCTTTATCGCCTACCAGTGGTCTACTAGAAGTCCCAGGTTAGTAAAATCTAGTTTTATTATATGAAGTAGTATGATATATGAAGTATAAGTCAATTTTAGGAACCATATAAAATTAATCTCATTATAGATGGACTTATGTATATTTAATAACTTTTGCTATCCTTTTGTTTGAGACAGATCGAATGACCTATCATTCTATTGCATGATCTGCTAACACTTCACAAAAGACAAATTCAACTTCATTTATTTACGAGATGATGTGGAAATTGTTCAAGTCACAAACAACTGTAAGATTGTACCAAAATAATGTATGTATTTATTTTAATTCAACAATTCTTCAACTTTAGGGAAATGATCTTGAAAAAAAATGTTTTCCTAGTGTCCTTATATCTGATGAATCAGATGGTACCTTAAATAAGCACAATTTTATGGCTTTGTAATTGTTGGATTTTTCATTTTCATGTCCTCTACCACTCTTTATCAGAATTTGATGGTTAGATTTTTCTTCCATATCCAACTGTCCACCTATGTTCTCTTATGTGGAAACCTAGTGACGAGTTAATTTGGGTAACCGTTATGATTCATACTTCAATTTTTAAAATTAAGTTTTAGTATTTATTTTTATGATTTGGGTTTTTAAAAAAAAATGCTCATGTAGTAAACCATTTATAACCTCGACGAAGTTCAAGGGAGAAATTCATTTTAAGGGGGGTATACTGTAACAAACTGAGATTTTATGAGAATTATTTTATTTAATTTCATTTATGTCTTGTGTTTTACATTGCACCATATTTGTATTGTGCTATACGCAACAATGTATTAGCTTGCAGTATACGTGACACTAATCTTGGCTCGTGTTACACACAATTTCAAGTTCGTTATGTAGAAATTATTCTAAACACCATTAATTATAGATTTTGATTAATGTATAAATGAAATAAATTTTAATTATGTTATACACAACAACAAAGGGAGCTTTCACTACACACAACCTTCACTTGGCTTGCGTTACACGCAATCACGACCTTCCTCAATTGCGTGTGTAGTACGCAATATCGTGTTTCACTAAACAATGATATATTGTTATAATTATGATATGGACTAGACATTATGAATAGTATTACCTAAATTTTGAATTTCCTAACATTATTATTCATCTTAAACATTTTCTAGAACATCATATGGGAACAAAATAAAATTTTCGAGTAAAATAAATATTTTTCAAAAAATGCAGTTTTGTCGCTTTTTGATTGTACATCCACTTTAAATATAGTTTTTGACTTGTTTATAAGTTAAATTTTACAAAATAAAATTCTTCTTAGGAATTAGGATATAAAAATTTACATTGGATAAATTTTTCATATTATTCTGATAACTATCATATTTTAATGAATAGTAAAAACACGATATATTTATATTAAAAACAACTTTTTTCATCGTAATAATTTATAATGATAAATTATAACATTTTATGGTTTCAAAGTATAAATAGAATATATTATTTCCATTTAATATAATTTATGTCATTATAATTTATTTTACAGTGAATTAATAGGTAAAATCATTTCAATCTTTTGCAATGTTTTAACTTTTAAAAATCATTTTCTTAACAACGAGATTAATTTTAAATTAATTTCTGAAACTGATTTGATTTGAATTTGGAAAAATGGATTCCATATTAGTAATCATTAGAACCAAATTATTTTAATAAGATACTTTTTATTTTTAGTCATTATGAATAGTAACTATGGTAAATTTTATTTACCATAGTTAAATGTAAATCAGGTAATTAAGGGTAAATATAATATTATAAAATTAACCTAACACCTGTCCTAATATAATTGTATGATTATATTTTACCATAAATTGTAATTTGGTCGAAATGGAATCTAATTTAACCCACTTATGTCTGATTAAGACCTTTTATTTATTTTATTTAAAGGAAAGTGAAATGTCTCAATCAAACATTAAAAATTAGATTAATTTTATATAAGATTATATATAATATAAATTCAATTAAAAATACTCATTTGAAATCTAAATAGTTGTTCTTTATCATGGTAATTTATTTTAAATTTTTAAGAAATATTTAATTACCTTAAAAGATTATACATTAATGATAAAGAAATTATTTATTTAGTGAAAAATCAATAATATAGTTTTTATTAAAATAACAATAGCTATCAAAAGGACCAAAAACTTGACAAAAAATTATTGGCCGAGTATATCTGAACCCTAATAATCCAATGGTATATTTTTGGACCATTTTGGAGACTTATAAAATAAATTAGGAAATTTATATTATTTTATTCTAAATGATGTCAAAGATATCACCTTCATAATTTAACAAATATAACAATTTAAATGTTTGGATTATAAGAGGATAAATTCGAGTGAAAATATTATTATGAATGGTATTATATTAATATGAATCATTGGATTTTATTTTTAATTTTTATTCAAAAAATAAGTATATTAAATAATTATACAAAAATGTTGTAGTAATTCTTTTATTAAGAGATATACCAAAAATTGGTTTTAAAATATTAATATAAATAATATATGATCAAATTAATGTTCCCCATGAATATTTTTGATTAATATGACATGTTAGGGATCTATTATATATCTTGGATCGATCATATCTTCTGTGTGGATTTTATTTAAATTCAAATAATGAATAGTGTCAAAATTGACACTATTCATATTTTATAAAAATAACATATTATTAAATTATTTAAAAATCACAAAAATATTTAAAAACTACAAATTGAAAATTTATGGTATAAATGTTATAAAGTATTCAATTATGGAAAATTTACAAGATTTATGTAAGTTTGTATAACAATTTAAAATTTTTAATTTTATTACCACAAATAAAATTAAATTGATTAAATAATGATAAATCAAGTTGATAAGGTTTAAAATAAACATAAACATGTATAAATTTTATTTGTTGATGATATTAAAACCTTATATCATCTCATAATTGAATTGAGTCATTTTTTGAGGTTTTTATGCGGGGTTTCATTTTATTATTCATAAATATTTTTAAGGTTTCAAAAAGTGCCCATGTCCTCTCCTATATAAGGGCACCTCCTTCCCTCTCCTCTTCACACACATTTGAGTCTTCAATATCGTCCACACCCTGACCGTTTAAGTTATCCACTTCTATATAAACCTAATAATTTTTTTTGTCTTCTTTAAATACCAACTTTAGTGCCCTAAGAGGAGTATAAGAGGAGACGCGTCGAAAAAGAGGTAATCTCTTATACCGATTCATTCAAGTTTCACTCTTCTTCAACTTATTCTTCTTTATTTGTATCATAATAAATTAATAAAAACAGTATCACTCATATAATGATATTTTGTTATAAATATGAAACAACCCTATTTCATCTTATATCCATCATACAAAAAATGAAATCACTGCGCGTGCGTACGTACAGAATACCGTATCCACGCCGTGGTGTAATCTGTTTTTCCACCACCACCTTATGTGGATTTGTATAATGGGGTAATGAATAACTATATATAGTTATTACAACATCATACTAATTCTGAGATATTATATCATCCACTACAATTCAATTCAATAATTATGGGAACGATATCATTGCTCGTGCGTACGTATGGATTACCATCTCCACGACGCGATGAGATTCATTCTCCATGTTAACCACTCAAAAATTATTATAAAGTATATATAAGGAAAAAAATGAAATATATGAAATGATAAAGCTAATGCATTTATGTATATATATATATATATTCTATCTACTTACTTCCATTCAAGTCAACAAGGAAAAGAAAACAACGTTCATGTGTACGTATGGCCTACCGTCTCCATGAACGGTGTATTTTATTTCATTTATCTATCTATTATATATATATATATATACTGAATATATATGATATATAAATCAGTATTTAAATTCTGGATGTAATTAAATCATGATATAAGTAAAAATAATATCAAGAACTATAAGTCCAAACACGTACGATAAATAAAACTATTTTACCCAAAACACTACTTTAACATGGAATTATAAAAGAACGGGTAATATAAAGTATTTAGTGAACCATATATGATATCATAACAACGAATATGATTATTTAATAAGTCAATTACATTATTTAAATCATTATACCGGAGGTTCAGATACATACGAAGCATACCAGACCTAAGGTAAGGGAAAATATCGCAATCTCAATTTTTAACCGAGATTGTTTATATTTCGTTATTTACTGAGGCATATTTATCATCCACACCCATGTTTCATCAATTTTTAATATTATTTCTACCTCCTACAATTAATAAAATCCAATTTCAAAAATTGTTGATTTTTTAGTAAATGATATGAAATAAATATTTTGTCATTTTTAGTATGAGGTACTTTTTCACTTTTCCAGCCAATGTACGAGAAGAATGATTATTTTTAACTTATACTTTGTGAATGGATTTTTATGATTTCATAGTATATTATTTACATGAAGCTTAATTTATAAGTTTATAAGTTTATTTTGAATTAACTTTTTTATTTTAAAATTTGTATGACATGTTGAGAAAGGAAAAATGTTTTTGAAGAAGAAAGGATATTTTCTTCAAGAATTCATTTCAAGTGTTTTGTCCAAACTATTTTCCATACAAGATTACATTATTTAGTATGATTATTTTTAAAGTATAATGTATCTATTATTTACATGGTTTGATTCTTCTTATGATGAAATGATATCCTTTTGTTTTATATGGATTACGTTACGATGGGATGATGTTTATGAAACCCATTTTATTCTTTATGTTATGATGAATGATTTATGATTATTTTGTGGAACAAAGTAAGAATGATTTAGTTATGAGATGGTTGGGACCTATATCTAACTCCAATTAATTGGGTAAAGATTTATATTTCATGAGATAGACATGGTTGGAATGTCAAGTTAATTTGATTCAGTGATACATGACTGGAAGGAGGAGTGGACTTGATTCAGAAAGGGACTTTGTCCACTATGATGGTTTTTGCAGAAATGCCTTGAATACTACGGAAATCATATCTTGTGATTAATGTTTTCCCACAATTACATGTTTTATTCCCAAGATATTTTATCCTGATTTATGTTCCTTTTGATATATTCCTTTCGTACTTCCATGATTTATGTCATTGCTCAAGATTTTGATGTTTATATTTTTTGTTCATGTTGATGTATTAAAATGTTTATGGATTGTTTTATATTCCCTATATTTACCCTTATAGAGAATTTTAGCTCAGCCATTTTATGTTTTCTTTTCCCTAGGATATAATGAAAGGTTTTAGGTATAAAAACAAAAGTGGAATATCTTTATGGGAGATGTTGAAGATCTTTCTCCATGATTAGAATATTATGTTCTGAGTTTCCAAAGACACTAAACTATTATGATCCTTGTGTGTTGGTTTTGGATATGTATTAGATATTCCGCAAAAGTAATGTATTTTCCATGTACATCAAGCTTTGGGTTTATACATGTTCACATTGTTATTCCTGAAATCGTGTAGATGATCACAATGTAATGAATGAACCTAGTTTCATGTCCATAAGTTTGTGCAAGTTCATGATTTCATGTCTTTAACATGATGAGGGAACATATTTCTATTTACACATGTTCGCAATGTTATAAGATGATGTGTATGCCAAAATTATTTGTCTTAGGCCCATGTTATTATCCCACAACTCATTTGTTTTATTTTCTTAAAATTATTGTTTTATGAATCACCAACATGTGTTCCATGATACCTGTTTACGATCTTTGATACATTGGTTATTTATTTCCAATGTTATTCTCATGTTATAGACCCTTATGATTATGCCATTCCCACATATCTCACTTATTTACCCTTTCTAAGATTTTAAGATCACCATTTCTTATGTTTTCTTTCCCTGGGGTATGAATAATGGTTTTTAGTATGGTATTATTGTTACATCCCAAGTAAATAAAGAATATGATATTTTCATATTTATTAATATTTGTGAATAAAATGTTAATATTAATTTAAAGGTAATGCTATGTTATATGGTGTACCAAATATGCAACAATGAGTTTCTTTGAAATCTTACATTGCACGCTAATAATATAATAATATTATTTTTAATGGTAGTTAACGCCTAGCCGTTATAATGGTGGGAATGAAAAGAAGTAACTAAAAATTATTATATATGTTTGTAAAATATTTTAACAATTACCCAATAAATTATATAGGATTGAAATGCAAATGAATCAAATTTTATGAATAAATATTCTAATATTCATTAAAAGGTTGATTAACCGCCATTTGATGGAGAACGCTTTTTAAAACTACTTTTTTTAAATTTTATATGTTATATTTTTAAAAATAAAATCCTTCTTTAGAATTGGGACATCAAAATTTACTTTGGGTAAATTTTTGTTATTTATCAGATAAAGTTCATTTTTAATGATTAGTGAAAAATGCTGTATTTTAATTCAAAACCTCCAGTTAATATAAATTATTTATATGGTTAGATTATCTTTTAAATTGATTTTAAAGTGAAATTAGAATATATTTTTACTATTTAATTTACTGGTGGTCATTGGAATTAATTTCACTTTGAAATTGGACATAAACAAGTGTCAATCTTTTGATCGATATTGTTTATAAAAACATGATATTTGTTTTGAGACCAGGAATTAATTGTAAAATTAATTAATGGAACCTATATGTTTTGAATTTTGTAAAATGGATATAATTTTTTAATTTGAAATATCATGTTTACTTTGGATAATTTTTTGGTATTTTTCTGACAAATGTTAATTTTTAATGAATAGTGAAAACACTGAATTTTACTTCAAAACTACTTTTTCATCTAAATTAATTATATTGTTAGATTTCCCTATTAATTGGTTTTAATGTGTAATTGAATTATTGTTTTATCACTTAATACGATGTTGTTCATTGGAAGTAATTTCACCTTTCAATTAGATGTAAAAACTAGCCAATCTTTTGATAAATTTTAATTCTTAAAAACCCGTCATTGGTTTCGCCAACTTGAATTATTTTTAAATAAATTACTAAAATTTCTGTGTCTTTAATTTGGTAAAATGGATTCCTTTTTTTGAATCATAGGGTCCAAATTATTTAATTAAGAATATTTTTTTCACAATATGAATAGTAACGACGGTAATTATCTTTAATTATCGTGATTAATTAGTAATCGAGTATTTAAGGGTAATAAAAGTATATCCTAATAATATAAAATGACCCCAAAATGTGTCCAAACCCTATTTTATGAGTCATTTACGACCATGTGAATCTTTTTACCGAACATTAGGGCCCATGGAGTCACATGGGTGTGATAATAACATTTATGACATTATTTTTAAAAAGATGAGAAATATAACAAAGGTTTGTATATCCTAATTAAAAAAATTGTAATTTTTTTAAAATAAATGATCACTTAGACTATAAATAGTAATTATAAATCTATAAAAATTTTCTACATCATGTTATTTTTTTATAATTTTTAGACATTAAATAAATAAATTTATTTATGACACCATGATGATGCAGTGATTACCTCAGTAATGAACGATTTAAATAAAATGAAAAGATAAGGTAAAATATAAGACTTAAACTTATCAAAAACCCATTGTATGGGTGTATTTCGAACCCTGATCACCATATATTCATGATATATCATTTCCTGACCTTTAAAATAAGAAAATCATTTTATAATAAAGTAACATTTCAAGACTTTCCAAAAGTAACCGTCCTCACTCTTATAAAAGGCCCTAAACTCTACCCCCTTAACAACAACTCTAAAGCCCTTGGATCGTCCAAACATAGCTCATGTAATCTCTCCACATCCATACATCACTCCTAGAATCCTCACATTGGGCAGAAGTCTTTCCAATAAGCCTTTTGCACAATTAATAAAGAGTTACACAATTTAGAGGTACTATCTTCTCTCGAGTTTCTTTCTTTTATTTTCCTTCTTCACTCACCACTATATTCTCATTATTTGATACCATAATAACACCAGTATCCTAAATATACTATTATTCTTTAGGATATGGATTCTACCTACACTTAAACCCACCTCCTTCTAACGGTTAAAGAACATACTGTTACTGTGGGAGCGAATTACTGCCTCACGAAACGATGATTGTTCAATCTCTTTTTAACACCATTCATGGTGGCCATTATGATGGAATTATATTTATATATTATATATATTATATTTATATCCTCTCAATGCTTTGTATTTTATATTTAAAACATATCTTTATGCTTTTCATGTTATTCAAATGCGATAATTTAATATGAGGAAGTGTCGACTACAGCCCCCTCAAGTGATTTGAATTGTTCATGCCAAACATGAAATTTATAAAGAATTTAATTAATTAACTTATGTTACCTATATAACATATATATTATACTGAATTATAATATATATTTTTCAAATTTTGTTTTAAAGTACATTAATATGAAAAAAATGAATGTGGAGTTCTTGCGTACGTACGACATACCGTCTCCATGAACTGTACATTTCATTTCTTATCTCCAAACATTATGGAATATTATTAAATACATATATATAGAATATATATGATATTTAAATCATGAAAACCATTCCTGAGATGATGTAATTATAAATACATTTGAAATTGTCTTCAAACAAGTATATTTTTGACTCATGTACCGAACATCGACAAAACGTATGCTATGAACTCACATAATTTACTAATTATTATAACCTGATAATATGTGATATGAATTGAATAATAAACTTCAAAGGATTTCCTTAAGGAATTATAAATTGTCCAAAGATTATTATTCAGGAATATAAAGAAATGAACAAGACAAGTCAGACTTGAGGTAAGGGGATTTTTTATCTCACTTTCAATTTCCTGACATTTTCATTGTTCGCCTATTATTTATTTCATGTGGTGTATTGTGTAAATCCATTTGATATATCTTATCATGATTCTATTTATTTTCATTGTATTATGTGATTTATTTGGTTTTAATTATCTTTTGGTCATATGACTCAATTTATTACAACAATGTAAGGGGTTTTTATCTCACTATTTATTCCCGTGAGATTCATGCTATATTTTTCACTATCTCCTTTGAGTGGTGTATGTACTGCCCATTATTATACTCTTTGTGTCATATAATTTCGGTCATGGGTATTTACATAAAAATTTTATAGTCCTTCTTTCATGGGGTTTATGTTTCGGAAGTTACCCAAATCGTTAAGGGATCCTTTCACCCTCCTCTTTTAAAAAGACTTATTTTTGTTAGGTCCTTTAATTTACATATTCTTATATTGGGATATGTTCTTATATATCCGTATTAGTATAAATTTTATGTCGAAGTGAATAGATACCCTTTTTATCTCTCATCAACTCATTTTCTGAATTTTGATGTGACGCCATTAGGCAGTCTAATTTCTGTAAGGGAACTTCTTAACCCAATTTCAATTCATTGGGTTAAACCTATATTTCTTGATTATGTCGTACTATGAATATGGGTGGATGACCTATGATTGTTTTAAACTAAATATCCCCTTATATTGAGTGTATTTATATTTGTCACAAATAATTATGTAATTGATTTATCCTTAATCTAAGGATACCATCTTTATATGAGACTTTATCTAAATCTCCTTTCATTGAGGCATCTTTTGATTTCTACATGACATTATTTTATACAGTGTTAAAAAAAACCTTTGAAATTTAATTTCATTCAAAAGGAATATTTTTATAGGAATAGTTTTACTAAATGAAAAAAGGAATTTTTTTGTCTTACGTATGCGGAGACAACGACTTCTCCACCACCGAGACCATTATTTGAGTATCAGCTTCCTCTACAAGACATAACTTTTTTAAATGAAAAATAAATACCATTTTTAATTTTATTTTACTTTGGTATTGAAAATGGTTCTGATTATGTTTTTATTATATAATTGTCTTGTATTGATATCTTGTGATTGAAATGTAGAAATGTTATGTTTCCTTTATGCATGTTTTATGTGATAAGATTAGGTTATGGTTCTTGGGAATTGTTTATGAAGTCGGGTGGCTCTGTGATATACTACAGGAAGGTGTGACCGAGATAGCTTTCCAATTCATTGGGTAATGTGAAGGAGTTAAACACTGAGGTTTCTTCAAAGTGATTTAGGGAATATACTGTGATGGGTATTCCAAACGTAACCATGAGAGTTACTCAAAACATAAGAATGCTATGAATGACTCAAGATACCTTTATGTCTTATGATTTCTATGTGTTATTCATAAATTTTATGATTTAATTAGGTATGTTAATGTGCATATTTTTTTATGAGTAAAGCATGATATCATTGATTCTTATGTATACATGGATTAATGTTTTATTTCCATATTTTTATATCCCTTATTGAGATTTTTATGCTCATCCCATGTGTTTGAAGTGTTTTCCACATGAGTTAAAGATGAATATGGTCAAGGATGGGATCATAGAAAGGTCATGCTACCTGAAAAATGGAACTAGACATGACACTTTTGTTCAAGAGTTTTTATTTTGTGAAAAAAATGGAAACTGAGTAGATGTGTTTACTTTGTAATCATTGAGATGTAATAGTTATGCCCCAATTCTCTAAAACTCTAAACCTGAAAAGATACTCAATGATAATTATTCATTTAATTCAATATTATGTAATGTTTCATGACCGGGTCCTTATAGTTTGTATCAATGGGAGGATTATATAAATTTAGAGGTTAGGGTATTCTTTAAGCACAAGTGACACTACCATAATGGTTAGGATTTTAGAAAGAGTCATAGTTATTTTTATAAAGTGAATGAGATTATGATAACCAGAATAAGTATATCTTAGTATATACCCTCCTCATAAGATATTATATTATTATTTTACTGATATACTCACACTGACCATTTTTGGTTTTAGTAAATGGTTGGATCTAGCAGGCACCAAATTAACAGTGGATGTGAAGAAAACTGTGATGGTTTTATGAACGAGAAAGAGAGTGATATGGAGCTACAATTATAACTCTTGTGGTTATTCTCAACCAACTATCTGGAGTCCTGATTGACTACATGAACCATAATGATTTTTATAAGGCATCATATATGTGAGAAACAAATCCCCACAAAATTTTAGGTAATAATCATAAAGATAATAATGTTTAAAAACCTATGTGCCTAAGATGTGTAAAGAAACACATTGGAAAAAGCTTTAAAGGGGCAGAAAGATTCTATAGATGTGGAAATGGAGGTCATAAAGTAAGAACCTGCCATGGAAAATGGAAGCATCTAGTTGACTATAGGAAAGGGAAAGAATTTCTTTCTGAAAGATCAATTGAATGTTTTAAATGTGATGTGCAAGGTCATTATGAAAACACATGTCCTACGAAGAAGATTCGGGAATGAGATCACAAGGAGTATACAAATATTCGTTTACCAATACCTAATGCCATTCCGATTGAGGATGAAGAAACTGACAATAACCAATGAAAGGTATGGATTATTTCTTAACGTATGTTTTCCTATTATTGAATCATAGGATATGATTCATGATATTGTTTGTAGGAAAGAAGTATTTTAATATAAGTTGGAATGGAATGGTTAATGGATCATGAAGAATGTTGAATGAGTAAGAAGTCAACATATAAGAGATTCAAGAGTTATGGATTATTTTAGGATGGTTAAATTATTAAAAGTATTAAATCCCTTTTGATGAAGAGATTACATTAGAAGACTTTATATAGTATGTGTAACCCTGATGTTTGATATATGAAAATTTAATTCAAGGAATAATTATCTTTTCTTTTGTGTATATAAATATAAAGAACCATTTTGGTTTATATGATCATTGAATTTGAGGTAATTACCGGTTAATACATTTTGGGATTCAAAATGAATGTTATTAGATAACCTTTGTTGTTAAAATATGTTATGGTTATTTTTGATGAATTTATCCCTTTTTGGGATTGTTATAAAATGATGTAGTTTTTTAAAAGGGATAACACGCAAACTGTGTGACAACCCATCGCATTGGACAAAGCTGTGGGAATCAAACCCATAACCAAATTGTGACTGTTATTTATCTCCTACCAATGGGCTACATGAAGTCCCTAGTTAGTATGACTAATTCATTTGGGTTAGATGATTTTATGAATCAGGTATAAGTTGATGTTGGGTTATCTATGGAAATGATAAACCTATCATAGAGGATATGTGATTAGGTTAATTACTTCTCAATTTGAGACTTTAAGAGTAACTGATTTTATTTAGAGACAAATGTTAAGATTTACCTTGGAAGACTATGTGATTAAATACTCCAGAGATTTGGGATTCAATCTTCGATTGGATTACTTTGAATAATTTTATGGCTAACTTTTTATTTAATGGTATTTCTTGAACCTTGGGTTATTTTTGTTGAATTTTGGAGATTAAGAGTAGTAATTCTTTTTATAAAGGACTATCCTTTTGGGGATTATCTGATCTTGTACAAAAAATTTTGGTTTTGGTTAAGGTATAAAGACATGGGAAATATATAGTTCATCATTTTTGGATCAGGTGATTCTCATGAAGTTTATTATAGCACTCTAAATGTCAACATGTCATCCTAATGGCTCATATTTTGGAGAAAATATGAGTTTCTGCAAGAAATATAGTAAGAGATGAAATTCTACATGACAAGTATGTATTTTTCCATTGGATTTATTTTAGTTCATAAATAAATTCCTCAATGAAAAGTATCTTAAAACAAAAACGTTGTCTGTTATCTTTTCCTACTGGGGAATCAAATTCCGTTTAACCCATCACATGTTTGCGATTTTATGGTGGTTAACTTTCTGCTAGACATGTTTTCTATCACTCTCCATCAAAACTTGATCCTTTTTTCCCTTCCATATCCATGTTTTCATGGAATTCTAGTATCTGTTGTCTTGGGTTCCCTTTGTACTTTTCATTCATTCTATTAAAGTTATAGTTTAGTTTACTCCTTTTCATGATGTGGTTCATTCAATGAAGCTTCTGAGCCCAATTTTAAAATTGCGAGGACATAATTCCCAAAAAGGGGGAAGGCTGTAATATCCCAGGTAAATAAAGAAATGTCATTTTCATATTTATTAATATTTTTGAATAAAATGTTAGTATTAATTTAAAGGGAATTCTATGTTCGATGGGGTACCCGATACACAACAATGAGTTTCTTTGAAATCTTAAATTGCACACTAATAATATTATAATATTATTTTAAATAGTAGTCAATGCCTAACCATTGTAATGAAAAGAATTAATAGATCTAACTAAAAAAGTATTATATATGTTTGTGAAATATTTTAAAAATTATTCAATAAATGATAGAGGCTTAAAATGCAAATGAATCCAATTTTATAAATAAATATTTTAATATTCATTAAAAGGTTGATTAAAAACCTTTTAATGGTGAACACGTTTTAAAACAACATTTAGACAATTTTATATGTTATATTTGAAAAAATAAAATCCTTCTTTAGAATCGGGACATAAAAATTTACTTTGTGTAAATTTTTGTTATTTTTCTGATAATGTTCATTTTTAATGAATAGTAAAAAATGTTGTATTTTACTTCAAAACCTCCATTTAATCTAATATATTTATATTGTTATATTATCTTATTAATTGGTTTTAAAGTGTAATTAGAATATATTTTTACCATTTAATTAAATGGTGGTCATTGTAATTAATTTCACTTTGAAATTGGAAATAAACAAGTCTCAATCTTTTGATAGATATTGTTTCTTAAAAGAACACTTTGTTTTGACAGTGGGAATTAATTATAAAATTAATTAATGAAGCTTCTATGTTATTAATTTGGTAAAATGGACATCATTTTTTAAATTTTAATATCAAATATACTTTGGATAAATTATTGGTATTTTTCTGACAAATGTTCATTTTTAATGAATAGTGAAAAATACTGCATTTTACTTCAAAACTAATTTTTCATGTAATTTTAAAGTGAAATTGAATTATGTTCTTACCAATTAATACAATTTTGATAATTGTAAGTAATTTCACTTTTCAATTGGATGTAAAAACAAGTCCATCTTTTGTAAAATTTTACTTCTTAAAAACACGTCTTTGGTTTTGACAACATGAATTATTTTTAAATAAATTAGTGAAATTTATGTGTTTGGAATTTGTTATAATGGAATCCATAATTTCAATTAGAAGGTCCAAATTATGTAATTAAGAAACCTTTTTTTGGAAATTATGAATAGTAACAATGGTAATTATCTTTAATTATCATGATTAATTAGTAATCAGGTAGTTAAGGGTAATAAAATAATATCATAATAATATAAAATGACCCCAACATGTGTCCAAATTCTCTTGTTTGAGTCATGTCCGACCATGGGATTAGTTTTACCGAACTGGAGGGCCCATGGAGTCACATGGGTGTGATAATGACATTTATTACATTATTTTTAAAAAGTTGAGAAATATAACAAAGGATTGTATTTCCTAAGTAAAACAGTTTTAATTTTTTTTACACAAATGATCACTTAGACTATAAATAGTCATTATAAAGATAAAAATATTTTCTACATCATGGTTTTTTTATAATTTTTAGACAATAAATATATAAATTTATTTATGACACCATGATGATGCAGTGATTACCTAATTAATGAATGATTTAAATAAAATGACAATATTAGGTAAAATATAAGACTTACACGTGATGAAAACCTATAGGATGGGTGGATTATGAACCCTTATCACCTTAACCTCAGAATAAATCATTTTGTGACCTTTAAAATCTGAAAATCATTTTTTAATTAAGTAACATTTTATGACTTTCCAAAAGTTTCCCTCCTCCCTCTTATAAAAGGCCCCCACCTATACCCCGTTACCCACACCATTCAAGACCTTGGATCATCCAAAATATAATCATATTATCTCTCCCCATCCATCTCTAAATCCTAGAAGCCTCACTTTGTGCATAATACTTTCCAAGGAAGCCTTTGGCTCAAATGAAAATGAATTACCTGATTTAGAGGTAATGTCTTCTATTGAGTTTCATTCTTTTATATTCATTATTTTATCACAAATATCTTATTCTTATTTTTTCCCATAATAAAACTATTATCCTAAATATAATAGGATTTTGTTATGATAATGATTCTTCCAAAACATACACACACCTCCGTCTAATGGTTAAAGAACATACCATTTTTGTGGGTGGCGAATTACTGCCTCACAAAACAATGAATGTTCAATCCCCTTTTAACACCTTTCATGGTGGAAAGTATGATAGAACTATATATATATTATATATATTATATTTATGTCTTCTCTATGATTCTGTATTTTATATTAAAAACATACTTTTATGCATTTCATGGTGTGGAAATGCGATCATTTCATATGAGGAAGTGAGGACTACCTCCCCCTCAAGTGTTGTGACTCGTTCATGCAAAACATGGAATTTATAAATAATGTAAGTAATGAACTTATGTTACCTATATAAAGTATTTATTATAATGTAATTATAGTATATATAAGTCTAATTTTGTTTTAAAGTCCATTAATATGACAAAAAAATGAATGTAGCGTTCATGCGTACGTAAGTCCTACCGTCTCCATGAATGGTACATTTCATTTCATATCTCCAAACATTATGGAATATTAATAAATACATATATTCTGTATATATATATTATATTTAAATCATTAACACCATTTCGTAGATGATGTACTTATAACTTCATGGACAATTTTCTTCAAACAAGTTTATTTTTCACTCATGTACTGAACAACGACAAAACGTATGATATGAACTCAAATAATTATCTAATTATTATAACTGGATAATATCTGATATGAATTGAATAATAAAGTTTAAATTATGTCCTCAAGCAATTATAAATTGATTTTTTTATTATTTATGAATATAATGAAACGAACATGATGAGTCGGACTCGAGGTAAGGGGATTTCTTATCTCACTTTTAATTCTGTGAGATTTCCATTGTTCGCCAATTACTAATTGCACGAGGTTTATTGTGTACATCCATTTGATTTATATTATAATTATTCTATTTATATTCATGGTATTATGTGATTCATTTGTTTTTTAATATATTTAGGTCATATGACTCGATTTATTACAATGATGTAAGGGGTCTTATCTATCTATTTATTCATGTGAGATTCATGCTATATTTGTCACTATCTCCTTTGAGTGGTGTATGTACTTCCCATTATTCTACTCTTTGTGTAATATAATTTTGGTCAAGCGTATTTACATCAATATTGTATAATCATTCTTTCATGGGGTGTATGTTTCAGATGTTACCCAAATCAGTAAGTGAAGCATTCACCCTACTCTTTTTCAAAGAATTATTTTTGTTTGGTATTTTAGTTTACATCTTATTATGTTAGGATATGTTATTATATATCATTATTGCTATAAATTTTATTTCCAAGTGATGAGATACCCTTTTTATCTTTCATGAAATCATTTTATGAATTTTTTGGGGACATCATTAGGCTATCGAATTTCTGTAAGGGAACTACATAACCAAATTTCAATTCATTGGGTTAAACCTCTACTTCTTGATTATGTAGTACTATGAATATATGTGGATGAACTATGATTTTGTTACACTTAATATCCACTTATATTGAGTGTATTTACATTTTTCACACATAATTATGTAATTTATTTATCCTTAATCTAAGGATACCGCCTTTGTACAGGACTTCGTCTCAATATCCTTTCATTGAGGCATCTTTTGATTTCTACATGACTTTATTTTATATGGTGTATAAAACCCTTTTAACATTTAATTTAATTAAAAATGAATATTTTTTACATGAATCCTTTTACTAAATGAAAAATATAATGTTTTTGTCTTATGTATGCGGTGACAACGACTTCTCTGCCGCCGTGACCATTATCTATGTTTCAAATTCCTCTCCAAGCCATAACTTTTTTAAATTAAAAATAATACCATGTTTTAATTTTCTTTTATTTTGGTATTGAAAATGGTTCTGATAATATTTTGATTATATCAATGTGTTGTATTGATATATTGTGATTGAAATGTGGGAATGTTATATTTCTTTTATGTATGTTTTATGTGATACTATTATGTTATGGTTCTTGGGAATTGTTTATGAAGTCGGCGTTTCCTTGATAAACTAAGGGAGGGTGAGCCCGAGATAGCTCTCCAATGTATTGGGTAATGTGAAAGAGTTAAACTCTATGGTTTATCCAAAGAGATTTAGGGAATATACTGTGATGGGTATTTCAAACGTAACCATGACAGTTACTCCATATGTAAGAATGCTATGAATGCCTCAAGTTTCCTTTATGTCTTAAAATTTCTCGGATTTATTCTTAAATATTATGATTTCATGAGTTATGTTAAAGTGATTATGTTTTATGAGTAAAGAATTATTTTATTGATTCTTATGAATACATGGAATAATATTTTCTTTCCATATTTTTATATCCCTTACTGAGCTTTTTATACTTGACCTAAGTTTTTGAAATGTTTTCCACATGACTTAAAGATGAATAGGGTCAAGGATGGGATCATGGAAAGGTCATGCGGTCTAAAACATGGAACTAGACATGAATCTTTTTCTCAAGAGTTTTTATTTTGTGAAAAAAATTGAAACTGAGTAGATGTGTCTACTTTGTAATCATTGAGATGTAATAGTTATGTCCTAATTCTCTAAAACTCTAAAACTAAAAAGAACCTCAAAGATAATTATTCATTTAATTAAATATTATGTATTGTTTTATGGTCGAGTCCTTATAATTATTATAAAGATTAATAATGGGAATGATCTTTATCAGAGATGTTGTAGATCTTCCACAAATTTATAAGATTATATTTCTATGTTTCCAAATGTTCTAAACTATTACTATCCTCAGGCATGAGTTTGTGTATGGTATTTAATATTCATCTTATAATATGTAATTTTTATGTATATTAATACCAGGTCACTATAAATAGCATGATCCAAAACTCAAGGACAATAATCTCTCCCACATAGCCCATAAATCATCTGTTCATAGCCCCAACAAACCAAGAAACACCATTACTTCGGTGTCAAATATCACAAGGAAACTCATGTTCCAAAGCACACAGTATAGGGTTCAAACAAACACACAAGGCATCACATGCCATGTCATCTTCCCACTAGGGTAATAATCCTCAATTGGAATGTTCATATGAGACTACACCCTCAAAGAATATGTTCTCATCTCAGTACACATAATAGAATCTTCCCATAATGATCTGTGTCGAGAAAACCATAACCATTTAATTTGGTTAAGAATAAATCTACCAATAAGTTATATGATAAAAAACCATATAGATTGTTTTTACACTTCAATTAACTAACCCAATTTATTAATTACCCATAAATGGGTTCACCATAAAAGCATAATGTGAAAAAAATGACCCTCTATGGGCCAGTATACATTCCTCTTAGGAGGGAATCCATAATCACCATCAAGTATCATCCCTCTTTAGAATCCAAATAATCTATCATTAGAGTAAATATACTATGGTTTAGCCGAGTTTAATTCTATCAAAATTTAATATGGGAAAACTTCGTATACTCTATTATTGACATGTTAAACTGTTGAACCATGTTGTTAGTGATATCAATAACATAAAATAATGTGAATATAAAGTGAATACCATGTTTCAAATATAATTTATGTTTACATAAATCTTTAAAATTATACAAGAGACAAAATAAATAATGAATAAATATCTAATAAATAACATAAGCATAACTTTTAGAAAAAATCAACTCAGCTTTTAGAACAGAAAATAAGAACAAAATTACCATATCCTTAGTAACTTGGACAAATATTCATGAATGTTGTCCCTTATACCCCAATTCGAGGTCCACGAAATTCTCAAACACATTCTTATATCACCCATCTATCATCTCCCCAACTAGTAAGAGATCATGAAATGCTATAATAACACCTTTTAACATCCAACCACCTCAGAATACTCAATAGTGACCAAACCAATAGTTTCTACTTATCCTCAAAAATTCCTCCTTGTATACTACATGATGTATATTAATATATAAGTTCTATGGTATTAATGTGGGATACTATAACCTCATATTAGATCCCAACACATCATATTTTACCAAAAATTAACCCTTATAATTAATCAATGTATGTTCATGCAATGTAAACCATCATGATATAAAAAATGAAATACATTTGCAATTAGTCAAAAAAACTCATGGTTATATGAGTATACATCAATAGACCTTTCATTTATCCATTAAGATATAGATAAAAAATGATAATGTCAAATAAATAAATGGATCTACTTCTACACCCAATCTAAACCTCAATCCCTAACACTAAATCCCCATCGAGATTTTTTTACCAATCTTACAATACCAATCCTATATTCAAACCACATAAGGTCTCATGGTCTATCTAAAATATGTTATAATATATTAGTTTAGACCATGCTTCCCATGAAATGTTTGAAAAATAAACTCTATGTAGACCCCCCCAATAGTGTACCTATCATATGCTATCAAAAACTAGTGCATAAACACATGATATTTTTAAACCATGTTATTAATTAATATATTATTGATAATAATTGATATAATTTGGTCACATGGATAATAATTTGAATAATTAATGTATATTTGTGTCTTGTGATTGAATTAGAAAATTCAATGAAAATTATATTTTGTCCTTTTTTAACTTCACACTATTAATTTTAACACAAAATAATTTGAGTGCGTAATTTTGTATTTAAAATTTTAAGATATATTGAGGACTCATTTGTCAATATTTTTCATTTAGACTATGTAAGATTTATCCCACATTTTAAGGGCTGAAAATGTACATTAATATAAATATGGAATTTAATTTACATAATGGACCATTCATCACCATTTGGGACAAAACATTATCTTCCAAACATAGATTGTGAAGAAATTTTGATATGTTTTAGAGAACATATTTTAAATCATTTAATTAAAATACAGTTAAAACTATTAATCATGGGATATAGGAAAATTTTTTAGCTAATTAAGAATTAAAATATGGAGACATAATTATGTATGTACCTTTATTGAAATTTCAAACACTACCCCCCAACACTATTAAATTGATTTTAATTATTTGGGATGGTTATTATATGTTTAGGATGTATTTTTTGAAAAGTATGGTTCCATTAACCATATTTATCTATTTGGAAGAAGGGAGTCTTTGTGTAAGGAATTATTCCAAGAACACACTCTTGTCCAACTTATACTTTCTGTTACTTTACATTCATGCATGTAATATATTTTAATTTAAAAGTAAATTTTTATTATTATATTTTAATATATTATTATTATTATTATAACTAGAATAAAATATTGGGGATTAAATTTGGTTATATCCCTTTTTATAGTTTCTTATAAAATTTGTGACCATAATGATAATTCCAATCATGGGAGAGTATTTTTTTTTGAGTTCAGTCTAAATAATACCCCATTCATTATTTGTCTTGAATAAATTTACTCAAAATAATTAAAAAAATTATAGTTAATTAATTTTTTTTTAATTTTGGATCACCGAAATGATTTTCACTTTTAATGTGAGGATGAGCTTTTATGAATTGTGTTTGAGAAATTTTCTTTTCCAAATTTATTCAATATTAGATTGATTTGTAGTTACATGTACTTAAGAAATTGAAATTTATAGATCTTAAGTTCTTCCAAATTTATCCATAGATCATAAATTATATTTGGGACGATAATCAGTGTAGGGTTCTCAGATTGAAAATCCAAAAGATAGCTTGGGTTTTTTCCAATATTTGTGGTATCAATTTCTTTCATAATTTCATGGGGTTAAAAATTTTTGGATCCATATTTAAATAAATAATATTAAAATTGATAAAAATTAATTATTGATGAAGAGGTATATTATTTCCATCATAATAACTGAAATTTCTCTTTTTAAATTATTTATTTCTATACTTGTAATCTTTTTTTAAAAAATAACCAACAAAACCCTCCATTGTTCATTTCAGTTAACACTTATTTTCTATTCATTTTAAAACAAAATTTGGGATATTAAGTTAAAATAATTTTTTATATGAGAACCCATGTAAACAATTGTGGAATAATTATTATAAAAAAAGAAATAGTTTGATAGTTTGTTTGATAGCGCTCATCTGATATGCCTATACAAGATAAATAAAAACCAGAATTAGATAAATAAATAAGATATCATAGATCCTTAGGTGCCACTCATGATCTAACAAACCTAGCTTTCCTAGTGTGGTGTGTCTTTTAGCATGATACATATTATTAGAGGGATTACGTCCAACCCCATGATCTAATGAGCATCCCTACAAATCAAGTATAACCACAAGATACTAGGATCAATCCTTGGAATATCATAATATCATATCAAATGACAAATCATAAACATCACCAGGCATCTAATACCATTAAAAATCTCATCAAAAGATCCTAGGTGTCTTAATAATATTCTATATCACAAGGTATAATGATCTGCTCCTTGGAATCAGTAAAAATCTCATATAATTTTAACAGATATCCCACTAGATCCTACGAATCATTAGAATCTCCCCTCACTAGGTAAAATGAATAGATACAGGAATCACTTAGAATATCAAATAATTAGGTAAACTAATAGATCATAGGAATCACTAGACATCTTATATATCACCACCATCATCAAGTATCCACCAGATCTTAGGAACCATCCTAATAATTCTAGTAACATCATCATCCTCAGTTATAATCGTTGAATCCATAGAAACATCCTAGGAAACTCATATATTATGATATTATAGGGACAACATCGACTCAATAATATAGTAATAACAATATGGGTTAGTAATCTGCCTAAACCATCTCACACCTCCCTGATTAGAAACTATAGTATAGAACCTTTCATTTTCACTACAACCATATCAAGCTCACAACACTGATTTTGAGTTCTATGGAATCACCTGAAATCAACAATTCCCACTAAACAGAATCGACCTTATTTAAGGATAAAAACTATCTAGGTAACCCACAAAGGAACACTAGGACACATATTAGTCTGGAAACCCTACATGGTCTCTATATTAAATTATAAAATCTTAGTTAAAGTCCTAAAAATGATGGAATTACATTCCTCATGAAAATCATGATAATCTTATAGACTTACCATACTCACAATATAAGTCACATTGACATTAGTAAAGGGTGATGGATTAATTCCCATATGAATTTCCAAGGTTATCCTAGGTCGATCCACTTTACCAACCAATCCATAAATTCTACTCAGGAAATACCCACTAGGGACTCCACATCTCTGCGGGGGAGGAAAACTGGCACCACACTAACCATAGATGACCCAAATGCTTTGAGGCATCCTAATTCTTTATCATGACCTATGGGTTCTAGTAATTCCCAATCCAACCCTCTACCCAACTCATGGAAACTAAGGTAACATATACATGCCCATTAAATTGACATCATTTATTTAAATAACACACATCTAGGGTATGAGTATATCAAGGCTAACTTGTATAACAATGGGTTTTAACAATACCATTCCATGTAATTTTGTCATCCACACAATATTATCCAAGGACACACATCATGTATTTTCATTGTATATCTCTCAATCCTTCAATTGAAAGAAAATCCACTTTGTAATATCTCATTATCTCTGAACCATCACTTAAATTCCCTAAAAACACAAATAGGGTTTTAACTTCATTTTCTCTATCGAAAAAGTCGCATAAAGGAATCCTTACATGGCCAATTAAGATGTTACTATACAAAAAAAAACATTAGGGGAATAATACATGATGTGTACCTTAGGTTACATGGTGTGTGTTCTATCAAACGCCAATAATGTATCTCAGCCATCATATCATGTATGTCACAAATACATGATGAGTATCAAACAAGAACATTGTGTAAGTCACATGGAATACATGTTCATGTTTATTGACACAAACATTGAACAATTACACTATATATAATCTATTACTACACAGTATATGAGGTCTGGCTTTGAACTATTCACACTATATACCCCCACATGGGGTGTATGGTCGAATTCTCAACCACACCATGGGTTATCCTACATATTGTCTCATCAATGGAAAAAACAATACAGTTATAATATTAAATCATTCTTAATATTTAATAAGTCATAATTCTTGTTATTGAACTACACAAAGCCTTATCGTGTTTCTCAAATGGAAAACCCCCAAAAATAACTAGAAACTCCTGTTTCTACCCAAACTATGACCCTAGGGGCCATAAAATGTTCTCATACAGTGCATAGAAAATATAAATATAAATATAAAGGGTAAAATGAAAAAAAACGGATGAACTCATAGAAAATCATTGAATCTTGAGCCCAAATCCGTGATCCACAGCTGCAACACCATGATTCAACACGTACAAGATAAATCCTGATGCATCCTTATCCCTCCTCTCTCAATTTTTACATTGAAAAGTTATAAGGGAGATATCCTAAACTAATTACATGTATAAAGGAAACAGGGGGATGGAAAAGAAATAATAAAATAAGAAGAAAACAAAATAATATTAACCACAATAAGATTTCCCAAACCAGGACCCGGAACTCAAATGATGTTTATACCTTTCCTAGGTAAAACCCATAATACTGGACTCATCTATAATTTTATAATTTCAATATAATACTCCTTATAATAGATATAAATATATTATTATGGGAATAGTTAAAACTAATTTAATAAAAAATAAAATATTTTGAAAAATACACCTGAATCATAATTTCATCAAATTCTAGATCATGGATAAACAACCCCTACTAAAAACCAAGAAAAAAATATAAAAATATAAAGAGATATTTTATTAGGGGAAATTATAAATTTACCCCAATAAGAACTTTAGAACATAAATTCAAATTCATCCTAAATTTAACAACTCGTAAAAATGTCGATCTTTTAAAATGTGAGTTTATGATAAAGTAATTTTATTTTCACATAATAAATCAGTATGTTATTATTTTATATTTATTTATTTTTACATTTTATAATCCCAATTTATAATATACTAATGATTAATATATTGGGTTGGGTTGCATCCAGTTATACCTAATCACAAATGCGTGCACTAGTTATACCATATGGGTTATGTTTGGTTGGTTGACCCATTTCACCAAATGGGAATGATCTAATGGTCAGATGAATTCATTGGGTATGTAAAATATTAATCCCTAATATAATTAGGTGTTATCCTATAGACAATATTAAATCCAAACAAATATGACTTCCCATGACAGGTGGATATCAAATCTGAATGGTTAGGATATATTGTACGAGGGATGATCTCAATGCCTATAAAATATAAGATCCATGACATGGAAAATAAATTCCAGTGAATAAAAATTTATATCATTTCAATAAATATGAATCAAAGAGTGTTATTTGTAGTTCAATGAGAAAAAAATATTATATTTCTCTATTTTTTCAAAATTTCTTCAGGAGTAATTTTCAACGCAGTACTAGTGTCGATTGATGAGATGCTATTTAATCTTAAATAGGATTTACTTGAAACCTATAATATCTCAAAAAATTGGTGAGGGTGAATATACTCTTAAAAAAAGTGACATTGTAACATTACTTGATTGTTTATATATACTATTACAATATCTTATCAATATATCTCTATCCTATTACACTAGATGCACTAATTGAGAACCACCATCTTCAAAAACTGGAAGTTCCTTATAGACCTCAAGTGTGAAAAAGCACATTGGAAGGTCTAAATCTTCAATTCCATATAAATTTTTATCAATAGTGGATAATCTAAACAACCTTGTCTAGGAACCTTTTAAACACTCAAGAACTCAAAACAAAAAACCTAAATGAAACTATAAATAATAACAAGTAAAAAATATAGTGGATAAAGAAATATATTTACATGCTTTAGAATTTAAAACTTTCCATGTGGAAAACCCACTTCAATAGAAGAGGGATTAATAGATTACAAAGGAAAATACTAATAGAAAAGATAGAAAAAGATTAAATGAAAATAACATGAATACAATATAAATGATTTCACCCCATTAATTATTATATGTTTATGAAAACTAACATATAATAAAACTAGTTTCATGAATAAATGATAATTATGGAAGCCCCTACACTTGATCTTGGTGATCAATGAAGTTCCACATCGTTAGTTGATCCTCTTTGCGAATAGTTAGTTCAAAGAAAGACGTCCTCTTCTGCAATCATGTCACATGAAAACGTCCAAAATTTAATTCTACATCCTTTACACATGAACCCACATCTAGATCCACCCATTGATCATTAAATTAACATCCTTTAGAATCAGTCAACATTACTATTAGTTGCTAACCACAGGTTCTTCTATACGGTCTTGCATTGTATGTCATGTAGTTACGAAGGTTTCACCATTCCAAAAATTACACACTCAAGCTAAAAATTGGATTTTTATACACACAAATGCCTAAAAATATACTACTTGAGAATAATTATCTTGAATTAATCACAAAGTCTTCTAGGGCCAAATGATTTTATTCTAAACATCTGTTATTTAGTTCCCATATTCTTTTCAATTAGTGATTTAAATATCTAATGACCTCCAAGTTATCCAAGAGCGACTAAAGTACTAAAATACTCCATATATTCTTAATCAATATATTTATTTAGTATATTAAACATATTATGATTCAAATTATGATTCTATTAATCCCTATATAGTTCCATATCTCTATATTCTATGATTATTCAGATATTGTGGTACTTTTTTGGAATTCACTTCATAAGGGAGTCAAATACCGATTTCTTGTCCAACGGAATTTCACATTGCCTATAATGTACTGTGTACAGATTTATTACCTCTATATAATCACTAGTAGACCCATTAACATCAAAAAATATTTCACTGCATTATCTATTACAATGTACCCAGCTTCTATGGTTGATAGTGTAATTATTGATTATAATATTAACATCAAGATAATGATAATGTCTCTAAAAGTAAACAAAAATCTAGTTGTTCTATTTTATGAGTAAGTATCTCTTCCAAATTCTACATCCAAAAATACATATAAAGGATCAATGAGTTTTAAACATATTTCATGATACACTATGCATTTGAGATACCAAAAGATCCACTTAACAGCCTCCTGGTTCTTTTTTTATAGATTTACCATAAAACTATTTACTATTACTACAACTTGAAAAATATACAAACTCCTAGAAACCATGCAATACATCATACTTTATATTGATAATGTCAATGAAACCTCAACAAAGTGCCCTCTTCATCCATTTTAGGTTCATTCACCATTGCATATTTGAAGTGTCTTGGCCAGGTGAGTGTTTAAAGTAATCAACTCACCCAATTAGAATCTCCATAACAACTTATAGATATACGAGGATTAAGAAAGAAACAATTTTTTCAATATCATGTCACCTTCAATATGAATCCCTAACAAATTCTTTTCTAAAATATTAACATTCATCTGAAAATTTTGGGAGAATTTATAAATCAATTCTTCTAGTCAAACCATCGCATGTCCAACCATGAGTAATTCATCTATGTGGAAAATAATTATGATAAAAATCTAATTATCATACGACATAAAAAAATAATAATTATCTACATCACATTGAATGAAATCTTCTACCATTATGAATTTATAAAATGTTTGATTTGAATTCCTTGTTTCCTTCTTATTCCTAAATAATTTATTTTGAGATTTAATATCAGGACATTATACCATTTCAGAATGAATACTTGCATCCACACTATGTAGATGTTTCCCTCCATGTGTTAATGATAGAATATGGTCCTGATATCATGTTCATAAAAAACAAACATTCGATGTATATTAGGATTATCAATATCTAAAGAATATTGTTATTAATGATAGGTGAATTTTTCTCCCAAATTTATCCCCATTGGATATTTAAAATCCTTTATCATCCATATAAGAATAATAATATACTCTTACATTTGGTTCTTCCTTCTGATGATAAACCAACTTGTTCAGAAGCATCATATTTCCTTATTTTGATTCATTTATCTACCATATATTATAAACATACAAGGAATAAATAATCCTTTTTTTATATCTCCCACAATAATGTTCCACATATGATTCTAACAATAAATTTTTTTTAGTTTCCCCAACATTACTGAGAAGTATAAAAGTGAATTTTTGAACCATAACTCTACACTAGTATTTTAATCCTGGTAGACCACCTTAATCCCTAAGGTATAGCTCCTTCTAGATCATTCCCTATGGAAACTATTTGTTGATATGATGTTATACTGAATCATCCTAATACATTAGGAAATAGTAATCTTTATATTTGATCAGTATTTTCACTTTTGGATATTTGTTGTGTCGATCAAAAATTATCTTCTATGATCTCAATGAAAACAGACACCACCTGAACAATATTCAGCACTACCGTAGCTCACTCAACTGATTCTTTGATTCCATGATCATCCTCTAATCCATCCCAATCATTCAAAAATATCTCCTCTTCAAATAATAATTCAAACAATCTAATAATCATCCACATATTACGTTCCAAGAGTTTAAAACCAAATATTTTTCACCATATCAAACATGAAAACATGTCCATGACTTTCCTCCCAACATATCCTTATCCTTGATATTGAAATTTTAATATGTGATTGAACAAAAAATATTAGGGTTAGTAAATTTCAACATTTTCCTATACCAAATTTATTCATCATGTAGTTTCCCCATTGGGTTTAAAGGCTTACTATTCCTGACAGAAGATGCAAAGTTAGATGGTTCAACCCTAAAATACATTAAGAATATTGAACATAACCTTATGCTCTTGTCTCTCTCATTTAGTGTTTGAATAATTCTTTCCACTACATCATTCTTCTCAGGCATTCTAGGAACAGTTTATTTTCAATTGAATTATGATCATCTAAAAATTTCCCAAAACTATCGTCATTTACACTCACCACTATTATCCGGATGAAAGAAATTTAACTTCATTCTAGTATCACCATCCACCAAATTATCAACATAATGAAATATAAAATGATTAGTGTTCATGGAAAAACACCCAAAATTATTTTTTTAATCATTTATGAATGTATCATAATTTTGTGTTACCCAATGAGATTAAAGGAGTGATATCCCCCATATATCTGTATGAAGACGCTTGATATTCCAAATCTTTAGTGTTGTTCCTTCCATGATTAATAATAGTTTTTTTGATTACCTTGTATGAAACCCCTAAATGTTCCTTAATCCATGAGATCAAGCTTCAAAAATACTATATAATGCAGCGTATGTAAACCTTTCTCACCTATGTGACCATGAAATTAATTCCAAAACATTTATCTTTTGACAGTTACTACTTCAGTATGCAATGTAACTTCTAAAATCTAGGTCACATAAAAAGATCCACCTTTCACACCATTGGCCACAACCATGTAACCTTGTGTATTTTTTCACACACCATCCATAAATAACATTCATGATTCCATATTTTCAACCTAACCAATGTAAATTGAGTTCTTCAATAAACCTAGGATATACCAGACACTTTTCATGTTCAGTACACATCTATTATTAATTAGAATATTCACGTCAATAACCTGATTCACATATCCATCCATAAGGTTGACCTTGAAATGGATTATATGCATATAGTTTCACATGATTCATCTTTCAGATGTTGTGTGAAATGAGGATCTAGAGTTAAGGATCCATGACTATATCAAATTCATAATACTTATGAACAAGGTTTCATCAACCCCTTTAGTTGCAGAGTTTATTGATGTCATTGGAGAATGATTTAAAAATTTTAAACACCTATCTCAATATTATATTCATAAATTTACATTATTTATACCGTGTCAACATATAGAGTCACAGTGGCCAGATTCATTACCTTAGCTTATATATTATATTCTTTATCATCTATTTTTTTAATTCTTTGAGTATAGAATCCCCTTACATAGATTATAAATATATATCTATAAACATATGGAACTATTAGTTTTGAATCAGTTAATTTGGAATTAAATCATAGATTTCTTAAAGTCCAATTCATCCTTAATAATGAACATTCCCACTATAGTCACCATCATCCCCATGATTAAAAAAGAGGTGATAGAAGAATTAATTCCCACACACCTATAATGAAATTCACTCCAACACACTCTAGATGACTCTAGATCACATTGAACCCATTAAAATAACCCTCATTGACCTCCCTTTGTATATCCTCATATGAAAAATTCATCTAATCATAAACAAATTGTTCATTGTAGAAGTATTATTATACATGTTCAAAATTGTTTCCTTCAATTCATCACTTATCATCACATAACAGATATTGAATGAAACATTTTTGGGAAAACTCAACTGATCTACACCTAGAACCCTATTTTAATGTTTTTTTAAATTATATTTTATCATATAATTGAGCTTCACCTCGATCAATTAAGGAATGAGATCCATCTAAAACAAGGTTTCTTCTACCCTCATCTTTCAAAATAAATGGTCCAACCTATCTAACTTATCCTATTTCAACATTCCATCTTTGTTGATATATTTTTAAAAAAAATTCTCCAAAAATATCTAAAATGTTTACTGGTATGGTAAATCCTAATTTTCAAAAGTTGATATTTGATTTTCCCATAAAAAATATGAACCATGATCTGATATCACTTATTATGATAAATGTATAATTTTAGAACCATAACTTAAGAAACCTAGAAGTTACTTCAATTCCTCATGTATAGAATAATAACACTAAAATATATAAATGATTTATCACATTAAAAAGTATTCTAAAAAGGGGAATCCAAAGAACCCTAACCTCTCATCTTCGAAATACTCAACAACTCACAACACAATACCTAAATAGAATAATAACTAGATAGAATGAAAACATAAAATAAAAGAACACATGGAATTATATGGTTAATAACCCAATCTTATTTCATATGAAAGTATTACTTCAATAGAAGAGGGAAAAATATATTACAATAGAATAGTCTAAAGTACAAGATTATAGAAGGTTTAAATATGACTAACATTGGTACAACACACGTGATACCACTAAATCTAATTATAGATGAGTACAGCTTATAAAATCTAGTCAAACTATTTCCACCACCACTATATCATTATATAAATCCTTCCATGTAATTTTGGTGAACACTAGTTCTCACCTCCCTCTGCTGATCCTCCTAGTGAATAGTGTGCACTCCAAAATTTATCCTCCCCTTTACCACATCACATGAATGATTTCAGAATCACATCCTCCAACTTATACATACACCACCATGTCTGTATTTACCCCTTTCTCTAGAACTTCATATATTCTAGAATTAGTTACTACTATTTCTAGTTCTGAACCCTATGTTTTGTTGTATAGTCTTACACCTCATAAAATGTTGTTATGAATGATTCTTCTTTATGGAAGATACATAACTCAATCAAAAAGTGGATTAAAAAAACAATCCCAACTTTTGAACCATATTACAACCATCTTAATATTAATTATGACATTTAAAATGGACATGTAAACACATAACAAGATGATAAAGGTGGATAAATTTAATGAAAATTATTTCAAAGGGTGTAAAAAGAGGATGAATTTATTTCTTATAACAATATGAGGTGTTATTTTCTATTAATAATCCTAATATCACCACATATAACTAGGAGACTTACCATGTTTTTAAAAAAAGAACTAAATGGGAGAATGTTGATCTTTTTTATTGATGAAATATATTCAACTCATTATTTGATAACCCCTATTATTCATATAAACACCTTTAGATAACCAAATATATATAAGATAACATTGAGAAAAAAGAACATCAGTAAGGATATGGAAAATGTAATGTTCATAGTAATAAAATTCATTTCTTATAGGATGGTAGATAGTAGGAATATCATCAATCATTTTTATAAAGTTCAATATATCTGATAATATTTAAAGAAAAAAAGAAATATGGATGATTCCATGATAGTAACTACGATGATAAAAAACGTTCATTCCTTAAAGAATGTAATAAATTATATAATGGATAATATATATTTTTTCCCTCATAGAATAACTCAAATATCACTAAATCGAGAAGAAATATAAAAATCATGAGGCGGTAAATTAATATATGTATAATAAATACTAGGTTCTCATGGTGGAGGGAGTTATCCCATCAATGTTCTCAATGGGATATAAATTCTATAATCACCCTTCAATAGGATAGTTTAAATTAACTAAGAAGTAAAGGGAATTTTACATTAATGGAAATCCATGAAACATTAAATGGGACTATATCACCATAAGAAAAAATATCGAAACAACAATCTAAAAAATCACTTTATGAGAGTTACTTTTGATGTAAATGTGTTTGAGGATATCAGTTCTTGGTTGATCAATTCCCATGAAACATAATATGAATGAAATAAAAAACCACTCTTTAATTAGATTCAATATATAAATTGAAAAATTTCAGTATACATAGATAACTCAACATTTGTAAATATACATGGGAATGGTCAGGTTCAATTTTACCTCTATAATGATCCCTCCTCTAAATGATGTATTTTATGCACTAAAACATCATATAAAAATTGTTTCATGTATATTTTTTAATATACATTTGTCTAAAAATTTAATCATAGAATATAACTTTTCTGATTAAAGGGTGAGGTCATTATTGAATAGTGTAATTTTTATGATTAATAATCTAAATTAAATTTAATTTTAGTTTTTTTAATTTGTTGGTGTCCTTCAATTTATGACATTACAGATCAGGGAATATATATTATATGAAAATTCATGAAATTTAAAAAATACAAATATTACCTAGCATGGGTAAAAATTATAAAAAATTTATTATTTACATGAAAGCTAAAATATAAGGTGTTGGATTAGGTAGTACCATATATACACAAGAGGGAGGGGTGAACTGTGTATATTAAAATTTATTTTTGCAATCATGAAATGTCCTTTTAACATTATCTGAATGATTATATAGGGGAAAATAAACAGAAAAGGATGCTCATCGTATAGTGGTTCAGGAATAGAAGTCCCCTAGTCCACTCCACCTATGCTATACTCCATGAGCTTGGTGATTTTCACTATTTTGTTCCCTTTTCAACAGACTCTTCCACAACTGAGTGCAGGAAGTTGAAATCTTTTCAACTTTAAGGCATAATAGTGCCTTCTGGATATTACAAAAAACCTAATAATGAAGTTATTATGAGAAGCTGGTCACTCAAATTAAAATAGTACTTGTTCAATGAAATAATTTCTAGCTATTCTTCACAATTACAACAACATGCAATTGACAGTCGATGGATCATCGATTTTCCGAAATTATGTTCTTTTGGTAATATTAGTTCTGAGTCGATCCCATTCCAGATGATCTTGAAATATAATTCCCAACTTTAACAATAGAAAATTAAAAAATGGTATTCGATGTAGAATCACTGAATCATTAAACGTGTTTCTTCTTTAGACAACAGAGCTTTTTCACTCTTCGTACCAATAAATATGTCTGTCTTGATTGTCTCTATAAATTATAGCAGTGAAAAACTGAAAAGCTTGATATATATTTTTCTTCATTTAGATGATTCACCTCTCTCTCTATAATACCAAATAATATATTTATATATAATAAAGATAATAATTCTACTTTTATACTTAGATCCACCAAAGTCACCTTTAGAATCACTATATTGAAAAGTCTGAATAACAGAACATTCATATCTCCTGATAAAATTAGCTATGAAAATAACCTCTTAAATTGATCTTTTGAATCATACATAAACGTCTTTGAATCAGTCAAAGACGTGCTTTAGACTCAGGCAATTAATCTGGGTGGAGATCAGCCTTAAAATCTGCATAAATACCTTTTCATAATAAAGTCATAATTTAAATCTCGAATGCCAAATGTAGGGTTGAACTGCATAGCATACATTCTCTGAATGTATGTTTAGCAACATAAGGTAGATCATGAAAGTAATAATTGATGATCCATTCTTCTAATTTAAGGTTGATCTCAAATTTAATGTGGATCATCTATTATTTCCTCTTCATCTCTCAAACATACAGTATATGATCCATATTTTTCTATGCTTCAAAACGTAACATTCATGATCCATACTTTTCAATCAAATGTACCATTATTTACAAAAGTAATGTTGATGAACCATATATTTGCGAAACCAACGTAAGATTATTCTTCCATAATTTTTGATAATCCAAACATTGGGTTCCTTCCAAACATAGGGTTCTTTATCCCTACTTTGTTAACAACATATGGTTATTTAACCATACATTTTTGATTATCCATAAAGTAAACAACGAAATCATTCATTACGCTATGTTCATTATCGTGGGGAATGAATTGTATTTCTAGAACACACTCAAGTGTTTTTCGAATACTTTATCAATTGACTAATGCTAATCAAACCCTTTAATATTTATCTAGAATGAATAATATAGTCAATATAAATTTCCTGAAATATACTCAAGATAAAATCAATATAATAACAAATAAGGGTATTTTTGAGCATCAAAATCATCATAATGGGAAGAGTATTATTTTAAAACATTTTAAATTAATAATAATAAAATAAATCATTGATGTAAATGAATCTTACCCAACAATATCCCCATTTTTGATGATCGCCAAACCCATGAACTAACCAATGAAATTAACATACAAAATTAATTTCATATAGTTTAGAATTTTGAAAAGATAAAACAATATTTAATTCCAATAAAAAATATTACTAAGAAATAAAATTTTTGTTATACATAGTTACATAAAAGAAAACATTTCAAAATTTTCCCCCATTAAAAAGTAAAATAGAATGTCTTTTCTCCACCTAAGTAAAATATTAAAAGAAAAAAATTAAATAAAAATTTACTCAAAGAGATAACATTTACAAAGTTTTTATCAAAATTTAAATTCTCCCCCAATAAAATATTTAAAAGATTAAAATAAAATGTTCTATTTATCCAAATTTTTCCCTTTTTTGTGATATAAAAAATGATAGAATAAGGAATATAAATTTTTTTAATGTAGTTGTAAACATATGTAAAAGATAATATAAATTTTTTATCAATATTTAAAGTTGGATTACTATCACTTTAATATGGATAGTATAGTAAAAATCCAATAACACATAAACATAGAATGAAAAAATATTTTTTTGAAAATATTGTACAAGTACAAGAATGAAAATTCGAATCATGGTTGGGTTATGGTATGAGAGATGTTTCTTCTTCTTCGAATAACTTCCTAGATTTCTGCCAACTGAGTTTTCAATCATTTCATTAGTCCATATCTTAACTGGATAATTATAACTCTTCCTCCTTGAGTCAGATGAAGATTTTCAATCAAGTTGACTTTGAAGAATTCGTAAAGACTCTCTTACTTATCCATAAAATGAGTTAACTTATCTGTGAAATGATTCAACAAAACTATAATCATAGGTTCACTCGATGTCAACTGCTCAATATGAAACATCTGATTGTCCAACAACAAAGATAACAGATAACTATTGCATTGAAGGTCCTGTAGTGTGTCATTCCTATTTCCCTTCATAATTGTAATATCATAAAATATTTTGATCAAATCAGGTGAAGTACATGATATAATGGAATCATTATTTCTGAAAGGTGTGAATTGATGATAAATAAAATATTTAAACTCTAGCAAATAATACTTCTTAACCATTTCAAATTTGAGATTCTCAACATTACAAAACATTTCCTTCATAAAATTTTTGACTTCTTTCATAGAAACAGAACTGGATTTTAGTCTTTGAAATTTCAGATGTTCCTTTTTCTAATTCTCTTCTTAAGGAATCATTTTCCAATTCTAATCTATTTAACATTATATAAAGCTCATTCCATTCTTCATTTACAGAATCAGATGCACCATGTGCAAGATTCATAGATTCCACTTCAATTTGATGCATCAGTACCAAGGGCAGTGATTTTGCATAAAATGTTTCTTTATTTGCTCTCTAAACTATCTTTTATACATATTTTTCCTCTAAGTATTTCCTTGACTCATCCATAGAAAAAATTTATTCATCAATTCATTATGAAACTAAAAAAAATTCTTCTTGAATATCAACATCAGTAGGAGTCTTCTCTTCATGAGCATTTACATCATTAAATTATACCAAGATAAGATCTTCTAAAACTTGTTCTTCTTGATCTAAATTCGTTTGAGTAGATTCTATATGGTCAGTTCTAGATGAAGCCTCTTTCTATATGTTGCCTCTACCTAAGGCACAATTTCCTATTCCACTTGTGGAGTCACCTCATTTTGAGCAACAACTCCATGTTGAAGCTCTTCAACAGTAGTTTCTCTTACAAACATGTATCTCAAAAAATCTTTAGTAGTAGAAATATTCGATTCTATAGAAGGATCCACAACAGATTGAGTAACACTAGTTCTATTAATTTGAATTAATTACTGACTTCTATCAGTTGGTGTATCAATATATTCAAACAGTATCATCCTTGATACTATACTCGCTCTAGATTCAGATAATCCTTCTTTTGATTTTGCAGGTATCTCTTGAGCACTCTCTGGTCCTTCCTCTTCTCCAACATAAATTATTTTTCCTTTTATTGTGTTAAAAAAGAAACCAATCATCCTTAGTGTTCCATCATTAAAGATGTTTCTATGGTGGCGTATCACTCGGGCATCCCCCAACCTCATCATATATTTACTAAATATTGTCATTGAAATAAACCTTCCAAAGGGATAAAAGTTCATCCTCAGTTCTGGCTGGCTGCAATAATTGAGATATCAAACCATATATCTATAAAAATTAAACATAATATTAATCATAAACAGAAACATTATGTACATATCTGGGTATAGTATTTTTGTTCGTATTTCACATTCTAGGTGCAATATTATTTTTCAAAAATTTAACTAAAATCTGCTGGTCAGGCTCTAGATTTTTCACTAACATATTCCTTATATTATTTGTGTCAAATAGAAAATAAATAATTTCCATAGACGTATGAAAATTATCTCAAATATTCTTTATTTCAAAATTGAAATATATCTCATTAAGGAATATACAAATTTTGGTGATCTCCACAGAAGAAATCATAAAAATTCCATCCTCGATCTTTGATAATATTGAATCGTTATCTTCTCCCAGACAGCAATAAACTTATTTAACAAATTAATGATGGTATACCTCATATAGAAACTAAGTATTGTCTAAATTGAAGTTTTACACATGTTTCTGAAATTCTATGGTTTGCCTCAGTGTCAGATCTGTCTGGTACAACCTTTCCAGATCGATCATTTTCCTTTCAAAATCATTCATCATGCCGAGCGTTGCTGCTTGAAATTGCTAGTTTCTAGATCATTAGTCCCATTATTTTTTTCCATTACTATCACCAATTTCTAAACGATCTTGAAGATAGGGATTCAATGGTTCAGGTGTGTGTAGAGAATAACGGTAGAACTTTTTGATGTTTCTATGTTTTTTTTTAAAAAAATGAACGGTTTATAATTTCAAACGGATCTGATAGACTGGATTCACATGTCATTACACACATAGTAATTATTACATTATTTAAAATCATAATCGTATGCATAAAAAATTGAAAACTGTACGAATGAAATTTTAAATTATTCTAAAAATGACTAATGAAAAAAATAAGAATTAAAAAATATGTTATTAAAATTATATTTAATTTTAGAAAAAAAATAAACCTAGTTGTACCTGAATAACATAAAACCTAGAAGTGGGAAGTGGTTTAGTAAAAAAATCCTCTAATTGAATTTCAGTTCTTACAAATTCTAAGAATATATCCTTTTAATAATATGGTCTCTTAGAAAATGATGTCAGAAATCAATATGCTTTGTTCTTGAATGATTAATATGTTTTTTGAAATATTTATGGCACTTGTATAATAACATAAAAAAATTATGTTATTAAAATTTAGTCATAAGTCTATAAGAGTGTTTTTCATACACAAAACATGCACATAACATCTTTTTATAGATACATATTCTGGTCGGCTATTGAAAGGGAAATTGAGTGTTTTTTATTATTAGACCATGGCAATAATGATTTTCTTAAAAAGGGAAAGTCCTTGAAGTGATTTTTCTATCTAATATATACCTTCAATGTTATTATATGAATATTAAATTAAAATAAAAATCAGAAGATTTTGGATAGATAAGAGACTGTAAAACACATCTTTTTAAATATATAAAAATTATTCTGATAGAATGTAAGTAAGATTATTTTGGATCAGATTAAAATCTGTCACAAAGAAATATTGAATACATTATAATTGGCCTACTAGCAGTAAGATAAAATAAACTACCAATCATACCTCTATTTAACTTATTATTATCTAATTTTCCAGTTTCATCCAAATCATATTTTATATTTGTACAAATTGGATTTGAATATGTCTTGTTGTTACATGTACAAAATTATATAGTAAATCAAAAAATGTATTTTATTTGATTTAAAACATTTCAAAAATCATTTTGATAAATTTTAATTCTTAAATGTAAACATAATTATCCCATTATACTAATTTAATATTATTTTGTCATTAAATTTGAAAACTCATAACAACGTTTTTTTGATGAACCAAAAATTACTGCTTCAACATAAATTTGTACCAATAAAATAATAGAGATGACAGTTCTCATAATGTATGGTGGATCTTCCATCCCAACAGAAAAATAAAAAATTGAAATAAAAGAATATAATATTTTATAACAAGCTCTTGGTGATTGTTTAATGCTATAAAGAGCATTAGTATGTTAAAACCCGAATATGCATTTTTTGAATTTTCAATACCATGAGGTTACTCAACATAAACATCCTCCAATAAGTAACCATTTAACAACACAATCATAACGTCCATCTGAAATAATTTAATTTTTATATGAGATGCATATGCTAAAATGATTCTAATGGATTCTAATCTAGATACAGGTGCAATGGTCTCATCATAATATATACCCTTTTTCTTGATTATAACCTTTAGCTACTAGTCTTTCTTTATTTTTAGTTATTATTCATTGATCATCTTTTTTATTTGTAAGTACCCATTTAGATATTATAACTATATAGTTATAATGTATTTCATCTAAATTCCAAACTTCATTTATCTTAAATTGGTTTCGTTCTTCATTCATTTATGTCATCCAACATTCTTCAATTAAGGCTTCTTCTAATGTCTTATGTTCTAATTGGGATAGAAAGGCAATGAATTCAACATGATTTCCCATATTTCTTCAGGTTTTTATTTTAGTGACTAGGTATCCTATAACACTTTTTAATTTTTCAATATTTATGGTTCAAGACATTATAGGTAGTAAACTATTAGGGTCTTCAAATTGATGTCCTTCTAAACTGAATTGAATTTCATTTAAATATTTTTCAAAGTTAACTTTTATGTTCTCAAGTATCAGTTTATCATTATAGTCAGATTCATCAATTTTGTAATTCATTTTCTAAAAGGAATCAGATTCATCAAATTTCACATGAACCGATTCTTCAACAATCCTTGACTTTTTATTATAAACGTTATAAGCATTGGAAATAGTAGAATATTCTATGAAAATACAATCTTACGTTTTTGGATCAAACTTACGAAGATTTTTGTGTGTGTTTAAGGTGTAAATATTGCATCCAAAAACATTAAAGTAATTAAATTTAGGTTTTCTCTTATTCTAGAATTAATTTGATGTCTTTTAAAAATATTTATGATTAATACTCAATTCATTTTATAAAATATTGTTCTTATATCTTCTAACCAGCAAAAGGTAGGAAGACTATATTCATTTAGCATTGTCTTAGCCATTTCTTGAATAGTACTATTTCGTCTTTCAATAATTTCATTTTGTTGAGGTGTTCTTGGTGTAGAGAAGGTTTGTTTAATACACATATTTGAGAAAACGGAATTAAATTCCAGATTCTAAATTTCTCCACCATGATCACTTATTAATGAAATTATTTTAGAAGCTTTTTCATTTTGAACAGCATTGAAATAACATTCAAATAATGTAAAATCTTTATTTTATTATTATAGAAATTAAATCCAAGTATATCTAGAATATTAATCAACTAAAACATAACATAAATTTACCAACCGAGCTTTCTATTCATGAAGTTCCAAACGAATCCATAGGGATATGTTCTAGTGGGTTAGATGTTTTAATTTTGTTAACATATTTTAAGGATCATTTATGCTGCTTGCCAAGATGACATGCATCATAGAATCTATCACTTTCAAATTTGAGACTAGCCATATTTGAAACTAATTATTTCTTAGATAAGTTATGTAAAGAATATATATTTAAATGTCCATGTCTACTATGACTGATTCCATATTCATCTATCATATCAGTTAAGAATTTTACTTTTTGTTTACATACGGATTTTTGTCGAGGGTGTAAACATTATCAATTCTGGGTGCTCTAAATTTATGAAATGTATCATTAAAAACAGAATCATAGTTTTTAGAAAAATAAAAAAATAACCCCCATCATAGAGTTGAGAGATACTTATTAGGTTGTGTTTCAGTCCTTGTACATAGATAACATTTTTGATTGAGATAGATTTTGGATCTCCAAGAGTCCCAATGCCAATAATTTTACATTTGGAATTGTTACCAAATGTTACTAAACTATCAACTTTTTGAGTTAGAGTTCTAAAATTTGATGAGTTTCCCCTCATATTGTTGGAGAAACCAATATCCATATACAATATTTCAGGATGGCTTCTGTGACCTACTTCCGAAAATGGAATATAAACAATGATTTTTTTTGGTGCCCATATTCTATTGTGTCCAGCAGTGTTAGCTAGAATATTCCTGGGAATCCCAACATGCTTTATTTTTCTATAATCAATATAATCATATAAACTACTTTAATCAAAGGATTTCTTATTCACACTTATTAGTGGTTGCCGTAAATAACAGTTTTTATATATGTTGCATTTTATTCCATATTAGTATCAAATTTTACCTATTGAGTATTGGGAAAAATAGTTATTATTTAGTTTTGGTTTCTCACCTTTACTACCTATTACATATATTTATTTTTTAGTCACTTTATTTCCAAGTATTTTATTTTCTGTATTTTAAAATTTTATAAAAATAAGAGTTGCACTTTTGTATGTTTCTACTTATATTTTTAGTGTTTTTATTTTAGTTTTATTATAGATATAGATTGTGTTTGATGATTAATATTTTTCAATTTACTCTTGATGTTGTTTTAGCAGAGTGTCTCTTTCTCCTAAAACAACAGTATGAATATTTTTCAGTGATTTTTGTTTCTGAAATAAGGAATCATATTTCTCTTCTAGAATATTGCAGTAGGATGTATGTATCTTATTTTAACAACTAGAACTAGAATCAGAATCATATGAATAGTATGACTGTACCACATCAGCTTCTTCCATAATGATTTTTTTTCATATTTGATTCTTATTTTTCCGAGAAAGACGATGATGATCTACTGGAGTCTTCAAAAACACTCCATGTAGTATTCATTGCTATTTTTTATTTATTCTCATAATCATTATTTTTGAAAAAATTATTCTTTTTTCTACTTTTAATTGAGGAAAGTCAGGTCTTATGTGACCCATCTTTTTGCATTCATAGAACCTAACTACCTTGGGTTCTTTTTCATCCTTTTTAAATGATTTTTGGAATCCTTTATTTTTTCTAATGAATTTACTGAACATTCTAGCCAGCTGAGGGAGTTCCACATCTAAATCAGATGAATCGTAGTTCTCTGATTTTACTGTGATTTCATTCTTCATTATTTTTATTTCATTTAAGATGTTACCTTTGAAGCAGTATTTTCCCTTTGAATAATAATGTTATGCTCCTTTGATTCATTTACCATCTCATCCTCATACATCAAAAGAGTTCCAATTAACCGTCTCATTGTAAGAACTTTGACTGGTATGGATCTCATAATAGTAGCTGATATCCCATTCCGTCTAGGTGGTAGTAATCTTAGTACATTCAAGTCCATATCTGCTTGTTTGATAGGATATATCAAGGAAATGATGTTATTAAAAATTTCAGTAAACCATCCATTAAAATGGGTGATAATATGTCCTTAATAATTTTTGAATTTGTAAAATTTCAATTTTTGTAGCGGAAATCCTCTTCTATCTGACATTGTCAGTTCCTTCATATTCAATAGTAATCATCTAACAAATTTCCTAAGCCGTCAGTAACTGTGATACTCTATTGAATTCATCTGGTCCAAGACCACAAATGATAATACTCATAGATATCGAGTTTGTGTCAATCTCTTCTTCTATATCAGTACTCCATGATTCAGGTTTCCCTGGAATCACATAGGGAGTTAGAATGTTCAAGTAAACTCTGTATCCAATGTTTTTTAAATAAATGACCATCCTTAATTTCCATCAAACACAATTTTCACCATTGATGTAGGGAGCTTGAACCAATGACATACCCTCTCGTGTATCATCCAATTTTCTTTGGATAATCTAAAAAACATTCATCTTGTTATATATTTATCGAAAGAACCACATATGATACGAATTGTTGGATTAGGTTATACAAAATATACCTGAGAGGGGTTTGAATAGTGTGTATTATAATTTCCTCATGAGACCATGATCTATCCTTTTAACATTATCCAAATGATTAAGGAGCGGAAAATAAATATCAAAGGATGAACGATGTATAATGGCTCAGGGAATTGAAGGCCCCTAGTCCACTCCAATAACGCTCTACTACCCAAGCATGGTAATTTTCACTATCTGGTCCTTTTATCAATATATTGTTCCATAACTGAGTGTAGGTAGTTTACACATTTACACCTTTAAGGATAAAAAAAGCCTTCTATTTCATACACAGAACCTACGAAATAGCTTAGTACGAGAATCAAGTCACTCAATGTAAAAGAGTATTGGTTCTTTTAAATAATTTTCAGTTTTTCTTCACTATTGCCACAACATGCAATTGACAGTCGATGGATCATCAATTTTTAGAAATTATGTTCTTCATATAAGAGAAGATATGAGTCGATACAGTTGTATTAGATATTGAACTAAAATTATGAACACTAAAAACAGTCGATTCAAAAAATACATTTGATGTTGAATCTGTGATTCATTAGTCGTGTTCTTCTTTATTAGAAAACAATGCTTTGTCACTCTTCGTAATAACGGATCTATAAGTCTCAATTGTCTCGGTAAATTGTACCAGTGTAAAACTCAAGAGCATGATATATATTTTCCATCCTTCCGATCACTCGCCTCGATCTCTATAATATAAAATAATACATGTATATATAGAACAACGACGAGTGTTCTCCTTTAAAATTTAGACCCACAAATGTTGCCTTTAGAATCATGATATTCAAAAGATGGAATAACAGAGCAGTCATAACTACCCTTAAAATTATCCATGAACAAATCCTCCTGAATATTTCTATTGAATCATAAATAATGTTTTTTGAATCTGTCAAAGACGCTCTTTAGACTTGGGCTTTTACTCTGGTTGGAAATCAGCCTAATAAACTGCATACATATCATTTTTTTAATAAAGTCATAATTAAAATCTCTAAATCCAAACATAGCTTTGATCTGCATTTCATTGATTATCAGAACGATAGGTTCACAACATAATGTGGATTAGGAATGTATGATTTGATTATCCATTCATTAAACGACGGGTTGATCTCAAATGTATGGTTTATCATCCATAATTCTATATTCGTCTATCAAACATATGGTATATGATCCATAATTTTCTCGTCTTCAGAACATAACATTAATGATCCATACTTTTCAATCAAATGTACAGTTTTTTACAAAATAAATTATGATGATCCATACATTTGAGAAACAAACATAAGGTACTTCTTCTATACTTTTCTAATAATCCAAACATTGGGTTCCTTCCAAATGTATGGTTCTTCTCCAATACTTTGATTATAATGTATGGTTATTTAACCATACTTTTCTGATAATTTTTAATGTAAACAACAAATTCTTTCTTTACGCTACGCTCCTTAATATAGGGTATGAATAATGTTTCAAGAACACGCTCATCTGATTTCCAAATACTATATCAATTGATTAATGCGAGTCAAACAATTTAATATTTCTCCAGAAATAATAATATAATGAATATAAATATCATGATATACAATCAATATAAAATCATTACAATAAAAAACATGGTTATTTGTGATCATCAAAATCATCATAAAGAGATTGGGTATTGTTCACAAAAAATTTTCTTTATAAATAATAAAATAAAGTATTGTCTAAATGACACTTTCTCAACATATGGGAAATCGATTCTTATTATAGAAAGAATATTTGTAAAAATTAAAACATAGGTATGTATTTGATTTTCATGTTACACCCACCATAGGTGATGAGAAGTTATTTTTGAATTTCATTGATGATTATTCTATATTTTTTCATGTCTAACATTCACATGATAAATATGATGTTATAGATAAAATTAATATTTATAAAGGTGAATCTAATTTTATATGGGTGATTACAATAATATAACCTCAATACAATTGGATTAATATCATAGTCCTTGAATTTTAAAACCCAAGAGGATCATACATGATGTGAAGAGTCCCTATAAACACAATATGTCAATGTTGGTGAGAGAAATGATATAACATTAATGGAAATATTAAATTCCATGATGTGTGTCTCAAGTATCTCATGACTATTTTTAAGACAGACATTATTAAAAATATTTTAAATCATAAAAAGGGTTCCATGTTAGGGAAAAATATTTCCCCATGGAAATTATGGAATCATAGGAAACTAAATCTCAATTATTTAAAGGGTTGGGGCTTCTATGAAATTGTTAAATCACTTTAACATTAAAGGGGTAATTTGGAAAAAAGATATATTTATTGAATATTTCTAAGTTATGTCTAGAATTATTATGATCATGGATTTTTTGTTATGTAAAATATGGATTTAGTAGAAATTAATGTAGTTATTGAATGAAAATATTCTATTTTTTATAAATTAATCTTTACCCATTCACCTAAGAATATTCAGAATGATAAATATGGATCGAATAAATTATATTATAAATAATATATTATCAAGGAGGTTCATAGATGTAAATGAACATGGATACCCAAAACATATGGATCTAATTTCTATATGTACATTTTGGATGAAAATAATGTTAATTTTATTACAAAAAATCATATTCTTTTGAATATAGTGGCTAATTTTTCAACATACGAAGAAGATATTTTTTCTTCCACTTTATCTATTTGGAAGATATATTGGTTAAAATATAATTTATAACTAGAAACTATTTTGTTATATTAGTTTATTTTTCACAATGTTCACAATGTAATGTCTTTTAAATGGGAATTTAAAAGAAAAATAAAATTATTTGGTGTGATTGATTAAAAGTAATGTATTAACATATGGTTTTTATTGGTTTAAAAAATGAATATGATTATGTTACTATAAAATTTTTATTGAAAGATCATAAAAGAAAAGGTTTATAGGTAGTGTATATCATTCTCAGAGAATATATGTATGAAAATATTTCACTCAAGTTAGAACTCCTATATATGATATTAAAGTTTCCATACCTTGATAGGTCTCCATCAATGTTTTTATTTAAGCCCATAAATTATATATTTTGTATTAAATAAACTAAAAAATAATATTAAAGATGAGATAACTTATTTAATGATTTTATATATGCTATAATTATCATTTAAAAATCCAAAGAGAATATTTTTAAAGTGAGAGTTATAGAGGGAGATTTTAGAATCGAAAGGTTTCTATATTAGTAGGGATTATAAAAAATATATATTGAGTTCCATTTTAGAAAAGAACAATATAAATATATTATGGATGTTATATTGGGATCCCAAATTATTTCTATGTTTTTTGATATTTATGCACATTTATTCATTGTGATAGAGATAGAAATATTGGTATATCTCATAGTATTCAAAATATTATTTTAAAATAGGGAAAGTCTTATGGAGTGATTTTGAATTATAAAATTCATTATAAATTGAACAGTATATATTATATGAATATTATAGGATCATATATTTTATATGGTATTGAGTGTTGGACATTAAAGAGACACCTTAAACACAATATTTGGGTATATAAAATGAAATTTTTATGAAGGAAATGTATCAAACCAATATGGAAATATTTTAAATGAATGTGTTTGAGAGAAAATTATAGTGGATCTGATTGATGATAAGATGAATGAGAGTAGATTAATATATTTTTTACATGTAATAAGATTACATATGAATTCACCTATTAATTGGGTAAACTTAATGAAAAAATCCAGTTATGAAAATAATTATAAATAAACCTAAAAGGTCATGTAAAAACATTTCAAGATGATTCTATTATTAATTAATTAAATTGAAATATACATTCTAATAGATATAATTGATAATTTTTTATCCATGTGGATGAACTCATTTAATTTTTTTAAATGTTTTTTTATTATTTTTTATACAATATAGAAATAAAAAATATATTTATAGCAATTTATTTTACTCATAAAGTAAGAATTTATTATTTTTATATTTATGATCATGTGCCTAATAATATTTTAAAATTTATTAGCTTATCTTCCATAAATAATTTAAAAATACCCCAAATTGATTTAAAAATAATATTATGAATGGTTAATTAAAAGATAAAATATATATACATATTTTTGAAGGATTATTAGTACTGGGTGTAGGAATGATAATTTTTAAATTGGAATAATAATTATATAGTTTGAAACAATATTCAATTGGATGGTTTGATAAACATTATGAAATAATTTTATTAAATATATTTGTTGTTAACCTTGATAAGAAATGTGATCATATTAGGTTATATAATAATCAACACATTATTATTTGATATATATCAACAGAATATTAATATTTGGAACTAATATAAATCAATTAAATGTTCTAAAGTCTATTTCCTCTTGATATTATGATATAAAATAATTGAGCGAACCATATTTATACTTGAAATTACAATATTTATGAATAAAAATTGTATATTAATATATTAATCCCAATAGAGTAAAAATTTATTAAAGTGTTTTGAATAATTTTTAAATTCCCAAATTCCAACCCCATATCTTTCTTGGAGTAGGGTGATACCAAATCATGGTAGAAAAATTTCATAATTGGAATATTAAAGGGTATTGGGAATATCATGTATGGTTTCACTACTAAAAGACCTGATATTTCATATGATGTTAGAATGATAAGAAAGTATACATGTAATCTAGTTTGTTCTTAATAGGATGTGATTAAAAGGGTACTAAGATATATGAAGGGTACTATGGATTACTATATATGATATAGTGTAAACATAGTGGTGTTGGAAAATTTTTTTAGTTTAATTTGTATTTCCAATCATGAGGAGTAGTCCAATATGGGTGGTTGTTTTTTTTACACATGATGGTTGAGTGATATCATATAGATCAAAGAAAAACACATTCAATCCAGACTCTATAATGACTTCTAAGCTTGTTACATTAAAAAAATGGAAAAATAATATCGATGAATTAGATACATATTATCATATCCAACATTATTTTTTTGTCAATTTTCATAGTTTCTATGTGTTGGGATAGTCATGAAAAAACAGATAGGGAATACAAAAATTCTTATATTGTAAAATCAAGACACATTGGGAAAAAAAGCTATATGAGGTAGCGAATGTTGTAAAAGTCGATATCTTATACCTAAATTTAGAATGAATTTTAAGTTACCATATCATTCATACAATGAGTTATTCATGATTTATTCTTAATATAATTGTATCATTACTTATGTGTAAACTATTTAAATGGTATTATCCTAGGTTGATTTTTCATATAAAAAGGATATTACACATCATAGTTATAATAATAAATTCGTGATTATATGATATAAATATTATGGTCTAGAAGTATCATATTTATAGGACATGGATAATGTCTAACTATCAGTTGTTAGGGGCTCATATGCATTGAGAATTCTTTACATGAATTTTGTACATGGTGATCTTGAATAGAGAAGATCACGGGGATTTCATTTCAAATAGAGGAACAACATGTTTTAGGTGGAATTATAATTTCAAATCTATGGAAATGTGTGTCCGTATCTCAAATTTATATCATTATTAATATGTAACATTTTATCACATATATTTATACATGATGGAAACCATGTGTGTTTGTGTTTGTGGTGTGGTAACATGTATCAGGTGAATTGATTTTGGTATGAAATTAATTAAATGATCAAGATAGAATTTGTAACTAAATAATATTGGAGGAATATTTATTATTAAACATTTTAATAATCAAATCATTATAGGTTGGTAAAATTCATAGGTAATTTGAATTTGCGAGATTTGGAGTATGGGATAATTTTAAAATTTTATTTCGAATCATTGTTCTGAATGTTTTTTAATAACTATGGTCGATTTTTTGATGCGTTTACTTGTTTATGAGGAAAATAAGTATATGGAAAAGGAGATTTAGTTGGTTTGTGTTATAGAAAATGGTTATAGACACTATTGGGTATCTTATAGGAAGCCACCTGGCACCCTATACGGCTGATAGGGGGTTATATCCATATGAGTTCCACTAGGTTGAAGATGTCTCCCCATGTATCAGATGCGTTCTAGGTTCATTTTTTATTAGGTATAGACCCATAATTATAGGTTAAACAATCCTTTATTAATTATTTGGTTGCTTGGTATAGGAAATTTGGATGAACCTCTCCCCCTTGTTTCACCCTCATGGATCCCTCTTGGACCCCTTTGGTTCAATGTTGGTTAGGTATTAATTTAGAACATTTTACACATGAATTATCCCTAGTAACTGTCCTTTTTTTCATCCACAAATAATACCATCTAATTATAGTATTTTCTAGTCTGTTTATTGTTGATTATTCCATAATAAAATGGTGGAACCATTATAGATGATGGGGATTTCATGTGTTGTATATTGAGGATGTTGGGAGATGATAAACTGACACTGTATTATTTAATTTTGGTAATTTCTTGTCGAACAACAATTTTATTTTTTAATTTTTAATAAATAAGATAAAATTGGTGATTTTTTCTGTGTATGATGATCAGGAAGAGTGGGTATGCAATGGACCTTGTGTGAACTATTGGTTGCAGGTTCAATGTCACTAGATGATTTATTGAGTATTTGGGTGTTATAGCACTTTTGATTAAATTATATTATTAATTATAATTATTTATAATTAATTGTGCGAGCCTTAGTATGCCGTATAGGGGTGAATGTGATAGTAAAATATTCATGGGGTTTGGATCGATCTTGGGGAAGGTTTAGATATATACAATATTTATGGAGGTATCTTACTTATATAAGAATTCGTTCCTTATAATACTTAATCATATACTTTTCTATTCATGATTATGTTTGACTTCATCATGATTATGGTTTGGGTTATTTATATAGGTATATTGATTTACATAATTTAATAATTGAGTTTCATAGGGCCTCCTCGATTTAGATAAAATTCTACGTTATGTGTAATGTGATATAGAATCATTCGATTAATTCATCTCTAAGGGAGGGGGTTTCTAATTGAGTGTAAGAGATGTTGGAATGAGTATTTAGTCTCGGGGATTGTTTCAAATAACCTAGATTGGATCACCTTTGGCTAATATATTAGGTATTATGGGATCAGGTCTATGGGTTATTGGTGAGATTCCCATTAATCACTTGTAGGTTTGGAAACACCCTATTGAGGGTGGGTAGTGGACTTGGAGAATTTTGAGAGAATAGAATTTCTTATTGGGATTCGTATGATATGATGAGGAGGGTTTACTCTAAATGATGAGATGAGAGATCCCCCATGGGGGGTATTATTTGAGACCCAAATGTGGGTTGTGAGTTATGTTTTCCTATTGGGTGGTGAGGAGTACCCTAGTGGAATAGGTTTTGATTAAATTGTCCTTTTAAATTTAGATCAGGATAGTAATGTCAGAATTAGAATCGGAGTTGGAACAAAATTTTAGTCTTAGATTAATTAGGTTATGTGGGATTTAGTGAATCCATGGGATAATAATGAGTGTTAGTATTAATAAGTAGATTCTATTTTGGGTATGGGGATCTAGATGGATGAATTTATGTGTGAGATGATTATACTGATGGGTTAAGCATTTCATACACTAGTTGATAAGTTTTATCTCGTGAAGGTTGGTTTGTGAGGCTATATGGATATTTAAATGTGACATATATGGTAGAGTTATGTATTATACAGTTGATATCCATGTTGTGAGTCATGAAATGTGATTATATAAATTCATTATCTAGATAAATGAGAGAGGGATATGGGATATGATTCCCTAGTATATACATGACTATCCATTGGACCAACCTGATGAATGATTTCTTCAGCCCATACATGAGGTAGGATCCATTATATCATTCTTCAGGGCCAACTTCTGATACACATGATTAGATATAGGATGTACTATATATTGGTGCGGTTCATATTGAATGATATTTTGACTCTATTTTTTCCCTCTTCAATATTTTTTTCTACGATACATGATTCACAATGATACCTACATAGTGTTGGTATGATTTAGGTTGGATTTCTTGTTTCCATCCCCATGATTCACTTATAATATATATGATTAACCATGGGTCCCACCATGTACAAGTGGGGTTAATCTTATGTATGATGTTTTCTATATTTTTTCCCTCCATAGGATTTTATTTTGAAATGTTTCAGTCAATATGATATGATATGTTACTTATTTTCCTAGATTCATTGAGATATGATTTCTGGTTGCAAGTTGGTTTGATGGTCCCTATGAAAGGATCCCTAGTTATTACCTATGAATGGGTATAGATCTATTTTTTTTCCTTTCCTTTATGGTATATATATAAGATGACATTTTTAAAGAAGATGTTCATTGTGATTTGACGAGGTATGGTTAGGTCATGGGGTGTTCTAATCAGCACAAAATTACTCGACAATGCATGCTTGTATATATAATGTTCTTTGATTATTTATCTTCCAAATGTATCCACATGTATATGAAAACATATATTTGTGGAACATGGTGAGACCCTACAAATTTTTTTTCTCGAATCCTACATAGGCACCCTGGTTCACATGTATACCTTATGTTATGTATGTTGATTTATGTATAGGTTACATAGTTGATCGGGCTAGATCCTCTCAATATGGTAATAGATGACGTTAGAGAGAGGATTGGGGATGGTATTAGAGACTCAAACAAATTTTATTATTATGTTGTATTGTTTATATGTGATCATCTTAGGGGGATATCTAACATGGTTTATTATTTTTAATGATTTTCTATTATCTGTACATCCATATGCATGCATTGATTCTATACTATGGATGATTTTTGGTTATTTATTATTATTTATGGATGTAATATTGAGATAAATGTCTCCACAATTTTGATCCAAGATTCATATTACTATTTCGAAGCCTATAGAATATGGGGAGGCACCTGAGGTTATGTGGAGACCCATAAAAGGTATAATCTGGAAAATTTAGTCAAGGCCTTAAAAAATTGTAGAAAATTCCTTGTTTTTAATTTTTATTTTGATTTAGTTATTTTTAATTTGAGATATTAATATGTGAGATATGGATATAGACTTGTGGTTGGTGAGTCAGGAACCCCAGTCCAATGAGAGGTCCATTTTACCAGTGTTAAAAGATTATGGTTTATGGTTTTTACTTTTATAGTTGATATGTTTATTAAAATATGATGTGCTAATTTGAGGTTGTGATATTGTTTCTTTTCAGCTATTATAGATTTTAATATGGAATATATACATGGATCATATTTAGATTATTGTATTTAAATGAAATTCATGTTCTTGTGTGCAATTGATTACTGGTTATAACAAAGGGTTCAATTATTGAAAGTGTTAACAATGACTTCAATAAAATTATCATACATAACATGTAGGTGGAAATATACTCTCTTGGACCATGTATATTTTTCTAATGGGATGTTATTTTGATATTATCATTTTTAGTTTTTGGGTGATGAAAATATTGTCTGTGGGTGTAGGTTATGTATTGTAAACCTCAGTAGGTTGGTTCATAAAATTGATGCTAGGGAGAAGGATGGGTACACGCATGCTATGACTAAGATTTTGTTCCAAATGACCACAAGATTTATTATTGAGTGGGATACCATTTAGAGGGTAGAGAAGGACACGTTATATGTGATTGGCTTTGAAATAGTGACACGTGAGATATATTTGAATCTATGAAGTACTATGCAAGAGGAGTGGTATAAGGATGTCACATATTGGGGAGTTCACTAATAACTATTTGAGGGTATGAACCTCATTTCAAGAGACTTTTGTTGAACATTGAGGGTAATTTTTTTGGTAATACTTGAATTGGTTGAAAATGAAATTTATTGTTGGAACTCGGGTGTGAATGGGTTAGTCACTTCAAATTATTATATTGGTATGGGATATAGTATGTTTCATAGTGATTTGGGGTGACATGGATTATCCATACAAAAATAATGATTCTCCTATAGTGGGGATAATTTTATCTGTCAATTATTGTACGATCATCACATCAATACGATTGTGGTTTAGTATAATTTCATAGTTTGAAGGTCAAAAAATCACTAAAGGTACCAGTCTATTGGAAGGAGAAATCCATCCAGTTCCTCACTAAATAATAAAATTAGAAATTATATTATAGTGTTACAAATGATTTAGTTCTTAAAAAGGTAAACTCAGATATGATTTAGTTTCAATATGAGAGTGATTTAGATCAACAATACATTATTACTCATTAGTGGAGTACAATGAGGGATTTGGTAGGGTAAGGATTAAACCATTGAATTACATTGAGTTTTCACTTTAAAATTTGGTATGGGATTTCATTTTTCATGATTCCTCCCTGATAAAAGGTAGTGTAATCTGGTCAAGATGATGGTGCATCGACATGGAAGGTTGAGTCATTTTTAGTATTGTTGGGTAAAGCTGGAATGACTAATGGTTCATTCATAAATAGATATAATAGAAAGGAATTGGAATATGGTGTGTCATATTGGATATTATTGAAATGTTTTGAGGATCAGACTAGATATTTTTTAATAAGGGAAAGTGTATTTGGTATTTTTTGAATGGAATGTTGATAAATGTTCAATTAAATACAAAATAAAAAAATGTGGAGTGGTATCAGTGTCGAATTTATTCATTGATGTAGGGAAATATTTTGGATCATAATGCTGAGAGCTAGAACACATCTATGTGGTGTTTTTGGTAGTGTTTAGTGGTTTGGTAAAAGGATTATGATATTTGGAAAGGGTTGAAGTAAGGTGCTGTTGCAGCCAAAGGAAACATACACCACTAGGTACCCTATGGTAAATCTCCAGGTACCCATTGGTGTTGGTAGAGGGGTTTCATGACTAAGAGTTCCACTATGTGGCTGATCGGTTCTCAGATCCTTTTTTTAATTGGGGGTATAAAAATACTTTTTTAGTCTATCACATTGTTTTTATTTGGTTAAGAACCTAGGAGAGGGAATTTGGCCACCCAATACTTTTTCCCCAAGTATTTCTATTGGACCCCCTTGGTTCATGGGCTTTCGGGGCTTGTTTCATCATATACGAGGTATTAATATTTTACACTATTTGTATTCATGTGTCTTTTCTATTACCAATTGATTTTTGGTCTTTTTATTTATGTTATTGTTTAATATTCCAGAAAATATTTGTGGAATCTTCCTGAATGAAGGGTTTTTGGTGTGCGGTCACTCAAGGATACAGAGAGATGAAAAATACATAATGTATTTCACCATTTGGATTAAGGTTTTTAAATCAGTGATTTTATATGGAATTTTTGTTTTAATTGTATTAGATTGGTTATTTTTTATAAGTATAATGATGGGGTTATTTCACCTAGAAGTTTCATGGGTCCACCATGGACTTTACACAAGTAGTTGGTTATGAATTTGATATCAAGAGATGGTTTGTTCAGTTTTTGTGTGTTATGTATTTTGAGTTTAAATTGTATAATTAATTATATTTTTTATAACTAATTTACTATTCTTTATATATTAGGAATGAGTTTGTGGGATAGAGAAACTTCATAGTTTATGGATTAGGTTTGGATATGGATCAGATTATGCTTTGATTAAGGGGTAAATCAATAAAACAGGTAGAAGATCCCTATAATACATTAACATAATCTTGTTTATGAATGATTATGTTGTATATGGGGATTGGGGATTATATTAATTGTATGGGAAACATGTGTGACATAATTGAATAATTAAGTGTCGTTGAGTTTCACTGACTCATTGTGAATGCTTTACCATGTGTCGTGTGACTTAAAATCACTTGAAGAAAAATTCACTAAGGGTTGTGTTGATGATAGGATGAAATGTTTTTAATACAATTAATATGGATTGGGTGATATTTTTTTATAAATTGAATCATCACATTTCTTTATTTACAATCCTTTTAATTATAACACATAATGTAAGGTTTGTGTCCACAACATCTAACCTAGATTTCTTGGAAGAATAAGTCCTTAACCTGATATTTTAGGTAGATCTTAGAGAAAATTAATGTTACCCACATGGTCATACGCCAATCATCTCCCCCAATCATTATATATCATCACCACTTTTTTATTTTTTCCCCCTTATCTCTCTGTCACATCACTGATGTTTTCCCCTAATCATTGCAACTACTCTACTGATTATTATATTTACTAGCCTTCCAACCCTTACCTCTACTTGTTGAATCATCCCATGCTTGATTAACATATCCCCATACACTCATTTCTCTATTTTATTGGTTATTATTATTTTTTAAATATTTACTTCTATTTTACTTTTATGTGAAAAGAAAATGAGGTTTGTCTTACATGTGGACAATTGCATAATGTTGTAACATACTACCACCTTATAACACATGATAATGAATTAGTTGGTGGTATCTTCATGACCTCCGACACGACTCGTCATACTCAGATTCTAATGACTAGATTCATAGGTTTAGAGTGTTACTTTAGGGATATTATACTCGCATCTTAGAGAAATTCCAAAAACACATAACCAAAAAATAATTATAAGTAATTAGAGTATAAAAAACTAATAAAACATAACATGCAATGAAAATTCATATTGACTCATGATCCTATAAACACATATCAACTGATCATCCATTAGACCAATAACATATACAAAATTTAAAAAATATTTAAAATATAAAATATTTTCTTGTACAGTTTTTAGGTTCAGATGATTATACATGAGGATGATGATGTTGTTGAGATGATTAGGGTGGTTCCTTTGATCAGGTGGCTACCTGATGAGGGTGATATATTAGATGAATAGTTATTAATAAGATCTAGAATTCTACATTATGATATGAAATTAACAATGATTCATAGGAATTGATCATTTCACTGGGTGAGTGGGGTGATTCCTAGGTTTCATAGGATCTAGTGGGATGCTCAGAAATATGATACATGGTGCCTAGTGATTCCGTCAATTTGGTTGTTCCACATGCTGATAGGTGAGATTCCTAGCATTTATAAGAAACCGTGATGATCCTAGTAATGGAATGAGATGCTTAGTGTTTTCTATGATATTAGTGGAGGGAAGGGATTGAGAAAATAAAATTAAAAGAAAAACTTAAAATAAAAATGAAATTACCATTAAAATTTCGTACGTGGGACTCAAAGCATAAATAAAGATCACATGTCACCCAGTTAAGAACACCCATTCTAGTCTTAAAAAATAAGTTATAATTTTTATCATGGACTACATATTGGAGATATTAAAATTTATTTAAGTGGGTTAATAAATATTTTTTTAATAAATATTAAAATATTACGATATATACACAAAGATCATAATTTCACCAAAATCTAGGCAAAGAGTCAACACCATGTCTTGATATTAATGAAACCACCAAAAAATATCATGAGCCTATTTATGAGGTGAAATATTAATTTTACTATCATAGGTATTTGAGAAAAATGTTAAAATTCCTCGTATATTTCATAACCCATAAAAATTAGGGTCTTTACAACCTCCCCACCAAAGCACATACTTTTCTCAAGAAGCCACAAAGGTCTTTAACTATAAAACCTAACCCATGTCAAACTTCAATTTATAACTAACACATCACTTTCAACCTTAAAATTCAAAAAAATATTCCATGAAAAAACATCAAATGTGAGAGTATACTATTCTTAAAAAAACAAGCGACACAATCATCATTATCACCAAACACTGAGATGATGATAAACCAAAACTCTCTCTATTGAGACTCTACAATTTATGTAATTAAATAATCCTTAGACTCATAGAACTCCCTACCATAAGACTTACCTCATAAGGTTTGACTCTAATCCATGATACTCCCCACGATTGGAGTCGATTACTAAAAATGTGTTCACATTAGTTCAATGACCTGCTTAGTATAGGTTCCATTACAAATCCCCTAGTTACATATGAAAACACCCATAAACACTCCTCTTGCTAACTATTCATGAAATCAATTATCTACAATCACAGATTCATAATCAAATCACCTAATAATGATTCATTTACTCTCAATGGAATCCTGATACTATCCAAACAGCCACACTAATTTTCAAACATAACTCTTGATGTATTTCCATGGTTGGATCCCAAACCAACAAATCCCATTACCTTATTCACACACAAGCACTATTGCATTTCAGATTCAACTAACTCTAAGATTACATCAATTAAATTACAGTATTTATGATTACATATAGAATCCTTGTTATATCGTATCCTAAATCCAGATATAGTATTCTACATAGAACCATATAGAATGGGATCCATTTTTACACCAATACCCATGTTCTATATCAATGGTATTACTATTGATATCAATGTACCTAATAATCTACCAACATGGTGGTAAATCCTAAAATTCCCATGCTCTTTCCATTTCCAAACATAATATATAGAAGAAACTGCCCTACTAATAATATCGTTTAAATATGAAACATCAACTGCTAATCCTTCCAAAAATCACTAAGATTGTTATCATCAACATATGTTGAATTTCATCCATAATGAAGGAATAACTATCCATGAACAATGGTGAACTCCACCACCATATGAAATTAGATAACCCAATCCATGAAAAAATACCTAATATGTTATATCATCATATTCCTAACACACCTCCATATATGTTCTCATCCAAACTATCAACCCCTATGACTATCTATGACCTGATCAACTATACCACAATACCCTAATACATCTTGTGTTTAATTCATCTCTAACGAGGGAAACATATCATTTACATCAACCTCCATGAATATAGTCTTATATAAATATATTCAAAACCATCAATCTTGGTTTATTATAATAACACCCAATGATCCACAACTCAAAAACACCTCATATAACAAGTGTGTATCACCTCGATCTCATCCAAACCCCTAGAAACACATCCCAGAAGTGTTAAAAAAATCAATATGAGAAATATTATGTGATGAAACATATAAAATATTCCATAAAATATCATTCCACTATAAATTTATTTTTTTATAATAGTACTCTAAAACCCCCCATTGCCAATATGAATCATACCCAACCAAATGTATACTCTAGTGCCACAATTCTCTATCAACTGAATTGGGTCATTTCGAGAACTATATAATTAATCAAAGGCTCACACACATCGACCCCCAACTATGAAACACAAAATATTAATAACATATATCCTAGATAATAATTGCTTATCCTCTTAAAAATCATGTCATTTCAGCCATTCCACGGTCTATCATGTGATCACCCTCCAACCCAAGGGTCATTCAATAACCAAAATATTCTACCCATGATCTACCAATCATAGATCAGACAATAAAGGATCATAATATTATATATCATATATAATCAAACCCAAATTCAATATGGTTATTCCTCTAACTGATCCTTCCCTCCAAAACCCATCCTTTATACCAAAAGGACACTATGTTATTTTCATCACATAAACATAATGGATCTCATGAGACTATATATAGATTACTATGCATTCAATATATATCAGATCTTTCAACACAAAAATTCCAAACATGCTATCACATTTATAACATCTATGTCATCATCGTATCAATATATCTTACTCAATATCATAACCCATGCATCAGCCTCATAAATAAAGAATCTACTCACGATTCTCACTTCTAAGTGATTCAAAAGATTCATCTAACCTATATCTCCACCACCCTCATATATCAAAACCATATCAAAAATAGTAAGAAAATACCTATTCATCTATCATTTCACCCAAATCATAAATATTGTGATCCCTAGGTCAATGCCACGAAGATCACCCACTATTCTCATAAATCATGTCTCACATAGATACAACTCATAGGGAAATAACACTACTCCTGTATCAAATATAATGTGGAAAGTCTAAATCCAATGTAACTAATATAGGGTTCACACACACACACCCAAGGAGTCACATGCCCTATCAAAATCCAACTAGGGAAATGATCCTCATTGGGAATCTTCATATGTGACTACTCCCTCGTGGACCATTATATCATCTCATTACACATTTTGACATCATCCCATGATTATTCATGTCCGGTAAACCATAACCACATGGTCTAGTTATGTAAAATTAAACCAAGATGTTATATGATAAAACACAATCTAGATAGTTTTTGACAAATTAAATAACCAACACTATTTAATAATTACCCACAAATGGGTTTAACATAAAGGAATCATGTTCCAAAACAGTCCCTTTAAGAGTCTGCAAACATCACTCATATGAGGGACTCTATAATCATTACTGAGTAGTATCCCTCTATAGAATGGAAATTAAAAATAATTAGAGGAAATATACTATGGTTCAATTAAGTATATTTCCAAAATAATTTTATATAGGTAAACACCATATATGTGTTTGGTGACAATTTAAATTGTTGAACCCTATTGTTATTGATATTATTCACACAGAATCATGTGGATTTAATGTGATTATTATATTCTAGATATGATTCGTGTATATAATCCTATTTTGAAAAATCCTTAATCCAAATAAATAAAAAATAAATCTATAATAAATAATATGGGCATTTCTTATACAAAAAATCTACCCATCTATAAACACAAAATCCTAGAACAGTAGTCTTATATCCCTGATAACCTAGACATCCCCTCTTTTATAGTGTTCATGATACACTATAGTGAAGTATATTAAAATATATAACACATTCCAATATTTACTATCTACCATATCCCCATATATTAAGGAAAAATAAAATTTTATTATAATACTTTTTAATGTCCTACCACTTGTACCACTCGATAGTTCCAAATCCATCAATTTCTATTTTTCTTTAGGTGGGCCTTCTCATATTCCTAATTTTTACAAATAATATGAAGGCCCGAGGGTGTTACCATGGTGATACTATATCATTATATTAAATAAAAACCTATTAGATATAAACAAACATAATCCATCACATGTAATTGGAGTTTGTGGAAGCAATGAAACATAACATGCTATAAAAATTTTAATTCAGAAGAAAAAATTCATAAATTCATAAAAACATATAATTATATGATTATAAATCAATTGATCACAAATGTATCCAATAACATATAAAATAAAAATAAATTAATTAATATATATAAGAGGCTCTATAATCATTGTCGAGTTGTACCTCAATCCCTAACTCCGAATCCCCATCTAGCTGCTCTGCCCGATCCTCCAATACCGAGACTATATTAAATATACTAAATGTCTCATAATCATCCTAAAACCCACCATAATGTCTGAATGTGAACCAATGTACTTTTTCAAGGAGTGAAAAATATATTCTCAGTAGGCCACAACCAATGGTGTGCCTATCATATTCTTTCATAAACAACTGCTTTCACACATGATATTGCGAGATCATTTTTAATTAAATATTGTTTCAAAAAAATTTGATATAATTTATTTAAATAGATATTCATTTTAATATTTAATATTAAATAGTGTTTTTTATTTAATTTAAATATTCCATGAACGTTTGGTTTTTTCCTTTTTAATTTCAATGAACTAATTTTAACAGAAAATTTTTTGAGTGAAGAATTTTGACATGAAATTTTTAGACATATCCAAAAATAAGTTTTCAAAATTTTACTTTTTGAATTTCAATGTTATATACCACCTAATTTTTTTTAAAATGAATATTACCATAGAAATGGGATGAACTCTACAAAATAGAAAATTACTCACCATTTGGAACATTAAATTTTCATATAAACATAAATTGGGATGAAATTTTTATAGATTATAGATAAATAATTTCAGATAATTTCATTAAACTATACTGAAATTTTGTTAGAATGAGTACTTGGTCAAAAATTTATATAAATTTAGAGTAAATTTTGGAAAGAGATTGATGCATATACCTTAGTTGGAATTTCAATCCATATCCCCAAAATATATTTAATTGAGGATTTTACTATTTGGGAGGTTTATCATGTAATTGGGATAAATTTTACATGTGGGGTGGTTCTATTACACCTTTTAATTAATTTTTAAGAATAGATTTTTGGGTAAGGATTTCTTCTATGAATTTTTCTTCTTCCAATTCTACTTTTTGAAGCTTTTCTATTTTTTCATGTAATATTTTTTAATTATTAATAAAACAAATTTTCAATGATTTTACTATTTTTATTAGTATATTTGGTAATGGAATAAAATAATTTAATGATATTTTTTCATATCATTTCAAATACTTTCTTGTACAATTTGTCTCCATGATGATAATTCCACCCATGAGAGACTAATTCTTTTTATGGCCGGTCTAAATCACAAGCCACTAATTACATGTTTTGAATCAATTTAATCTATATAATTCATATAATTATGGTTAATTAAATGATTTTATACATTCTAGACCACTCTAATGATTTTCACTTGGAACATGAGGCCGATATTTTTGAAATTATGAGAGAAAATTTTTTATTTGAAAATTTAGTCATCTTAGGATAGATTTTTAGGGTTTTAGTCTAATAATCGTACACAAGAACATGAAATTTATAGAGTTGTGGTGATTTTATAATTTTCCAATAATCATAAATATTCATTGGGACTACAATCAAAGTATTGTTCCATGATTTAAAATCCTAGATTTAGCTAAATATTATTTTATGTAATCATTGTGGTTTTATTCTCATTATTTGTGTTAAGGACTTAACAAAATAAGGAACCATATTTGAATGATTTTATCACCATGTATCATGATTAATTATTAATTAAAGGGTGCATTAGGACTTTGACAATAAATTTCATTGTAGTGTTTAAATTAATTTTTTTCTTACTTCTTTCCTTGGTTAAAAAAACAACTTGGAAAACCCAATATTTTTCATTTCATTTTTTGATTCTTTTATTTTCTTCTTAAAATACTATAGGGGATATATAATTTACATCCTCCCTTATAATGTATCTCATGCCGAAAACTATTTTCATCATAGAAAAAAATAAAAAATAATTTGATATATAACAAGAAAAAAATCATCATTTTTTCCAAGACTAGCCCAATAATAACTCTCATAAAATAAATGAATAAAACACCATTGATACTTATATTATAAGGTTACACCCATTATTAACCAAACATACTACAACTAGTGATGGATGTTTTTGATATTGACGGATATCCTCATGGGGATCGAAGACCTCCATCGATATTTCATGAACATGCTTACATATCAAGAATAACCACCGAATCCTAGGTTCCCTACTAGGAATATCATAATATAATATAAAATAGTTCATCCTATGAATCAGTAGGAATATCATATCATCACTAGGATCATCACCAGATCCTAGGAATCCTATGAATATCTGATATAATATTTTGCAATGACCAGATCATAAGAATCACTTGGAATATCATGTCTTAGCAGTAGACATCCCACTAGATCATGGGGAATCTCCCCTCACTATGTACATTGACCAGATCCTAGGAATCACAAGAAATCACATATAGTTAGTTTTAATTCTATATCCTATTAATTTATTGACATATCATTTTCACCACCATCATCATGTATCTAAATGTTACTATGAACCATCCAATGTATCTCAGTAAGATTATCATCCATAGGTGAAATCATCATATCCTAGGAACCATCCACGGAATCTCATATATTATAAAATTCAAGGGCCAACACTGGCTTGATAGTATTTGAATAATAATATATGTTGACCATATTCCTAACCCGTTATACACATCATAGATTTTCCACTAAATTTAATGTGTTATCCATTTTCACTTCATCTATATTAGGTTCACATCAATGATTTTGTGTTAGTTGGAAGAACACAATATCAAAAATACCAAATTACATACACAAAATCTATTTACAGTCAACAAATCCTTGGGGAAAACAAAGTTCCCCCCAATTACACATATTAGTTTGGGAACCCTACATGGCCCCTTTATCTTATTATAACCTCTTAGGTCAATTCGTCAATTAATGGTAAAAACATCCATCGAAATCATAATAATAATTTTCCTCATTGGACTCACATGATAAGTCACACTTACATTAGTTATGGGAGATGTTATAATTCCCACGTGACATCCCAAGGCCATCCTTGGTTGGTCTGCTCACACAACCTATTTATAAATCCGAACAAGGGAATATCCACCTAGGTCTCCACATATTAGAAGGGTTGTAAAAATCACACTACAGTCATCTACACTATCCTGGTGTCTTGAAGGCATCAAAAGGTTCTATTTTGAAATATGGGGCTAGTCATACCTAATCCAACCCCTTTCCATACTCAATGGAACAATGGTCACCAATACTTGTCCACTACGTTCACTTCATTCATTTTATATACAACTATTCAGGGTGCAAGTATCTCAAGGATAACATGCAAAACCATGTCCCTTAGTGATCCTATTTCAATTAATCCTGTTATCCTCACAACCCGCACCTAGGCCCCACATTGTGTCTTAAATTATGATACCTCCCTATCAATCTCATAGAAGAAGATCCTATGTACTGTATTTCATAATCCTTGAACTATATCCTAAAATAATGGATTTTTTTCTCTTTTTCTAATCATACATAACAGACCCCAAATAGTAGCCTTAAATGGAAAATTCAGACTCCATGGTAAAAAAAGAATAACCCATTTAAGGGAACAATACATGACGTGTGCCCCCGGGTATATGTTGTATAATCCAAAACAGTGCACTACCATGTATCTCAGACATCGTTTCATGTAAGTCACAAATACACAATGTGTCTCAATCATACACGGAATACAATCCACATGGAATATATTTCCTTTTTTCCTCACATAAACATTGAACATGTACTCTATATAGAATCTATTAATCCAATACACATAGGTTTGGGCCATGTACATTACATGCCATGAACCCCCACATGGGTTATCTAGTTGAGTACTTGACCGCACCCTGCGTCCTCCAAAATAGTGTGTGCTCATAAAATGAACACTGTTTTGTGACCATATTCATCCATTGGTATAATTTAAGAACAAACATTGAGTGTTCTCAAAATACACACCATGTGATTGGGTTTCATGAAAGGAAATCCCCCAGAAATCACCCGAAATAGCAGTTTCAATAAATTGAGACTCTAGGAGATATAAAATGATCCCTTTAGTGTGAAGAATATTTAAAAATATAATGAATTAAAATATAATGGGTAAAAATAAAAATAATGGATTACCTCATAGAAAAATCATCTAATCCTGGGCACATATACTTGCCCCATAGCTGATAATCCATTATCTAACACCTACTAGGTGAAGCATGAATACTCTTTATCCATCCTTCTCTATTAGTTAAATAAAAGACATGTGATATTATGGTGAGCCTATCTCTATCACGAATAGGAAGAAAATGGGGGGATGGGAAAGGGAAAATAATATAAAAAAAAGGTCTAACCTATGACCCAAAACCCAAATGAAGTTTACACCCCACCAATGTAAACCCCCATTTCAAACTAATCTATAATGCATTAATTTCAATATGAGACTCTATATATGAGATATCAATGTTTGAATAAGTTTAATAATTAACATTTCATTAATAATATTAAAATTTTCTAAAAAATAAACACACACATAATTTCAAAAAATTCTAGAACAACATTGAAGACCCCATCTTGATATCAATGATATCATTAGTGATATATTCCATGACTATTTACTAGGTAAAAATTAATTTTACCCCCATAAGATCTCATTACCAAAATTAAAATTCCTAATAAATTTTACATGCCATGAAGATGCATATCATCACAAATTTGACATTATGTTGATGTATTTTCACTTCCAACACTACATCAATATGAGATGATTTGAGATAATTTTATTTTATTCCATTAGATAGAAAATGTCAAAAGTAATAATGATTAAGGGATCAGGTTAGGTTCCATCTGGTCGAGCCCAAGATTATATGGGTGCACCAATTATTCCAGATGCGTTGTGTCTGGTGGGATTACCCAGTTTCCCAAATGGGAGAAATCTAATAGAAAAATGAAATCACTGAGTGATTAATATTTTGAGCATTGGTTTACATTGGTTTGATCTAAAGGATGATATTAAATCCAAACATATATACCCTCTTATTGTAGGTGTATATACATTATGATAGTTTATGATATATTATATGAATGATTTTATCTATTCCTATAAAGTTCAGGATCCATGATAGAAAAATTCAGTTCAATTCAATCCAGATTTATAATATATTTATTTTGAAGAAAAAATAGTATTTATTAAAGTGCAACAACAAAATCACTTCTATTACTCTATGGTTCCCAATTTTATTCAAGATTATGTTTCCACTAACTACTAGTGTTGATGTATGAGACACTGTTGTATCCTACAAGAGATTTACATGCAACCCATAATACCTTCTGAATGGTGAGGGTGAATCTTGTCATAAAGGGTGTGAAAACATAACATTCCTGGACATTTTATATCAATTATCATCTATTTTTTTATCCATATTTATATTGTTAGGCTATATATATCAATTTATAACCACTATCTTCAAAACCTAGTAGTTCTATATGGACTTAAAGTGTAAAAAATTGACACTATAGGCCTGAATACCCAATGCCATGAAAAGGTGTATCCAGAACTATGAATCCAAAGCACCATATCTAGACATCTTCCAAAAACTTTGGTACTCAAAAAAGAGATACTAAATGAAATAATCAATAGATATATGTAAAAAATGAAATGGATTAAAAAATTTATTTACATGGTTAAAGAATTAATCCCTTTCCTTGGGAAACAAACAATTTAATAAAATAGGGAATAAGATATTATAATAGAACAATCTAAAGCCCAAGAAAAAATATTAAATGTTACTAAAAAAATAATGTCCCAGTAACCCCTCTCCCTCTATTTATATATGGGTATGAACAATATCTTATAAATAACTATTTATGAAAACTAGATTACAAAAAATAGTTCCATTTAAATATGATTTTTATGGATATCCCCTACTAGATCTTGATGACTACTAATGTTTCACTGCCTTAGATAATTATTCTATTGATCAATGTGTACTATATAAGTCATATTTTTTTTACATACATCACATGAATTCATCTGTAATTTCATCCTACAACTATTGCACATACAACCTCATCGATATTAACCACGTTTTCTAACAATTTACATCCTCTTAAATAAGTCAATGCTTCTAAAAATTCAAGATCCTATTCTCTTAAATACAGTCTTAAATATATTGGCATGTAGTACATGATGATTCACCCTTTTGAAAGCTACACTACTCACCTAAAAAGTAGACTCTCGCACACAACCAAGAAAAAAAATATCCCACTTGTGAATCATTTTATAGACATTATCCAAAATTACACTATGTCATGCAAATTTCATTTTGACATCACTTATTTAGTTCCAATATTACATTATATTCTATCTTTCGAGATATTATGACCTCCAAGTTATCCAAACCCCACAAAATCACAATAAAGAACCCAAAAATCATGTGCTATAACATTAGACAACATATTCACTAGATTATGAATCCCTTCAACCTTGGATAGTTATATATCTCTATCTATCATGAGAATTCAGATGTAGTTGTACTTCAGTATAATGCACTTTTTATAGGAGTGAAATATCAGGTTGTGGACCAAGTGAATCTCACTTTTCATATCACAGTACAATAATTTGATTTATTTCCTATTTTTGATCACCATTATAACCTTCAACCAAAATGAATTCAGGAATGATTTCTTAACTATAGTATATTAAACAATTAGGTTGATAATGAAACTAAAACATATATCATTGATATCTAGTTAATGAATGTTCCTAAAAAACTAAATACTACACTACTGGATCTCATTCTGGAGTAATTATCTCCACTATATTCAGAATGTTTAAACCCTTATAATAGATCACATATTCTTAAATAGAGTAAATTATCAAATATTCAATGGAGATACAAAAATACCCACTTAATAGACCCTAGTACTTTTTTAATAGGATCACCATAAACATGGTATATGTTGTTGTATCTTGAAAAATATATAACCTCACAAAACCATGGTGTACATCAGAATTTATATAGGTAATGTAAAAGAAACCATCATAATGTACCATAATCCTTAATTTTAGTCTCCTTATCCATTGAAATATTGAATTTCTGAACCATAGGAGTGCTTATTCGATTTGAATCTCTTCAACACCTTCTGGATGTTATCTAATTAAGAATGAAACAATGTTTTAGATCTTATGTCAACTACAATTCATATATCTAACATCTTCATTGCATTAACAAATATTTCATCTGAATGTTTCTATAAAATATATACATTAATTCATCTAGTATAATCATCACATATCCAACTAAGATTAAATAATCTACATAGTGATCAACTTTAATGAAATTCCCATCTTCATATGACATCTGATAATAGAAATTATCCAAATTACTTTGGATGAAATTTTATTCCACTATTAAGTTATAAGACTTCTGATTTAATTGCCTTGGTTCCTGATTAAGAATATATATACATTTATTGAGTTCTCCCACCAGGACCTTATATTGATTCATTATAAAAACATTCTTATAATCCAAGTTGATTATATCCTTTCTGTCTTCATGAAGGTATTTGTTCTTGACCCCAATATATTGAAGAAACAACATATATATATAAAGTATTCTATATATCATCTGAGTCAACATGTTATTATCACAGGTTATTTTTCAAAAAGTCGAAACCATTGGATTTTTGGATACCTTTCACATCCATCTATAACTTATACCATAATCTTCCATCCACTTCCTCTTTCATATGATAAAACCACATGTTTTAAATCACATTCATTCTTTATTGAAATTTTGATAGATCCCATTTATGAAAACATGAAAGGAAAAAATCTTCCTTTGTTGATAACTCCCACTACAATGTTTTAATTATAAATATCACATCAAGATAGATTTTGGTGTCCCCAAAATTCATGAAAACTAAAAAATTGAATATCAAAATAAATTTTATGAATTGTTATTCTAAAACTAGTATATCACCTAAATCCCTGGGGATCATCTCCTTCCAGAACCTGTGATTTCAAAAAATTACCATAATATTTCACTATCCCTGAGAATAATAATACATTATGAAATGATAATTAAATAATTTTATTAGAATTTTCCGTTATGGAACATGTTTTTTCCTTTATGACATTTTATTTTATTATCCATTAAAAAATTGACACTACATGACCTATGCACAACTCAACTGCAGTGTTCCCCATAGGTTCTTCTCTTCTAAGAGAATCATGAAAATGATTCAAATATTTCAACAAGATCCCTATATTTACCAATAATCATGATCTATACAATTTACTATCAAATATTTGATATGTGTGAATCCTGTGAAAATATAATCCATATTCCTGTACAAAGGAAATTTATGTGGAATTCTTGAAGAATAATGGTTGGGCATGGGATTTGATTTATAAAGGAATCTAATTTTGGCCCATTTTATATTCATTTTAAATAGAACATTTTTCTAAATTTTACGGGAACTATTTTCCAATAAAATTTGATTGTAAAGCCCAAAATCTAAATAACATAGTCAAATACACCTGTGGGAGTAGCATCAACTATGTCCTCAGAGCCAGCTTGCCATCCAAGCAGTATGGCTGTGGGAAAGTAGATATCTCATGGTGGGTGTTCATGGTTCATGTACAGGTGTGAATAGGTAGGATTCACAATGAGAGGTCATGATCGATGAGGATGTGGGGCATGTGTTATGGGTGTGGATCTTTCTGTTAGCCGAAACAATGAATTTCACGCACATCCTTATTCGATGGAGCTTGAGTAGTCCAGAGATCAACATGGGATGTTTTATGAGCATTGTAATATTCCTAATATATAAAAACATATGGAATTAATAGAATCTATCTGATCAAGCTGATATAATTCATCTAATCCAGCTCATAGGTTATCTTAAACATTATCCCGCATGTGGTTCTATCCAACGTATTAAGTTCATTGAAGTAGGCTAGAATTGATGCTGGCATGATTCAGATGCTTGGTGATCCTCTATGACAACCATCTATAATGATAAATACATGGTATCCAAGACATTATTGACTTCACTAAGTGATTAAGGAAATATAGTTTTCATGCATAAAGTGATTGAAGAATCAAACCCAATGATTCCATCACATGAATAAAACCCTAAAAACTATAAGAGGTGATCACCAGATGAATGAAGTCTCTTTTGATTGAAATATTACACTTAGGTGGAGACAAATTCAATCATTAATTTTGAATTAGAAAAGGAAATTCAATAGGCTTCCGACATTCATATATTTTTATTTTCTCATGTGAAATCGATCACGAGGGGTCAAACAAGATCTACCAACTATAAATTAGGCATGATGAAGTATGATCACATGAATTTGAACAAAATAATCCCAATAAAAATCCATTACATGAATTCATGATGATTAAATAGAGTCAATAGACATTCAATATGTTTCAGGGAACTATTTTATGAAGACAGTTGTGCATCCATGTGAATCTATTATAAGGGAATCCCATTTTACACAAGATAATATCTAGATCATGTTAATGTGTAATGGTAATTCATGAATATAGACTGATCGTGTGATGTATCCAGAGATGATAATGAAAATATGATCATGTGAAGACCACAAAAGTTTTCTGTGAAGCTATCATGTGAATAATAATCAATCATGCAACACCCTTGGAATTGTCAGGTGAAAATTAAATATCCACCAAGCATGCCACTAAGTGATGACATCTAGTAGTTGCATGACGTGAGTTCTATGAATCCACAATTTCCTTCAGCAAGCACACACAATGTAATCCCTCATGAAAATAAGCGATAAACCAAGAAACCTACTCCTATATAAAACCCTCCTCCCCATAAACAAGGAAACCTGAGAGAGGTTGATAGTGAGAATAGACGTGAGGAAAATACATGTGATCCCTTGATGATCACTTAGTCTCATGAAGAACTAAATGTCACATGAAACCTAGTTCATATGAGGCATTCACATGATCACGTGATACCTTACTATTTCATGAATCTTCCATGTAAGCTACATTCCAAATGTTTGGGCACAACATGCATCCCCAACACATGTCTCCAAATCTCTTTACATGATCCCCCAAGATCATAAAATCACATGATGATCATGTGATCTCAAGATGATCTTCTAACCTCTTTTATTCTATGTATTTTTGGAGCATTGACATGCGCATCATTGCTGTGGATATTCATGAATTTGAACCCTTGGTGCTGTGATTCCTCGATTTGACCATGAAATATAGGTTATTAGAAATGTAGTACACCCATGACGGTGTCTGCCGACATACAACAATGCCCATGAAATACATTTGTGTATTCTTAAATATTGTGAAACATTGATCTCTAAATGCATTCATGTGGCCTTGGATGTGGCCAACTCGACATGAAACACCATATATAATCACAAAAAATATCATGGAAGCATCGTGGACATGAAACCCATGCATGATAACGGGCCTAAAATCCTTGATCAAACACCCATATCTATACCATGACTTTAATGTGCAGCCTCTTAACACATTAACAAAACCTATCAAAAGGCCCCTTCAGAGGTCATGTGAGTCACATGTGAAATAGAGAATCATGAATCTCTATCATGTGGGTAATACTATGCATGTATGAGGTCATGTCATACAAATAAACCAATAAAAACAAACTAATCTAACCATTAAATCATCGGGGTGTGTGGTCTTCGTATAAGCCCTTAGACATTCACTCCCCATCCCATGAAAATACTATTCAAATTACTTTGAGGCACGATCTATTTGGAAATTTGATTCCAACACCTAGACTTCTGTGTGATCCTAGATATGTTCATGATACTCCACTGCATAAATATCTTAAGATCATGTGATCAAAAGACTCCTCATTGGTGTCACAATTCCCTCATTCACCCCAAGACACACCAGCATTGTCACAAGATATTCCATTAAAATGTTATCATTGTCATGCGGTATACATGGACATGTCAATTGGTCATGTGACATACTCTATACATGTCTACAATGATAATATGAATATTTTATAGAATAGTCATTTAATCACGATAAATACCATGTACATTTCTGCCTCAATCGTGAAAGGAATCACAAAAATTTAGTTTATCAGGTATATGACCCTGGACATGTCTACCATGATAATGAAAATACATCAAAGACAAGACACATTGATCACATGATAGACAATAGAAATATCAACCTTGATCATGTGAATGAATCCAAGACAAGTTAGGTGACCATGCGAAATAAACTACCCCTATCTACCTTAACCATGTCATGAGTTCCTAGAAGATTTACCTAATCATGTAATATATCATGGATATTTCAAACATTTATTATGATATGATTTCCTAGAAAATATAGATGATCATGTGACTAATCAGTGATATGTGGATTTTGATTTTGAGAAGAATATTAGAAATGTAAATTTTGATTTTGTGATGCATCGTGTAAATTATAGGAAGACACTATTGAACATGTTGGCCTTGTCCAACTAAAACCGAGAACATGATAGGAGGATAATCAAAACGTGTTAGGAAGACACCCTTGGAATTGCTTTCCATGTCAGACTAACACCCTAATCATGTCGAGTAGAGAATCAAGACCTATCATGTAGGCATATAAACTCTGTTCAGCAGACCAACATGGACATGCAATATGTGAACATCCCAACCAAGAACCTTTTTCCAAATATTCCCTTTACAAGGGGAGTGTCCTTAAATGTGTTAGGGCTACACACTCATGTAACCCAATATGTTTCATGTTCATGGATGATCCCTCTGTGTTATTTTAATCATATTTATGACACCACTTATGGTATTCATTTATACTGACCAATCTGAGGACAAATAATAAATATGAAACATGGACATCCACGAGAGTATAAGCCCTATGAATTCCTAGTCCGCTGGGATAATAATAACATCATAGAGCATAATACCCAATCCCTACTTATAACTGTGTTAGGGGTAAACAAACTATGAGTAATCTGATTCCTCTTCTAATAGGATACATAGGATGCCTACTTAAGGATCAGGCTCCAATTGGAATCTTTCATAGTGTTGGTCCCTCAATAACCGAAATATTCCCATTTCATGGGACTGAATTATTTGTATGATTCTTTAATCCTTCCTAATCCATCATAGGATTAAAAGTGTTCTTGTACATGAGCATCATTTTATGTGTAATCCTTGACCATACCCTCACGTACATAAAACCCTTCAATGGGTTAGGAAAAAACTGAACTATGAGGACTCCGATTCATGTTATAAATAGGATACATTAGATGCCTCCGTAATGCTCGAGAACAATACCATATACTCCATGATAATGGTAATCATAACTCTAAAAGGGAAACTATAATGTGTAAGGTATGTGGAAATATGATCTCATGTGATGTGCCAAATATTTTCTTATATCATATTTATCCCACCAATCATGGATCATGTGGGCTTGGATATTGACAAGGGTTTTACCAGTGACTTTATGAGGATTCCCCTGACATGGTCCCTAAATTGGGATGTAGTCCTGATTAAATCTTATCTTCACTCAAAAGGAAATAATCTAAATGAGGAAATCCAAGTTAGCCTTATATAAATATTCCTCACTCAAGTATTATGTTGTCACATATTTTCTGATACACATTCCCATAACAAAAACTATGTAGATTTAGATTCCAATTAATGTAGGACATGTGTGACTCCTCCTCAAGTCCTGATCACTATATTTACATTATTTATAAATGATGTTTACTACATGTTATATTCTTTTCAGAATACCATAAACTATGTCAAACAAACTACATGTGTTTGATTCCTATTATCACATGATATGTACGCACTCCTTGTAGAGGATAGATACCATCTCTAAGACACCAACCACCTACCTAAAAACAATAAAAAATAGAGTTCAAGGGTATGTCTATAAACTAGATCATAAAAAATGAATAAGAGAATTAGGGAGAACCTATGGCACACAAAGATGCCCCCATCAGCATATGGTCATGATCTATTCAATGGAAATTTCATCTTCTGAAAAAATTAAAATCATCTCAGTCTTTATTTAATTACACATCATGAATTAATTTCATTAAACGAATCAATTTAATGGGTTCCACCTCAGTTGGATTAAATTCGTGAAATTGGCTGTCTATACAATCTATGAATGACAAATTCATATTGTGTAAACATTTCATGATGTGAATATCATGTAGTAGCTTTAATTCTCCTCCAACCACTAAGGAACCTCATCATGGAATCATCTTAATCACATGAAAAAACAAAAAATGAAAATGGTATTGTCTAGGAAGTAACAAGACATTACATATGCATAATTGAATGTATATATACTTGAGAAGTTAACCAAAACAAAGCAAATGATTTGAGATATTCTATCCAATTACATCAAAAATTTCAAGGAATATTGAATAAACCTAATTGCTGAATTGGATATAAAATAATAGTAGGTTTTTGTGTACTATTTTTTTGGGGGAGGAAGCTAGGAAATGTATTATAAATATATACATAATATTTTGTGATAAGTATAGTGATGTTTAATAATTTCACTAAAAATATACAGATTCTATATTCATCATTGATATTGTTATTCCATGATAAATAATGTATGATGAAAAAAATCTATGTACATCAGTTTACCTAGGAATAATAATAATAAGATTAACAATCTTTCATATTTCTATTGAATATATAAGAATAGATTCTTACCTATCATTGTTTATGTAACAAGTAAATAATAAGGGTGTGAAACAAAGTCACACTATGACATCCATAAAATATGTAATAGGATGGAGATATGATTTTTGTTAAAAAATAAATTAAGAATAAATTGAATATTGGCTTTAGAGGAAATATAATGAACCCACAAGGAGATGGAAGTTGAAAAAGGTTTTCAAATATCTAGGGAAGTTGATTGTTTCTCTCCCCCTTCAAATGTATATGGACCCACACTATGATAAAAATTGATTTAATTCCAATAAAAATATATTTTATGTCTTATTATAGTGGAGGTCCATGTTCTAGTCATCGATTTTCATTAAATGAAATTTCATCTACTATTTAGTAGTGAACCATGTAGAAAAATCAAGTTCTATATTTTACCGAATATCATATACTTACATAAAGTATGGAAAATAAAACAAGAGATTGTAGACCTTAATAGGTATTATAGGAAAATTAGATTCAAATTATAATTGGAAAAAAGTTCGCTATACTGATATAACCTCCTCTCAGTTTGGAGTTTATCACAAAGTTGTCCTTTTAATTGGTATTAGAGGGACAGTTCACCTATATTGGAATCAGAACACTATAGTTATTCTTTATAAATATATTTTATTTTCATTGCGATTTTAATAATGAAGTACATTTTTGGTTAAGATTTAGTATCCTATAAGCATAATAATATTACTAAGAAGGCCACGATGAGGAGGAAAATGATTGAGAAATGAAAGAAGAAGAAGGAATACCTATAGCTTAAATTATAGGAAGTATTATTATATCCATATATTTACAACAATAGAGACATATCAGTCTTTTAATGTGAAGAGTAGGTGGATCAGGTTTCAACAATGGTGAGGGAAAATCTCTTTACCCCAAATGCATCACGTGATTCAATGGATCAGTATGAAATATTAGTTGTTATAAAAAATGAGTAGATGATGTTCCATGCATTGGTGGGAGTGGTAACATGTCATTTGACTTTTCAATTGATAAATTAAAGTATATGAAGCATGGTTATACAAAATAATTTTTCTCTATTACCTATGGGATATTGAAATCCTGAAGGAATACTTTGCTTAACATGAGGATAAATCAGAGGTATCAGAGAAAGGTTTAAAAGAAAAAATATTATAATATATGAAACTCTCTAAGAATAATATATCCTTTTGAGAATAAAATTGGATGTTGAAATATGTTCCTCAATGTTTTAATATAAGTGGATTAATAATGTTTAATAAAAATATGGATTCAATAACACTCTAGAAGAAACATTCCATGGATTTGACGAAATGATGAAAAATAAAATTGATGCCGAGGATTTACCGTTTTAATAGAAATTCAGTAATAAATAACATAAAAATTTGCAGAATAAATTTTCATGCATTAATTAAAATCATATTCTTATAATTTTTTATTATTTTTAATCCAAATACCGATTAATTTAGTTGTTTTTTTTTTCAGAATTGGGAATTTAAAAATAATGAATTAAAATGGATTTATTTGAATAAAATAATGGTGATTTTTAAATTTGAATTATATTTATGAAACATTGTTTGATATTTTTATAATATTTATAAAATTTTATATGTATTTAATTATATGTGTAAGTTAAAATTTGATACACTCATGATATCCCATAAACCAATGCCAGAATGCTACTTAGCCATCCCACAAGGAGGTAGATGGGTGGGCCATCCCTAGGAGGGCCTACTAGAGTCAACAAAGAATAGGGGGTATCATGGACATGTAGTGGACTATAGGGAGTTAGTCCCAGGGAGAGTAAGGTTGGACCATGGCCAGTATTGGCTATGGCATCCTGTCTGTGTATCAAGATCCTAGTCCTGTAGCATGCCTCTGATTCAGGGAAGCATCACATCTCATTGTAAGAACTCATCACTATCAATTTATTTTCTACTGGGGATAAAATGTTCTGGAGTAATATTTTTTGTAACCAATATTATAAGGCTTCACACCATAGTCCCCAACCATATTCTCAGACACACGAACCCCACCGCTCCTCGCTACTCACTGCTTTCCACCATCATCCTCAAACGCCAACGACTATAATCTTCAGAGAATCATCCGAACCTCCATGGCCACTATTGGATGATCTTATTATGAAGACACATTCCACTATCAAAAGGTGGTACCACTACGAATTATATTCTACATCCCCAGATGACCCCTTGGAATCTCAATCTAGATTCAATTTTCCATTATAAAGGACATAGGGTTTGATGGACCACTGAAGTCCGCTACTCCATTTCCACATTATCCCCATGCTCCTACCCATTACATGACATGATCCATGCACACTATGCATTCCACGCACAGTTAGGTATAAACCATTTTGCAGTCCATACTGCCACAGATCTCCCACGGTCTATGGGAAGATTCTTTGAAATTTTCAAATTAAATGAAATATATAATTTTATGATAATGTTCTGATCTCGAATGGAGATTCTGGGAGATCTTAGAGGAGGACTAGCATCCTCTCTACCTGTATAAAAAGATTCATTTACCACTACATTAATTAGATATCAATATCCAAGGTGGGAAGACATTTGAAGAGGTGCTTCTAATACATTTATTACCATTTTTCATTAATTTTATATTCATTATATTTTTCATTATACTTTTTATTTAATAATATTTCAATTAATTCCATAATAAAAACAGAACATAAATATTTTTCATAATTTTTTGTTCCACCCAATATTATGCTCCTTCTCTCCTTCTCATTATTCTTATTTATTTATTTTTTTTCTTTTTTATGTTCTTAATTTTATAATTTCATTTTATTCTTATTCTATCTATCTCTCTTTTAATTTTTACTTTTAATTTTTGGAATTTCAAGTGTTTTATTTCATATTTTCCCCATTTTTATTTATTTTATTTTATTTTCTCCCTCTATGAATCTCTTATATTAATAACATTATTTTTATTATAATCCCTATTTCAACCATTGTGATCTCTTACATATAACAATGGGTGTCTTTCCCGAGGCCTGTCTTGAGGGAGGTCATGGTAATCATGAATTAATTCTTAAAATTTATTTAATGAATTTGATAGATGTGAGTGGAAATCCTAGATTTGGAAATAAAATCCCAATACATTATACTCAAATTTATTTATATTATATTATTTTATTAAATTTTCCAATCTTCTAATGATTATCTCCTCCTATGATGAAGTTGAGTCAACAAATATATGAAATGTTATATGATAGATCAGGTCATAGAAGATTTCACACTCTTGACTGAGGTGTGGCATCAAACTTGATTATAGGAGGTGGTGGAATTTAGATCTTTTAAGGAATTCAATATTTCCAAACTTTAAATAATAGGATAGAAATTCACATGAAATTTCATGAATGGATTATTAAACTAAATTTAAGCAAATAAGGAAAAATATTTTGAGAATGAAAAAATAATGCTTAGGGAAAAGTTCCTTATATATAATCACAATCTATTAAGCACTGAAGGTTTGTCTAGTTTAAAATTTGATATTTCATATCATTTCTTTTTTTCTATAAATCTAATAAAAATACCCATGAATAATAATTGTTTTTCATAAAAAAATAGTTTAGGTGAATTTGAATATGTAAGAAATTGTAAATCATTTCAAGGGAGAGTACCATGATTAGTGTCTGTTCTTTATTAGGGAAATAAATATAATTTTTCCATGACCAATGATAGGTGTTGATATATATTTGAATTATTTTTTGGGAAAAAATTGAGTTATCCAATTATTTTACAAAATTTTATCAAGTTGATAAATCACAAAAAAGTGACCCCTTAGTCTTCCATGATTTTTATATGGAAATAAATTAAACTGTGACCCATCTAGACGAGTATCCATAACCCATCCATCAAAAATATCACATCCAAGATGTCCATGATTAGCTAAAATTAACTCATGATGAAGAATACATGTCATCTAAACATTGTGTGGGAGATTTAAAATATTTTGATGACTATTGTAATTAATTTTAAGTGCAAATTGATCTCACCAATCCCTAAAAATTAGGAGAGTTATCCTGATTTCGTGTAATGCTAGCCATGGGGGAGGAAGACACCACACATGTACTGAAATGTGATGAAATTTTGGAGGATACCAACAAAATACCTCATCTTTATACCATAAAATAGAAATATGCACTCACCATTGAAGGAGTGATTGGAGAAGAACAATTTAAAAATGATTATCTTATCTCAATCTCTATTTAATTTTTTTCAATATAATTTGTGAAACACTCCTAACTATTTTTAATTTTCAGATAAGGAAAATCTTTTCTATGAATCATAGAAGGATGATAAATAAGAACATTCAAATATTTAGAACACATGAAGATCCCTAAATGTTATGAATATGTATTCATGGAATCTCATGAAGTAATCAAAGTAGCTGATATTGAGGAAATAAATATAGAAGATGCTCATAGTTAAAAGGTAAAAATTAATTAGTAATAAATTAAAATTAAAATTTGTTCAAGTAAAAAAATCTATTTACATTCCCTTTGATAATTCAATATGTATTGCCTATGTTGATCCACTACAGGACAAGAAAAAGGATATTGCAAAACTAGAAACCAATAAGAAGGATGATTCATACTTCAGCCTACCCCTACTTTGAAAGATATACCAAATTGTGAAGGGGGATGATCTAATATAATTTTTCCATGGATAATTCCTTATCACCAAGAAGATATTAATGGAATCTAGGAAAATCCACATATTGTTGTTCATATTTAAAAAGCTTCATCAACCAACTGACTATTGATGGAATATAGTACTACCCTCTAGAGGCAATACAAATCTAGGTCCCACATTGAGGATCTTACAAAGACTTATCCCCATTACTTCCATTCTAGAAATTTAAATTTATTTTTTAGATTGAGTCTAAAATTAATACCACCTCCTCTTATCTTATTAAACCTAAATGACAAGATCCTTATTATTAATTAATTTATTTACTTTTATAAGTTCGTGATGGAACAAGGTAGACTTCAAATAAATATTAATGAAGGCTTACAATTCATGAGAAAAGAGAGTACATATTTAAATTTTTATCTTTCAAACTCTTTGAAATGTTTGTTTGATACTTTTTTCATGTTTAAACAATAATATTACATTCCCATGATTGAATTTATGATTTAATTAAATTTTCTAATAGGTATAAGTTGCATTGGAATCATACGATTACATGATTTCTATTTCAATGATAACTATATTTAATGAGAAAATGTATAATTGAATCATTTATGTGAAGAATGGATATTTAAATGAGGAATCATGGTTTTAGGAAATTAATTGATTCTGGTAAATGAAATTTCCATAAAGTTTTCACACATTGAGTCTATAAAATTTATGTGAATTGATTTTCTATTTTTCATGGAATGAATGATTGTTGAAAATCCTCTATTCTATTCCTAAGAGTATTTCTTGACCATGTACATTCTATTTTATCATCAACATATTTTTGAGTAATCCTAGGACATGAAACATGATTGGACATGCATTGAAACATGTCAAATCTAATGAAATTTAAAAAATACATTTAAAATGATTGATTAAACATTTTTAAATTTCATACCCTTGAATACCACCTTTACATTAATAATTGTTTAGCCCATAGAGACCATGAATTCCGTTTTGAGAAATGAGCAATGTTTCATGCCATTTTTATCCTTTCCTACACCACACATAGTATTTTTTTTATGATATTATTATATTTAGGTGTGTGGGTTGAGGGATTCATGGTGGAAGGGTAAAAATAAATTTTACGGAAAAATTCTAGTGGTGGTAGATTAGATAATGAGAAAGGTTTTTTGATTCTTACATTGTACTTTCACTATTTTTCCTTCTTGAGAAAATAATGAAAACAATTTGGGTTTTGACCTGTGTGAAAAAAATATCAACATTAATAGACTAATGATTTTTATCATATGTGGTTAGGTAGTGGATGTGAGGTTTATTATATTTATAACTTTAATAAAGGAAAAAAATTATTTGTGAAAGAAAATTAAAAAAATATGTATAAAAGTTGATAAAAACTAAGGAAGGAGAACATAATTCATTATTGTTTCATTGATCATGACCCTTAATTTGTGTATGTGGGATACCAGAATTGCTAATTTGAAAGAGATAATATCATTACACTTTTATTTTTTGATATCACACATTGTACTTTAGATAGAAACATCATATTTGAACATTAATTTTTTCAATCAATTCCTCTCATCCTTATGTGTCAATTTCTTATGAAACATAACTTAAAATCCCTCAAAATTTTATGTGACTTTTTTTTTACAATTTAAAGGAAGTAGTTATTTTACAATACTATTAAAATGCAGAATTATCTCATGATATAACCATAAATCTCTTTAAAATTTATAATTAGTGACCAGTAAAAATATTTAATGTTGAGATAGATCATGATTTTGAATTTTTATTAATAATTAATTAAGGATATTGAATATATGAGATAAAAATGTCCATCATTTTTGAAATGGATAAAGTAAAATATTTAAACAGATTGTTTCTTTGAAAATTGAGAAATTAGATTGATATTATATATATATATTTGAAATTTAATTTATCATTTATAATTATTTAATTTAATTTCTTTGAATTTTGAATATTGGTAGAATTTGATTCCTCTCATTTGTTAATGATGAGATTTTATGCATAAAGAAAAATCATAGTTTAAGTGTGGCGGTATTTGATAGGCTAATGTTTAATAAATAATTTTCAATTAAATTCATATTATTTTTAATGGTTTTCTATCAGAATACCCATTAACATTATTTGTTTTATTCTAAATTGGTATTCTAATAATAAAGAATAAAATTGGAAATATTTTAATAAAATATTTTTTATTTTTTGAATTTTAATTTTACTTATGAAACATTGATTGATATGTTATATGTTTTATAAAATTTTCTAATCGTTTAATTATATAATTAGGAAAAATATTAGTCTTGAAAAAGTTATCCCATTATCTAAGGCCAACCAGTAACTTAGCCATCTCACAAGGTGGTAGTCAACCAGACAATCCCTAATAGGGACATCTTGAGTCAGTCGAGAAGCACCTTCAGTGGTTGTTGGGGAATCAACAAAATAGTGGAGTATGGATATTACAAGGCTGACATGGGAAGTGAATGCCTGTGTATGTGCATGGGTACCCAGATTCGATCGATAGAGTAGGATTTTGTGCCAAAGATACATCAGATTTATAAAAAATTTATCTCTAATCCCATATTTGGTTTCTATTTCGGAAAAATGTCCCTATGTATAGTTAATGTTGTTCCAATATAACATCAATTCATTCATTGGTTTCTCTTCCCATGATCAAACACATGTGTGCACCCACTCTTCCCTACTAACCGTCATCATCATCAAATGATATAAACTAAAAACATCCATGAATCACTATAACATCCATGGATTTTATAGGATGAGCTCCGTCCCATGATGCATGCCACTGCTGATGGTTGGGACCACCAATGATCATCGCTTTAACCCATATACAACCCTATGAAATCACATTCATGCTCCCTCTTGCCACATTTAAGGCCATAGGTGTTTCTAAACCATTGAAGTCCACTACTATACTATTATGGTGTCCCCATTCCAACAACCGATTAATGAGACGAGCCATGTATGCTTGGGTCCACACATAGTGGATTTCGAATCCACTAAAGCTCTCCCATGATCATTAAGATATTTTTTTTTGAAATGATAAAATTTAAAAAATATAAAAGGAGGAAAATGGTCTAATCTCAAAGGGAGATTCGAGAAGATCTAAGAAGGGGATAATTATCCTCCATTATTTATAGAAGGAGGTTTTTCCCACCATTGTGAGAGGCTTTCAGCAACTCAGAAGTAATGCCACCAAAGGAGGCACTTCCATGCTGCTATTTAGTATTCTAATTCATTTTATTTTCATTATTTTTATTTTTCTTATTCTCTTATAATTGTTTTTCAATTCCTTTCATAATAAAATCAACACATTCCATTTTTGTCTTAATTTTATATTCCTCCCATTTTATTCTCCTTATATTATTATCATTATTATTCTAATTTGTTTATTATGTTATATATATTGGTTTCATAATTTTCCCATTTAATTTCATTTTTATTATCCCTATATATCTCTTATTCATCTTCTCTTTTTATTTTTGTGATTTCATGTGTTTTATTTATTATTACATTCCATTTATCTTTTAATTTATTTAATTAGTACCCCCTCTCTCTCTTTCTCCTCTTATTTTTATTATTTTCATTAACTCCTCTCTTTCAACCATTGTGATATATTATTCTTGACAATTTTATGATGTCCCAAGGCTTTTCTATTAATGTTCAAGGTTGTCTTGAATTTTTTCATAATGTTTATTTTATGTTTTTGATAGATGTGAGTGACATGAACTGGTGTGGTAGTTTTACCCATGAAATGAAACTCAAATCTATTTATATTATTTTAGTTCATTTATTTTTTATATATTCTAATAACTATATATTCACATTGTGATGTTGATCTAATCAATTAGTGATTCAATATATGACGGAGATGAGTCATGGGATATGACTCTATCTAATGAGGTGTTATATCAACCATGATTATAGTGGGATGTAGAAGTTATTTTTTTTGAAGTATACAATATTTTCCAACACTAAATAAAAGTAATAGAATTCATCCTGATATTTCAAGAATGAATTATTAAAATAGACAGAAAAAATAATGTAGAGCAATGGGAGAATAGAAAACCAAACTCAGGACCAATATTTTTCTATGTAATGAAAGGGAATGTAAAAAATTATTTCTTCCACGAACAAAATTTTAATTTGTATTATGAATAAGAATTTCTTCCCTTTAAATATGAGAAGCCTAATGCTTGCTTTCCTTAGAATAATGTACTTGAATTCCTTTATAGGATTCCTTGAATATATTTTCATAAAAATTAGGGATCTCAATATGTTCATCAACACGTGTGTGTTATCCTTTATCAAATTCCTATAATGTATAGAAAATATTATCTGAATCTAAAAATTAAAAATAGTTTGGAGTGGAAATCAGGCTAGATAAAATAAAATAAAATAAAATAGACTCTGAGATATGATCAATTCTTTGAATTCATTGATATTTAATATATACTTTAACAGTGAGTTACTCGTGGAGTTGGATTGTAGAATGTGGATGTAGGTAATCAATATCCTCCATATTTTCTTCATATCACATGAATTGTGTGGTTTCTTCCTCTTCCATGGATAACGAGATATGAAATGGTGTTATATATTATAATTTTTAGTGATTAGGGAGGTCATTTTATACCTATCATTTATTCCAAATTCCACCGAAATCATGTTGATTTCCCATATGTAGCATTGCTGGAAAGAATTCCTCCTCACAAATCCACTCTAGGTCACCATGGTCATCTTAGATATAACCTTTCAGATGGTTAGTCTATAGATACTTCTCATGTATGGCTATAATTTCTAGGTTCACTTTATAAAAAATTTGAATGACTAATGGGAACTCTTGTTAGGCCTTACCCACTAGATAGAATTTATGAAATTAATGGGGGAACTACATTAGTTCCTAGTATATGACATAAAAGACATGTTTATTTTTTGTACTCCCTCATGAAATATATTAATTCATTCAATTTCTACTCTCCATTATTTTATTTCAATAATAATGTCACCTTCTTATAAAAAATATAAGAACCATACTCTATATACAATGGTGACCCAAAAATTAGTTCTTTCACTATCAGAATTTCTTCAAAAATAATGGGAGAAAATAAAGAACAATATACTATTGTCTTGGTAATTTCTTGATCAAATTATTGGAGGTACTCCTAGAATGTAGTTAAAAGTCTATAAAATCCTCCAATTAATGAATTTAATAGGATATACATAACATATTAGATCAGTTAATTGATGTCCAATTTTTTGTTGATTTGACTCCATGCCCCCTGTCCTATTTAGAAAATAATCCAACAATATCATCTTTAGTTTAGATTGAGTTAAAATATCTTTTTAGATTTTAAGTAAAACAACGAAAACAATATCATTAATGTGAAAATAGAAAAATAAATCAAACTACTAATTAGATCCCTAAAAACAGTGCCGATTTTGATGGAATAATTTAGTAGGTCATGGAGAAAAACAATTATTTTCCTAATACAGAACATTGGCTGACTAGGGTCTTTTCACTTGAAGAGATTATAAATTTATTTCTTATATATTATAATTCACATAAAATAATTTTTTTTTGTTTTTTATTAATTTAGGAAAAGAATGATAATATTTTGTGGTGTTTGTTATATTTATAGAACCAAAAAATGAAAAGAAATACGAAAATTTAAACCATGGTAACAGAGAATGCTAAATAGAATGTGATTTTAAATAATAAACTTGGTCCAAATTTTGGGGTTTCATTCTATTTTTAATTTCCTATATTTGATAAAATTTATTTTTATAAACCATTCATGAATTCACATAATGATTTTCTATCCATTTATTAGGTGTTGTGAAATATATAATTCCTTAAATAATCAAAATTTCACCTCCTCCTATAATCAAGCTTAATTTAAGACATTAGTTGAGTTTGTGATATCTTCGGGTACCCTACTCTATTTTGTTATGATTTATCCATCGATTTGATAAACTTCATCATCATAAAATATAATCCTTGGAAGAGAGGGAAAATAAATAAAATAATATAATAGAAATAGATTTGAGTTGCATGTCATGAGGGATTGTCTCCACATCCATGTATGCCACTCACATATTTCACAAACCTAAAATAATGTATTAAAAATAATTCAAGAACACCTTTACCTCCCTCAAACCAATCTTCTTGTCCACCTCCAATTATCGGGAGTAAGAGATCACAATGAAGCAAGAGGGAAGAGAATAAAAATTATATAAATAATATAAAAAATAGACAGAGAATGAGAAAATAAAATGATAGAGAATGGGAAAGTCAAAAGTATAAAAACACATGAAATATAAAAATTTAAAAAGTAAATATGAAGATATATAGAGAGAAAATATAAATAAAATAAAATAATGAAATTAAAAAAATTAAAATACAAAATAGAATGAAGAAATTAGAAGTTGAAGGATATGAGTAGAAGGAGAAGAATAATGGGAGGAATAAAAAATTTAAAAAATGAAATTTATAATGATGTAATTGACAAAAAAATTATATAGGAAGAATAAAACTACAAATAATGAAAATAAATAGAATAATATAACTAATAAGTATCATGAAAACACCTTTTTATATAGGTTCCCTCCTCATGTGTCACAAATCATTCGTAGCCATTGGAAAATCCACATTTGATAGAGATAGGGAGGTGCCTCGGCCACATCTTGGATCACTTCAAATGTTTTTTATTAAATGTTCATTATTAAAAATTAATATTTTTTAAATTTCAACACTTCAAAGAATCCTCCCACAGATCATCGGACATCTTCAGTGATGTGTACATCGACTTGGTGTGGAATCTAGCCTGCATGATTTGCATAGATTGTTCTATTCATGGGATGCGGGGCATATGAAGATCATGGTAGTGGAGTAGTGAACTTTAGTGGTCTCTCAATACCTCTAGCATTTATAGTGTCTATAAAGAGACCAAATGGGATTCCATGGTGTTATCTGAAGGTATAAAAAATGATCATTAGTTGCCTCGACCTTCAGAAGTAGTGTGTGTCTTGGGAACTTTCTCATCCAGGGGTGGTTATGGAGTATATGGTGATTGTCTATCGTTTTATACTAGTGGAGGTTGAGGATAATGATTGGGGGTGGTGAGGAGTGACTGTGCTTATATGTTCGGGCATGGGGTGAGTGAATGTTGAATAAAGTGACTTTATATTTGTTAAAATTGAATAATACTAATGAACCTTTTTTCCTATATTAGAAATTAGTATGGGATTGATGACTGCTTATAATTAAATTCACCACATCCCTGGAATAGAATCTTGATTACGGTACGGGTTCCTGGTACAAATGCACACACACACACAGGATTCGATGACCCATACAGTCCTTGGCCCTATCCTACTACCCTACAATATTAAATCCATATGGGCCAGAATATGGGCCTGATTCCCCCATGCTCTATTCACATGAGTATGACCTTTTGAGGTTGGCCTAGATGGATACACCTTGTAGGTTGGCTATGTGGATGGAAAACATTGGTTGATGGTCTAGACTTGCCTAGGATAATTTTTAACCTAATAATATAATTAAACGCATTCAAAATTTCATAAATGTTGTAAAATATCAATAAATTTTTCATAAATAAAATTCAACTAAAAAATCACAATTATTTTATATAAATAAATCCATTTAACTTGTTTATTTATAAATATCCAATTTTGAATAAAACAACTAATTAATGGTTATTCCAATTAAAAACCATAAAATATATTAAAAATATGTTTGAAAAATATGAATGAAAATTAATTTTATCATCTCTTATTTACAAAAAATATTTACTAGCCTGAAAGGGAAGTTTAAATAATTATTATGGTTTGTCAAGAGAATGTTATTATGATTTATGATCATAAAAACCCCTCAATATGAAATTTTTTAAATTTTAAGTATAATTTTTAAATCTTGAGAGGATACATATTAAGACTTTAGAAAATATAAAAATGTTCCTAAATCTATATAATGTTCCTTAGTGTATTATAAGGTTAAACGAGCTCCAAAATGTGACAAGAATATAATGAATTATTTCAATGATCAATCTCAATAAGATATGAAGAAAAGTGTCCCATCCATACCATATTGTAATAATGTTTCTAAATATATTATCATGAAAAATACATGTTTGATAAAATAATTTGAATAACTATGGATGATGAATGGTGATGATAATATTAAAACTATGACTAGGGTGGATATAAAAAATATGTGTGGATGCAGTTTCAACAAAATAGCCAAATAAGCTACGAATAAGAACCAAAAAAATACATTTATAATAGATAATAAAATCAAGGTATGTTGGTCAATTTTGGTGTTGCAAAATATTAATTAAATATTAATTATATTTTTTGTAAAATATTCTAAATGAAAAATAATAGAGGGATCGCATGTAAAGTGGAAGAAATCTACATATGGTGAAGCATCATCCATAGGTTAAATTAAAATCGGTATACATCATTTTTTTCTCAAAAACATGAAAATATATGTGAATCATGAAATTATAGTGGTCAAAATAATAGTTCATGATCACATTGACTTGTATCATAATTTAATTAGAAAATAATACCATTGAAGTTGAATAACAAAGAATAATCAACATTATGATGAAATCAAAAAAAATTTATAAAAAAATTCCCAAGAATGTATCAAATAAGAATTGTGATAAGATCTTGAATTATAAATCTTATAAGGTAATGAAAATTGTATTTCCCGAGAAATACTAATATGGATGGAACTATAGAGAATTAATTTTAAATATCCAAAAGTGCTCCTAATGTCCCTAATGACATGTTAGTTATTTGTCTAGAAGGCTAGGAAATAATGAGGAAAATTGAAGAAGCACAAGAAAATATGGGGGAAACGGAAAAAATATTCAATGTGAAGGTAAAGTTATCTTTATAAGGTGTTACATGACTAGAGAAACTTATAAATATTGTTCAACAATAATTCTAGCTCTAGAATAATTCTTTAAGAAGTTGACTGTCACACAAGGAGTATAATGTTCATTAAAATATCTTTAATATAGAAGGTACACACACAAGGAAATTGAATATGTTATAAGATCCCCGAAACCTAATTGAAAATATATGTTTATATTTTCATGTACGGTTAATTGTAGAAATAGAGTAACATGGTTAAAAAAACTATCTCAAATGTACAATACAAATTAGGAACCATGAAAGATCAATCTCATTCTCTTAGTTTTTGTGTATTTTATTTTTGAAAAAATGTAGTGAATTGAATATGGATGAAGTTATCAGGGGGAGAACCTATGAATCCGTGAGTGATTTCTATTCTTGTTAATTTTTTTAATAATTCACCATCCTTTAAGGATTCCTCAAATGTAATTTCAATAAAAATACAATACTGGATCATCATTGATGATTTTGAATAATGTTTAGGCATATCTTGGACTATAAGGATAAAGAAAAAACCATCATTATTTAATAATATATTTGGTATCCAAAAGAAAAATCATTGATGAAGATCATACATAGTGATGTTGTGAATGTAATCAAAACAATATAGTAACAATTTAATGATCCATTTTGTTGTATTCTATATATTGGAATATATTACTGTCTATCCGTGAAGAGATCCACCATTGGGAACTTGTTTAAAAGTGTTTCCATTTAGGGGGAGAGAAATTATGAAAGATAAAGAAAGATTCTTGAATATATTGTTTCATACAAATCAAATTATTCTCGAAATTTATTAAATATCATGTCATTAGGAAAAGGCACACATTTCATTATCACATATCCTTAATTTAACAAAATAAAAAGTTTTACAAAGAGGTCGAGTAATTTTATTAATAAAAGACATAATAAATATGGATTTACGGATGTTCCCCATGGATACATATCCTTTATTTTTCTCTTATATGCTTTGATCTATTTGTTTATGTGAGTTTGCGAGTTTCATGTTGATTATTCTTACAGAATATTTATATCTCATTTCAGTATCATTAGCCTTGAATAAATCTATAAAACACATGAAAAATGTTTATGAGTTCTCTTTGCATGAGGTATCAAGATCAGTCGGTAAAAGACAACATGATTTTCTAAATAATTTTTTTCTACAATGTACACTAATCATGTAGACATAGAGTGAAATGAAGGATGGAAAATTTATTAATTATGAACCAATACCTTTTTTGATGTAATTTTTTTGTCAATAAGAGGGTGATAATGTGATAAGTAATTTTGAAAAAGTAAATGGTATAGATTCACATATTAATATATTCATTTCTAGATAACATTAAATTCATTTATGTAAAATACAAAGGGGGTGATTATAGAACACACCTTTTGTATGAGTTTTATTTCCTATTAGTGGTGTTATTAGTTGTCAATAGTGGTCAGAAAAACAGAAGTATTGCATTAATGTAAATTTCTTGATGAAGATATAAATATATGTGTTTTTAGAAGCTCTTATGAAATATCCAAAATAACTAGGATTGAAAAGAAAGTGATTATCTCAGGGATTAATGGACTAAAAAAATGAATTTTATATAATCTTAAATAAGTTATTTTAATGAAATTTAGTTTTAAAATATACAGATTATTGAACCATTTTTAATGTTAATGACCTGTGTCATTTGAGTTTGGAACGATACATTGTTTAAAATAAGTATAAATATGTGAAAACTAGGAAAACATTCATCTTCATGATGGATAATATAATTATGATCGTGAAAAAAAATTATTTTTCATGTAGAAGAAGAAGGCCATGAAATATAAATATTTATTTCACGTGGAATGGATAAAGATAATTGATGAGCATGTTGGTTTGGTATTTTATTTTTCGAATTATATGTAACTTATGTTGAATATTGTACTAAATATTTTTATGAATGTTCCGAAAAAAATATTGAAAGAAAAATGATACCCAAGGACCATATCAACCATATATTAAGAACCATAGGGTTTAACCACATGAGAAGTAGTTTACCTTGTCTCCTCATGGATGTAGGAGGGAGTATAATGCCCACTGAGAGCGTGCAAAGTAATGAAAAATGAGTAGATGTATAATACCCAAAAATTCTTTCACATGGGGTGTTAGAGAGTATCCATGTTGACTATGCGTTGGTGTGACATGGCTTGTGCATGTCGTGGGGGGTGTGATATATGTGCGGACTTGGGTGTGAGATCAATGGTGAAACAAGAACAAAATAACTTTTTAAGGAGCATCAGAACAAATGGATATTTAGTGTGGTACTCTACCAATGAATTTATTATTCCTATGTTTTAAAATACACAATCATTCTATTGTCCTTCTATTTGACTGATCATAATCATATGATCTATCCATATCTTTAATTATACATCTATCCAAACAAAGAGTTCCCATATGCTAGAGTTCTTCAATCTGAATGACTCCAAATCACAATTTTATCTTAGATGGATGTTTTTTAATAGAAAATTAAAAATTACTCTTGAATTAAATATACTTATTTAATGGAAGTTATGTTTTGAGATAAATGGAGCTTCAGTCAATATGAAACAACATATAACAATGAATTCACCTATGTCTCACAATGTCATAATGCATATGAAATACTGAAAACCACTTTCGTTTCTTATGAAGGAACAAACAATGTATGAAAAATGAGGTAGGGAACATTAAAACTTATATTTCATAAATTTAAAATTCTTGATAGATAGAGTATCACTCTGATGAATGGCTATCTTATTGCCTTAGTTGATCCTATAAAACAGGAAGATCAGGATTTGATAGTACACAGAGTACATCCTATTAAATGGAATGGTATATTAACTGCTATTCGACAATCATCACATATAGAAAATCTGATAATGAGAGAATTAATTATGTCACTAATTATGTATGAAGATGAAATTAATGATTAAGCGAAAGATCTTAAAGTTACAGTGAAAATGGATAATACTAATCTAAAGGTAACATCTTAGAAGCAATGAAAATGAATAAAGAATGAAGAAAAATATTAAAATACATCTGATTACGGAATGGAATTGGATCAACTAACCATTATGTTTTTCATGTATTATAAAAAGAAAATAGGATTTAGAAAACCATTAAAGAGGGTTGATAATGACACAGGGGAAGTCAAATTCTATTATTGAAATAAATTAGGTTATATAATATAAGATTCCACTTAGCTCAAATGGGACAATATAAAGATAGAAACGAAATATCAGAAAAATAATGATTATGAACATATAGGATAAAGAGAAATAAAGGATACATGGTGTATTTTTGAAGAATATTGAAGCTCATCAAAATTTTATCCTAAAAATGGATATTCACATCTAACAGAAAATATGTGCTTCATGGAAGAATAAGATAATGTAAATACCTATTATTCATTTAATTTTGATTCTGATTCAGATTATTCAAATAATAAAATAGTTGCCTACTAAAAAATGAAAGTTGAAATATATAAATCCTTATTAAAGAATCAAAAATCATTATAAAATATTCCCAATGCTGTTTTAGAATGATGAGAAAAATTACATAAAAACATCATGATTTAATTAAAAAATTTAACACATTTTCCAAAAACTATTCTGACAATGAAAATTAGATTAAATATTTACCAGATGTAGTAGGAACTTATAAAAGTGCTAATGTATTTTTCACAAAAGAAGAAAATATTTTGAATGAAATTAATTTTAAAAATTTAAATTGAAAGAAAAACTATGGTATAATAAGTAAAGATTAAAAATCGAAACTCTAGAAGAATTATTTTCTTCCCAACTGAAAAACAGTTAGTTTTCATTTTTGTTTAATAGTACGACATATAACAAAAAATTGTTATTTATGATATCATAAAATAAGGGGAAATAAATAGGAAGTTATCTCAAATAGCCTATATAGATAATATGATATGAGTTTTGAAAATTAAGCAATATATGGATTTCAATATCATTGCTAGCGAACACTAACATACCCAAAATAACAGGGGTACCAAAACAAACTCTTGTTTTAATTACCTTTTTAAAAAATAGACCACAGAAAATGATAAGTTATATGGTACATTGATAGTAATAACACCATGTATATGAGTGGAAACACATCAAACATCAATACAGTGACTCAAATAGATATAGTTCTATTCAATGTGGATGATAATGCCAAAGAAAAGTTAATTGGATTTGGTTCTGTTGGAGATCCAAAAATATTCTCAACCAAAAATGTACTATATGTACAATGGATAAAGCATAACCTGATAACTATATCTCAACACTCTGATGATCGATATTATGTTTATTTTTCGGAAAATTCTTTCTCTACATTTAAATATAATGTACTTATGTTTAGAGCACCTAGAACTGTTAATGATTATACTTGGATTTAATTTTCTTGTGCAAACATAAGGTGAATTGTCTAACTGATAAGTTAAATGAGTCTTGGATATGGAATATGTTCGTTTCCCATTGTAATAATTATTCTTTAAATAAATTATCTAATAAACTGTTAGTTTCTGATTTACCTAGTATTATGTTTTATGGTCGAAGATTTTGTGATGCATTCCAAATTGGAAATATACACAAATATTACGTTAAATCTATTAACAAAATGGATACATCAACACATCTAGAACTTATCCACATGGATATATTTGGACCCTTAATAGTAGAAATTATTTCTAGAAAATTACATCTATATATTTAGTTGATGATTATTATATATTTACATGGACTTATTTTTTTTAAAAATAAAAGTGATTCTTTTACTATTTTTGAATGATTCTGTAAAATTAGTCACAATAAAAAAGGTTTAAAGATAATTTCATTAAAAAGTGATCATTGTGGGGAATTTGAAAACATGAATTCAATCCATTTTGTTCAAATCTAGTTATTAAACAAAACTTTTATGCACCATGAACACCTCAAAAAATAGAATTTTTGAAAGATGAAATATAATTATTTATGAAATGGCTAGGACTATAATGAATGAATACACACTACCTACCTACTTATGGGCATAATCTGTTTGAAAAGCATACTATATAATATATAGAGTTTCATTTTTTACTATTTTCAAAAAAACACTTTACAAAATATAGAATAACAGGAAGCATAAGGTAATTTAATCTAACGATTATTTATGTACAGTGTATATCCTGAATGCCCAAGCATGATCATTGAATGTTTAATCGAATAGCTGATGAAGGAATATTTTTAGGATATTATGTTACTTCTGATTCTGATAAGGTGTTTAATAAAAACTAAAGGTCATTTGAAGAACCAGTTCATGTAAATTTTGATGAAACTAAACCTTTTATTAATGTTAATGATAAAATTGATGAAATAATTGACTCTTATAACATTATGAAAGACGAAAACCTGAAAAATGATTTTGAAAATAACAAAAATAATATTTAGCCTATCTTAGAAGAACATGATACTGATGAACCTAAAAGTGTTTTGCCAAGATAGTCTAGAAGACTAAATAATCAACCTTTCGAAACTGTTATAAGAGACATAGACATAAGAATAAAAACTAGAAGAAATATTGTAAACCATGTTGGAATATCTACATTTCTATCTCAACTAGAACCTAATTATTTTTAACAGGCCGTAGAAGATGAGAGTGAGATGATAGTAATGAAAAATGATCTAATATAATTCAAAAGGAATGATGTTTATGAATTAGTTAAATAACATAAAAGTATCCAATTATTGGAACATAATGGGTCTTTAGAAATAAAAAAGAAGAATAATGATTATAACTATAAACAAATAGGATTAGTAACTCAAAGATATAATCAGAAAGAAGGTATATATTATGTTGATTCCTTTTTACCAATAGATATATTAGAATCAATTATAATTATTTTAGATTATTCATGACTTATGAACATTAAATTATATCATATGGATAATAAATATTCATTTTAAATGGATATATAATGAAGTAAGATTATGTTGAATAACCTCCTCATTTTGAAAATTCTCAAAAACAAGATTTTATTTTAAAATTGACTAAATATATCAATGACATTAAACAAAACCTAGAGCTTGGTATGAATGATTAATTTCATTTCTTTTGAAAAATGCATTGAATATTTTAATTCATGATCCAAATCATTTTAAAAAACCATTTGTTCTAATATATTATTAGTTAAAATATTTGTTGATGATGTTATTTTTGTTTCAATAGATAAAATACATTGTTAAAATTTTATATAACCTATGAACAAAATTGAAATTAGTATGATGTGAGAATATATATTCATTTTGGGACATCAAATTAATCATAATTATTATAGAAATATGTTAAACCAAAATAAATATATTAATGATTTATTGAAAAATTTTGGTCTTGATAATATCAATACATATACAAATCCAATGTTTTCTAATATAAAACTTGATTTCAATGAAGATGAAAAAATAGTGGAAAATGAGTTACATAGAGGTATGATTAGTAGTTTATTATATCGTACTACTATAAAACATGATAATATGTATTCTATATGTTTTTGTTCTATATTTCAAATAAATCCAAAATAATCTCATCTTACTACTATCAAAATGATTTCTAGATTTTTAAAGGGAACTAATTTTCAATATCTTCTTTATCCAAAAAATTCTGAATTTAATTTAATATCATACTTAGATGATAATTTTCGAGGTTTTAGATTATATAGAAAAAGAACCTTAGGACCCTTTCAATTTTATGGGAAAATATTTAGTATCATGGTCAAGTAAGAAACAAAACTATGTTTTCTTCTCAATAGAGAATGAAAAATATGTATATACAGGAAGTTGTTGTGTACAAGAATTGAGGATGAAAAAACAGAAATGGATTTTAGGGTAAATACAATTAGTACACCTATTACAAGTGATAATAAAAATTCTATAAATATTTCAAAAAATCCAGTATGTCATCCATGAATTAAATAAATTGGTATTAAGAATCATTTTCTAAGAGATCACATTATTAAATATTATATATCTTTAGAATTTGTAAATACTGAATATAAACTAGCTGATATCTTTACTAATCATCCTCCCACTAAGATTTTTGATTTTATTAGGGGGGATTTAGGTTTATTTAATTATTTCAATAAATGAATTTTCTTAATCCTAAATATTTATGTTATATTATTCAATTTATTTATTTATTCTAGTTTATTCATGTTAAAAATATTTACATATTACATTAAATATGATTTGTTTTAATATTTTTCTTCTTGTTATATATTTTAGTTAATTTATTTTAATCTTAAATTTATTCACGCCACATGTTTTAAAATTTTCTAATTATTATCCTACATAATCAAACCTGAAAAAAGATATTATCATAAATGTTTAGAATACTAATAATTTTTCAAATATCAAAAAGTTTTCAAATATGGAAACCCTTTATTCACATCATCTACCTTTGTATAACTCTTTTTTATTTCGAAATCCTAAAAAACCAAAAAAAAATCAGATATTTAATTTCTCAAAAATGATGAAAACTAAGAGAATTAAAGAATGTGAAGCTAGCAACCTGATGAATTAGAAAATTTCAGAATGAAATATCATGCAGAGTAAGGTAGTTGATTTCAAATGGCTCTATTAGACATATATACTCTTAATTCAAGGATAAGGTTTGAAATTATTTTAATCTATGTTCAATTAGGAGAACTCATAATTCAAATATATGGTAGAACTAAAAATATTTCAATTGTAGTGTTTAGTTTAGTTTAAGTGATTCTAAATATATAGTTATCATATTAATAGAAGATAATTATTTCTCAGTTTCATTCTCTAAAATTTCTCAAATCTAGAACTATATTGATGAGGGAGTTTTAAATTTCAATACATGGTCTATCAGAGAGAAGGACTATAAGTATATATATATATTGTGTGTTTTATGTTTTTTTAAAAAGCATTTGAAAAATGTTTCTCATGGATCTCGAGGATGACCATAATATCTTAGTAATGTTTATTTAAACATGAATTTTCAATAGAATGAATTAGACGAAGATTTTCTATATCCAGAAATGTATATCATTATTTAATTTATGAGTGAAATAATTATGATGTTTCCAAAGTATATGTTCAAATATTAAAATTACTGTTGTCAACCAGATGCTATGATGACTTTTTATCCTTATGGAAGAATAATCTATCGAATTCTATTTAAGAAAGGAATGATTCATTTAATAGTTTCCTGAATAAAATCTTATCTCTTAAATGTAGAAAATGTGGTAACAATGAGGAAATTAGGCTTTTACTGGAGTATAGTAAAAGGAAAACTGTTGCTAGTTGGTGTAAATGACCAAACAAATTTGGGTCTTTTGCCTAGGGAAAGAAAGGTGAAATTGGTAATTAAATAATTTTGAAAAGAGAGGTTAAGGACATACCAAAACAACACAAAGAATATTGATAGTTATTGAATAAGAAGAAAAAGTAGAGGAAGAGGTGGTTGTACAAGGCGAATTGGTTGTAAAACCATTGAAAAAGTAGATCCACCTATTGCAGAACTAATGATAGGTTCAGCTGAGGCTACTAGGTTAGTACGTATAGAAGATACCATTATGGAGGAAAACCAAAATGTTGAAATTGAAATATGTTATATACAATCAATTGATATACCAGTTATCCAGGAGGAAGATCCAACTTTGGAGGAAGATTAATAGTTGATCAGATCTGAAAATGTTGCTACAGAAAATGCTAAGAATTTACTTTTCTCAGTTTTTGATCTTGTTGATGAGAGTCCAAAATATACAATGAAATAAAAAATAAATGTTATTTATTTTTTGTCTTATTCATGTGGTAAATTAATTAAAAAACCAGTGGATATGTTGTTAAAAAAATCTATATCAAAATTTCTCAAAACGGTAGTAGTTGGTCAATCAGAACATCTAGATGACATGACATATGATTCCCTGTAAAATCATGTTGAGGAGATTGTATTTAAGTTTAATAATTCTAAGGAAGAAAATGTAAATCATATAAAAGTTCTATATTATTAATTGAAAATGTTATAGGATCTCAATAAAAATTCAATTTCTATGAAACAATTTGATGCTTTTAAAAGTGAAATGATGAATGAAGTTGTAATGATAATGTTTAAAGTTGTTTCTAAATAAAACATTACAAATATAATGAGGTATATGGGGAGTCAATTTGAATCCATAATCTGTTCTTTTTGTTAGATCAGTATACCTACCTCCTCTCTGACAACCATTCCAGATCAGATTTGAATATTTCAAGAAATCACCTCAGTCATGGTAGATATGAATGATCATCTTCAAAATATTCTTTGAAATAGTGATCCACTATCAGTTCTGTTGAAAATTCAAAAATTTCTAGGTGACTAACTGACATATAATGAACTATGTATTAGAACGATTTTGAACAAATTCAGAGAAATTTTAGATTAGTTGATGCAGCAATAAGAGTGTTTTCATGTCTTTTTGAAAGTCAATCCTATTAGGAATTTTCATATCATTCAAGATTCTAGAATTTTGTTTATGTAATTGGGGGATGGTCTAATGAATAAAATTCAGTTACAGATGGTGGAGTTGAAAGATTTGTTTGAATATTTTCATAACACTAAAAACCATAACCAATCCAACTCCAACCCAATCATTTTTGATTTATCCATTTTATTTGACTAAACCTGTTTCCCAGTCAAATTGATTATTGTATTTATAAAATTCTTAATCAATAAAATATCGTTGTTGTTATCTTTTTGTATGTTCATTCATATTAACTTTTATATAGGTCTAGAAGCCAAAAATATATTCTTATTTATTTAAATATATTATTATTACATTCAGTTACAGATAATTGAAAAATTAACCTTGTTTAATTTATTTTATGCACTTTCTTTTGGATCTCACAAAAAGGGGAATAATTAGTTAAAAAAAAGTTTAATTTTATCAATATAATTAAGAAAGATGAAATTTCAAAATAATTTATTTTCAGTTGTTTGAAAAATTATAAATACTTTTTTTAATTTTATGGGATTTGTGATCATCAAATAGTGGGAGATTCTGTGGCATGTGTTGTCTAAAAAATACTCTATAAATCTTATTGATTTTGATGGTCAAAAATGAGATTATTTCTTCTAATAGTGATAATAATTTAATTGTACTTCATGAAATTAATATTATTTATGTTCCTTATTTTTTAATTACATTCAAGCTTATTATTCACATGAAATATTCGATGAAGTGTTCGGAACACTCTTAATCCTATTCTAGAAACACTATTCATATCATACATTGATGAACATCATGTAAAGAACAAACCCAATGTTTTTATTATACCTTATGCTGAAAGATCATTGTGTATGGTTAATTAATCCTATGTTGGTTGAAACATATGGATTAATTACATTACATTTGGATGAAGCCTTACATTTTACAAAGAGAAAATGTATTGTTAAAGTACCCTAAATTTGTATGGAACCTTAGGTTTATGAAGCAAACGTATGGATCATCAACCTTAATTTTGTGATCAACCTCAATTATTCATCTTTTCGTCCATAGATTGAATACTATGTAGTTGAAGCATACATATGGTATTTTTTGGTCTTATGAAGGAAACATACATTTGAATTTTCATCATCAGAAATTTGAATTTTCGTTATTATTGGTGTTTCATGCAACAATATTAATGGATGATTATAATGATTTAAATATCTTTTTTAGAATGGATCAATGATCATTTTTATTTATTCTATGAATAGTAACAATTAGAGACATTCCATCCATTTCTTAAATAAAGATACCACTATTCGAAGATATCACTTGAATTTGAATTCTTTGGACTTATCAGGTGATTTTCATGGATATATAATTGAATAACATGCTCTCTTCTTTATTTATTCTATCAGCGTGTTTGTTAAATATATGTGTGTATAATTCAATGATGAAAATATTGAAATATATATGGAGACATATATTGTCACATGTATTCACTATTGAAACTGCATTCTTATTAAGATCATTTTTAGATCTACTACAACAATCGATATGACCCAGTTTTCCATAGAAGAGGATACAATGGAGGTATACACATTCAAATTTTTTTATTTTATGTAAGTCTTATGATACTATTAATTTCTATTTTTTTTCAAATATTAATTTCATCCATATCATCTCAGAACTGCTCTTTCTTGAAGAATCTATTTTTATGATGAAGAAGATCCATCTACCATCAATTTTAGTTTGAACTGTGAAGTTCAAATGAAATAATTGTTAATAAATATATTTTTCTTGGGAGTATCAACTACTCTTACTCAGTTTTGGTGAAGTATACGCTTCTCAATATATGTTGTGGTTTATTAGTTCTCTGTTACAGAACCAGAAGAGAATATTTTTAGTCTTTCTTGTGAAGGTGTCAACTGCCGTCACTATGTTGTGGCATGATTTTATGTTATGAGGACCCATCTAATGAAATTATCCAAACCCACATAGAGATTAATTAGTGGAGGGGACTAGGGGATCTTTATGCCTCAATCCACTATAAAAATTTATGTTCTATAATTATGTTTATATCTCCTACCCATAATTTAATACAGATGATAAACATTGCATACCTACATATTCATCAATTAACATCAAAAGACAAAATTGTGAAACATTTGGAAATAGTTGAAATGAAACAATTCACCCCCTCTTGTGTATATTTATAGATTCTGACCTGAAAAGTTTCTCTATCTAAAATGAATCATGATATTCATGTGACTAATAGTTATGTTTTAGTTCTTATAATAACTATCACGAAGATGATCAAAGCACTATTGGTAGTGATTAAATGTCATTTTATTATTTAATTAATTCATTAAAGGATTTAATGCACAGTTTTCTTAAATAATCAATATCTATTATCAGTTGGATATTTGAAAGCATGAAGTAAAAAATCACTCATCTATTGGATCTAATAGAAGTAATAAATAAATGATTAAAATAAAATCTACTACAATATATGAATATCTCTCAGAAATTTGAATCCATTGGGGAAAAAGAGTGGATCTTGATAAAAATTTATCTGAGTTTGAATAAAATTGAAATAATGAAGTTGAAGAGAAAGAAGATATAAATAAGGATTTATAATTAAATATCCATGTCCTTATATAATATTTTATTAATAACATTTATGTCTGGCATTTAAAATTGAAAAAAAATATTCCAGAAGATCAAAGAACATTAACCTTTATTATAAAATAAAGTTTGGTTGCAAGATGAGAATGTTGAAAGAATATAGAAGTATTGTAAATAAAAGGCGATTTTTATTGAATATGGAAATATCCCTCAACATGAAATGTCTATAATTTTATGTTTGGTTATCCAATTTTGAGAAAACACATATTTGTAATTTAAAATGGAAGGGTATAGTTGTTTCTACATCAAAATTTTCACTAGAGGATTCCATGATTTAAATACCTAAAATATGAGATAATAAAATCATTAATTAGTTTAATGATCCATCTCAAGTAGCTGTGAAGAAATAGGTACCATCCAAACCATCTTGTAATAATTATTATAAATCTATTATCATTAACAGTATAGGTTGGAAAAGAATATTTGTAGAAGTACGAATGAATAAAGGTGATAAGATTCCTACCACCATAACATGGGTGGATAGTAAAAACTTTGTGGGAGATTGTTACCCACAAAGATCCCAACATGATATTATGAAGACCAAAAAACGTTATAGTGAATAAATAAAAATATCCTGTTTAGTGGCTCAATTTTGGTGATGTAATAGATTCAAGAATTTTTTATTATATTATTGGTACAATCCAGTAAATTAAAAATCCCAAAGAAATCCCATTTCATGTGGAGTAATCTATGGATATAGAATCATCATATCTATGTAATGTGAAATATATATAATTCCATATTATTTTTAAAACAGAAAAATATATGTGAAGAATGTAATGTTAATTGTCACTAGATTGGTGAATGATCATATCAACATTTATCCAAAGTTGATGAGAAAAGAAGAAAATAAAAGATGAATTATAAAGAAAAAGAAACCATCAGATGAAATGAAATTTTTTTATAAATTATATATCATATAATAATATGGAAAAGTCCTTGGATTTCAATTCTTATAATTTGATGAAATCTATATCATCCAGAAGATCCACTAAGTTGGAAAGAACTTCAGAAAATCAATGCTAAAGATCCAAACATATTACAAATGATTATAATGAAATTATATTAATATATATATATATAGAATATTTGTAAATAATAATAAAAATTAATGAATCATAAGTAAATATTGGTTTAAAAGTAAAAGAAAATATTCCACATGAAGGTGATGTTCTATATGTGAGGTATAACATGGATCAGCGCACTTCTAAATATTATTTTGAAGTAATTTTCACAAAAAAAGAATACTTTAGTAAGATGAAATATTCACCATGTGATACATGTTATTTAAAAGCTCTTAAAGAAACATGGTTTAGGTATAGGTAAATTGATTATGTGATAATATCCACACATCCCCAATTATAATAGAATATCATATACGTAACCAAGAAGAATTGTGGAAATGGAGATTTTTTAGAGAAAACTATCTCAATATTACTGTTCTTATTAAAAAGAAATGAGTATCCACCCAATTCAATTAATATTTCTATATTATATTTGTTATTATAATTCAAAGAATTTAAGGTGAAGCATGGTCTTAGAGGGAGAACCTTATATGTGGTTAGTGCTAAAAATTATTCATAGAATAGCTAAAGAAGTTATCATCTTTGAATGATTCTTTAATTGGTATTGAAATTAAAATATGATAGATGATCAACATTAATGAATTTTCAGAATGTGAATTCATATATTTTACAACAAGGATAAAGAAAATAATATCTTGGTTTAATCATATAATTTGTATCATGCAGATAATGTATTTAAGAATACTATTATTGGCGATGTTGTAAAAGTTTTCAAATATGGGTAGTCAAAAGAGGAATGCCATTTTTTTGTATACTACATATATAAAATCTATATTTTTATTCATGAATATATCCCCCAATTTTAAGATGATGTGGAGTTTATTCCTCGAGGGGGAGACAAACTAAGAGAGATGATTAAAGCTAAAAGAAAATATTTCCCCATAAAAATCTATTCATTTTTGAATTTCCTTAATGATCATGTCATGGGAAAAAGGTACACTATTTCAAATATATCATCATTGTTTAACTAAAATAACAATAATATCACAAAGTTGGTGTTGGGGGTTATTTAATTAATTTATGATAACATAAATGTGGATGTACGAAATTACTCTAATGCTGTTTTCATGTATGCTGTAATTGAATTTTTTATCTATTTATTTATGTCTGTGTAAGAGTTTCATGTTTATTGTTCTAAAAATGGATTTATTTCTAATTTGAGTATCATTATATCAAAATAATGTGTGGGTAATTCCTTAAGAAAATTATATTATTTCCCATTTCATGATGTATTTGGAGTAGTTGGTAAATGATAAATTTGATGTCAAAATTAAGTCGTCTTATATTCTATATCAAGAAAGGATTACGTTGACATAGAGTGAAATTTTAAATTGATTATTTGGTAAGTATGAATTGATAACCATTTTACATGAACATTTTATTTCCTATCAATAAGGGATAGATAATGTGAAATGAATGTTTGGAATATTAAATGGGAGATATTCATTTATTTACATATTCATTTAGAAAAAATATTGAAGGTATTTTTATTAAAAAAATGTAATGATTGAAGATCCCAAATTTTGTGTGATTTTTATTATTTTTATGTTGTTTGTTATTGGTTGTAAATGGTGGTCAATGAAATAAAATTATTTTATTGATGTAAATATGTTGAATAATTTAGAACAAAATAATTTAATGTAACTTCGTTTGATGCATCCAAGATATTAAATCTTGATAAAAAATGAATATAACATGGATGAATGGATGAAGAATAAATTACTCATTTATTATTATCTTATATAAGTTATTTTTAATACTTCTATTTTATAATTTTTATGATTGTTGAACAATTATTATAGTTAATGATATATGTCAATTATCTTGAGAATGAAAGAGTGATTGAAATAAGGATAATGAATTGAAGACCAGGAATGTAATGATTTTTATTAACATGAATTCAATGAATATCATGAAAAATATTATTTTTCTTCAATAAGATGACTGATATAAAATATAAATATAAATTTATTGAGGTATGGATGAAGAGAATTGATGAAAAAGTTGGTTTGGAATTTTATGTTGAGAATTATATGATTTTTTTTTCAATATTTGTACAACTTTTTTTAGTATAGTTTACAGAAAATTATTTCCAACCATAATCCAACCAAGTACCATATAAACCACATATGTGGGACCCTAGAGGTTAGCCACGTGGGAGTTAGTATACCTAGCTTTCCCATCACATCATGAGGGAACATAACGCTCATTGGGAGTGTATGGAATATTGGAAAGTGGGTGGATAAATTGTTCCCATATAGGATCACACATGGATCATAGGATAGTTATTGGGAATACCACACAAGGGTGTGTCATGGCTCATATAGGGTGTGTGTAGTGTGTACAAGTTACTAGACTAGGTGTTCGAATGATGGTGAAGTAGGATTGAAGTCAGTTATTGAGGATCTCCAGATTTTATTTATATTCAATGTGGGAATCAACTGTCAAATGTATTATTCCTCAAAATTAAATGTTATATACATTTACCTAGTTCTCTAATTTGATTTATTTCATCCATACCATCACCACAAGACTTCATCATCTACCTCCACCCACACCAAGAGTTCCTTAACAATGATGTGTTTCATGAATAAGGAATCCATGATAGAAGAAGAGTTCTGATGGATGATTTCTCAGCATAAAAATGATGAGAAATTTTAAATGTAATCTATGTCTTTCATGAAAGTGACTATTCAAAAAAATAGAGCGTTGATCAAGATAGGAAACCATTGAAAAGTAAAATATTTGACGTAATGTGTGTGTAGGAAGTCGAGGGAGAAGAATGTGATTATTGTCTTCATAGACCTGAGAAAATCACCTTAAAAGAGGCATCCAAAATCACATAAACAAATACAACATGTTTTGTTGGGTAGAATATTTGAGAAACACCAAAAAATTTGGGTGTTTTAAGATACTATTGAAATGAATTAAATATAATATGTTTTAAATGGCTTAAAAAGAGTATCCAATAAAGTGAATCAATGAAGGATAAGTGGTTATCGCCAGTAATAAAAAAAGAATTTAGATCCAAATATATGTTTTGAAAAGCACAAGAGCTCTTATATTCATTGTGAAAACATAACAATAGTGAAGAATCATGAATAAAAATCCATGTTCTGCAATCCTCTTGGGTACGAAAAGGAACCAAGAAACCAATGGATATTGTGATGTGATATCCCATGGCCCTTAGAATTTATGGATGATGAAGAACCACAAGCCTTCGAATTGTGTTAATCATAATTTACGATCTTCAAAACAATCTAGTTATAAAATCCTCTCTACTTATATGGATAATAGTTGCAACTTAATCCACTACATGAGTAATTCACTCCCACCATGTTACATGATGTTGAAATAGTGTCTGGTGAGCTTCCAAACATTATGATGTTTTTTTCCTACATACACTTATGTAAAAATGTAATATAATAATATTTATTATATTGATCCATGATGAATAGTGATATGTATCATGAATTTTAATATTGTGAGAATCTGTAGCCAAATGTGTGATATACTTCCACGAAGTTCATGAGCATGAAAACATAATAGTGCGTGAAATAAGTTCCTAATTTTTTTTATATAACTATATAGTGTGTCAATACAAATTTTTTTCAGGAAGGAGTGTCAATGAATCTGGAATAAGAGAGTCCATTCATTGTATACATTCGAGAATTTTTATGAACAATAGAGGTTAACAAAAAAATAGATTATCAGAGATAATATATTGATTTGTATAAATTAGTTCAAGGTATCTGAAATATATATAATTATAGAATATTACATAAAATAATATGATGTTGATGTCTTATAGGTTTTTGGTTAAGGATTTCATGAAATTTGTTGTAAATAAGGGTACAAAATAAAGTGATATGTTCAATATAGCGTAATAATTACACTATGAAGAGATTAATGAAAACATTCATAGTAGATATTATTTATTAATGGTATCAACCATAAGAAGAAATTATCTATGTGAATCTATTTAAATAGGACAAAGAATATGAATACATAGAAGCTTTCAATTTTCTTTTGTGAATAATGAAATATTTTCATTCCCACTACTATGCTTCTAACTAGTGAATAAGAATGCATTAATGATCAAATTAGTGTTGTGAAATCCAAAAAAAGCCTTAATAGGTAAAATAATATCATGGGGTTATAATCTACCTTCATGATAATGTTACAAATTTCATCAGAGGCAGTATACAGAACATCCATGGAGCTACATATTGGATGGGTTTTCAACTTTACTAGGAAGAGGATTGTTTCCCATCCCTTTTTAATGTGTAGGGACCCGCACAAGGATATGGATTCTTTACATACTATACAATTGTAACTTTTATCAAATGATAGTGTATAACTCTTGTATTGGTCATCAACATAAAAGATAAGTACAATTTTTTCTTATTTATTAGTATGCCCTGAAAAAAAATCATTTTCCATCATTTACCTTATATTATATTCTTGAATATAGTATAGAAAATTTAATAAGAGAATATTGATCCACAAATTTTTTAATGGTAAAAGGGATTAAAGTTATAATTAGTGAATATTTTCCCAACTTTGATTAAAACCCCTCCTGGTGTTGAGGGTATATTAAAGTGGCTCCCACAAAAATAAAATTTTCAAATTTAATATTTAATTAAAATCTAATAAAAAAAATTACTGGAAAATAATACGCATGTCCATAAAATTTTTATAATAGTTTTTTCACAAACTCTATATAGTAATGATAAAATATACTTCTTTATCTTACTAAAACATTTACATGTTAAAAATAATTAAAAACTAATAGGTCTTGTTTCTATGAATTTATAGACTAGGTAAAAAATTTATTAATAATTTCTTCCGAAAAATCAAACATTTAAAAAAATCCCGACGATTTCACCAATATTTAATTTTATTATAATGAATCCCAATAGAAAATAATTCTATAAAAATATAAGTTCTTGAATTTATGAATTTAACATTTAAATACAATACCGAATAATGGATCATTAGACTACACCTTGTGCAACAATTTTCAATATTTTTTTAGGTTTTAATTTTGTTTTGTGTGTGGATAAGATTGTCTAGTTACGATTGGGTCTATTTTGACACAGTTTAAATGGAATTTTTTGGGTAAATTAGGTAGCACTGAATGGTATTTTTGGGGTAGATGAGTTGTGTTAGTTATCATGTGATGTATTATGGTATGATTTTTTGGTGTTTATCCAATGTTGGTTGAGGTTTTTTGTGTGGTTTATGCAACAATTATATAGTTTAATTACCATGATTTGTGAGAGGAATGTGGAGTTTGTCATGTGGTCATGGAATGATAGGTTATTGCGGGTTGTTTTGTGGTTTTCTAGTAGTATCATAATGTGTTAACTTGTAATAATTAAATGTTAACAAGTAATGGATATGATTAATGTTAAATTTGGATAGATGTGTTTTTTTATTAAATATAGAATCAAATAACATAATGAATCTAAATTAGTTGTTAAATAGTAAATCATGAAGTTGTTTCTTGATTAACTAGGTTTGTGTGAATGTTAGTTGTAGTTATTTGGTATAAGAAGTGGGGTTGGTTTTGGTGTTGTAGTTAGAAGAAGTGGTGGTGTGAGGAGAAGGTAGCATGATGATGTTTGTGGGATTTGTGAGTAATATTTCAGTAAACCATCCCAGTTGGTATTGTCTGTGTCTATAACTATAATTGTATTTTCCTTGTGGTTTTTATACGTACCCCACTTGAATCAGACCCTTATTACCACCCATCACACTTTGGGTAGTTGGTTTTTTCCTGTAATATATCAGTTGATATGGGAAAAATATCGGGATACACCCTAATCCCCACTCTCCCTTCTAGGTGTAGCATAGAATGGGATAAATCAAGGTTGGTATGCTCTTACTACCAGAGTATGTGGTGTAATAGAGGACCCACCAATATAATGATTATGATGTACATTGTTTATCGACAATCCCTATGTGGTTTCAATGAGGATGTATACTATTTACTATTAGACCATTTGTGGTTTGGATGAGGATGTAAATTGTGTACTAGAATATCATTTCGGGCATTTATCAAATGATATTACATGGTGGGGTTGAACATGGTAGGAGGAGGGAACAACATTAACATTTTTCATGATCACAAAACCCTACTTTTCCAGGTATGTGGTGAATTTATGATATACAATATATAGTAGTGGATATTGGATGCATAATATGATACCACTAAGGTATGAATTATGGTTTTGATATGAGATATGGTGTTATATTCCATTCTTAAGGAAGGGACTGTGCACAAGATATTTGACGTTGGGAAAGGATAGTAAAACAATATTAGGGAGGTGGTAATGGGGAACCTTTTTATCAAATTTTTTATACTAATTTACTATTATTATATGTGACCATCAGTGATTCTTCCTTGGTGAGGCGAGGTGGTAGTCGAAATTTTAATTTATTGATGATTTTTAGGTTTCTTCACTAATTTATTTAAATACATCCATATAAATTTTTAGAAGATATATTTCTTATTGTCCTACTGTGTATACATGTAATGATCACCCCTATAAATATATAAATTTGTTTAGGTTTCCTAGGTGATTGGTTTTGTGATGTCATAGGCTTGGTTTAATAGAATTTACAAAATCCCTATATATAACAGAGTGGCGTACCGCAAAGAAATATAAATGAGATTGCATGTTATCAATGGAACTCCATTTATATATATATATATTATTTCTATTTTCAATGATGTGAAAATAAAAACAATCAAATGATGAATAAATCAACACTGATAAATGAAAATAAGAATAAATAAAAATACAGGCAATGAAAAAAAAATAATTTTAGTGAGAAAATAGACAACTCTTATGTTGATCAACTATCTGAATTACAATCATAGATCTACAAAAGTAATTAAACAATCTGCACTAATCATCATTCAGTTCATGATTTAGATCTAATATCAGAAACCTATGTAACCAGAAATAATAAACAATCAAACAAAAAATCTCTCAGTATGCATGACATTCCCTATCAAATTGTAATAAGAGTCCCCAAAAAATAAATTTAAGAAAGGGTGTCTCAATATCTAAAACGATCATACTGAGATCATCGAGTTAGACAACCACATCCCGAAAAAAGGGATAATTTTAAGGAAATAAGATTAAAAAATAGATTTTTTGAGTAAATAAGCTGATGCATCTGCCCATGTCCCTATCACTTCCAACCATGAGAAAATTATAATGAAATAATCTTATTGATATTTGAATCCATTTATAGCTTCAACATTCACTTCATATAAATGTATAAAATTGTTTGTTATCTATTTCTAATGAATAATGTACATATGTAAATTTACTACACACTTTGTGATTAAAAAATAGAATCTAGAATTCAGAATGAGAGTCCCCCTCAGAGAATGAGGAATTCGGTTCTTATAAAAATGAAACATAAAAGAAATCAATAACTAACTAATAGGTCATCTTATTTATGTTTCACTCTCTCATGTTTTTCATTAGATTCTATCAGTTCCACATCATTAATTCATGTAATTCTCCACTAATGGTATTCATTCTTCCCATATGGGTTTATGCATAGGATGAGTATGGTCTACCATTATAATTCTGTTCACTACTCTCAACATTCTAAATACTCTATGGAGGTATAAAAAACATTCATTATCTTGGATAAATATATTTTTTATCATTAAAATTGATTTTATAATTTAAGGAAACCGAGTGAATTAAATTCATTCACAATACCTTTAATTAGTGATATTATAATGCGAAAACACCCATATACAATGTCAATCTGGACCCATACATATCCTCTTAAATGAATAATTTTCTTGGAATATCCTTTTTAAAAAATATATAGGCTTTATAAAAAACTATTTATAAGCACTATCACCTTGGTATAGCTATATATGACCCTTACGTGAGTGCATGTTACACTTCTATAGTGTGTATTAACATGAAGCAGTACAACATGGACATGGAGGTAACCTTATGTAGGTTCTTAGCTATATAGATATATTGATAAAGCCTTAAAAAATGGGGTCACATTAATGAAGCCAAGTTATGTGATATATTTACCCTTACACTAGTTGGTTCTGTAGGAGAACTACTTTTATCCAACGTCCTTTTTATAAAAATAACACTTACATAGTATTCGACTACCACAATATCGCATCTTAACTATCTTTATGATAGTTCCTTTATAGTAAAAATATATTTATTGAATTTATAAATAGAAATAATTTTTAATAATTATGTGGACATTATCAGTTAAAATTTAAATATTTAAAAAAGTTCCAAACATCAAAAGTTAAATAATAACCATTCTAATAGATGTTATAAAAAATATTAACATTGTATAATAAAACCTTTTACTCCCAAATACAATTGTTTCAAAATAAAATGCAAAATATATTATAGATAGGATTCCCTAAAAACAAAAAATATAATTGTTATAAAATATTTGGAAAAAAACTAAACATTTACCAATTATTCTCCAAAATACATATTTTTGAAAAATATTCAAATGATGAAATATTTGAAAAAAATGATCCAAATTCTGTAATCTCTCATTTTAAAAACATTTTAAACACTAAATCATCAAAAAACCAAATAAGCGATGTTAAAAAATTTATGAAATTAAATCCATGTCAAATTATGCCACACATAAAATATTATTGGTCCTCAAATAATCAATTCATCAAATTTTGTTAAAATCCATTCATATAAAAATTAAAAAAATTTAAATTAACATTAAGAGTTTATTTTGAAAAATGTAATCCCCATAAAATATTTCATGTACGTAAATATGTCTAATTTACTCAAAATAAGGTGTTCTAAAAAACACTTTTTTTTGAAAGTGATGATTTTGAATTTTTTTATAATATTTTTAAAAAATTAACTTGGAATTTAAATGTTACTCTAAATTTATTTATTTATCTATATGAATAGAATAATAAAATTTACACACAAAATAATTAGTAACATATTGAAGATTAATTTATTTAACAAATAAAATAAATCACAATTAACTCATCTACCCATTTTATATTATTGAATTTTTTATTCAAAAGGATTAGGAGTTCATTTAACATATCTTTTTATTCAAATCTTATGAGAAAAAAATAAAAAAAATAAAATTTAAATCCAATTAATAATGTAAACAATTATTCCATAATTTCAACACATGTAATAATTTTTAATAGGAAAATGAAAATTATGTTACTTGATGGAATCCAAGGGAAAAACATAAGATAAACCACTCTAAGTAGCAAAACATTCCTAAAATTTAATAAAATTTTACAACCACAAAACATCAATGTTAATTATTGTAAAAAATTCAATTTTGAATAATTTTATGTTATTTTTGATCTTATATCAATGAAATATAATTTATCACATTAAAAAACCCCTCCCATACACTATAAACTCAACATTATCCCTAATGTTGAATATCATGACGGGAGAACATTAAAAATAGATGAAGGTTCAAAACATGTTTTCAATTTTATATATTAAATATAATTTATAGGGTCACAGTTAAGTTCAAAATTCATACTTTGCACCGACTAAAAAAAATCCATTAATGTTTGACCACAAAAAATTGATTACATTGTTTAATACATATAATTTTTGTTACATTTTTAAATTTTTAGAAAAGATACTTGATAACAATTTAAATTTCTAAAAATATTTTAATGATGTATAAAACAATATTTTAATGCACAATATTATCAAAAAATCAATTAAAAAAGTAATAGTGAATAGTACACATCAACACGTAATTTCTTCATGAAAAAAAAACTCCTCAATTCAATTTTTAACCATTTCAAGCAGAAAAAATATCAGTCATCCAGAAAAATGAATGAGTATAAAAAATGTAATAATTTTTAATAATAAATCCCCTAAAATAGATTCTACATCAAATATGTTCAATAGATAATAGACTCCCTTTTGTGTTTTAGCAAGGAGCTTCTAGTTGGTCAGAATTCATCTCGTATAAATGGAAACAATTTAACATTTTAATCTATAAATAGAACATAAAATAAAATGAATCAAGAGTATAAACTCAAGGGAAATTTACTAAAATATTTTTTAGTTTTATCTCATCATCATTCTTGAAAATATTATTATTTTCCATCCAAATAGGGTATAATTTTTCTCCTCCCTTAATTGCACTACATGTAGATAAGTTAAAACATAATATTAAAAAACCATATTATACATGAATTATATTTATGAATAGAATAAATGTATTTTTATTAAAAAAATAGTTTTTTAGTTATTTAATTCAATAACTAACCACACCATTTTTTTAATATTATCAAAGATAAAAATTGATTTTTTTTATACGAAGTGATAATTAAAAACAATTAAAAAATGATTTTCAATAAAAATATTCAATTAAATCATATAGAACAATAAGTTATATCTGAATATAGCATGAAAACCTCATATTGATAGGTGGAAAACTGGGTCTAATCTATGGATATCAATAATTTATAATAACAAATAGTAATTAACATATATATCATAGATCTACCATTCTTGGGATCTCACGAAAGGAAAAAAATTGGAGAAGGTAAAAGAATTAAAATGTTCCCCTCCCCCACACATGATTTATAGTATGTATCAATAATTCAAACTATTAAAGGGTTATATAGTGGAAGGATACAACCCATGACACCGTTGTTAAGCTACATTAGATGAAAATTACATTATGAATTCCACTTCATTCTTATTTTAAAAAAATCATTACAATATTGAAAAAAAGAAAAAACCTGAGACATAAAACTAGGCATTTTCAACTATAGTAAAGAGAAAAGATGATGTTATTTTATTATGTAAACATAAAATATAAAAACAATTATTAAAAAATTTGAAAAAAAAAAAACAAAATTCTATTTCAATAGACAACCCCCTAAGGGGTGGTATATTTAGAGTGTTCATAACTAGGTAGTCTGGATTTAATCCCAAATCTAATGGAGGATGTGGATTATTTATTAGAATCCAAAAATGGACATCATTATGATGTGTTTCATTATAAAGGGCTTCTTAAAATTAGATTCAATAACAGATAAAATGGGGTCCTCATTAGAAATATATATATATATGGCTCAAACTCCTCTTCATGTTCTTTTCCATTTATACAGTATAGGGTTATTTGAGATAAAAACCAAGGATCCTCATCCTCATCCTTAGTATTATTTTATCATCCCATGAATACCTTTGCAATAAAACCACATTCATCCATTTATAAATAAAATTAATTTACATCAATTATATTAAAGGGAAGAGTATTATATAAACCAAAAGGTTGGATTCTTACGTTTAAAAAAATTTCTACCTCATTTGTGATTTAATTTCCTTATCTTCAAAAGCTCAAATACATATATTTTTCATCCATTTTTTGAGCTCTATTAGTGACTCATTAGTTCCATATTAAACTTCCTCTAAACTATATAAGAGTTGAAAATATCAAAAGCCACAAAAATACCTATAAATAATGAATAAATATCATGATCAAGATCATTATAATCATAATGAAATAAAAAACAGCCTCTTCCATAATATATTAAACTCCTTAAAAGTTCATTACATTATCTTCATCTTGGAAAAATGAAATACTTGGAATTTTTAAATATATAAGGAGTGGTAGTCATCCTCCCATAGCATCTCCTCAATGTAAACCATTTCAATTTTAGTATCATCCATGAAAAAAAGAGTTTATTCAGCTAGTTCAACATTATCTTGTAATGAAAAATCATTACATGATTCAATATACAAAAAATCAATCTATTGAGAAGTATATTTTAATAAATTTTCCAAATAGGATCTTTCATCTATAAATATAGTAGGTTATGTATCATTAAACGACTGAAAACAACACTTAGTATATTGAATTTTTAAATCCAACAATTAATCCAAGGAAATGTCATGTTGGTATGTAGGAAACACCATACCTTATTCAGTTTCTTCTTTAAAGTCTTCTTAATCATTTTTATAGAATAATTACCTCTTTTTTACTTTTGGTTTGATTTGGATGCTTCAAAAACCTAAAAAATTCCATCATCTATAATGAAATTTTCTTTTTTGGATCATCAACATCTTTTTCTCTAAATCTACTTTGAAAATAATCCATAAACATATAAAATTCATTCACTTAAGAGTATTATTGTAGAAAAATTGTATCAAAATCATTAGCTTCTATTAGTTGGGATAGTAAAAATTAAATGAATAATAAATAACCATTAAAAAAAATCAACCTCCTCAGTAATAGTGTTAATTTTGGTGTTGGGATATTATATGCCTCGTCAAAACACAATGTATAAACTCCCTAGGTATAACATTGGGGATAACCAGAAGTCTATCTTAAGGAATTAATGTGTCCATCCGATTAATTTCTTAAAAACAAAATTTTCTAAAATTTTCTATTTTTATAGTAGTAAAGATAACATGAAAGTCAATGTTGAAGAATGAAAAAAATAGAAAAGGTGATAAGAATAATAAAACACATAGGAAAAAAATTGAAAATATTTTAGGGATAAAATAGACCATTACTAATGCGATCTAATATTTTACTACATATCACATATCTACTAATGGAATTAAACCATTAATAATCAACCCCATATAGTTAAGGATTTATTTATCTACACTAACACCACTCACACACAAAACAATGAACACTTATATAATGATTTTCTCCCCCTGCATGACCAAATATCGATGGATATAACAAGGGTCACCAAACATAGTCATTTATGTATGGATGTATCACATGATAAAATAATCATTATAATTTTATATAATTACATTAACACACTTAATAATTTTTTAGAATGAAATAAATGGAGAATATGAAAAAATATTAAAGGTAGAACAGTATAAAACTGATTGATTGAGTGAAAAAATCATATCATGTCCCTACGTGACCATCACCATCATCCATGAGTGAAAATTAAGAAGATAATCAACTTGATATCGGAATAACTAGTCAAATTAATGCATCACTTATTAGTACTATACTGTTGGGTTAGTCCTCTATCATGAAATGGTGAAGAACATATTTAATGACAATAAAACACTTTATATTAAAACAATAGAATTATGGTTATATGTTGAGATCCCTCCTCACATAATGAGGAATAACATTATAATAAAAATTAAATGATAATGAAACCACAAACACTCTAATATATATGGTCATCCTCATGACACATTCATGATTTGATCATTATTTTATCCTGGTCCTATATTAGTAATTTTAGTAAATATACTCTAATTGAATGAACTCCACCCATGTGGGTTCAATATTTATATGAATCTAGTCTAATATCCCATTTTGGTTCACTTAACATAGCTTACTCAATTAGCATTAATGTCTTTAGTGACATATTTATCGAGAATGTGTGGATATCTTCTTATCACTAAATTAGATTTGAATATTTTCAAAACCCTAGTGTATTAAAATCATTTGGAACACCATTATGTGGATTTATTAAAATTACGAATTATCTATTCACAATATTGGGAATAACCCCAACATAACCCTTGAAATATAGAACAAATTTTACATTTCCATTAAAAATAAAAGGGGTCCTCTATGTAATGAACATTGTACATTGGATTGCATTGGTACAGTTATCCATGGCCCTTAAAATAATCCATGTTACCCATATATGTCTATATGACCTTAACAAAACACTATATAGACACAATGTTACCTTTACATTGGTTCCCATTCATATAGATACCTTGATGAAACTATCATAATTAAGGGGGTACCTTGATGCAACTTTGTGGTTCATAGGATTTAACCTTATGTGTGTAGTGATTGTGGGATAAATGCCATTACATAGCTATTTGTTTTTAAAAAATAACCCTTATAATCCCTTCAACTACCTCTATGAAACAACATAACAACCATTATGTTTTTTCGTTCACAACACTTATATTTTTACAGATATATAAAATAAAAAATATAATTAAATTATATGAAAAAATTAATATATCTAACTGATAAATTAAACAAAAGAATATAAAAAAAAATTAATTTGAATAAAAATTATTCCAACAAATTCGAAATAAATATTTACATATGATAATTATATATTTTACTATTTAATAAATCCATGTAAAAATTATTTGATGTATTTATAATAAATGATCAATAAGATGTCTAAAATAATTTTTTCTAGAATATCTAGAAATTAAATATTAGAAAAATTATAAATTAAACACCCAAAAAATCATATGAAAATATTAAAATAATAAAATATCAACAAAAGGGCCCAATTTCATTAATCTCTAACACATTTTTTTTAATTCATAATATTCAAATTCACATAAAAATGATATGGAAAACATGTATGAAATTAAAGCTACATCAACGAGTTTGGTAACTGAGATAGAAAGTACATGCTTGGATTTGGGTTTGGACATAGAGTTAAAACCCTTGACTTTATTGGTATTTTATCATGGTATTTGTATTATTTGGAATATTCATAAAAAGTATGTTTATTTTGGATTATGGTTTATTTATATTTTTATATTTAGTGGTGTTTTATTAAATATTACCTGGATATATGAGGTAAATTATTTCTATGTGCATGTTTTAAACCCTTTGTGCCAGTCACTAACCCAAATGCTATTAGAGGTGGGCTTTGAGGGCCACATTTATTTCCACTACAATCCTATGAGGTGTTTCTTGTGGGGCAGGTTCATTAAATGGCCGTATTATTTAATTCCTCAATATTTTACTCTAATACACATATCTATCCATGGAACATACCTTTTCCTATTGTGGTTCTATTCATGTGGGTGGTTAGATCCATTGTTTCCCTTCATAGGATATGAATATGATAAACCACATTTGCAATGACTATGTAGTTTATTATATGAATATGATTTACCAAGAAAGGACTATAAGCTAATTTTTTGTTCAAGGGTCACTAAGAATGGATCCCTAGTTTTTATACACACCCATATACAACTTAATTTTTTCCTTTACCTACTGGACTTCCCATTACATGAGATTCTTATTAACATTGTTTACCAGAGTTGATCAGAATAGGTATGGTCAGTGTCACGAACCAACCTGATCGACCCTAAACCAATAACATGAGCTGGCCCGCGACCTGTCCCGAGAGGCATTCCCAATCCTCCCGGGTTGGCGGAAAGCGCCAGGTCATCAACATAGAGAAAGTGGTAATGATTTCTCCCAATGAAAATAAATAAAGCAGCGTAAAAAATAGAATAACGCAAAGTAAAAAAATGAAAATAATAAGAAAGAACTATCAGAAACAACCAACTAACCTGACCACGACCAAAACTCCTTGCAACTTCGAGAGTCGCTCACCTGCCCACAACCAACTCTCACCCACAACGTGCAAGATTGTGTCAAACCTACAATGGAACCTATAAAATAGGAAAACACTATAGGCATGAGTATTAAAACTCGGTAGACGAGCCCAAAAAAATATTCCCAATGCATTACCATTAAATAAATAATTTACCAATTTTATGTTTGAACTAGATTATTCAAAATATGGGTTTCCACACACACAAACATTGATTTCTAAAACAAGTAACTATCCATTTCCCTTTTTAATTTAAAAACTGGTTTAATTATTGGAATGAGAAGGTACATTACATTATTGAAAACATCTACGTGAGCAATTTAGAAAATTCATGTTAGAGGTATTAGCTAGAAAGAAAAACACACACAACACACACTAAGGGCAAAGAAAAAAGTGGCACACAGGGGCCAGTAACTGAACTGGTCCTCTCAATCCTCTGCCACATACAAATAAACACTGAAGGGAACATGGTTCGAACCTAGGAGCTCATGAAAAATCCAGGACATACAATATATCTGACTCATCCTAAAGGATTTCCCTACTCAATGACTTCATATCACCCAGACTCCTAATGTTTCCCTACATGGCCTAACCGAGGGGACCAATACCGTAGCACTACTAGCAGAGTACCTCTCTGCTATAGACCACTTGCCAGTGCATAATCTAAACTAGTGTAGCAATCATTCTTAGAAGTTTCACTTATTATGCCATGTTCTCATGTCAACAAGTACAATAAAAAATGGGTGAGTCAACAATTCCAATCAAGTAACCAGTCACGATGCACAAACATCATGCTGAACAACTCACATAATCACAGTACACAATTGGATCACCCCTAAGTCACATCAAATAATGTTTTTCCCAAATAATTCATTTTATTAAAGTGTCAAACTAGCTTTAAACATCCTTTGAAAATTTCCCATATTTCAAAAAAAACATCACATTCACATCACATGTATAACCATTTTTCAAATATACCATCACACTCAAATTTTATCAGATTCCAAACAGGGCTTATTCAATGATTAATAAAAACACCATTTCTCATGATAAACCAGAAAGATTGACCACGTGTCAAAAGAAATAGTTTTTCATAAATCTAAAACGACATGCTAAAGTACATGAATTATGTTCAAAGGCCAAACTAAAAATTCTTTTACTATTGTGCGTCAACTCGTCAAGAAATTAATTCAAGTTCAATGCATAAAATAACCAGTTTTGTTCAAATAAATATTTACTCCTAAAATAATCATCTAATAATATTTATCATTTATAAATAATTAATGAAATAAAAATCAATTAATAAATTCTAAATTTAATGGATAGTGAAATGGGGGAACTACCTCAACTCACAACTCAGTTACGATGATGTGACACACCTCACACAAGCGCACACGCACGCACAAACTGACGACCGCAATATCTTTGGATTTCCCCGCTAATGCACTGAAACAAAATTAAGATAAACTAACAGACAAGAACTCTGACCAGAAATAACCCAACAATTAATCATCCCAAAAACAACATAAAAAAACAAAAATATTAATTTAAAATTTATCAAAACAAGAGACAATGCCTACCTCACCTGAACCTCAGTGCAGGTGAAACGATGCAAAACCAAGAAACTCACCTTCAAATGATGGCATTTGTCGCACGCCTAGTTGAGAACAAGGTGCACGCGCACGATTGGATGCATGGAAAACGATGGAACTGATGTCGACGTGGCTGGTTTTCCTACCTCATAATGATAGTGAGGAGTTGTGGGGCTTCAAAAAGGACACCGGAAGGGGGGGCATGGCCAGGAAGGGCGTGCACCCAGTGGGAGGGTCAAACCACTGTGCAGGAGGTTCAATAGCTAGAATAGCAAGAAGGCAGGGCGGAGCAATGGTGAGCAGGTGTCAGATCAAGCAGATGGGCGAGGGGAGAAGTCTAGATGGCTAGATCAGCTGGGCACCATATCGAGGAATGGGGTGTGCATGGTCCCAGGAAAGAGTGAATGGGTGAAAAGGGAGGCAGGAAGCGGGCTGGTCAAGGGCTGATGTGTCCAGACATAAGTAGAGGGCTGGAGTGAGGACTTGCAGGCAGAGGTAGATCTGGAGAGAGGTTGGGAGGTGGGTACCGGAGACAACAGGGGGATGCATGGTCTTGTGTGGATGGCAGCAGGATCAGGGGAGCGGGGAGAGGTCGGTCGAGGTGCTGAATAGCAGCTGGGGAGCAGGAGGGCGACGGTTCGTGCAACGTTGTCGCAAGGCAGGAGAGTCGAGTAGCTGGTACGTAGATTGGAGGCGGCTGATGGGCGCTGCAATGGGAGGTGGCAAGACGTTGGTGGCGCAGACAGGGAAGGAATCTGGCGTGAGGCAGAGCAGAAAGATAGAGGGTGCATGGGGCGTGCAAGCCAAACGTGGAAGAGGCTGAGGTAGGGAGGTGTGCTGGGGAGGCCGATCGTGTAGCTGTTGTGAGGTAGTGCAGGAGGAAGAGTAATCTTGAGGGAGGTGGCTGAGGGTGGCGCAGGGCTATGTCGGCAACTAGATCTGTTGGGAGCTATGCTTCATGCAACAAGGGAAGGAGGCGTGGTGAGTAGAGGTGAGCAGGGCGGGAGCAAGGCCAGCGGGGGTGCCTGTAATGGGAGGGAGAAGAAAGGGAGACATGGGGGACAACCACATGGAAGGGAGGAAAAAGAAAGAGAAAGGAAGAAACAAATAAAGAAAAAAAATAAGAAAAAAAAAATAAAATCAAAAAAGGAAACCTTATAAAAAATAATAAAGATAGGAATAATAATAATAATGATTAAATAAAAATATTAATAAAAATAATAATACTAATAATAATAATAATAATCATCCTCATCATCATCATCATCACAATATTAATAAAAATAATAATAACTTTAATAATAAATTAAAAATAATAAATTAACTTACATCATTTTAATAATAAAAAAATTAATGAAAGTCCACGTAGTTTCATGGGAGAAGTCGTGCGACGTCACGCTCCGTCTATGTGCCAAATGACATCAAACCTAAAACACATATTTTTAGTCAAAAACTCAGAAACCTCGTCCTAGTCTCACCCAAGAATCCAGAAAAAAATATTTAAAGGTGTAAATACAATTATATAAATTAAACACCTAGGTCAGGGTGTGACAATTATCTACACCATAACGCTTCCCGTCCCTGGGAAGCCACAACATGACCTAGACCCATGAATAAACTGCTTATGTGTCACTCACCCCGCAATGTTTATGCACATCCAGTTGATTGATACAAACGAACCTCAAACTCCCATAACAAGAAACTTATCCTCAATACAAGATCACCTTAGACACCAAACAATACGAATTCGAAGAGGAAAAATTGATACTAACATGGGGAGGCCGGAATAGACTCCCCACTATAACAAACAATCCACCTAAATTGAACGACACCCATGATGGGTCTCCCCACCATAAGGATTATCTAGATTAACCAAACTTGAATATTTTCCATACAGTCCAAAAAATCCCCACCATAACTGTAGTTTAGAGAAGGGACCAACCAAATGAGAATCTAAACTATAGTCATCACTACCTTAACGAGGTCACATCCTCATAAGAAGAGAAACCACGACACAATAAAGACAAAGATTATACCATGGTCTTTTTACATTGCTCATGTTCACCTGACTATACACCAGCTTCACTCCACAGCCTATGGCTGGAGCTCTATTGATTGAAGCATCTCCTGCCTAGCAGTCAGGCTTCAAAAATTTCCAAAAATGTCACATGGACCAGAATTTCACCAATCACACATGTATTATAATTTTTTTTCAAAGAGGTTCTATAAGAATCATTATTACTACTGAAGGAAAAGAAACACCATAATACACTACAAGAGATGACCACTACATCCAAGGAACACTACAAAGAGAAAAACTCCGAACTAATCCCCAAACATTGTCCTACCACTATTGATGGAATGAGATGACCTTCGAAAAGACAGGTCTGGTTTAGGAGAACTTATTAAAAACACCTCTATAGAATCGCTGCACGTGACCCAAGTTCCCATAGTTGTGGCGGGGTGTTAGAGAATTTGGGCACATCGGCCTCTTGTGTCCCTGCTTACCACACTGGTGAAAGATCAAGGCATTAAGCTGTAAGGAAGATCACTGAAGGTCTGAAGACCTCTTGATTATTTCTACTAGTACCACGAGCATCAGGATGATTCCCATTCATCTTATCGTTATCTTCTATTCTGCTTCCCATGGATGGAGGAGGACTCGCCACTTCAAGTACTCCTTCTAACTCAGCCTCAACGAGGAATGCTTGTCTCACCACACTAGGGAAGGTGATTTGGTTGAACTCTTCCACCTTCGACTGTAGCTCAAGATGATGTAAGATATCTAAATGGCGGGCTTTCAAGGGATCATTTCCAACAATCCTTGGTTCATACGAAACCAAGTCTTGGAAACGACGAAAGAATTACAACACTGATCCAACACCTTGCTGATGACCGCACAACTCCATGCTCTTCCTTGTCTTCGTCAACATAAATAAATATTGCTGGATGAACAACAACTTAATGAACTCCCATGTGAGATCTTATCTTGGTTTTCTTTGAGACACATAATTCAACAACTTCTAGGATAGACCATCAAGCATAAAGGTATCCAACTCCACCTTTAATTACTCTAGAGGCACGAGAGAACAAAAGTACTTCTCAATATTCCATAACCACTCCTTTGTATCAAGAAGATCTGATTTCCCATAAAATAGGGGGGGTTCAACTTTGAAACTCGAGGACAATGTTTATGGGCTGATCAACTAGAATATTTTCCAAGGGTGGGCCACCTGAATCTGCACCTTGGGCATCCATCAAACCTTCATGGGGGTGAACACATAAAGAACAAGATAACAAAAAGATGGGTCAAACAAGGTCATTTCCATTTTATGTTCAAATGTTCACAATGAATTTCTGAATGATGGGAATCCCAAAAGATTCACTAGAGGAAAACTAGTGATGATGGGTGACTTGACCATATATTTGGTGGCCATACGCCAGTCACACCACAATCACTGATACTATTCTACGGTAATGTCTCAGACTCCACATTGAATTCCAGACCATGCGAACTCACGGAGGTCACATTCCAAACTCTCATTTCATTCACCCATACCAAACAAACCATAAGAATAAAAATTATCGACAACCCAAACATCCCAGGGTATCCCGATGTTCAGAATGAGAAAGGGTTCATGACTTTTTTCCTATTCATACACCTCAGGTCCCAACAATCATAATCCTTTTACCATGAAAACTCCAAATAACAAAGGAATCTCTAAAAAAAGCCTACTCAAGAGCCGACCTGCTTTGATACCATTTTGTCACGAACCAACCCAGGTCGACCATAAACCGATCACCCGAGCCAATCTGTGACATGGCCCGAGAGGTGCTCCTGATCCTTCCAGGCTGGCGACAAGTTCCAGCTCATCAACAAAGAGCAAGTGGTAATGATTTCGCTAATTGAAAATAAATAATGTAGTGGAAAAAGTTGAATAACACAAAGTAAATAAATGACATTTATATTAAAGAATGATCATCGACAACCAACCAACCTGACCATGACAAAAATTCCTCACGAATCTGAGAGTCGCTTACCATCCCACAACCAACTCTAACCCATGATGAGCAAGCTCGAGTCAAACCGGTAACATAAAATAAAAAACATAAAAACACTAAATGCGTGACTATTAAAACCTAGTAGGCGTGCCGAAAATACTATTCCCAATGCACTACCATTAAATAATGAATTTACCAATTTCTGAATTGAAATATATTATACAAAACATGGGTTTCCAGACACACAAACATTCATTATTAAAACAATAAACAATCCATTTCCATTTTAAATTTAAAATCTAGTTTAATAAATGAAACGAGAAGGTACATTACATTATTAAAAAAATCTTCATGAACATTTTAGAAAATTCATGTTTCAGTTATTATCCAAAAGGAAAAACACACATAACACACATCACACACTAAGGGAAATGGAAAAATTGGCACACAGGGGCCAACAACCAAACTAGACCTCTAAATATTTCACCAGATACAAATAAACACTGAAGGGAACATGGGTTGAACCTACGAGCTCATGAACAATCCAGAGCATACTATACATTTGACTCATCATGAAGGGATAACCTACTCAATGATTTCATAACACCCAAATGCATAGTGTTTCCCTACATGGCTTAACTATGGGGCATAATACCATATCACTAATAGCAGGGTAACTTTATGCTATGTGCCACTAGCCTGTGCGTAATCTAAACATGAGTAGAAATTATTCTCAGAAGATTCACTTACTATTCCAAGTTCCCATGTAAACGCATATTATAAAAAGAGGGGTTATACAACAATTACAATCAAGTAACAAGTCACGATGCACAAAAATCCTGCTCAACAAATCCCACAATCACCGTACACAACAATATCACCACTGAGTCACGTCAACGAATGTTTTTCCAAAATAATTCATTTTATTAAAGCATCAAACTAGGTTTAATAGTCCATTGATAATCACCCATATTTAAAAAGTAACCAACACATTCACATCACAAGTAAAACCATTTTTCAAATATACCAACACACTAATTTTATCAGGCGCCAAATGTCCCTTAACTAATATGGAATAAAAACTACTTTTCTCTAGAGAAACCAGAATACTTTCTCACGTGTCAAAAGAAAACATTTAACATCAAAATAAAACAATTCGTTAGAGTACATGAATTATGTTCAATGAAAAAAGGGGAATTCTTTTGCTATTGTGTATCAACTCATCAAGAAATTAATTCAAGTTCGATGAATAAAATAACATGTTTCATTTACTTCAATATTTACATCTTAAATTGTTATCTATCAGTATTTATCATTTATAAAAAATTAATGAAATAACATGAAATTAATAAATTCAATATTTACATTCGAGTGAAATGGGGGGAATACCTTGACTCACATCTTGGTTCTGAAAATGCAGCACACCTTGCACAGGCACACAAGCACGCACAAACTGACGACCGCCTTATCTCGAGATTTCCCCGCCAATGTGCTAAAACAAAAGATAGATAATATAAAACACAGAAACACTGAACAGAAATAACCAGACAATTAAACATCACAAAAATAATTACAAAAAAACATTAATTTAAAATTTATCATAATTATAGACAACTCATAACTCACCATAACCTCAGTGCATGTGAAACAGCGTGAAACCAAACTGGTCACCTTCAGAGCCAGGAGTTTGTCGCACAACAAGGTGAGAACATGGAACACACGCGTGACTGGCTACGTGGTCAAAGATGGAACAGAAGCCAACAATGCTAGTTGTTCTGACCCAGAAGACCAGTTAGGAGTTATAGGGTAGCATAATGGTCACCAGAAGGTGGGGTGGAGGGGGCATGGATGGGAAGGTTGTGCGACCATTAGGAGGGCCACACCGATGCACATGAGGTTCGACACCTGGGGCAGTAGGGTGGAAGGGAGAAGCGAGGGTGATCTGGTATGGGAATGGGCTGATGGGTGAGGGGTGAAGGCTATCCTGCTAGATCATCTAGGTAATGGATCATGGCATGGGGTGTTCGGGGTCGCGGGAGAGCGTGAAGGGGCGAACATGGAGGTGGGAGGTGGGCTAGTTAGGGCCAGAGGTTGCCGGATGTAGGGAGAGTGCCGGAACGAGTACTTACAGGCAGAGGCAGAACTAGCGTGAGGCTAGGTAGTGGGTACCAGAGACAGCAGGGGGTGCATGATCTTACACAGAAGGGAGAATGATCAGGGGGGAGGCGAGGCCGGCCGGGGTGATGGACAACGTCGATCAAGCTGTTGGGTGATAGGTCATGTGGCATTGTCGCATGGCAGGAGGGTCGAGCGTTCGGTGCGTAGGCTGGATGCGGTTGTTGGGCTCTGCAACAGGAAGTGGCTAGACAGTGGAGGAACGAACAGGGAGGGAAACCGGAGTGAGGCGGTGTAGCAAGGAGGAGGGTGCGCGGGTCGTGCAGGATGAACGTGGAGGAAGATGAGGGTGTAAGGCATGCTGGGGAGGCCAATCGGGGAGCTGTTGTGAGGCGGAACATGAGGAAGAGGTGGCTTGTGGGAGGCGCCTGAGGGTGGCGCGAGGCCATGTTGGTAGCTAGATCAACTGGGAGTTGTACTTCTTGCAACTGGAGAAGGGGGTATGGAGAGTGGATGCGAGTAGGGTATGAGCGAGGCCAGTGGGGGTGCATGATATGGGAGGGAGAAGAAAGGGAGATAGGGGGGACACCCGCATAGAAGGGAGGAAAAAGAAAGAGAAAGGAAGAAATAAAGAGAGAAAAAAGAAGAAGAAGAAAAGATAAAATAAAAAAGGATACCTGAATAAAATTAATAAAGATAGGAATAATAATAATAATAATAATAATAAAATAACAATAATAATAATAATAATTATAATAGTAATATTAATTATAATAAAAATTATAATTATCATATTAATATAAATAAAAATAATAATATCCTTAATAATAAAATAAATAAAATAAATTAATTTACATCATTTTAATTACAATAAAATTAAAGAATAGCCACATAGTTTTAAGGGAGAAGTCGTGAGGCATCGTGCTATGCACGTGCATCCATCTACATCGAACCCAAAACACACAATTTTTTATCAACAAATCAAAAAACTCCTCTGAGACTCACCCAAAACTCCAGAAAAAATATTTAATGTTATATAAATAATTAAATAAATCGAATGCCTAGGTCAGGGTGTGATAATAAGGTTTTATGGTGGCTTAGTTAGAACATGATGATTCAAAATTGTTGATTGTGCTCATTTCATTATTTATATACTTATTTTTCCCATGCATCAACATATATACACTGATAATATTATGGTAACTTTTTGATACCCTACTATGATATATGTTTCACATTCGATATGAGAACCATAATTAATGTGTAGACATTAAGTTATGTATTTTTTCTTGAGAATATGTTTCATAGTGGGCTAGGATAGAGAATATTAAAAGTATTGGAAGATGAATTTAGGGTGTGGCCTGAGGTTGGTGTTAATGAATCCAATAGTTTTTATTATACCATTATATTCTATATATATTATCATCCTAGAGGATTATATACATGGATTTAGAAACATGTTATTGCATAGTTCATTTTTTGTAGCATGGTGCATGTTTATTTTGTTATAATTTAATATTTGGAATTAATATAAATGGTTAAATTGATTATAGTTTTGTATTTTGTTTTATTATTTAATATTATTCATCGATATGGTATTGTGATTATAGTGTCACAAATGTTGATCATATACTACAACCACAAGTTAGCGACTATGGTATATAGTTAAGAGTGCTCGAGGAAAAGTGGAAACCTAAATATATAACAATTAATACAATATTAGTTGGGGTTTTCCAACTTTACTAGGATGGTAGTTCCCTGACCATGTCCCTAGATATGGAAAAAAAAGTAAATTCCATCCAATATGGTCAATAAAAATTAATAAATCCTTAAAGGATGATGATAAAAATTAGGAATCCTGATATATAAGATACCCTGAAATAAAAAGATATTATTACCTAGTAAGTGTTCGTAAGAGATTTTCATAGCTATTAATTACCCTCATCTCTTTATGGGGCATGATGATTTGCAAGGTACTTCTCTTAGTTTGTTTTTATAATTCATTTTTATCAATATAAAGAGCCAAAAATTTCACACACAATGTGTATCCATAAGTTATAAAATATTAGATGAATGTGTGTTGAGGAAAAATTGGCCCCCACAAGCATGGGAGGGTGAATATCTTAGTATGAAATATCATAGATAAACAATTAAATAAATTTAATTACATATTATTTGAGTTTAGAGTAGTTATAATTGAATTTATTCATCATATTATAAACTATTTATTTACGTATATAAGTGATTGTGAGAAAAATATTATTTTTGGAAAGAACGTTACATGTTTATTGTTTATTGAATTATTAAAAATGGTAATCAGGTATGTAAATTGATTTTATATTATCATGTGATTAATTGGATGTTTATAAGACATTGATAAAATATTCATGACATTTAGTTTATGTTAGACATCTGAATATTTTTTGTGTTTGTTTTCTAGGATGAATTTCATAAGGATCAAAAAGAAATTTATGAAATATTAACCTAACTATTTAAAAAATATTTAAACCCCAATTGTGATATACCTCACCTTCCATAAATACACTCTCCAAACTATCATTATCAAAGTTCTAGAGGGATAATCCAATGTAATAATATTATTTTGATGAATTTACTCTTTAAAAAAATCAATGATTATTCCAATGATCCATATGTAGATTTTAAAGAACTTGTTCATTTCATGAAAGTATATAAAAATCTTAAAATGTCAAGTTGGATCTAGTATAACTGGGAGAGTTGTATTCGTGGATTACATTGAACCAACATAATTAGAACATTCTATTTATTACATCGTCTATACATTGAGTTATTTGTGATTTAGTTTTACCATAATTGTATAAGTAATTATCTATATATGATTCAAATGGTAATATCCTTAAATTATTTATTATCTAAAAAGTTTATAAAAGTTATCAACTCTAATGAGAACCTATTGATAATATTGTAGCATTATTGAACATATGTACTATTTTATTTATATATTATACTAATGAGATATAAATAATTACTTACTATAAGAATATCCAATCTCATAAGAATTGAGACTTCTTCTTGTGATTTTTTTATCTGGTGATCTCAAATAGTTGTGATCATGAGGATTAACCCTCTAATAGAAGCACCAAATGTTCTGGGTGTTATATGATGTTACTATCTAAAAACATGTGTAATGGTCTATTGAATTGAGATCGTTATGAATATGTACCAGTTTATTACATTCATCATTACAAGGTGAAAACCATTAAAATTTATGTTTATGGTGAGGAATAATATATCAGGTTCATTGTTAGTGGTATGAAATTGATTTAATGACCCGGAAAATATTAATCACCTTCAAATAGTGTAAGATGATATATTTTTACACTTATCTAAGATAATATTTTCAGGATTAAATTTATATATACGGTAGGTAATGAATATTTTATCCAATATAGTAAACATAATAAAAATAAAGAATTAAAGGATACAAATTCAATGTATGCATCCTTATTTATAAGATATTTAAATAAATTATTATATTAAATAGAATATATAACATAACCTTATCTCATTAGGTTCCATGATGTTTTTTATATAATATTAATTGTGTATTAGTATACATTTCTTTTATTGACTTAAATTTCATATAATTCCACCCACAAATAATATCTATAACTTCCACTAATTTGTATGGATAGGAGTTTAGGGAAAAGTGGTACCCAAATAGGTGGGACCATGAATGTCCATGTATGAATGATGACAAATAATTAATTAAATAAATTCAATTATATCTTATTTCTAGATTATAATAATGAGAATAGAATTTATTTCCCTAGGAATATATACATTATTTTTGTACATAAATGAATATTAGAAAAATACAATCATTAAAATGAATATTACATGTTCATGGTTCATTAAATAATTAATGTAGGTAAAGATATGATTTAATGGGTTTTATTTAATCACATGACATGTTAGAGTTTTCTAGTGATAAAATATTTACAAAATTTATATTAAGTTAAATAAGCATTCAGTGAATGTTTTTGTTTCATTTTGTAGTTTAATTTTCATAATGACCAAAATGAAATTTGTTAAAGTTTAACCTAGATATTTGAGTAAAATCTACAAAAAAAACTTATAGTCCATATCATGAATTAATTAAATTCCTCCCACTCATTCTCTAACGTAATAGATAATGAAACTAAAGAAAGAAATATAATTTATAGATAACACATCAAAAATAGATCAAAAGATATTCACATAATCAAATGTTCACTATAAAACAATCGATCCTTTATTTATATAACATAAAGATTGTATAAAGGAAAACCATGGGCTATGGTATACATGTGGTAGGCCTAAAGGGGTTTCCTCTTTGGTGTCTTCAAGTAAAAATGTTTTGTCGATGAGAAGAGTACACCAGGATCACAACATTTCACCATGGCACCATTTATTATATTATTTTCAAACAGAAATTTATTATCACCTGATATAAGGAAGAACAGATTACATGGATTGAGGAATATGTTATTATAAATTTTATCCATCTAATTTTTTGAAAAGTACTATATAATCATGCTTTCATCATGATAATGTTCCATTAATTGAAACAAGAAGATTTTATAACTATATAAATTTTTATATCAGGAAAGATTTTGCATGATCCATTAAATAAGGTACTTTCAAGGGAGATGGTGTAAAAATGTTTCCTTAAGAATGAGTTTAAATCCTTTATCATGGATTCACGAATTATTGGATATTGACTGTACATATGATAAATCTTAATATCTATATTCAATGTAATAAATTTTATTTATTATAGAATAATAAAAGTATATTACATCCTAGTAGAATAGTGTTTGGTTACTATATAAAATAGTGGGTGATTATAAATTAAATTAATGAATCATAAATATTTTATAAGTAGTGAAACATGGGAGCACTTTTTAGTTCACATATTCGAATGTAAGAGTAGGGAAACTCCAAAGAGCTTATGAATATTTATCTAAATAATTAATGAAATCATAAAAGGCACATGTCCACAATATCATCTAAGAGTAAATAAAGAACAACAATATTTTAATATAATTGTATAGAATGGATCTAGTTGAATACAAAAGTTACATGTTTTAGGGTGTGTGCACTTGTTTCCATTTTTTTTACATCTATTTATTATGTAATGGTTTAAACCATGAGATACATTTATTTATGAATGTATTTTTATGTGTATAATACATTATCATAAAATGAAAATTGATTTTCTAAAATTTTAAATATATATAGGATTTATAGATTTTATTTGATTTTTAATTTTTTAATTTTATTTATTTTGTAGGAAAATAAATGGAAGTGAGCCCCACATGGAAAATTTGAAGAGAAAGGGGGGATACAAAATACGAGTGATAATGTTATCAATATTCAAAAATGATATATTGTTGGAAAAAATCCTTTGGTGAATTAGTATACCAAATTGTGCATATATGTGTGATAGATAATGCAATGTGGATATATGATGCCACACATTTCACTTCACACACATATTCTTATGATGAGATTTTAATTAAATTTTTTTCCACATTGGGTAGTTAATAACCAGGTGTACTAGTGAATAATAGATCTGGTTGGGTCATACTATTTTGGTCCTAATAATGAATATTTTCATTAGTAATGTATGATAGGTGATGTCTAGTGGGTCAAACCGATTCATTGAACGAGTAAAATATTATGGAAATATTAATTCATTGAGTAGGTATGATCTGGATTAACGATTTAATCATGCATGATATAATGGATAATATTAATTTCAAATAGATATACCCTTATTGGACATGTGTCTTTCTAATTTTAGAGGGTAATATGGCTTATCTAAAGGATTATATAGAAGACTATAAAATTAAAGATTAATGGGAACAAAAAAAATCAATTATATTCAAATTTATCACATTTCGTTATAAAAGAATAAAAGATTATTATTTTACTAAGGAAAAAAACACATCCATTTGTCTCTTTTTTATACTGATAGTTACATTTTTCTCTCAAATAAGTATTAGTGATCAGTCATGACCCACTGTTGTATCCTAAAAAGAATTTTTTTTCAACCTATAGTAATACCGAAGATGTTTGGGTTATATACTCTCAAGGTGAGTGACATGATAATGTTTATTAATAGTTTTAATATATTATCATTTGAATTTTCTAATCTATCTATAAGACTATATTAAAATATATGTCAAGGGATATATATGAATGAGAGTTGAGTGTTCTATCAAGACATGTAGTCATTCTTTTTAAATTCTATTTCACCCCCACCAACAATAAGAACAAAGGTAATCAACGATTTTTTAAATGGAATTATATATATATATATATATATATATTCGAAAATAGAATTGAATAATTAGTGAACATAAGTTAGAGAGTTATATCGTTAATTGGTGAACTATAACAGGGGAACACTAATTTATAGTAGTTCAGGAATGTAAATTGAAGATGAATTTGAGAAAAATTATATAAATATTATGTTACCTATATGCAATTAATATAAATCATTTAACATTTTATTTGGTAATACGATCTATAAGAAATGAATTGAATTAATATTGAACAAGAGTTTTTAGGTCATGATAATTTCAAATATAGTGGACCGGTTTGATACCCCAAATATGGTCAACACATCAAATGGATATACCTATTAGACCAGTCTAAACAATGGATAAATGAATATATTTATTCATCCCAAGATATTTGATCTTGATAGTTTGATCATAGAAGGATATTTTCCAATGACTATATCAGTCAAAATTTTAACATATTACCTACATCACATTGACATATCTAACAAACTTTAACATGAACTATAACAACACATAATTTTCAAACATAGATATAAAATCTTATTTGATGAATGTTTATTACATAACATAATGATCCATTCCATAATATTTTATGTATAGTTCTTTTTTATACATAGATACATGAACAATATTTTTAAGAGCGAACTATTTCATCTACCACTATGTTCATTATAACCAGCACCATTATAATACTTATCACACATAATAAACACCTTTGAAACCTAGGTAAAGTAGACATCAAAAAGCATGAGATCATAATATTAATAAGGGTAGAAACGAGTGATATAAATGATCACTTGAACATAACATGAACATAAGGGAATGTGAACACGAGAATAACATTTGAAAACCAAAACCTGCATATCATAGATCATTCTCATGAGTAATCAAATAAATTTTCGACGTTTATTATAAATTATTAATAATGTAATAAATTAACATAATCTATAAGAGTATAAAATTAGTATATAACATAAGTTTTTGGACCACATGAGCATAAAAATTTATTTTTTGCGAAGACAAGACTAACATCCAAGACTGTTATAGTGGATTGGGTTCACTCTCTAGACCATTTTAGTAGTCTAGGATCACTCCCAAAACTATCATAGTATAATGGGTTTTCTCCCCAATCCATTATAGTAGTCAAGGTTCACTCCTAATACTATTATAATTTACAGATCCCCTTAATAAACTGAGTTCACTACCCACTCTAGTCTTATTTATATCATGAGATATCAGTATTTTCCCAATGTATTGGATGGATATATAATTTTTTTCCAACCCCACACATGATGAAAATCATACATAGTTGTTCCACATCATTATAAATCATTCATCATATCATAATCATTGAAGAAAAAGTATTTCATAAAAATTTAATTGTAGTAAACCCGAAAGAATGAAATATATTTTATAATCATTTCATCAATTCTATATAGCATAACCAAATGAAATAGAATTAGTTTCATAAAAATATCCTCATATCATTACTCATATAAATGAAATGGGTTTCAAAATCAATTAACCAATTCATCATAGTAGTACCTGTAGAAATGGTATGAGTTTCATAAGATTATTTTCATCTTAATCACAAACCATATAGGGAAAAAGTAATGATGTTGTCATTAGATCATATCCCCAGTAAGATTAGGTAAGATCAATGTATTTACCCTTTAAAAGATCAATTGGAATATTTATTTAGGAAAATATCATTTTCTATTTGAAATAAGTTACCTAAAAAATTCAAAAATATTAGGGAAATTATTTTATTTTGAAATATCCATAGAAACATGAAAATAAATCTTGAAAACAGTGGTATATCTAGATAGTGGAAAATATAGTTCATGTTGTGTATGATTAAAAAATATTCATTTCACATTTTTAGAAATAAGTTAAAATTAAAATGTTTGGAAAACAATAAAAACAGTCTTTTTAAACAGTTTTTTAAAAATTAATACATGTGAAAATATTTCATTAATCAATCATTTAAGAGATAAAACATTTTTGGAAAATATTTACATGGAAGTGATTGAATATTTTTCAAAATAAGAAAATTATATCAATTTCAATAAAAAGTATTCTTTTGGTCTCTTTAGTTCATAATGTGAAGAAAATATATGGAAATATGTATTATATAGAAATAACACTAGTTAATGAAAATTAATTATATTATTGAGATGTATATAAATAAATGTCATCTTCATAATCATAGATAAATCAATCTTAATAAATAATGATATTGTAGCATAAATTCCTTACCACACTGATAAATTAATAATCAAGGTCTCCATGAAATAAATAACATTGTATATATATAAACATCATTAAATTTAATAATAAAAATAATCATAAAATACATTCATGGGTATTATATACCGTGCATAATAGAAACAAGTGGCGGATATGGCATGTGGCCCACAAAAATAATAGTGAAATAAAAATCACTTAGGTCAGCTATGATTTCATTAATTTTTTTTGAAACTCCTATATAATAAACATTGATTTATTATACATCAATTATATAAACATAATAATATATATAATAAAATATAAAATTTAATTTTAACCTTTTTTCACCATATATTTAACAATTATTTGTTAAAATAATTGTTCTAGGTACAAACTTCTTCATTTTTCATGTATGTTTTGGTTTGGTAGTTTCTCTTCATGTAATTTGATCAGGGATACATCATATATATATTGTTTATAATTATTTTAATATCATATATATTAATTATATAATTATATATAGTAATCGATTAATTTTAGAGATAGAAAAATGAATTAAACTATTCCTAGAGACGGTCATACGTATATATGAACGTTGTTTCCCTATTTTCAACATATGGATATAAATAATGATATATAATTTTTAAATTTTATAAAATAAATTATATATTTTAAATATCATATATATTCATAAAAAATGTTATTATTACCATCCATATTAAAATGAATGGAAAAATGTATCATTTAGATTCGTGGAGATGATAGTCCACATGTACACATGAGCGGAATTATTATTTTATAATGGATTAGATGGTAAAAAGGAGTATATGATATTAAAATTACATAAGATTAAATATTTCAAAAATTAAAAATATATAGATTAAATAAATCATTATATTCGTCCATGAGAGGTGGTGAGGAAATATGACTTACATCGGTTCGCAAGGCAGTAATGTGTCGTACATATGATTGACAATTTTGTCTACCATTTGACAGAATCAGATGTGGATATAATTTAAGAAATTAATATAATAAAGAATCATTATATGTGAGATACTAATGTTATTATTTTATCGTATTTTAATAATTTATTAATGAGGAGGATGAATAAATAAAACAACATCCCCCGGTTAAGAAGGAAACATATTCTTTGAAAAACCTGTTTTTCTAAACAACAAAAAATTACTAAAATGATATTATAATAGAAAATTATTATAGGTTATGAGATTATATGTAAGGTATTTATTTTGGAATGCATTTCTTGAACTAAAAGGACTATTATGTATGAATGAAAGAGGATTGGTGGTGTCATTTTATTAGTGGGATAGGGGACCATTTTGGAAATTTCTGAATAGAAGTCAAAATGATAAAGTCATTATAAATAAAAACGGTTCCAAATAGATATATATTATAAATTGGGATATTATTGATCTAAATATGGCTATAAAAATGTGTTGAGGCTATCATATTTGGTAAATGTACCCATATCATTTGGTTTAATCCCCCCAGTAATCCTATATTAACCTTAGCCATAGTAAATATAATTTCTATTGTTTTTAAGAATCATTATGAAAAAATTTCAATCTAAACTTATGAAATATTAGTAATTATTATTATTAAAAATATTTAATCCATTTTATAATGTTGAATACAATGAATTTGTATACTTTCAATAAAATGTAAACTCGCAAGTGTGATGAAAAGAAATTTTCCAAAGGGAAAATTTTCTAAAGTATAAAATGTTTTTAAGTAAAAATTCAATATAAATTCAATTAAAATGACATCAATTGGATTAATTATCATATAATTGAACTGATTTTACATTTAAAACAAATTTAAAACCAAATTGATCATTTTATATGCTTAAAAGGAATATTTATTAATAAAAATATGGATATTTAGTATTCTTAGCACATATTTAGAAACAATATTTGATGAATGATAAAAATATTTATTGAAAATATAAGATATAAATCTTAACAAAATAATTCAACAATAGTGACTACTTTAATTTATTAATATAAATACTCATCATGTTCATATAAATTGATTTTAGAAAAATATTTTATTTACTTTCAAATGTTTTTTATTTTCATTTATAATATATTGATAACTAATAATTTTTTTTATAAATGTGTAAATCTTAAGGTTTTTATAGTATAATTATTATTATTCTTACATTGTATTATAATATCTAGGGGATAAATGTTTCTTTAAATAATAATATTTTATTATTATATCATTTTTCATTTAAAATTGGTGTTTCATGTAACACATGTTGTTGAGAAAATTTAATTTACTTGAAAAAAAAATATTTCAAAAAAACATTGTGTGAAACATTTTACACCCCTAAAAATAAATTTTTACATGTCGTTTTGTTACTCTAATAGAAATAACTTAGTATAATCTCGACTCATCTAATCCTTATATTTCTATGTAACTTCCTCAATTTGGTGGATTCACCGTAAAATATTGACTAGATGACCAGTATTATTTAAAATAAATTTTACATTATTATCCAAAATCATTACCACTTATTACTCATGAGATCGATCTTTCAACAATGGTATTACCTCTATGCTAAGTTTTTTAACACTATACCTCCTAGCTTGATTCACGTACCCCTTTTCTTGGAGTGTATTTTAGTTCTTTGGTATGCACTTTGATGTCAAAATGTTGTATGGACTACTTATCGATAAATGAAGATCATAACAGTGTTTATCAGATTCGTTTTTTAGGAAATCCCAGTGGTAATGGCATGGTTCCCATGTGGAATATCCCCAAAAACTAAATGTAATTCTTTAGGAGAGATAAATGGGACACATCATGAAATTGAGAGAGGTTTAGTGGAAGTGCCAAACCATATTCTACCTTCCGTAATTGAACAAGAATATCAAGGGTTCTAATATACATACGGGTCAATGTTCATTTTTTCTAAAATTTCATAATATAATTCTATGGATAAATTCACAAAAAAACATTCTCAGCAACTTCAAATTCTAGAACATGAAAACATTTTCAGAATACATTTCCTTTTGACTCTGAACAACTGTGATGTAATATTTAATAGTTCTAACCTTCGTTATAATTTTAACAGTGATATCAGGCCCTAATATCCTTCTTTATATAACATCATCATTTTATATAGTAGCTATATAATTTTTTTTCTATAGAGGGATTCATAAGGAACAATCTCATATCCTTATTGAAATATATTATTCTAATAAAAAATTAATAGATGAAGTTGTTTATCCCAACCACCTTTGATAAAAAAAGTGAAATGTCTCAACATATCCTCTGGGTTATTAATATTCCTCTCAGACTGGCCATATTTCTATGTATGATAGAAAATAATGAAAATCAACTCTGTATCCATATCATAATTAATAATTCACTAAAACATAGAGGAAAATCAAGTAACCTGATAAGATAGAATATAATGTGGTAATCCATCTGACATTGAAAATTACTTAATTAATATCCTGGAAGGTTGATCTTGATAAAATATTTGATGATATAAATTATGTTATCTAAATTTGTAAGGCAATCGAATACAACCCAAATCGCATTATGTCATTTATATGTTTTGGGGAGTCTAATGAAAAAATTCATGAAATTGTTTTCCAATTTCTATTCTACTATGGTTAATTATTGTAACATACCCATAGAAATCAATCTCAAATCCATAACTATTTGACTTTCCATGAACCAATATACAAACTCTAATTAATCTATCTTTATTCCATCCCACCATATATACTCTCTCAGATCCTTATACATCCTCAGAATTCTTGGATGAATAAATAATTAATAATTTTTAGACACCTCTAATATCTCCTTAAAATTGAGTATGGATTTAATAGATATATGGTTCCCCAAACTTATCATTCCATAATAAGTATGGTTGAACTCAATAACATTTCTATACTTCTTATAGAGTTTTACATCCTCATTGTGAACCTATTTAATCATCACATAGACAAATGGTTGAAAACTCATTTGAGAAAGATAATATTTATACCCTTGCTTCTAGATTTCTAGATCCATTGTTTGAAAATACATAAAAATTAGACCTTTTTTATCCTAAAAAATGATTAGATAGTATGATCCTTTTGACTTAATACATCATCCTCCTTGTTCTCTTTCATACGGAGGTAAGGTATGGGGCAGTCAAAATAATTAAGTAGATAAACCATCTTCACTAGTACATATTTTAAATTTTCTATGTGAATATATACATTAATTTGTTTTAGAATTATATATATCATATATTTATACAAAAAGTTATTGCCTCCATATCATCAATGAAATCATTACTACTGCTACCTCCGAATCCTGATGATTACAAACCCTTGTCCACATTAGGATAATGATAGAAAATGTGTTCTAACTGGTCTTTTATTTAGTTCCATGTAATTTTATTTATATTTATCTATCCAAAGTAACATTGACCCATTTGAAGTTAACATGGTGAGTGGATTATATATTCATGAGAAATTCTCCACAAAGTGTTGATAATATCCATACAAACCAAGAACACTATCGATATCAGTAAATGTTGTTGCCATTAGCCAATTTTTAATAACATTATTACTTGATGGATCAACCGATATACCATCAATTGTGATTATATGACCTAAAAATGAATCATTTTTTTTAAAAATTATCACCTGGAAATTTTTTCATTAATACTATAATTTCTTAGGGTGTTAAATACAATACTTATGTGATATTAAAGATATTCCTTACTCTTTTAAAATATAATAATATCATCTATAAAAACTAAAATTAACTTGTGAAGATTATATATAAAAACCATATTGATTAAATATATAATTATAGTGGGGGAATAGGATAGAAACAATGGTATCACTATATATTCATTGTGCCAATACCATGCAAAGAATGTTGTGTTTGATATATCCTCTTTTGTGACCCTCAATTGATGATACCCTAAATAATGTTTTATTTTAGAAATGTATTGTACCCCACATAGATTATAAAAAGAGTCATCAATATGGAGTAGTGGAAAAATTTTACTGATTTTGATCTTGTTCAGTTATTGATAATCAATGTAGAGTCACATCAATCCTTCTATGTTCTTAAAAAAAATAATAGGTTCACCCTAATGTGACACACTTGGTGGAATAAATCATTTTACATGATTCTACTAGATTTTATTTTTCATTTCCAATAACATCATGATGTCTTTTCAATATGGAATCTTTGAAATAGGTGTATCACTAGGTATGAGTTATATTGAAAACACACATTCATAGATTTAAGGAAAACTATGACAATATTTCAGAATGACCTAAATAAACTCCAACATAAATTGAATGTCATCGATATTGAGTATCTCTACAACCATCTTAGATAAACACACATTTTTAATAGTAACCAAAACCTATATAATGGTTGTGATTTCCATTGGAAGTTCTTATTTATAATTTTACTAATAGATGATCATAGGTTGGTTCAAAATATCAATTGAGACTTCCCTTACTTATAAATATTTATTGTATTTTAAAAATCGTCCAATACATGGACAAAATAACATAAAATTGGAAAATTAATATTATTTTCATAAATCACATTCTTACAATGTTTATCATGATAAATTCCCTTTATTAGTTTGTGAATTATCTTTTAGAAGTAAGAAATGACATAGATAATTATTTTTCCCCAAATTTAAGGCAATGAACTACAATTGTATCCATAGGATGATATTTATTTCATTATATTTTACTATTTATTTTTCTTCAATATTTCACTTCTTTATGCCCTTTTATTACACTCAAAAACATTTTTCGATTCTGATATTCACCTAGGATTATTTTTTTAAATTAAAAATTTAAATATATCCTTCATTCTTACATGGTCACCCCTACAGACGCTCTTAGTGAACATAATAATTCTCTTATTTAGTGAGTGTGAGAGTTAGTTATGGTGTTGGTTATTAATCATATATGGGGATAAAATATTATGCATAGAAAATATCTTTCAATATTGTTACAATCACATTTCGTTTCTTAAAAAAACTACATTTTCCATCACATTTAAATGTTAACACATTTCACCCAGGTTTCAACCATTTAATAAAGACATAAATTATAGTGTGAGAAATAATAATTATAGTGGGAAACAAAATAATAATGAAAAATAACTTATAATATGTCAAAATAAAGACACTTTATTTTAAATATAAGAAACCTCAAGTTTATCCTCAGAAATTCATGTAAATATATATTAAAATCTTCCATAATTGTAGATAATGAAACTGTTAGTTATCCAATAATATCCCTCTAGGGAGCGTCAATCTTGGGAAATAATAAAGGAACACTAACCACGAACAAGAATGATGGATTAGTTATACTGAACCAACTCTTTTTGAGGTGATTAGCCTTAGATATATCTATTTCAAAACCCAGTCCAATTTTAGTATGTATACATTGGTATTTTTATCATAAAACAACACTCTTTTATTTACCATAACTTACGACGTTCACTTATACATAATAATATCCTAAGGGTTGTCACTAATGTTGTAACATCTTAGGTGAATATAGATTGTGAAATTTTCTTATATATTAATATTTGTGAAGTAAATATAAATTTTATTTTAAATGACATTCTTTGTTTTATGGCATCACAATAATGAAATAATGGGTTTTTTTGAAATCTTTTGTTGCGCACAAGGGAGAGTCATTAGGAGAAAAATAATAATAATACAATATTATTATTTTAAATGGTTGTTAAAGCTAAGAAATTTTATTGGAATTAATTAACATAACTAACCATAATATGATTATACATTTTTTCAATGTTTTTACATTTATACAATAAAAGACAGAGGCTTAAAATGAGAATGAATCTAATTTTAAGCATAAATACAATAAAATTTTAAAAAGTTAGTTTTACCACCATTTCATGGAAAACAGTTATTAAATATATTTTTTATCACATTTATATTTTAAATTTTATAGAATAAATATTTTTTTAGAAGCGGGACATCAAAATTTATGTAGGGTAAAGTTTTGTTATTTTTTTGAAAAGGTTTATTTTTTAATGAATAGTGAAATAATTCTACATTATATGTCAAACCATTCTAATCAACTAATTTATTTATATGATTTTATTATCTTTTTAATTTTTTTAAAAATTTATTTAGATTATAAACATATCATTTAATCAAAAATATATAATTTTAATAAATTTAAATTTGAAATTGGACATAAACATATATCAATCGTTTGGTATTTTTTACTTCTTAATATCACAATTTATGGTTTTGACAATGAGAATTAATATTAAATTAATTTCATAAAGATTTGTGTTTTGAATATGGAAAAATGGATCCCATATTTTTAATCTGGAGGTCTAATTTGGGTAAATAGGTACCTTTTAATTTTATACATCAGCAATAGTAACTTCAATGAATATTTTATTTACCATGGTTAAAGGCTAAATCTGGAAAATAAGGGTAATAAATAATATTAAATTAATATTTAATTATCCTAAAACTTCTAATATCACAATTGGACGAGGTATTTAAGATCATGGAAATCCATCTGTCTATTTTAGGACCCCATGGAGACACTTGTGTTTGAAAATGACATTTAATGCCTTTTAATTTAATGTTAAGGATAATATAACATAAACATGAATCTTTTACTAATAATTTTTTTATATGGGGTTATATAAGTGATATATTTTAATATAAGTAATAATTAGAAATATATAAACATTTCCAACATCATGGGATTTTATTAATAATTTATAGAAATTAAATAAATTTATTTATTTATGACACAATGGTGATGTAGTGATTACCTTATTAATGAAGGATTTAAATTAATGAGATTAAAAAAATTAAAATAAATTTATTTTGAATCATTTAATGCCATAAAAATATATAGGAGTGTATTAATTGTTATATATTAGTTAATTACTTGATTTATATTGAATCATATTGTTATGTATTTCTAAAAATGTCATGATAGGAATAGAATAAAAATTGACATAAATGAGTTTTTAATTAAATTAATATTTTGTTATAGGATATTATAGTCATAAAAATATACGATTCATCCCAATGACATATATAATGATACAAATGTCATTAATGATTCTTTTTTGATCTCATTTAATTTTATATTAACTATTGTAACCATATATTATGAATAAACAAGAAGACATCGTAAAATTTAAATAAGTTTTCTAAGGGTTAATGTTAAAAGATAAGGTGAATTTTGTGGCCTAAAAATTTCTAAAACCCATTGGATGAGATGATTTAGACCCATCATAATATGATTTTAGAAATATAACAATTTGGAGCTATTATAATTCTAAATTAAATTAATAACAAAATAATACTTTCAAACTTTCTTAAAGTTCCCTTCCTCGCTCTTATAAAGAAAACGACCTCTATCCCATTACTCACACATCTCAAGTTAATTTGATCATAAAAACTCTGCTCTAATAAGAACTCAACATCCCTCCATTACACTTTTAATCATTCCCCTAGGTAGAATGAAATTCATGAAATCTCATTGGCTCAAATCAAAAGAAGTTACCCTATTTGAGGTAACTTCTTCTCTCAAGTTGATTTCAATTATTTTTCCTTCCCAAATCACTATACTCTTAATATTATTTATTTAAATAAAAAAGTATCCTAAATAAAATAGGGTTTTTTATTAGAATTATTCTATCTACACTCACTCACACCTATATCTAATGGGTATAGAACATACTATTTTTGTGGACAACGAACTACTGCCTTATAGAACAACGATTGTTCTATCTTCTCTTATGACCTATTATGGTAAAAATTATGATGGAACTATAATTATATACTATATGTATTATATTTCTTTTATATCTATGCTAATTTAATTCTCATTTAGAACATACCTAATTTTTTTTTCATTTTGCAAAATATGATAATTTCATATGGGGAAGTGTGGACTACAGCCCCCTCAAAGTGCTATGACTCATTCATGAAATACATGGAATGTATAATTGATGGAATTAACGAACTCATTTTACATATATAAAATTTATATTATACTTAAATTATAATATAATTATTTATTATTTAGTTTTCATACCATTAAATATGAAAATGATATGATATTAGCATTCATGCATACGTACTGCTTACCGTCTCCATGAACATGGAAAATCATTTATAATTTCCAAATGATATGGACTATTCTAAATAAATATATAATGTATATATATTATATTTAAATCATGAATATAATTCTAGATATAATTTATTTTTCACCATATGTAAAATTTATAATTATAACAAGTTTATTTTTGACTGATGCTCCGAACATCAACAAAATGTCCAGTATGATATTTAAGCCTTATTGTTTTAAAAATTAAAAAACCACATATTACCTTTTTTTTATTTAATTATTGAAAATGATTTTTGAAATGAAATTATTATATCAATATATTTAAATGGTTTCTTGTGATTTCAAATGAAATTTTATTAGTGAAATGTTGATATTTTCAATGTATTATGTCTTACGATTATATAATGGCACTTGGACATATGACAGGTGGTTACGTGATACACCATAGGCATGTGGTCATGTGATTAAAAAAAATTACAATTCGTTATATGATATACCATGGATGTGTGGTTAGGATATAACCTCCAATGCACTGGGTATTGAAAATGATCATGTAATGGCCCGGACCTGCCTGGTCCATTACTTTGTGAAAATGTGGTGTTGGAGGTGTTCCAGGAGGTCAAGGTGACTTATCCCCCAACCGCTGCCTACCGGTAGCTGCTGCCTACAGGTAGCTCGGTCTACCAGTAGCTACTGCCTACCAGTAGCTCGGTCTACCGGTAGCTGCTACCTACCGGTAGCTCGGTCTACAGGTAGCTACTGCCTACCGGTAGCTCGGTCTACCAGTAGCTGCTGCCTACCGGTAGCTGCTGCCTACCGGTAGCTCGGTCTACCGGTAGCTGCTGCCTACCGGTAGCTCGGTCTACCGGTAGCTGCTGCCTACCGGTAGCTCGGCCTACCGGTAGCCGCCCCTTACTGGAAGCTGGGTTTACCAGTAGTCGCGGCGTACTGGTAGCTCGATATACTGGTAGCCGCAGTCTAGCAGTAGCTCAGCTAACACTTTGCCAAATTTCTAGTTCTGGGAACAGTGTTTCCAGTTTTATGAACAGTATCGGTAGGTGAACAGTGTTTCTATCGGTGAGGTTCAGTGAACAGTGTTTCTATCAGTGAGGTTCAGTGAACAGTGTTTCTATCGGTGAGGTTCTATCGGTGGACTTCTATCGGTAGAATTGAACAATGTTTCTATCGGTGAGGTTCTATCGGTGGACTTCTATCGGTAGACTTGAACAGTGTTTTTATCGGTGTGGTTCTATCAGTGGACTTCTATCGGTAGACTTGAACAATTTTTCTATCGGTGAGGTTCTATCGGTGGACTTCTATTGGTAGACTTGAACAGTGTTTCTATCGGTGAGGTTCTATCGGTGGACTTCTATCGGTAGACTTGAACAGTGTTTCTATCGGGGAGGTTCTATCGGTGACCTTCTATCGGTGGACTTGTACAGTGTTTCCAGAATCCTAAGAGCTACCGATTCCATACTTTTCCAAATTTCACGAATAAACAGTGTTTCCAGACTTCATGAGAGCTACTGATTCCATACTTTGCCAAATTTTGAGTATGTGAACAGTGTTTCTAGCTTCACAAATTTGACGTTTTCTTTGACGTAAAATACTTTTAAACCCTTATTTTAAGGTCTTTAAGGATGATTCAAAGGCCATAAATCCTATATTAATTATTCTTAAGGTCGGGATGTTTTTACTTGGTCAAACCGCGTGGGTTAATGTGATCCGTTTTTAATGGAGAATAAATCGAATCTTAAACCGTCGCCTCTCTAATTTTTTTTAAGGGAACGAGATATCATTCTTCATTGTTCTTCCTCCTGGTTCTAATCTACGAGATGCTAGAACCTTGCAATCATTCCTGTAGGAGTTTCACAATCAAACGTTACTCGGATCAGTTCCGCTCTGTTTGATGCAACCAAGTTGTGTCGATCGTTCTTCCATATAAGGTATGTTTTATCATCGTTCCATCAGGGATCACCTTCTCTTGTTCTTCCTTACATATTAGCATGTAATCTCCATGGTTCTAATGGGTTTTCTTGGGGTTGGTTGGTACTGTCGTACCGTGGCATCCTCCGGTGGATGCAGCTGTCGTGAGGAGAAGAGGACTGTGACCCGTTGTGTGGATAAAGGACGTCAAGAACTCTTCGAGGTAGGGGATTCATGGATTCTCTAATTGTTTATGTGAAACTGTATAATTAGCATGATTTAACCTTTTGGATCACAATGAAATTGACTTAATTAAATACTTGAACCAGATTAAAAGAATTCGTTGATCGCTTGTTGTTGCTTTGTACTGTGATAATGGTTTTCCTCATGTTTTCCTAGATAGAGTGATATCTATGATTTTCTTTATTTAGTTGCTCGTTCATGATGGAAATTGATAAAAAACGTAAAGCCGGAATTATTTGTTAAATAATTGGCTAATGATAAAGAAGCATGTTAATGAATCTGTTAATTCAAGATGGATTAAAGAACTATTAGTTCGATAATTTCAAAAGGGTTCTGAGTTACCCGCTTGCTTGTAAGGCTGAATGCCTTGTGGTTTGGAGCTCTGAGTGCTCATCTTGTATGAAGGCTGAATGCCTTGTTAAAGGGCCGAGAGCCCATTTTGTGATCTTTAATTTCCTGCTACTTGTGATTTGATGTGAGCCTGGATGGCTGTTGTGATATGTGGAGGCATGGGGACTTGTGGTTGTGGCAGCTGATGACGCCTAGTGTGGCGAGATGCATCGGTTTATGCATGTGGGTTTCGGGGAGGACACCAAGGATGATGGTATGATATGAATGCGATGGTTTGATGTTGGTGGTTTGGTTTGGTTGTTTATCTGCTTTACTTTTCCCCACTGCTCAAGGGAGCTGGTTTTGCTTACCCTCTTTCCGAAGGAGGCGACGACACGCGGGGTATGCCACGTGCTTTCCGTGTTTAGCCTCTCGATGGAGGATGGGTCTATGCTCTTGCTATAGGCGGAAAAGACTCGATGGGTAGTATATCTACTCACCGTGTTGAGCCCTTTGTGTTAAGTAGCATAGGATGCTTTTCTAGAATGCCTGGGAATATGGGGAAGGTAATTCCATAATTAAAGTTTGTTTAAATGGTGATAATCCACGGGGATGGAGAAACTGGAATTTAATAGTGATGTGTATCCTAAAAAGGAGCATTTTTTGAATGTGATGCCAATTTAGTTTAATGTGGTAATTTTCTCATGGTTAATTAATGTTTAAAGAATTAATAAATGTACAATGGAACTGATAAAATGAGAATGGAGTAATCTGATAAATCTCTTCAAATGGTTGTGTGCTTATAGGATACCTAGTCTTAGAAGTAGCAGCCTGGAGTCTGAGAGACGTTAGCTACAATTGTATCTAAGACTAGGTAATGCCCATAGTGTGGATGTGAGTTACTTATATATTCTGTACAATTTGTGTTTCTATATGCTACTCCACCCTGTCGGTAAGGGCAACTTACACCCCGGGGATTCTGACCCCTGGGGGGGTGTTTTCCCCAACATTCTGATGGGAGGTCGAATGGCTGACTACCCCCTTTGGCCCCACTCTCTTCTCTTGGTAGATACTTGTTCCATGAGGCAAGCGATTAGTTACCCCATATATGTGTGTAGAGGGCTGTAATGGATTGTGGTTATTCACACACATATATTCTGGATATAGTATCCTATGGACTACGATAGGTGTAATGTGTATAGGCTATGATGGAATGAGGATCCTTACTCGGAGTATAGGCTGTAATGGCTTGAGGTATTATACTCGACGTATGATACAAGTTATGCGAGCTTTGGTGGCTCCCAGAAACTACCTGGTTAGCTTTGGTTGTGTGGACGGTGTGATGCTTCGCCCAGGTGTCTGCGGGAAAGCCTATGTGGTGCACGAGGTGCAGATTGTGGAGCTTAGCCCAGGTGTCTGCGTGCAAGCCTTTGGAGAGAGATTCACAGGACGTATGTCGTTGGGGCGAAGCGGCAAACCAGTGGGGAAGTAGTAGAGGGGTACCCTTGATATTCTTTACTATATGCTATATTCTTGTATGCATTACTTGGTGAGATTTTCCATGGTGAGGTTGGGAACTTAGTATTCCTGTTTAGGTAACGAGTTAGTTTCACTTGTTGTTTACTGGGCTTTAGCATGCTTTCTTTACTTTTGCACGAGATGCTTGGGGAGGATCCTACTGAGTATACTGTTATACTCACCCTATGTACATATAAACTGTTTTTTAGGTCACTTGGAGAAGGTTGGAGATCAAGCTGGTTACTACTAGCTTGCGGTTGGAGGAGGAGCTGTTCGGGCTTGTGGTCACTGACGTTTCACTTTCTTTTGGGTACTTTGAGTTTTCCCCCTTTCAGTTGTAGTACTTTTGCATGACATTTCATATATGTACTTGGTTTCCTTTTATATCTCAGTTCTAAGTTGGAGTTGATTGGAGTCTGTTCTAACTCTCTCTTATGCATGTGTTCTCTTAGAGGGTAATGCCTCCCATTTGTATGTTATTATACCCTCATTACTAGTCGCCAACCCGGGGCCTACTGGAGGCGGGACTCGGGGGTCATTATCTCCCTTTTCACATTGCCGGCCCAGGAGGGGTACACTTTGTGGGGAGGGGGTCATGACAGATTGGTATCAAAGGTCTGGTTGAGGGATAGGATGGAGTTTGGAGTTAGATGCAGGTGAGGATGCATGGGATGGTAGGGAAACACTGTCATTCATGTTTATAAAGTGGGGTAAACACTGGAGACCGGCAGAGACATAGGCGTTTAGGGCCCCCTATGATCTGTTGCACAGACCTTTAAGCTTATGATGGCTACTAAACAAAGTGATAACGGTTGCAGGGTAGAGGCCTAGGAAAGGATCATGCATCATTATTCTTTGCGCCTGTGTTTGAATGGGTAGACCTTGGGATAGACAACCTGAAATTAATAAAACAAAACAATTAATTAATTAATGTTGAGTCTTCCATATTCCAGGCTTAGGAGCTCTAACAGTTGTTATTTTTGCAGGTTTGGCTCTAGGTCGACGTGCTCGTCAGGTTTGCGCAGAAGATTCCCATCAGGATATTCCAGCAGATCGCCGCCGAGTAGAGGTTGACGACGGTGACACTTGGAGGAAGACACTTCGAGTGTTTCAGCACCAGAGTCTACAGAAGTACGAGGGATCCGTTTCAGATGCAGTCACAGAAGACTGGTTGGAGGAGATCGAGATAGGATTCAGTTCGATTCGTGCTCGGATGGAACACTGGGTTTCCTTGGTTGTGACGATGCTGCATGGAGCAGCGAGGATGTGGTGGTTCTTGTTCCTCAGTGATCGTGAGGAGTCAGAAATCTCATGGGAGGAGTTTCGAGACAGGTTTAGAGTCTAGTTTCTTTCTTCGACTGTGAAGGAGTCTAGTCGCCAGGAGCTTCTTACCCTTCGACAGGGGAGCTCCAGTGTTTGAGAGTTTGGAATCCATTTCAAGAACCTTCTACGATATGCTTCAGACCTGTTACCAGATGATGAGGCCATGGCGAGGCATTTCGAGGAGGCTTTGCGTCCAGAGATCCAGCACCAGGTCACCCCATTTATCCTAAAGACATATCTTGAGGTGCTTGCGAGGGCAGAGGTTTTTGAGAGGACTTTGTCTAGGAATGGATCGTCACGAGAGGGGAATCGTCATGATTCCTCACGAAGCAGAGCTGTGGTCCGGGGTTCCTGGATTTCAGGACAGAAGAGTTTTCGTTCACCTGGGGGTAGGTCCCAGCCCTTCCCATCTCGTTTCTCCGGAGGCAGCAACTCTCAGGCTTGTGCCGAGGGATCAGGCGCTTGTTTTTCTTGTGGTGGTTGTGGTCATCAGCAGCGGGAGTGCCCGACTTTTAAGAGCAGTCATCGTGCACCAGGCGCTCCACTCCAGGTTCCTCTGTTGAGGCAGTTCCAGCCGAGGTAGCAGCAGCAGGTTGCACCAGCATTAGATCACCAAATGGTAGACGGAGCAGGTAGAGGACAACCCCATGACGCTCCCCGTCCTCAGAGAGCAGAGCATGGATGTGGTGGTGGTCTTCATCAGGGTCAGAGAGGCCGTTGAGGAGGTCATGGTCAGCTTCATGCTCTACCGTTACCAGCCCCAGGCGAGCCAGATGTCATTTGAGGTACCCTTTTCTTGTTCTCTACCTTGGTGTATGCCTTGTTTGATTCAGGAGAAACACACTCCTTCATATCACCTACCCTTGTCCATGCTTTGGGATGTGAGGTAGAGAGGCTTCCAGTGCCCATGGCATTGACTATGCCAGTTGGAGGTCGAGCTGACTTGTTTGAAGTTTGTAGAGACTGTGAGCTAGTGTTGGGGCAACACCGCTCTTGGGGAGATTTCCTATGTTTGCGAATACAACCATATGATGTCATACTTGGCATGGATTGCTTGTATTCAGTGCAGGCTGTTGTGGATTTCTACAGGAAGAAGGTCGTTTTCTTTGATGAAGATGGAGAGAAAGTGGTGTTTGTTGGTGAGAGAGATCCTCAGATGAGTCATAGAAAAGTTCCATCCTTATCATCCATGATGGCTGGGATGACTCTGAGTTCTTCAGAGGTTCAATAGTTGGAGTTTCCTAGGGTCGTAGAGGAGTACCCTGACATCTTTCCAGAAGAGGTTGTATCTTTACCCCCTCGACGAGAGATCGAGTTTGGGATCGAGCTACATCCAGGAGCGTCTCCTATCTCTATGTCTCCGTATAGGATGGCCCCTTTTGAGTTACAAGAGCAACGTATTCAGCTCGACGGTCTGTTGCAGTGTGGTTTTGTTCGGCCAAATGTGTCACCGTGGGGTGCACCGGTTTTGTTTGTGAAAAAGGCTGATGGAAGTTTGCGGTTGTGCGTCGATTATTGCCGGTTAAACAAAGTGACAATAAAGAACCGCTATCCTCTCCCGCGGATTGATGACCTATTCGATCAACTGAAGGGTGCATGTTGGTTCTCAAAGATAGACTTGCGGTCAGGATATCATCAGATGCGTGTAAAGGATGAGGATATCCCGAAGACTGCTTTCCGATGTCGTCATGGGCATTATGAGTTTGTTGTAATGCCATTCGGCGTGACGAATTCTCCAGCTGTTTTCATGGGGTTAATGAATGCTGTGTTCCGTGAATTCTTGGAGAAGTTTCTTGTGGTTTTCATCGACGACATCCTTGTGTACTCCACATCTGAAGAGGAGCATGCAGAGCATCTACGAGCCATTTTGGGAGTTCATCGCCAACATCAGTTGTTTTGGATGTTGTCCAAGTGTGAGTTCTGGGCTCAAGAAGTTCGTTTCTTAGGACATGTTGTGTCCCAACAGGGAGTAGCTTTGGGTCCTTCGAAGATAGAAGCAGTGGTTTCTTGGCCAGCCCCCAAGACCGTGTTAGAGGTGCGAAGTTTCCTTGGTCTCGCTGGCTATTATAGGAGGTTTGTAGCTAATTTCTCCCATGTTGCGATTCCTCTGACAGCTTTGGCCAGGAAGGATGAAGCGTTCATATGGACTGATCAGTGTCAGACAGCTTTCGAGTATCTAAAGGAGAAGTTTTTAAGTGCTCCAGTCCTTTGTCTTCCAGCAGAGGGAGTCCAGTTTGATGTTTTTTGTGATGCTTCACATCTGGGGCTAGGATGTGTTCTCATGCAGAAGAGGTCAGTTGTTTATTATGGGTCTCGGCAGTTGCGTCCCCATGAATGCAACTATGCCACCCATGACCTTGAGTTGGCAGCTGTGGCGTTTTCTCTGAAGTTGTGGAGACATTACCTCATTGGTGAGCACTTTGTGGTTTTCACCGATCATAAGAGTTTGAGGTATATTTTCTCCCAACGTAACTTGAACTTGAGGCAGCATCGGTGGATGGATTTCTTGCAGGAATACGACATTGAAATATTGTATACACCTGGAAAAGGGAATGTTGTAGCTGACGCACTAAGCCGAAAGATACGTAATGATGTTGTGCGTGAATCTGGTGATTCTTGGAGAGTGATGGAAGAGCTATCAGCTTTGCATCTTGATATGGGAGATGTTGGGGGTAGAGGTTGTCTTTTCCAGATGACGGTGCTGTCATCCCTGATGCATAAGGTGGAAGAGTCTCAGTTGTGTGACCTAGAGGTTGATGTTTGGAGTGACAGAGTTGTATGTGGTGAGGACCCTGATGGTTGGTCGGAGGATGAACAACACCGAGTGTTGTATCAGGGCAGGCTTTTTGTTCCCTTGGCGATGCGCGAGACGGTTCTCCAAGAGTTCCATAGTTCACCCTTGGCGGTACATCCTGGTTTGACGAAGATGTACCGATCCTTGAGGAGTCAGTTTTGGTGGCCTGGGCTAAAGAGTACAATTGTAGAATGTGTGTCTTGATGTTTAGTCTGCCAGAAGTTGAAGGCCGAACACCGTGTTCCTGGTGGTCTTCTCCAGCACTTAGAGATTACTCAGTGGAAGTGGGAGGACATCTCAATGGACTTTGTTACAGGTTTACCTTGAGCTCCGGGAGTACATGATGCTATATGGGTGGTAGTGTATCGTTTAACAAAATCATCCCACTTCATAGCAATCAAGGAGTCGAGCTTAGTGGATGTTTTGTTGAGGCAGTATCTAGAGGAGGTGGTGAGACTCCATGAAGTACCTAGGACGATCATTTCTGATCGAGATCCTAGTTTTACCTCCAGGGTGTGAAGAGGTCTCTAGCATGCCTTTGGCTCCAAACTGTGCCTTATCACTGCTTTTCATCCTCAAACAGATGGTCAGACAGAGCGAACCATCCAGACTCTTGAAGACATGTTGCGCTGTTGTGTTATTGATTTTGGAGGATCCTGGACGAAGCACTTACCCTTGGTAGAGTTTTCTTACAATAATATTTTCCACTCTACCATTGGTATGTCGTTGTTTGAAGCCTTGTATGGCCGGCCATGCCATTCTCCGTTGTGCTGGACTGGAGTCAGAGAGTCAACAATTCTCGGACCAGAACTAGTGAAAAATACTACAGAGATGGTTCAGGTGATTCGTGAGAGGATGAAGACAGCACAGGATCGTCAGAAATCATATGCTGGTCAAAGGAGGAGACCCTTAGAGTTTAATGATGGGGATCATGTGTTTCTAAAGGTGACTCCCCACCGTGGGCAGTGAAGGTTTGGTTGTGGAAGTAAGCTTTTTCCCCGGTTTGTTGGGCCTCTCGAGGTGTTGGATAGTGTTGGAGCTGTGGCATATCGAGTAGCACTTCCCCCTAAGATGATTCGGATACATGATGTTTTCCATGTATCACAGCTCCGTCGTTATCTTTATAATGAATCTCATATTATCGATTGGGGAGAGATCGATATTAACGATGATGCAACCTTCGAGGAGCGACCTGTGGAGATCCAAGACCGCAAGGAGAAGGTGTTGCGTGGTCGTTCTATTCCTTTAGTTCGTGTCTTGTGGCGACATGGTGGCATGGAGGAGAGTACCTGGGAGCATGAGTCACATATACGTGCTCAGTACCCAGAGTTGTTTAATGTTTAACTCTTTTCATGTAAATATGTTTCCTTTATGGTTAGACCTTTCATGTTTTATTTATGTACATTTTTTGTGTGATGCTATGATTGAATTGTTTGGATATGGATTGTTTGTTTCCATATTCTCGGATGTCGTAGTTTTGTTCCAGCTTTCGAACAACTCATGGTGGTTTTCCCCTGAGAGGTATCTTATGGGGTGGTTGTTCAGACCTCTCTGTTCCACTCGGTTGGTTTTTAATTCTCAAGGACGAGAATGTTTTGAGAGGTATCTAATGTAATGGCTCGGACCGACCTGGTCTATTACTTTGTGAAAATGTGGTGTTGGAGGTGTTCTGGGAGGTCAAGGTGACTTATCCCCCAGCCACTGCCTACCGGTAGCTCGGTCTACCGGTAGCTGCTGCCTACCGGTAGCTCGGTCTACCGGTAGCTGCTGCCTACCGGTAGCTCGGTCTACCGGTAGCTACTGCCTACCGGTAGCTCGGTCTACCAGTAGCGGCTGCCTACAGGTAGCTCGGCCTACCGGTAGCCGCTGCTTACCAGTAGCTGGGTTTACCAGTAGTCGCGGCGTACGGGTAGCTCGGTATACTGTTAGCCACAGTCTAGTTGTAGCTCGGCTAACACTTTGCCAAATTTCTAGTTCTGGGAATAGTGTTTCCAGTTTTATGAACAGTATCGGTAGGTGAACAATGTTTCTATCGGTGAGGTTCAGTGAACATTGTTTCTATCAGTGAGGTTCAGTGAACAGTGTTTCTATCGGTGATGTTCTATCGGTGGACTTCTATCGGTAGACTTGAACAGTGTTTCTATCAGTGAGGTTCTATCGGTGGACTTCTATCGGTAGAAATGAACAATGTTTCTATTGGTGAGGTTCTATCGGTGGACTTATATCGGTAGACTTGAACATTGTTTCTATCGGTAAGGTTCTATCGGTGGACTTCTATCGGTAGACTTGAACAATGTTTCTATCTGTGAGGTTCTATCGGTGGACTTCTATCGGTAGACATGAACAGTGTTTCTATCGGTGGGGTTCTATCGGTGACCTTCTATTGGTGGACTTGTACAGTGTTTCCAGAATCCTAAGAGCTACCGATTCCATACTTTGCCAAATTTCACGAATGAACAGTGTTTCCAGACTTCATGAGAGCTACTGATTCCATACTTTGCCAAATTTTGAGTATGTGAACACTGTTTCCAGCTTCGCAAATTTGACGTTTTCTTTGACGTAAAATACTTTTAAAACCTTATTTTAAGGACTTTAAGGCCGATTCAAAGGCCATAAAGCCTATATTAATTATTCCTAAGGCCGGGATGTTTTTACTTGGTCAAACCGCGTGGGTTAATGCGATCTGTTTTTAATGGAGAATAAATCGGATCTTAAACCATCACCTCTCTAATTTATTTTTTTTAAAGGGAACGAGATATCATTCTTCGTTTTTCTTCCTCTTGATTCTCATCTATGAGACGCTAGAACCTTGCAATCATTCCCATAAGAGTTTCACAATCAAACGTTACTCGGATCAGTTCCGCTCTGTTTGATGCAACCAAGTTGTGTCGATCGTTCTTCCATATAAGGTATGTTTTATCATCGTTCCTTCTGGGATCACATTCTCTTGTTCTTCCTTCCATATTAGCATGTAATCTCCATGGTTCTAATGGGTTTTCTTGGGGTTGGTTGGTACTATTGTACCGTGGCATCCTCCGGGGGATGCAGTTGTCGTGAGGAGAAGAGGACTGTGACCCGTTGTGTGGATAAAAGACATCAAGAACTCTTCGAGGTAGGGGATTCATGACTTCTCTAATAGTTTATGTGCAACTGTATAATTAGCATGATTTAACCCTTTGTATCATAATGAAATTGACCTAATTAAATACTTGAACTGGATTAAAAGTATTGGTTGATCGCATGTTGTTTCTTTGTACCGTGATAACGGTTTGCCTCACGTTTTCCTAGATAGAGTGATATCTATGATTTTCTTTAATTAGTTGCTCGTTCATGATGGAAATTGATAAAGAACGTAAAGCCGGAATTATTTGTTAAATAATTGGCAAAAGATAAAGAGGCATGTTAATGAATCTGTTAATTCAAGATGGATTAAAGAACTATTAGTTCGATAATTTCAAAAGGGTTCTGAGTTAGCTGCTTGCCTGTAAGGCTGAATGCCTTGTGGTTTGGAGCTCTGAGTGCTCATCTTGTATGAAGGCTGAATGCCTTGTTAAAGGGCCGAGAGCCCATTTTGTGATCTTTAATTTCCTGCTGCTTGTGATTTGATGTGAGCCTGGATGGCTATTGTTATATGTGGAGGCATGGGGACATGTGGTTGTGGCAGCGGATGACAACTAGTGTGGCGAGATGCATCGGTTTATGCATGTGGGTGTCGGGGAGGACCCCAAGGATGATGGTATGAGATGAATGTGATGGTTTGATGTTGGTGGTTTAGTTTGGTTGTTTATCTGCTTTACTTTTCCCCACTGCTCAAGGAAGATGGTTTTGCTTACCCTCTTTCCGAAGGAGGTGAAGAAACGCGGGGTATGCCACGTGCATTCCGTGTTTAGCCTCCCGATGGAGGATGGGTCTATGCTCTTGCTATAGGCGGCAAAGAATCGACGGGTAGTATATCTACTCACCGTGTTGAGACCTTTGTGTTTAGTAGCATATGATGCTTTTCTAGAATGCCTAGGAATATGGGGAAGGTAATTCCATAATGAATGTTTGTTTAAATGGTGATAATCCACGGGGATGGAGAAACTGGAATTTAATAGTGATGTGAATCCTAAAAAGGAGCAGTTTTTGAATGTGATGCCAATTTAGTTTAATGTGGTAAATTGCTCATGGTTTATTAATGTTTAAAGAATTAATTAACATACAGTGGAACTGATAAAATGAGAATGGAGTAATCTAATAAAGCTCTTCAAATGGTGGTTTGCTTATAGGATACCTAGTCTTAGAAGTAGCAGCCTGGAGTTTGAGAGATGTTAGCTGCAGTTGTATCTAAGACTAGGTAATGCCCATAGTATGGATGTGAGTTACTTATATATTCTGTACTTTTTGTGTTTCTATACGCTATTCCACCCTGTCGGTAAGGGCAACTGACACCCCGGGTATTCTAAGCCCTGGGGGGGGGGGGGTGTTTTTCCCAACATTCTGATGGGAGGTCGAATGGCTGACTACCCCCTTTGGCCCCACTCTCTTCTCTTAGTAGATAATTGTGCCATGAGGCAAGCGGTTAGTTACCCCATATATGTGTGTAGAGGGATGTAATGGCTTGTGGTTATTCACACACATATATTCTGGATATTGTATCCTATGGACTACTATAGGTGTAATGTGTATAGGCTATGATGGATTGAGGATCCTTACTCGGAGTATGGGCTGTAATGGCTTGAGGTATTATACCTGACATATGATACACGTTATGTGAGCTGTGGTGGCTCCCAAAAACTACTTGGTTACCTTTGGTTGTGAGGACGGTGTGGTGCTTCGCCCAGGTGTCTACGGGCAAGCCTATGTGGTGCATGAGGTGCAGATTGTGGAGCTTAGCCCAGGTGTCTGCGGGCAAGCCTTTGGATAGAGATGCACAGAACGTATGTCGTTGGGGCGAAGCGACAAACTAGTGGGGAAGTAGTAGTGGGGTACCCTTGATATTCTTTAATATATTCTATATTCTTGTATGCATTACTTGGTGAGAGTAGCCATGGTGAGGTTGGGAACTTCATATTCCTGTTTAGGTAATGAGTTAGTTTTACTTGTTGTTCACTCGGCTTTAGCATGCATTCTTTACTTTTGCACGAGAGGCTTGGGGAGGATCCTACTGAGTATACTGTTATACTCACCCTATGTACATATAAACTGTTTTTCAGGTCCCTTGGAGCAGGTTGGAGATCAAGCTGGTTACTACTAGCTTGCAGTTGGAGGAGGAGATGTTCGGGCTTGTGGTCGCTGCCATTTCACTTTCTTTTGGGTACTTTGAGTTTTCCCCCTTTCAGTTGTAGTACTTTTGCATGAAATTTCATATATGTACTTGCTTTCCTTTTATATCTCAATTATAAGTTGGAGTTTATTAGAGTCTATTATATCTCTCTCTTATGCATGTGTTCTCTTAGAGGGTAATGCCTCCCATTTGTATGTTATTATACCCTCGGTGCTAGTCGCCAACCCAGGGCCTACTGGAGGCAGGACTCGGGGTTCATTACCTCCCTTTTCACATTGCCGGCCCAGGAGGGGTACACTTTGTGGGGAGGGGGTCGTGACAGATCATATGGCTATTTCACTTGAAAAAATGATTAGTGGATTTAGATAATATGGTTATTCCATTTAGGTGTGATTATGTTCCAAGATTACCTTTTACAAGTTAAGTTTTAATTAAATGGATTTTATGGTAAAATTTTGGTTAAAAACGTTATGAAATGTGATTTTATTCAGTGAAGAGTATTAACATCTTCATAAAGGTGAGTAGTAATACATATGATGAAGTATTCAGGGTTAATATGTTGTTTTAAAAATCTAGAAGTTTTCCTTATTTGTGTATTCCTTAATATGCTTTTTATGATTATATCATGTTTATGAAATGTTTTTCACATGAAATAAAGTGGAATAGGGTCAAGGATGGGATCAAGTAAATGTATTGATGTTTAAAAATAGAATTAACCATGTTTTTTAAGAATTCTTATTTTATGAAAAATGGATACTGTTTAGAAGTGTGTACATGTAATATTAACGTTTTTATGTATATGTTATGACCTAATTATCTATTGATATAAAACATAAAATATCCTCAACATTAATTATTAACATAATTCAAGAATATGTAATGTTTAATGATGGGGCCTTATAGATAGTACCAGACGTCAGTTTAGATAACATTAGGAGTTATAATTTTGTTAACAGAATATTAATAGATGATTTTTACATTACGATAAAATTTAAATGATATTTAATTTGAATATTACCATTATTCATCTATGATATGTTTGTTCAGAATGATTTTCCATAGTGAAAATTGGGAAACAGTGTTGTGAAGGAAAATAGAGGAGAATAACTTCCCAAATCAGCTTCCTGAGGTGGTTCGCATAAAAAAACATTTTTTTGTAGTGATGGTGTAGTTGAATTAGGACATAAATAGTGGTGGTACACATGGATGAGATCATCTATATCAAACCCAAAGGAACATGTCTATTGTGAATCATTTCATGAAGAAGCATTGCCCATCATTCAGATGATCATATGATGATATTCAATCTGATGGGTGGATCAAAGCACAAGAAAACATTTTTGATGTCATGGGATATACAAAAAACCATAGGATAGACTTGAAATTTATTTTTTAAAAGGAGAGGCAGATCAATGGCTATTAATTGTTAAAATATCAGGGACAATGAGGATATTGATGTAATTTGTTGAGACGAAATCAAAGGAATGTTCCTTTAGAAAAATTGTCCAAAGTTGGATTTAATTATGAAAGAAAAACAATTATTGGACTTGATATAGGATGATGACTTAATGGATGCTTATAAAAAAAAGTTCCCTTGACTGGAAAGGTATTCTACAAACGACATATGAGATCCTGATTATAAGATAAATTGAATTTACTAAAGACTAAAGATGAAATATCAAAGAGAATTAGCCTTTTGTAATTTTAAAAGATATTAAAATTTTTTTAGATATTCCAAGAAGGTAAAAATGGAGTTTTCTAATGATCTGTTGTTCCAGAAGAGAAAAAAAAGAAGAGATAAATTTGAAAGTAAAAGTAGAATAATTCATCAAAGAAACCTAGAGGATAGAATATTAAATTTCTACCTTGTGATAAATGTAGTAAAAATCATCTTGGATAATGTTTGATAAATAGTTTTTGTGTTTTTTCAGATAATGAAAATGTGTTTTCTAATTCAGTATATACATATTCTTTCATTTCTGGGAAATTTTCAGGAAATTGGGAATTCCACCTAAAGAATTGAATCCAGAACATATGGTAAAAACACATGAGTGAAATGTTGAGGCAAAATAAAATTATAAAAATATTTCTATCATTATTTTTGAAATGACTTTACCTAAACAACTTTTTATTTTTCCTATAGTATGGTTTTATGATATTTTTAGAATGTGTCATCTTTCTTTTTACTATGCTAAGACTGTCTATAGAGAAAAAGTGTTTCAGTTTAAGAAAGAATTTTATTTTGTTTACACTAATGACCCTTATCTCAGATAACATGTCATGATGGTCATAATCTAGTGATAAATTGAAATGAATGTTACCTTTATCATATTTTAGATAACAAAGGAACTTCTCATATTAATGACGTTCTAGTAGTAAATGAGTATCTTGATGTTTCTACTATTGAGTTTCATAGTAGTACACCTGATCAGGATGTTGAATTTACTGATGACTGAGTTTCTAATGATAAGGAAATTTCAAATCCTCCTTGTCTGATGTATCAAATTTAACTTTTAGAGTTAAAAAAACAATTGATGGATTTGTTAGATAAATGATTCATTCTAACTAGCACATCACTTTTGGTTGATCCATTATTGTTTGTTAAAATGAATGATTATTTAATGAGAATTTTAATTGAATACAGATCCTTGAAGAATATAACTATCAAGAACATGTATCCTATTCTACATATCGATTATTTTTTTGATCAACTCCAGGGGGCTCATTATTTTTTAAATATTGACATGATATCCTGGTAATATCAGTTGAAAGAGATGGAAACAGATATTCTGAAGATGGTGTTACGTACTCGATATGGCGATTAAGAATTTGTAGTTATGGCTTTCAGGTTAACCCATGTGACTTCTATATTCATGGATCTTATGAATAGAATTTTCTGTGAGTTCATGGATAAGTTTTTGGTTGGGTTTATTGATGAAATTTTGGCATATTCTAATTGTAGTGAAGAACAAGAATGTAATTTAATGGGTTTTGTTGAAAACCATAAATGAAATGAATTTGTATGTGAAAATAATCAAGTGTGAGTTTTGGATAAAAAATAATTACATTCTTTTTTCACATTGTTTCATAAAATTAATTAACGTATCCTGATGAAATAAAAGTTGTTGAAGAATGCCCAAGACCCAGAAATATTACCGAGATTCATAGATTTCAAGGTTTTGATGGCTATTATAGAAGGTTTGTTGTGAATTTTTATTATTTATCTAGTAAAATGAATATGATAACTCGAAAAGGTGTTATGTTCATTTGGAAAAAATAATGTAATGATAATTTTTAGGAATTGAATAGAATATTAGTGAATGACCCAGTTTTGGCATTACCTTCTAGAGATGGTGAATTTTTTATCTAATGTAATACTTTGTGGAATGGACATGGTTGTGTCCTAATGCTGAATGATCATGTAATTTCTTACGATTCACGTCATTCTAAAACTCATGACTTAAATTACACAACACATAAAAAGGAATTAGATATTGTATATTTTCATTAAAAATTTGGTGGCATCATATATATTAAGTAAAATGTGAAATATATAGTAATAACAAATGTTTGAAGTATATATTTACTTTGAATTAAATAGACATCAGACAGATGGGATGGATTGAATTAATCAACGACTATGATTTCACGATTCATTACCATCCAAAAAAATAAAATAAATTGGTCAATTATTTTCATCAAAAATGTAATGCAACATTAACCATGTTATAAATAGAACATGATCCTTTAGTCAATTATTTGATGAACATTGGCATTAAAGTTGTTAGTGCAGGAAATTCCTCAGTTTTTTTCTGGTGTAAGTGATATCATCCACATCAGACAAAATCATGAAAGCCCAGAAGGAAGATGGTGAGTTACATAAAATGATAGAGTTGTTTTATAAGGTTATGTTTTATGAATTTATTACATAAAAAGATTATGCTTGATGGTTTGGAAAGCGTTTATGTGTGCCTTTTGATTCATAGTTAATGAAAGAGCTTTTATGTGAATCTCATTGTATAACATTTTCAGTTCATCATAGATGTACTAAGATGTAAAAAGATCATTTAGTGTATTACTACAGGGATTGAATGAAAAGAGATATTATTTACATTACTATGAAGTGTTTTAATTTTCAACAGGTAAAAGTAGAGTAGTATTTTTTGAAAGGGATGCTTCAACCTTTACCAATACCAGAGTGGAAATGGTAAAACATATCCATGGACTTCATTGAGGGATTATCAAATACATCTCGAGGTAATAATTCAATCTATGTTATTATTGATCGATTGAATAATTCTATTATTTTATTTCATATTCAGGATAATCTATCTCTAGATCAAATTTCATGGTTGTATGTTAATGAGATAGTCAGGTTTAATGTAGTTACAATCTATTGTATCTAATCGTGAACCCAGGGTTACTTCTATCTTTTGGAAAGGACCTCAGAAGTCATTGGACAAGTAATTAAATTTCATTATAACTTTTCTTCCTTAATCAAATGCGTAGTTAGAACAAACCATTCTAAAATTTGAACATATTCTATATTCTTCTTAAATGGATTATGAGGGAAGTAGGGACCAACATCATTATATGGTTGAGTTTTCTTATAATAAAAGTGTTCATTATAGTACACACATGGCACAATTTGAATCATTATATGGAAAGCAGTGTTGAACTCCAGCTTATTGGGATGAAGTAGGTGAAAGTAAACTGATGGAACCAGAATTAGTAGAAGTGATGGCACGGAAAGATCACTTGATACTGAAACACATGAGGAATGATATGAGATGGTAGAAATTATATATGGATAATTGATGGATTGTTCCTTATTTTGGGGTATGGGATCATGTCTTTTACAATGTTTTTCCATATAAACATGTGATTCTTTTTGTTCAGAAGGGAAAGATGAGTCTGAGGTTCATTAGACCCTTTGAAATCCCAGAAAAAGTTTAATTAGTTGCCCCCAGAGTGGATTTACATTCAATTTAATCACATTTAAACAACAGTTTTCATGTATGAATGTTTAAAATGTATATGTAGGATCCATCTAATTTTTTGAGTTCCATGATAGTTCTATTGGAAGAAAATATTTCTAATAAAGAATAACCAGTCAAAATTCTTGACCACAGAGAGCAAGTGCGAAATAAGGTAATCCATCAGGTAATGGTTTTGTGAAAAAACCATATGGTTGAAGAGGAAACATGGTAATCTGAAAATGCTATGACAGATAAATACCCCCACTAATTTGATATGTGAATTAAATTATGAGGATTAAATTTCTAAAAGGTGGAAGGATGTAACATACCAGGTAAATAAAGATTCTGAAATTTTCATATTTATTAATACTTGTGAATTTTATATTAATTTTATTTTGATATGGATTCTATGTTTGATGGTGTACCTAAAACACAACAATTGGTTTCTCCAAAAGCATATTTTTCACACAATGATGAGTCAAACTGGGAAAAATAATAATAAAATATTATTATTATTTTAAATGGTAGTTACCACCTAGCCGTTGTATTGGCGAGAATGAACAGAACTAACCATATTAAGATAATACATGTTTTTTAAATGTTTTTAAATTTATGAAATAATATTTAGAGGCATAAAATGACATTGAATCCTAATTTAAGCATAAATACTCTAATAGTTATTTTAAAGATTATAGCACATTTTAATGTGAACCCTTTTTATATATTTATTTATTTACTTTTATATGTTTCATTTGAAAAAATAAATTTTTTATTTAGAAGCAGGACATGAAAATTTACTTTAGGTAAATTTTTTGTATTTTTCTGATAAAGTTCAATTTTTAAATAATTGTGAAAGAAACTACATTTTAAGTCAATATATTCTTTTATTCTAATTTATTTTTAGGAATAAATTATCCTATTAATTGGCTATAAATTTTAATTAGATTATATTTCAATCATATAATATATTTTTGGTCATATTAATTAATTATACTTTAAAATTGTACATAAACACATGTTAATAATTTTGTAGTTATTACTTAAAAAAATTCCTTTTGTGTTGATAATAAGAATTAATTTTAAATTAATTTCTGTGACTTCATAGTTTTGAATTTGGAGAAATGGATTCCATATTTGGAATCAAGAGGTCCAAATTATGTATATAGGTTACCATTATATTTAAATATTATAAGTAGTATCTTGAGTAAATATTTTATTTAACATGGTTAAAGGCTAAATCTGACAAATAAGAGTAAAAAATAATATTATAATAATATTAAATTACCCTAAAAAATGTATAAAAAATATTGGATGAGATATTTCTGACCCTGTGAATCTTTTTGTTGATTTTAGGACCCCATGGAGCCACTTGTCTGGGAAAACGGAATTTAGTTACTTTTAATTTAATGTTATTTAAAATATAACCTAGACTTGTATCTTTTACTAAAACTATTTTTATATGGGGTTATATAAGGGATATAATTGACTATAAATAGTCACGAGAGAGACAAATAAATTTCCTATGTCATAATATTTTTTATACTTTATTTACATGAAATAAATAAATTTATTTATGACATAATTATAATGTAGTGATTACCTTATTAATGAATGATTTAAATAAATGAGATTATAAAAATTAAAATAAATCTAATTTCAAAAAAATTTTATTCTATACAAGAATTTTATGGATGAGTATTAAATGTTAACATTGAATTCATGAATTTATTTATAAATAATCATCTTATTATGATTTTTAGAAAATGTCATTATATGGATTGTATAAAAATTGACATAATTGGGTTTTTAAATCAGTAAATATTTTATTAAATGAAATAATATTCCAAAAAATATAATATTTATACAAATAAAAAATATGATGTTTAAAATGTTATTAATGATCCATTTTGTCTTTATTGATATTTTATTGTTACTATAGTAACCAAATATTATGAATATTCTAGAATACATGTAAAAGTTGAATATGTTTACCAAGGGTTAAAAAAAATGATAAGGTAAATTTTGTGACCTAAAATACTATAAAAAAACTGGATTAGAATATTTCAACCCATACTAATATTATCATCAAAATATATTACATTTTTGTCCATATAATTCGAAAATAAATTAATAATAAAATAGTACTTTCAACCATTTTTACAGTGCCCCTCCTCCCTCTTATAAAAGGACACCACCTAAAACCCATTACTGACACCTCTGAAGACCGTTGGATCATCCTAATTTTGATCCAATAAGGTCCAAAAAATCCTTCCCTTCCTCATAGAATCATTCCCCATAGGAAGAAGTCAATTTAATAATGCCTTTTGGACCAAATCAAATGAAGATACATGATTTGTGGTAATGTTTTCTGTCATGTTACTTTCTAGTATTTTTCCTTCTCCACTCGGTATTGTCCTCTTATTATTTTTAACATAACAAAAAATATCATCCAAAATATACTTGGTTGTTTTTATGAGATTTATTTTAACTACATTTAAAACCACCTCCATCTAATGGGTATATAACAGACTATTTCATTGGATTGTGAACTGCTGCCTCATGAAACGATGGTTGTTCAATACTCTCTTACAACCTATTATAGTTTCCATTATGATAGAAATGTAATTATATATGATATATATGATGTTTATTTTCTATATATTCTACTTTAATTTTCATTTAGAATACACCTTTATGATTTTCATGTTGTATAAATAAGATAATTTTATTTGAGGAAGTGCAGACTACCTCCCTCTAAAAGTTATGTGACTCATTCATGATATACACACAATGTATAAAGGATGGAATTAATGAAATTATGTAACAAACACACATATATATATATATATATTTTAAAATAATTATAACATACCAATGAATCGTTTATTTTTAAATCCTTTAAAATTTCAAATGAAATGAAAGTAATGTTCATGCGTAAGTACGACTGACCATCTCCATGAACGTTGAATTTCATTTTTAATATCCAAATGATATGAAATATTCTAAATAAATATTAACTGTATATATATGATATATATGATATATATATCTTGAAAATAATTTTTGAGATAATCAAATTTTGACCACATGGACAACTTATAATTATAAGAAGATTATTTTTAACTCATTTTACGAGCATCGACAAAATATCTGATATAAACTCAAATATTTATATATTTTTTATATAAAGGTAAAAAGTGGTGTAAAATTAATATTAATATTTTAAAAGGTTATGAAGAAATTGAAAAAAAACTTAATTTTATTATTCATGATATTAGATAATTAATGAGTCAAGTCAGACTCGGGGTATGGGAGTTCATATTAATCTCCTTTCATTGATGCTTATTTTGATAATATACACACCCTTATATTACAAGGTGTATAATAAACCCCATTGAATTTTACATTAATTAAAAGGGAATTATTTTTTGTGATGCATTTTACTAAAATAAAATATGATTTTTTTTGCAGCGATAATGACCTCTCTTTCACCGTAATCATATTTTGGATTCTTCTATAAGCCTTAATGTTTTTAAATGGAAAAGAAATACTTTATTCCATTTTTGGGTGTTTTCATATTGAAAATGGGTTTTTAAATGGATTTATTATTTCAATATATAGAAATGATATCTTGTGATTTTTAATGAGATGATATTAGTGAAATGGTTTCTTGGTCGTTTTCATGTGGTTTATTGAAAATGTTTTTTAAATGGGTTGATTATTTATTGTGATTATTATTGAAATGGATTTTCAATATACTGAAGATATCTTGTTGATATTTTCAATATTTTATGTGTTATGATTATATAATGGTACATGGACATATGGTGAATGGTTATGTGATAAACCAATGATGGGTGGGTACGTGATAAACCAAATGATGGGTGGTTCCATGATAAACCAAGGATGGGTGTTTATGTTATAACATTCAATGCATATGGTATGTAATTCGGTCGTATGACTTTTCCATTTGTAAGAATTATATTTGGATGTTGACCGTATGGTTATTACATTTAGATATTATTATATTCCATGTATAACTTTTATATGTTTTGTCTGATTTATATCGGTTTATGGTAATATTTTAGTTACAAAATGGTAAGAAAAGTTATTTTATTCAGTTAGGTGTATTTAATACTTCATAAAAGAGAAAAGGATTTCTTGTGACGAAGTATTAATGGTATACATGTTGTTTAAAAAATAGTTATCCTTCTTTGTGTATCCATTACTGTGATTTTAATGCTCATACCATGTTTCTAAAATGTTTTTAATAAGACATAAAGTGAAATAGGGTAATGGATAAGATCAACGAAAAGTCATGCTATTGAGAACATGGAAGTAAGCATGTTTATTTTCTTTTTAGAGTTTTTATTTTATGAAAATATGGATACTGAGTAGAAGTTTCTATGTGTATTAATCATGTTGTTACGTATAAGTTATAACCTAATTCTCTTTATATCTAAAGATGAAAATATATTCAATGTGAATTATTAACTTAATTCAAGATTATGTAATGTTTAAGGGTGGGGCCTTAAAATATTTTCTTCATCTTATTTTCCGAAGGGTAACTAATCCTTTATATAATAGAAAAAATAGATAGGAATACATTTCATACACATATATCACATCTTATTAGATGAATATTCATTACAAAACATAGTGATCTATGTCATAACTTTATAGGTCTATTGCCTTTAGAAAATTGGGTATATAAAAAACCAGTGTATAAGTGAAATACAGAATATCATAGTATGTTATTGATTAATATAAAACATTATTCAAATATAATACTTAATAAATTTATATATAATATAAGGAATGAAAACTTAATAATAGTGGAGCTCATATTCTCAGAAAGTGTAAACAAGAAGATATTAACGATCACTTAAACGTTATATGAGAACAAGGGTATACGAACCTGAGTATAACATTTTAAAAATATATCTTATATATCATATATCATAAAATTGAGTCATGGTGTAACTATTTTCAGTTTATAAGACATTAATCACATGGGAAAAAAAGAAATCAAAGTCTGAGAGCATAACATTTACATAATACATAGGTTTGTGGACTAAAAATTAGTATAGAAAATAATTTCTTTAGTAGTCGAGGATAATTACCAAGACTATCATAGTGGTTTGGGTTCACTCCCCAAACCATCATAGTGGTCAATGTTCACTACCAAGACTATCATAGTGGCATGAGTTCACTCAAAAAATGAACGTGGTATTCTTGGTTCACTCCCAAAACTATCATAGTGGACATAGTCTATTATTGAACTATGTTCAATCCACATTATAGACCCATTTTTCTCATGAGATATACATATTTACTAAATTAATTAACAGAAAATATATTTACAGGACCATCTGTTACATAATTAAAATCATACAAATCTATGCCACAATAAGATAAATCATTCATCTCATCATAATCGATGAATAAGAAACAAGGTTCATAAAAATTTGATAATATCATAACATATTAAAAAGTATTTATTTTCATATACATTTTATCATATCAATATCAATGAAAAAGAAATGCGGTTCATAATCATTTCATCAATTCATTGCAACATAACCCCTATAAAAAGAGAAGGATTCATAAAAATCATTTAATTGTAACCCAAAAACATATAAATAAATAATAAGGATGGTTTCCTTGGATAATATCCCCAATAAATATTAATTAATATATATGGATACCATCTTAGATGAAAAATTACTTTAAAAGATAACTTAGAACATTTATTGATGAAAATAACATTTTCACTTTGAAATAATTTATCTAAAAATTTCACAAATATTAAGGAAATTTTTTAATTTAAAATTAAAATTAAGAAATTATTAGACAATTTTAAACAATAAGTGTTCATGAAATGGAAATTTTCTATTCATAATGTGTACACTAAAACAATGAATCCATTCACAGTTTTTGTAAATATTTAAAATAACCACATTCCCAAAATGACAGAAAGATTCCTTTTAAAAAAGTTTATAAAAATAAAAAAGAGTAAAATTTTCATTATTAAATCAATAAATAATAGAAACAGAATTCATAAAAACAATTCTTGAAAACATTAACATGTATAAGAATTTATTCTCAACTAAAAATAGAAATAAAGTTGATTTTCATGCAAATAAATATTTTGGTCTCTTTAGTTAGTAAAGAGAGAAAAATGAAAGGAAAACTTTTTTATCCATAAATAGATAAAGGATAAGATAATTCATGACCTTCTTATGATTTATACTAATAATATTTCTCATTGTAAGCATTATCAAAATAATCCTGATAAATAATGGGATTATAACATAAATCCCTTATCAATTCGGTATCTTTTGATTCATAAACCTCACGAAATTAAGAAATTTATGGATAATTAAATACCTAAAAAATTCATAATAAGAAAAATATAACTCATTAGTGGTTAGTATATACACCACATCAAACAAAAATGTGGTGAATATTACATGAGTCCCATAGAAATAAAACTGAGACAAAAATATCTTACCTCAACTCTGGATTCCTTCATACATGTTTGAACCACCTATATAACAGATATAAATTTATTATAAATATATTACAGACCCGTATTAATATTTATAATTCTACATTTTATTTACATATAACCTTTTATCACCAGTTTATTAACAATTCTTCATTAAAATTACTAATATGGGTAATAGCAGCTTTATTTTCATGTTTGATTTTGTTTGGTAGTTCTCGTCCTTATAATATGATCATGGTTCAATAATGTCAATGATTTTAATAACTATATAAATATAATATTTATTCATTATATATTTATGTATAGTAATCTATATAATTCAGAGATATAAAAATGAATAACTCCTTACATAGAGATGGTGGGTCATATGAACGGTTGAACATTGTTCCCATTTTTTCAACAGAATAAAAAAATTAAGGAAAATATTAATTTATATTTATATGTAAATTTATATTATCAAATATATCGTATATATTCATAAAATATTTTTTAATTACCATCCATTTCATTGTGAAATAAAAAATGTATCACATCAATTCTTAGAGATGGTAGTCCACACGTACGTATGAAGGATGTTTTATTTATACAGAACATTGGAATGTAAGAAGGTAGATGTGATATTATAATTTAAGTAGTATAATTATTCCATATATATTTTATATAGACAATAAATACATCATTATATCTATCTATGAGAGGTTGTGATATAAAATTTATTACATCGATTCGTGAGGCGGTAGTCCTCAGTACACACGACTGACAGTTTCACATATCCTTTAACAGAAGATATGATGGATATAGTGATTAAATTAATATAATAACAGCATAGTATATGTAATATATTGGTTTCATTATTTTCTAATAGTTTATTAATATATAAAGGAGGATTAATAAAAAACAAAACAATAATGATCGGTTAAGAATGATGCCTCATCATCAGACAACCTCTTTTTGTTGACACAAAAAATAATTCATATGAGGTTTCTATAATCAAAAAATCTCTTGGATGCATAAAATTAATTTTTTAGTTATTGGATCTCAAAATTCTTTTTATTTTTTTAAAAAAGAAATATATTATTTTATTTTCGAAGTTGGGCTGAGGACCCACTTGAATATTTTTTGAAGGAATACAAATTGATAAAGTCATTATCAATCTAAATGATTCTAGATGGTTAGATATTAGAAGGTTATATAGGATAAGGTCTAAATATTTACATTTAATAGCATTTAGAGAAGTATATTTTTTAAAATTACGTTTATTTTTTGGTTTATCCCGCTCATTAAACCGGTTTTATCATTTATAGTAGTAATAATGTTTTTAATATTTTTACCCTAAATTATGAATAAAAAACAATTTGATCTTAATAAATAATATTATATATTATTATTCCAATTGAGGAATCTATTTTACCAAATTAAATTATGGTAATTAGTACAAGTTATTTTACAATTAAAACCATAAGCCCGATGAAAATCGGTTTTCCCAAGAAACAATTTTCATAAATAAAAAACATTTTATGAAACATTTCTACATAATATTTTTTATAATGACCTAAATTATATAAATAATAATAAAATTGGAATAATTTTACATTTTAAACTATTTTAAAACATTATGTAATTTTAAATATTCCTTAAAAAATTAACTTTTTTAATAAAAATTAGTATTTTCAAAAATTTATCGAAAAATTATTATTTTTTAAAAAATAGTCATTATTAATACTAAGATAATTTATTAATTATGATTTAAAAAATTAACCTAATTTTATCATATATTTTTTTATGAAATTGAAAATAATATTATAAGTGCACATAATGTGATGAAATTGATTTTTAGAAAAAAATACTATATTTTAGAAAAAACAATATTTATTATAATCCAATGCCTAAAACAAATATTAGATAAATGATAAAAAATTTGGTTCAAAATATGATATATTAATTTCATTAAAAACATCCACTAATAGTGAATATTTTAATTTATTAAGATAAAACATATTGTGTGCATAAATTAGTTTTTTAAATTTTTTTATATTTTCTATAAATTGATTTATTTCATTTATAATCAGTTCATATCAATAAATTTTGTAATATACATGTGTATTTCATAAATAATTCTTATTTTAGAAATTCTTATACATACATACCATTCTATTGCGGAGGCAATAATTTTCAGATTAAATAATAATATATTAATAGTATATGGTGGTTCTTTTAAACTCGAGGATTGGTGTAATGCAAGATATCAAGGAAATTAAATTTATTTTTAAAAGATATTACATTAAATTTATGCTTGTTTATTAAAAAATATAATTTCCATATGTGTGTATCTTTGTATGCAGATATTGCACATGGGAGAACCTTTATCTCAAATCTCTTTAAATCAAGGATGAGAGATATATCCCACCTCAAATACTCACTTCATTATTCCATATTTTTATAATGAACGATTATTTACCTTATATTTACTATTTAATTTTTTATAAAACTATTTAAATAGACTAAAAAATCCACCCTGATTCTAAAAATGTTTTCAAAATAAATGTTTCTAACCGAATTTTTTCTTCTTTAAAGAAGAGAATATTTATAAATAAATGTATTCTATGATCTGACCTCTTACATAGTAATTTTAAATAAATGATAAATAAATAATTAATTGTAAACTTATATTATCATATAACCAATATCATTAACTAGATATTTAAAAAAACTCATTTAAATATTGAAATTTTCATTTAATTATTAAATACATTATTTTCACGTGTCATGTATCATTTCATAAATTGTTTTAAAAGATTATGTATTGAACCCTATAATAATAAATTCATTCATATTATTACAAATGTGAAAAAATAGTTCAATAATTATATTATTATTTTTCCCTCGTTCATTATAATTATAACAACTAACGTTTAATTTAATATAGGTAAAATCCACAATTAGTAATAATGATTTTATTATTTTAGTTTTCTGTTCACATAATTGAAATCATTTATTAAATTAAACATAAATATTAAAAAATTTACTATGTTAAATCTAGGATATATCGTTGGTGATTTTTCATTTTAACTTAAAATCTATTCTGACGGTATTATTTTATATCTAATCACTTAAAAATAAATTCTATAGTAGTTATTCAAAATATCAATTTGGACTAAATAATCTAATGGTATTGAAAAATTATTTTATAAATTATCTTGCAAAGTTATGTTTGAGAGAATTATGTTTTTATTTTTTATTTAGAGTGTTTTCAATAATAAATACTTTTTTTTTATTTCAGTTAATTTCAATGTGGATTTTGGGATTGGACCATATTGATAGGTCTAATAGAAGTGTCAGAAGCCATTTTATTTCATTCCCCATCATCCGTAAGGCAAAAAATCATAAAATAACAAGTATAAATAGTAATGTAGGATTTATTCTTAATTTTCATTCAATATTCACATTCATCATAAGTTAAAATTAAAAAACAAATATAAATAATTATCTCAGATATTACCAATATAACATAAATTGATAAAATATCCCAAAACATGAGTATTAACCCAAAAAAATATACCTTAATTCATAGATCACATCATGTACTTGAGAAGTATATTAATTTCATCTCTATAAGTGTATCAAAAATTACATGTATATAGAATAAACATGCCAACATTGTTTTCATTATAGGGTTTGATAATTATTACAACATATATTAACACCATTGTAATGAACTAACCTCGAATTCCTCACATCCTGAGGGAAATCACTTCTATCCCCGAAAAAATTATTCTAACTATTGAAGATATATAAAAATAATTAAGGTTTGTTATAAATCATGGTGGGAAATTACAATACAAAAACATTATTTAATGTATCATGTTTAATTTTTATAAAAATATAGAATGAATTCTCCATAATTTATATATATCTAAAAGTAATATTAAATTTAAATCATACATATCTATAATTAAGATTAAATGAAATCATTATAATAAAAATTATAAATCAAATTTCCTTAACTGATATTAATAAATAGTTTTTAAAAGTGAACTATAAAAAGATAATTTCTAAATAATAATCATAAAACTCAGAAAAATAATTAATAAAAATAAATTAATATTTTTCCACAGAAAACCATGACTAATAACTCAATTCAAGGGTAGACCTAAATTAATAAAATAAAATTAAACTAATATTTTAATAACAATTCACTATTAGATTGAATATAATCTCACTATCTGTTCCTCCTTGTGAAATTCCCGCAAAACTATAACTCAATAAAATAATATTTTAATATGAGTGTATAGTGCATATATTCGGTGTGATGAAAATACATAGAAAAATTCCACCCAAATCCGCAATAAAATGTCATTCATTAATATACAACATATGGATGTTCTAATGTTTCCAATATATTCCATGTACTATTTAGCCTGAATAAAATACACAATAAAAATAATAAATCATAATAAATTAATATAATAAATTAATTTATAGGTTTATATGGAACCTAGTTATATTGTAAAACCTCATTTTAATAATGGGAATATATATTAATATGATTTCATAGTATTTTGGGATTAAATATATTACTTCTCATCATGTATGAACAATATTCTAGATTTCATTTCTCCAAATTTTCGTGCATCTCTTTAGGTTTACTTTGAGGAAATCATACTAATTTATTGATAGTATTATAAATATAGAATTTCATGGTGGTCATGATAGTACGAGACCAGTTTTCCCTATAATTTTTATAATGAAATGAGTGTTCAATTATTATATTGATCATCTTTCTTTTAGTTTATGAAAATGTAGATTCATCTTTACTAAATGGATGATATTCATCCTCCCTTGGTGAGAATAAATAATTAAATAATGTGTAAGTGATCTATCATGTATTTATTATGTTTAATCATATGATTTTGTTTCAATTATTTAATTATTATATATCATATTGGAATTTTGTGTGCCTAATGTGATAAATAATGAATTAATTCCAAAAAAGAATAAATTAAATGAATTTATTTGAAAAATAATAAAATTTTTAGGAGATATGATAATGGAAAAAAATTATAATATTTAAAGGATATTAAAAACGTAGAAAATTAAGTGATATAATATAAGAGGAAATTATCATCACAATTATAGATAATAATCATTACATGGGTCTTTTTTGGTGGAAATGGTGAGATTAGTTTTTAAAGGTAATTTTTTTAATTGTGTGAGATTTTTTATAATTTATATTTATGTTTTTTGAATCATGTGAAATAAACATAGCATGAAAATTATAAATTAAATGATATTACTTAATAATGTGTGATTAAATAAACATTTTTTGCTATAAAATCGATGTTTTTAAATATATGGGATTCAATTAGTTGTAATAATGTTTGAGTTTTGATAAAATAAAAAGGAATTATTGATGTGAAATTATTTGTGTAAATCATATATTGAAATAATTTTAATGCTGATAACTATTTAATGTCATGTAATTAATGACTAAATTCCCATTAGATATTGGGGGGGGGGGTAAAATAACTGTTTTTATTTTAATAAGTTTTTTCTAAAATAAATTATAGAATTATTCCATAGGATTCAAATGTTATGAATTTATTTTTTAATTTATAATGTTGTATTATTGGTGAATAAATATAGGTGAAAAATGACATTCTGGTTTTTATTATTTTAAAAATTAAAAAGTGTTTTGTGGTGTAGAAATTGGAATAAAACAAGAAAAATATTTCTAAAAAGATTATTTTGTGATTAGATTTATTGCATGGTAAATTTCAATCTGAAATAATGATTCATCAATAAATAAAAATGGGATAAACCAAAAATTCATATGCTTAAAATGATTTTTATTGGTTTATTAATAAAATGGGTTGATGTTAAATTGTGGGATTTTAATTTCTAATGTGTTATTATATGATATTAAATGTTTTAATGAATGATTAAGATTCAATTATTTTGATATATTTGAGATATTATTTAAGATATTTTGATATTGAAACAATTGAAAAGTGTGGTGAGATGGATTTGTAAAATTTATAATGAATCCTTGGGTTACAATACGACATGATATTAGCCATAAGATTAGATATACATTATATTATGTCATTCTATATAACATTCCAACATCATGTGTTATACTAAAAGGATATTTCTATGTTTTTATTGGGGATAATATATTTATCATGTTTTTAATAAGGATTCTATATGATATATGGGATGGGTTATAACAAAATTTAGTAGATATTCTCAGAATCTACAAATATTAGCCAATATAGGTAAATGTGGTATCAATGTTCCTTCTTTAACACCGAAAATTTTATGATGTGTACAATAATTATATATTAAAATCATTATGTAGCATTAAACTACTCCACTAAGATCATGTAAAACAAGGTTTGATTCTTGGGGTCACAATAGTTTTTACACATTTTTTTTCTTGGACCATATATAAACATATCTTATTAGAATAAATATTTTATGCATGGAAATATAGAAAATTGGAAGGTTCCTTTTTAGAAGGGAGATGATATATGGAGACATTATATAGATGATTTAATTTTCATGTTGGATTATTTTAATGGATTATTAATTATTATTACCTTAAAATCATTTATGTTTATTTGTATTACATTTCCTTTACTGGGATTATAGTTCGAATTTTTTTGAATGCATGCTAACATTAGACATTATTGGGATGAAGTTTTTGAAATTAATTTTGGTATTATATACTATATTATACACCATATGACAAGAAATATATGGATATAAAATATGGTGGTGTGTATGTTCATTATTATACATAAAGGTTAACTAATTTACACGGCAATTTTATGAATTTTGGTGGAGATAAATATATCAAAAATCATCATTATATGTATAGATTATGCTCAAAATTATATTAATTTGTAATATTATATTGTTTAACCCCTTTTAAATAAGTTCGAAACAAAATATTAATAGATGATAATGATTTGGATGGGGAAACGAAGATGGTTGTGGATAATAGTATATTAGAAGGTAGTGAGAATAAGAATATTAATAATTATCATTTGGGTAGTGAGAAATTAATGGGTCAGGGGAGGTCTTCATAATATCATTTTTCATGATGTTGAGTGTTGATAGATTGTTATTAGTGAGACAGGAAATTATGTACTTGAGTTATATGTCCCAGAGATCTGAGTGAATGTAATTCTTATAGAATGATGGGTCATCGTTATATGTTTAATTTGAAGGGGGTCAGAAAAGTATAAGTAAGGATTATTCTTCCACTCAGGTATCTCGTGACTAGATTATTGGTACTCCAAATAATATTCACTAATATAGATATCATTTAAGTTGACACATTTTTCCCATTGGTTCTATATTAAAAAATGTTAAAATGGGTTTCACATCAACTATTGAATAACAAATAAGAAAAATAAAATGCACATCTTTTTTATGCATGATATTTAAAAACTGAGGCAGGAAACCATTTTTCCACATTTATTTTTAAAAATTAAATATGAATACCCTTTAACATATTAATCATATATCAGTACCATTTAGTTTGGTTTTATTTTATCACGTGGCCACCTTTGGTTTTCTGCCACATGATGAAACATAAAAATTATATCTTCATTCCATTGGCCATAAATATCTTAATTATTTGATTTGGTTACATTAAATATCTTTTAATTTGTATTCATCACCATCTTCAACAATCAACCATCATTTCACTCATCTTTCAGTCTCTATGTACCTTTAAACCCATTGGTTTCAACTTCACAATCACCCCCTTCGGATGTCAATTTATTGATTGTGTTTATTTTTTATATTTCCCCTGTATCCAAGGTAATTTAATTATTATTTGTAGTTCTAATTTTCCATTGATGTCACCTTATATTCACTATTTATATTTTCAGTTGCAATTATTCATACATATATGTTATTTTTTAATTAAAGAATTATTATTATTAAATTAATGTCTTATTAAATAATAATTAGATTAATTGGTTTTGTAATATATGTATGTTTAATAATAAATTTGTGTTTAATTAATGTTGTTTTGACTTCATGTTGAATATTTTTTTAAACGATCAATCAAATTTCATGATACATTTTTGATTTTTATCATATAATTATAATTTAATATTTTTAAATTGGTACTTATTTTTTCTAAATATGTCTTATTTCATTAATTTGTGAAATATTTTGTGGAATTTTTCATTGTTATTTATAAAAGTAAATATTAAATTATATTTTAAAATATAATAATTTATTTTCAATTATAAATATTTTTTTATAGAAAATAATGAGTTGACGTTTTATTTCAAAAAAATTAATAAGTGATAAATATAATTAAGGTTTTGATACTTATTGGAATTATTTAAATTTTTTTTCCAAAAATAAATTTAACCATGCATGAAATTTTTAAAACTAAAAGGGTTATAAAGTAGAAAAATAAAGGATCCATTAATTTTTCATGATTTTTATTCATGTTATAGACCTCGTATTTAGTATGGTGAATCTCTTAATTATCTATGATCTATTTATGTTAAGGATTTTTAAGATTATAAGTCTAATTTAATTGAATAAATAGTTAATGATATTGAAGTAGATGAAACAAGGAATGAACTGAAAATTAAAGATTTATTTGGTGATGATGAAAAACAATTTTGTCAAATTTCTATATAATTTATGGGTTTATCAATGGTTTTATGATTTATTAACTTGAAGAAAAAAATGGATGGATTGAGAAATATTTTATAGAGTTTCGACAGTCATTGAAATTAATACATCCTAATGTTAATGATCTTCTAGATTAATGGCAATAAAATATTATTCATGATGTGTTTTGGGTAGAAAAATATACACAGAATCCCGAATTAATGTGTAATATGTAATAAATAAAATAATGGTCGACTAGTGTGTCCTAAATGTGGGACATCATGGTATAATTTGAAATAAATACCATTGGATGATTAAGCTGTTACAGAGACTCCAACCTAGGAAATTTTCTATATTCTTATAATTCACTATTTGAATCATTTATTTTAAATTTAAATTGATTTAAAAAAGTTATAATGAAATATAAATTATTGGATATCTAATGGAAAATTACTTCATCCACCTGATTATCCATAGTGGGTGAAAATTGATCAAAAATTACTTTAATTAAAAAAAAGTTAGAAATGATAGATAATAAATAGTTAATATATGGAATGAATCCATATAAAAAAATATTATCAATAATATATCATGGTATTTTTATTTAGTAATATAAAAATTATCTCTCAAATTTTTTTTGAAGTGGAAATATATCATGTTGAGCTTAATTATTTTTGGACCAAAATAACCTAGAAATTACATTGATGGTTTCTTGTCACTATTAATTGATTATATGATAATTTTATTTTATTAAGGTATTAGTGTGTGTGATTCCAACAAGATATAAAATTTTAAAATATATGAAATATTTATTTTAGCTATAAATTAATTACCATCATATGAAATGTTTTATGGGTACAATGTTAAGGGGCATAAATCCTATCAAATTTCTGAATAAAAAAACGTCATATTGTCAAATGAATCATTGGATAAAAAATAAATGGTTCATAAGAGTTTCTTGTATATGGATTAACCTTATAAAATATTAACAGAATCATTAAATTACTCACATGAATATAATATTACAACAAATCAATTGTCCACCAATTTTTATTTTGAGAGTGTGAAAAAAATTGGTGTCACATTTAGAAAGACATGATAACTATGTAATGATAAAAATATTTGGAAGAAACTACCAATATATTTTTATCATTCATATTAGAAATATAATGAGGTCAAAAATAACATTGATTTTATACATGTTTAATGGTATATTTATGAAATCTTGAAGACAACATTGATAGATATTAAAGGAATTAATAAATATGGGGTGAAAGAAATATTGGACTTTCTCTCAATGGGAATATGTTTAGAGTTATCTACCATCACTAATTTAATTTGAACAAAACATCCTTCAAATTTTAATAAATTACCAAAGTGAGAGAGTGTTTGCTTTTTATATGCCTCTATGGTATCAAAGTTCCACATTGGAATTCATTAAATGTAAAATATTTTATTTCATTAAAATATTTGAAGTTGTCATTTATGATATCTCATTGTTTTCATGTCATGATGAAACAAATCCTACTAGTTTCATTTAATGTTATATTGATAATCCATGTTAAAATTATTATCATGAAGGTGTGTTATTTTTTAAATATTATATATTACAAAGTAAGTAATTATAATTCATTGAACAATTTTAATAACGATACAGTTTATATACTTGTTAAATTTGAAATGTAATTTCCTCCATATATTTTTTGTTATCATGGTGTATTTAATGGTTCATTTTGTGTGAGAAATAATGCATTGCATACCTTTATATCTATTTTGGATATATTTTTTCTAAATTTATATGATGATATTAAAGGGATATATTAAGAATCATCAAACATGAACCCTCCATTGTTGAGACATATATTTTTATGAGGATTTAGAGTTTTCTACAAGCTACTTGTCTATAGTGGAGTACATAATATTGCCTAATTATTGCTAAAATTATTCAATTATAAGGGAAAATAGATAAATTTTTGAACATAAAACTATTGATAGGTGAACAAATATGGAAGATACATTTATACATCATGGATAACATATATAATGATTAAGAATATATAACGTTAAATAATAATGTGTTAAAAAAATTTCATCAAACCAATAAGGATATGTGGATTTTGAATGAGCATAAAAAAATTATGAAACAAATTATAAAGGCAGTGTATGGTCAATTAGATTTATCAGAAACATTGATATGGTTTATGGGTGGCCTATGTTTAAATTTGACAACATGGTATTGTTATATAATTAACGACTATACATTTCATACGAATTATCAGGGTAAAAGAAGTTATGTTTAGATTAGTAGTTTATTTTTGTTTATAGAATTAATTCATTTCTCAAGTGAAAAAGTAAAAATCCCAATCTCCTCATCATGATCATATTATAGATTCATTTAAGAAACATGGGAGGTTGATTACATTAAATTTCGATTTCCAATAATTTACTATAAATGGTTTATCAGCAATAATAGTCTTAGACATGATTAATTTGTTAAGGCACAATTTAATCAGAATAGATTAGATTACCATGATAATCCTATTATCATGAAAACACCTTGAAAAATAAAATTTATATGTTTTTTATCTATCTAATATGTAGTGATATATAATTTTACAAGAGAAAAATATGTTTTGGTGATTTCATACATGATAAAGATACTCATTTTTGATAGGTCTCTACATCAATGGAATGATTAATAGAGAATATTGGTGATTCAATCATATACAATGTTTATTCCATCCATATTTATCATGATTATGAAATTTCATAAAACAATCATTTAGTAATTTCCATATATTAAAAGTGGAAAATAATTATTTCATTTTTATATTTTAAAATTTCAAAAAATGTTAGATATATTAGTTTTATTATTTATTATATAAATATTATACCTAAAAAGATAAATTTTTAGAGTAAATTTTTGTTTAGTTTACCCATAACTCCTGTAAACCATTACATTAAAATTTTTTTGGATTATTTTATTGAAAAAATTTAAATTTAATTTAATATATAAAATAAAAATAAAAAATATATAATAGATTATATTAATAGATTATTATTTTAGGTTTCAAAAATTTTGTAATACATTAGCCCATTTTTATCATTGATTCGCAAATTTTAAACAAATAATACTCCAAAAAGGTGTAATGAATTTGATGTTCTCGAATGAAAATGATGAAGTGTGGATTGTTAAGTAATGTTTTTCTCCTTTTATTTTTAAATTTTTATTCGAATATTTAAATTAGAGTTGTATTTTTTATCAACCATTTGTTTCCTTTTTTATCTCACGAATTATATTATCATTTTATTTAACTAATTTAAAAAATATGAAAAAATGTGTTTATTTTCATTTACTTTTTATTAGATCATTTTCATTTTTTATTAAATTTTATATTCTATAGATATATTATCATATATGAGTACTAATTTTTTGTTACTTTTATTTGTAAGATAATACTTTATCAAATATCGAATTCACTATGAGATTTGGGGGGGAGCATACATATACTTATTGCGAGGACCATACACATATTATTACTGAGGAGGCTCCTCATCCTTATTAAATGGAACTTTCCAATTCCATTGTGTTAGAAAATACATTGAGGTTTAGAAAAAATGGAATCACATGTTTACTAAAATTATCTGTTTCACATATTCGGGAATAGAGGATACTTGTTGAGTTTAATGATAATGATATTCTTAGGGATACAAATTATAAATAAATTAATTCTGTTATTTTACATCAATCATGAGTAAATATTTTTATTTTTATTTCAAATTTGAGAAGACCAGACATAGTGAAAATATCTCAATTATGAGAGCTAATTTTGGTAATGTAAATTTACATTATTTTACTTATCATAAATAGTATTAATAATATAGGATTTCCCCCACTTTTCAAATAACATATGACATACCTCATTGTGGTGGAATTAAGAAGTAAGGATTATCTTTGGATACTAGGTGTTTGAGGAATTTTAAATCATCACTCCCATCATATTTATTCCATGGGTACAGTAAATATCAATATCCATGTGATATATATAAATTTTTAGATTAGGATACATAGACGATGTTTCTTCAAAGTAGATGGAAAGAATTATTTTGGTATGTGATATTTTTTCTTGTAAATTTTTTTTATATTATTGACCATATTAATGGGGTTTTACCATTAAATTAAAAAATAAGTAGATTTTGTTAGGATATACATTCAAAAAATGTATACCCCCATAATATAGGTTTTTTAGTGTATATGTTCATAGAAACAAAAATAATTACTATAAAATATTAAATATTGATAGAAGAGTATTCAGAATTTGAAGAGGATGAATCTCCTTCCCCAGCTAGACATTATAAATTGAAGAGGGTCCAGCTGAGAAGAAAGGTATGATATCTTGTGACAATTCTAGGATTGAAGCATTGAAGATTTAAATACATTAATTAATTAATTTCTGTAATTTATTTTAAATCAAAAATTTATATATTGTGTTTTAAAAATTAATTCTTCAAATATGCTAAATAAGAATTCCATGAGGAGAGGAGCGATCAGAGGATCATCATAGATGAACATAGCAAGGATATTTTAGTTATTGAATTAGAAATTCCGGAAAAAATGATTCATGTATGAGGGTATTCAATTGGTGTATCAATAAAAAATGTTTTTGTTAACTTAGAAACATCATCAATTGAGGGTTTCTAAAAAATAAAAATTGCATCTTTAAAAGAAAAATATCAGGATTTGGGTGTTATTATTGAGGTAAGGGTCATATATAAGGTATAATTGAAATTTTTAGACATGAAAGGATAATTTCAATACACTTATACCACTCCTCCACCTCTTCCTGTAGATGTCACTACTCCACCACTTTTTACTTTCTCAACTCACACACCTCATCCGCCAAAATATCCCATTTATTGTGAGTTATATGTTGAGGATCCCGAATATCATATTTCTGTTTATGGGATTTTATATTATATTGTGGATACGATTCATCATCAACAAATATAGATAGATAATATTATGATCAACAAGAGGACCATTTAATGTAGATGAGGTTACTACAGTTGGACAATATGTCAACCTTTTCATAGTTTCGTAATATACACTTGTACGAAAAATTAAAATTTAGGCAAGTGTAGATTATATCCTTTATCTAAAATTATTTTTAATTTTTTTAATATAATAATATATTAATATTTATCTATTTTTTACAGGAATAATTTTAAGGTAAATACACACTATATAGATAACAATAATTATAGTCTGTTATGAATTTTGATACAACTTCTTTCCAACATTATAGACTATCAACATATTCATATTTTTTTATATAAAATTATGAACATCAAATGTATTAATATATTTCTAGGTGAGATATGAATGTGTTTGTTTTAAATAAATATATCATTGAAATTGTAACTAGAGATCAATTGCACACCAACATGATGCACGTATTTTCAATGTAAGACAATTATCTAATATCTCTCAAATATTTTAATTTTTTGAAACTTAATACTTATGTTTGTTTTGTATTAGGTATTTTTATAAACTCTGTATGAAACATGATATGAAATTTGTATATATATTTATGGACCCACAATTGATTTCCCCAATTTCAATGGAAATGATTGATATAGAAAAAAAATATATTTTTATCAGATTTCAAAATAATGCAGTTCCACATTTTAAGCTCCCTTATCTTTTCAATATTATAGAATGTATATTTCATAAATTATTATATCTATTTACTTAGTAAACAGTAAAATTATATATTATTATATATTAGTGTCCATTGTGTGTTGTTTATTTTTTTCTTATTGGGAAGAAAACTTATTGGCTATGATCTATACATGGTGACATGTGGGATAATTTTATGAATATATTGAAGATATAAGATTGATTCTTGGAATAATATTATATATTATTTTAAATTTTAAATTTTTTTCATATATATTATTTTAAAATATTTTTCATCATGATTTTAAAGAGTCAAAAATAAAAAAGTGCACCAAGATAAAATATTTAAAAGAAAAGGTGATTTCTCATTTATAATTATTACACATTGGATGAAAGTAATTAAAATATATTAATTCAAATGAACATTTATTTTGAAAAAAGATTATCCATCATAATAAGGTAAACAAATTTGGATATTATGTTCTAATATTTATGATAGAAATAATTTCAATTGGTTCATTTTACAATAATATATAAGGTTACATTTTTGTACAACCATTCCTATATATTTTATTCAATATTTTTCCGAATACGCATTAATTTTTATTTTTATTTTTAGTATTTTTATGACCCTTTACCTTATACTGAACAAGAGACGATACATTTTAATTATGAATGGGTGTATTATTCCATAGGTCTTAATATGTTATAGATTATTAATAATATACATGGAAAAGATTAAATTTTAAAATTTAACATTAATATGAATTGATTTTGTGACACAATTTTTCTATGTTTAGTTTGATTCACTACTACTGGGATGGTATAAAATATGGAATATAATTAAAAAATATTTATTCATGTTTCTGATATTTTATAATTTATGTTAATGATTTTAAAAGAATATTTATCATGCCATATTGTATATACATGACATGATAAAAGGGTATGCACATTGTTTTTGATATAATCTATGTACAACACCATCTTCAAATATATATTTTCATGTGGTTTTATGTGATGGTTTTTAAAATACCATTGTTAAACAAATTTATAAGAGACATTATCATGTTTTTTAAAAAAATACAATGTGAAAACCCATATACAAATATTTAACATTTATAACATTGGTTAATAATAAATGATGTGAAAAATGTACATACAATTTTTCCTACAGAAGTATTTTATGGTAAACTATATTAAAAAACTAATAAATCTTAAAGGATAAACCATTTTTTCGATAACAATTAATTAGTTTTCATGTAGGATAAAAAATAGGTAGATCTTATAACGTTTAGTATTAGTGGGGTAGATACCACATGGAGTAGTTATATGAATTAAGTCCTAGTTCAGGTGGAACGATTATTGTAGTTGTTTACCATAGAAAATGTAATTATTAATCATTGTGATTGATAATTAACTTTTATAGTGTTAATACTTATCAATATCATCATGGCTAGTGTAATAATCGATATTGGTGAATCGAATCCATTTATATTCCTCTTATTTGTGAATAATTTGTCATAGATACAAATTTTTTACTTAGAGTATAGAATATGGATACACTATGTTGTAAAAGAGTATATTCCATTAGAATATGTCCATTATGAAGCATTTATATCATAAATATTAATGGTATTTGGACATATTTATTATAGGGATGATTTTCTGGATGTTACTAATAGAATTAATTATTTAAAAAAATTTAGGATCTCATTGATTTTATCCAATGAAAAATTAAATTATTTACTTCTATGTAGTGTTATATTATCTTAGGAGAGAGTTGTTATCATTATTGTAGACTATATTTGATTCAATTTATCTGAGGATTATTATATTTCAAATTTAATGTATGATTATTGGTTCATGAATGGATATATATAATTCCATTTTTACTCTAGCTCGGTATTGATTTTATGATGTATATCCTAAATATTTTATAGTATTTCATCTATAGATAGAAGAATAATTTTGTATAAAAAAATTATGTTGGGTATCCAACATATCTTTATTTCTCCTTAACAGACGATTTTTGTTGATATTATATAATTAAATATTCAGTTTATGGTATAGAATTCAGGGATTCAGTTGGAATAATGTATCAACGTAGGCTGATTTGGTTATTTTTAACAAAAAGGTTAATGAGTGATTGAGGATATGTATAAAATATTATAGGTTTAATCAATACACTATCGAGAACTAGTATCTATTTCAATGGATTGATAAACCATTGGATCGACTGAGGGGGTCCCAATAGTTCTATAAACATTCCTTCATTGATAGTGTCGTGAAATCATCATTTGGAATGAGGATGTATGAAATAAATTATTCATGACTAGAGAAGGAAATTTTTAGTTTTTGTTGATGTTTTTCAGGGTGACCAATACTGTAATAATTCTCATGGATTAAATGAATATTTCATTCCATCCTTGTTTTGTCTCATTCATGACCATGTTCATTAATAATAAAATAATATGTTTATGTTTGTATATGGTACACAAGGAGCATTAAGATATTATCTTAAAGACTTTGAGTGTTGAAAAAACATAATGATTAAATATATAAATTCTAATTTCGGATTCATGAAGTGAATATTTATGCATCTAGTTTCATTGTGTAGTATATATATGGATCGTAAATAAGTTGAAGGAGGGATTTCGTGGTAACATTGAAAGAATGTTTTTGAGAATCATAGTTTCTTATTGTATTCATAGAAATTAATTATTATTTATTTAAGAAATTTACTTTTCTGATACAATGATAAAAACAATTACTTGGAAAGGAGTGAAGTTCTTATAGGATGATATCTCTTATATTATGTATCAGTAGTCAATGAGGATATTAACATATCATCATTTTTTATATTACTTGAGATAGGAAATAACTATGAGTTTTATAATGATGTATATAGTCTGGGTTTATGTTGTGTGATAAAAAAGGAAGTACGATACATAAGATTTGGTATGAATGATTCCATTTAGGTTTTAGGGTTTAAATTTTGTGTTTATAGAATAATAGAAAGATGTGAACATATGGATGCATAGTTAACTATAATACATAGGAAAAGTGTGCATGAAACAATAGTTTAGCAGGTCATACAAAACTAGGAGTATAGTTTGATTAATCATCTGAGCTATCCATGAATCCTAGAAATCCTTTAATGTTTTTTAGAGAAGTTAGGTGCATTTCATAGTTAACTGTGTGTACTAACTATATGTATCAATAATAATTAAATGGATTTCTATTTTAAGTGAAAATTATTATCTAAAAAGTTCCCTTAACACCATAATTTTTATATTTTTATTTTATGTCATATTAGTATTCAAAATAGGGAATCATTATCAACGAATAATGTCTTTCCCTTAAGTATTGATCAAATTATCAATGAATAAAAAGTATAATCCTTGGAAAACCATGGATTATATGATATTTATTTCATTATCTACCTCTATAATAATTTATCTATCACTCTATAATATTTTTAGTAGATAATTTTGATCCATTAAATTGTACACATGAGTTTATATATTTCATTTATCTTGAAATGGGTTTTCAAATTTGATACCGTCTTGTGATATTGGACTATGGAAATTTTTTATTTTTAAAATTGATACATTTCGGTTGGTGAATGTAATATATTTTATGAGATTTGATAATTTATTTTACTTTTTGAATGATTATGATTAATCAATGATTAAAATGAATGACTTGCGTGAAAATAACGATTTAATGAAAAGATAGATTTTTATGGAAATTGTGTCTTCTAAAAAATAAGAGTTAATTTACATTATTTTTCATATTGAAATTTGTGAATTTTAAAATGGATTTTCAAATTAATTGATTTGGTTTCTTGAATAATATATCTTATAATGAGTTTTTATTATTTTTTTAATCAATAATATATATTATTTTTATTATAAATATTCTATTTTGAAATATCCAAATTCATTATTGGTCTTTGGAAAATGTTTCACATGGATTATATGGTGTTATCACATGATGTGAGAGTTTGTGTAAAATATATTTTTGGTGACGCTTTTTATGAAACCTATAAGAAGCATCCATTGTAAATAATATATTTAAAGAGTCTGTGATAAGACTACATTTATTGAAATATCCGAGGAAGAATAGAAACTGTCACTAGGGTGAAAGGTTGGATGTCTGTATTAGCGATGACAAATTAGATACCATGAAATATTTATTAGTGATGTATTTATCTAATTATGATATAAAACGGTCCAGAAAAATGGAAATTAGGTTGATTGTGAGTTTAAATTGGACATATAGGAAATAAGGAGATTCCATAATATTTTTATAAAATTTTGTTTTTCCATAAAATTGTGAAAAAAAATTTACATGGATCTGAGAAAATTAGGATTTTTCTTATATTTGAAAAATATATTATTTTTCTTAGATTTTGGAGAATAAGGCTATTTCATGGTGAATAGAAATATTCATGTGATTCCGAAATAATGTTTTTTATGAATAAAAGCGTTCTATGAATTATTTTAAATCACCTCTTTTGATTTGGTGTTTTCATGAAAATTATGAAATTATTACTTAATATGTCATGATTGATTTTAGAATTGGGTTTTTAAATCATTGAATAAATCAATAAAATTGTAAAAAATATTTTTATATATTATAGTTAATAAAAATTGAATACTGGGATATATCATGCTTGAAATTATATTGTAATCCTTATGGAAATTGTACAAAGTTTATTTTGACCACATCATGTGCACATCAGTGGACATATTTCAAAAACTGGGAACTATGCATGTAAAGGGAAGATATCATTCTTCATTAGTGGGGAGCTATAGCTACAATATAATGATATTCTATTGGATTAAAGAGATCTGGGATTGAGTAATTTATTTTATGTTAGCATGTGTCAGATTTATATTATTTTAAAAAATGGATTTATTCTGGATTTTTAAATGATTATATATCTATTTTGAATTGGATTAGAAGTAATTTTATTTAAATCAATATATATATATATAGTTTTGTTTTTTGGGAGTAATTAATTCCCTAATGGTTTAATTTATCTATCCTCGAGTTTTCATTTCCACTATAAATCATGTAATTCATTTAAGGAAAATTGGAATCCAATTTCATGTCCTGATATTGAAGATCCAAAGCCAGGGTGTTTAGAAATGGTTTTGAAGTAATGTTTTTTATTTGAGTCTTCATATTCCTAGTAGTAATAGATAATTGTATATATTTGACAAAAAATATATCGACAAAATTTAATGGATAACCTTTTTATAGAAAACATCAAGTCACCAAGAAATCATGATAAAAGAGATATTGGTTATACACATATTGGATTTTTATTTGTGTCATGTTAACCTATAATGAGTATAAATAAGAAATAAATTAGTTTTTATAGTGTATGTGATAATGGTTTAATCACATGTAATGGTTTCAAATAATTTTTTTTTGTTTCTTCTTGTGGATTTACGATTACTCAATGATTTTTTCCATTTCAAAAATGTTTTTTGAAATGAATGTCTATTATGAATTGTGATATATTTAATATAAAAAAGTGAATGGGAATGAATATAACCAAGGGAATAAGAATCTACCTATTCATAGTTTAGAATGTGATATTTTATGATTGTTAATGATAAATAGATAATGAACATTGAACTATATATTTTACATGATACACAATATGTGTCCTAATAGAGATCCATTTTCTCATAAAAATATTGGAGTCAAGAAATAATTATTATAGATGGTTCCCATTAACAAATTGATTTTGTACTTTTTGTTATTAGTATATTAATAAACATCATACATCATAATTATTGTTCTTATATATTATATTCATGTGATAATACCCTTATAGTATTTTTATCATCAAATGGTTATAATAGTTCCCCGCTATAATGAGAGCATATAAATTATCTAAAAATATTATTAATCACATTTTTTTATTGTATAGATAAAATATGAATGATAAATCATAGATGATGTTTGACTATATATTGATGGAGGATCAAAATAAATTGGATATTTTTCTAATAAAGTTCATATATGTTGATGTCTAAGATGGGAGATCATGAGAAAAAACCTGCCAATAAAAATTCCATATGTTTTATGTGCCTTGAATATATCAAACCCTGAACATGAGAATTGTTACATAGATACAATATTATTAATAATGTGTACCAGGAATCATTTAAATTGATGTATGGATAAATAATACAATGATATATGCTCATGGTGTGGAATCATTCATTGGGTGTGTCATAAGTGATATGATATTTATTAAATAATCCCTGCAACGAGTTCCTTCATCCATATTAATTAATGAAGATATTTTTTCACATGGATTGAAATAGAATTTCTTGATAAAATCCACGACCATTTTTTATTATAAAAAAGTTAATTATATAAATAAAATGAATGATAAATCATGCATATAACATAATGATACTAGTCGGCATGATGATATATCATTAGAAAAATAGACTATATAACATAGTAGCAATCCAATGTAGGATTTTGTTCTTGTAAAAATAAATTATTTTTCTATATGTGTCTTGAAATGTTACAAAATAAAATTATTTTACATTAGGTATGTTCCCCAAAATTCAGTGAGAAAAAGGCCTAGAAGTTCACACATTATGTGTACATATAATCTCTTTATATTCATGTGAATTTAATATTATGAAAAAATATTATAATCAATTTGTGGAATAAAAATTATATATTTAAATTTGATTTCATAAATTCAATAACGTGATATTCGAGTTTAGGATAAGTGAGTTGAAGTTTATCTCTTATTTATTTATTACTTTGGTAGTATGTTTGTAATTATTTATTCACTAATTTATGGAATAGATTAATATATTCATAAGTATATGAATATTAAAAAAGTACTAATAAATGATTTAATTGAATATTATATTTATTCATCGAATATTTTATTTTGAATATTAGACACTTTTTGTTTGAGTGGGAACCCGTATAATGGCCTTTTTTGTTAATCCAACCCCAAAAAATTAAAAAATTCAAAACAAATCATCCAAAACCAATAATGGTAACAAAAGAACAATTCTATAGTGATTTTCCTTAACAAAATAGAGATATCTCTAATTGATTATTATTCCCTATCTATGTACATGAATTTTTTATAACACTTATTATCTTCTATTTGAGTATCTTATACCCATATTTTATTTGTGGTGTTTTATTTAAAAATAGAAGATTCTACCCGATATTTATGATATTAATAATCACCCAAAAATTCAATATTTAATTTGGTTTTTTAAACAAATATCATTAATCTTTCCCTAGAGATACATGCATCCTTATTTTCATTGAGGATTTATTTAGTAATTGGAGAATATTCCTCCTAAACACTATGATATTTATATTTACTAGTGTATAAATGATCTCAATTTCATTATTTTCAAAGGCAAACAATAATTTTTTTAAAAAAGTAATTTTGAGCTGCATAGTACCACTTTATTGAAAGATACAGTCATCCCTTCAAAGATGATGTTTCTCCTCAATATATTAGAAACCCTCACCATAAATCTAATATTTTTTCCATAGATAAATTGTATATCCAATTAAGGTTAAATTATTTTTAATGAATTGTTTTTTAGTTTTAAAATTTATATATCAAACCATCACCAACATACTGTAAACGTTTCTACACCTACATATATGGAGGGGTGTACAGACAAGCGGTTGTCCTACAGTGGAAGCAATGAAACCACATACTGAACCACACAATATTCTAGAAGATCCATTGTATAAGGAAGGGACCCAACATCCATGAATGGTTACATCAATCTAGTAAACTATTGGAAATAATGTACACCCATTCCTCTATATTGGAATCATTAGAAGAACCAGTCTATAAACCAAGAAAATAGTTATAAGAACTAGGAAAATGATTACATTTATACAGAACCACTCAACTATAATGTCCCGTAAATTTTAAGGAATTTTTTTTAAATTCTTTGGGACTCTAAAAGTATGTAGTTTCTGACGGCACCTTATTCTGAGGCCCGGTGTGCCCAGAATCAATTTACGAAGTTTAGCTCGGGTAAGTTCAATGAAACAACGAGCGAGTTTTTCTAACTATTGAACTGGTGCTCAGAATCGAAATCTGAGGGAACCAATGAAACCTCAACACCGATTATTTCTTAGAAAGACCTTTTCTAGAGTTGCATTTGCTCGGGAGGTGTTGTTAAATATATGGATTAATTAAAGAGTGAAATAAAATATGTGTTACAATTTTATTTATACTCTAAGTAATTACAACCTGTGTGACGAAGTTGGGGTGGGACCCACTACATCCTAACTCCACTTGAGAGGATATTAGTCAGGTGGCGCCCACACGAGCCCCACCCCTTCAATTTCAATAACTCCTATAAACCTCCCCTCTTAAATTGTGTGACTCACCCTCACATTAATGTTCCCAACATAGCACACCATTAATTTTGAAAACTCAAAATTAATTAGGTGAAATCAACATTTGAATTTTAAAAATGTTGGCATAAGTAATAAAATAAGGAAAAGGCATTATTTTATTGGAGTTGTTTTGTTGTGTGGAGATTTTGGAGAGATAACTCTAAGTATTTGAAGAAATTCAACTTCCTCATCGTTGAAGAACGCGAAGAACGTCGGTGCCATCCTTAGATTCCCTTTTCTCGACGGATGACATAGCGATTCCATCTTTCCGTGGCAACGTATACAGAACAACAGAGCTTTATCCTTTCTTAGCCAAGTGACAAACCTTTGTGAATCGAGGTAGGGGTTGTATTCACATTCATGATTATTTCGAATTTCATCGTTTATTTCTTGTGGGCACCTGTTATCAATAAAATGGGAGGATGTCGGACCACACGAACACGGCCGAACCTCCACCCCTTTTGATGTTGATCACCGTCGTGGTTTGGAATGGAGGCGGCACGGTGCATCAGCACCGCGCGTGAACGAGGGAACCGCGGCCGGAGCAGGCCGTAGTGAAAGAGCGTGGCACTGTCACATAGTGCCGGAGAAGCTGAAGGAAGTCGCGGCCAAGGGCGGGCCGCAGCGGAGGGGTGCGGCGCCGTCGCACCATGCCGTCGCACCATGGAGGGCCACAGTAATGGTGGGTCGCGGCGGAGGCGCACGGCGCCGCCCCGCCGTGCTGTTCGGACAGGGGATGCAGCCTTAGGCCGCGACGGTGCAAAGGAGGGTGGTCGGACTCAGCTGGCTGCCGTTGCATTTGGAGGAGGGACCCGCGGGGGTCCCGCGACGGCACACCAGCTGGCCATTATGGCCGGCCATTTTTCTGGAACACCGGGGGTCGTAACCCCCAGAAAGATGCAAGGGCAGCCCCCCAAGAGGGGCCGCCTTTGCTCAATCAAGGGGGGTAGTGCCCCCCCCCCCACATTCCGCACGGCCGAAGGCCAAGCCACTGGGCATTTGGGTTGGGCCTCTCGCACTGGCCCGGGCCACGCCATAATGGGTCGGACCCGGACCCGGGTTGGGTCGACCCAGTTCGGGCCAACCTAGGGGTATCGGGGCGGGTCAGACCGGGCCCGAACCCCCTGATTTTCCAGATAGATCCGTTGAAACGCCCATTACGTGGGCTAAAGACCTCTGATCGACGTACTGTCAGTTGTGTAGCGATCCTTGGATCGAGAAGGTATTTTAGGTATGTTACACTCATGGTTTCAGATAACTTCAGGTACGTCCGGGCTGGTTCAAACACAAAACCAACTGGGCCCTCGGAGCGGAAACACTTATTACATGAGTTGCGGATGTCCGACTGACGTTTTGTTGACTTTTTTGGATTCCTCTTAGTGAGAAGGTTCTTTTGGATTACTCCGCATGAGGTTTGGTCGTAGCTAGAGTACGGTCGAGTTGGTTTAAGCTTAAAAACCAACAGGGCCCCTAGGACGAATAAGCCAATAACTCCTAGACCGGGCATCCGATGGATGCGCCGTCTGTTGCATTGAGTTCCTTTCAATGAGGTAGATCTTTGTGATATTTCAAATCTAGACTTAGTGATAGTTTATGTATCGAGACATTGGCTCTTGTAGTGGACCCTCCTGGAATCGAGCGTGCTGTGTGCGGGAACCCTAGATCAGGTTGTGACTGTGACGACGATGATCACTGTACTGGGATCCTCCGTGGGTTCGGCAGTGACGAAGACCATACTAGAATCCTCTGTGTGTTTGATGACAATGAAGACTGTTCTTGTATCCTATGTGGGTCCGGAAAATAGCTGGTTTGTATCCTTTGTGTGTCTGACAACTTACCTGGTCTTGTATCCTATGTGGGTCTGACATCTTAGATGAATCAGTGGCACATCTTATTATCTCGTTCATCTTACTAAGTGTATTCCTGTGTGAGCTGAGTCTTGACATTCAATCATTACCTTCGATATGATTTTTTTTCTATCCTGTGTGGATTGCATTGTGTTTTTCTGCATGGATTGGATTCTGCTTTCCTGTGTGGACTGGTATGAACTCAGGCTAGTGAGTTAGAGAAGAACTGGAATTGATGACTTAGGTATATGTAAGGGAATATACCTAAGTATAGTTGGTTGACACCTCTTGATTGTATCTTTCCTTTGTGGTTTATCCACAGTGGATTCTGGGAGAACATCGGGGGTCTCATGGACCCTACTGAGTAGCGTATAATCACCCCTGCATGGTCTATGCCCGCACTACGTTGTGCTGGATGCAGACGATGGATAGCACTGATCGAGGTGGGAGCTCGTGGAGCAGGATGGTACCTGGAGGTGGATTAATGGACGGGATGTACACGGAGCTGACAGCCAGAGCCGAGGAGCAGAGGAGACTATATGTATCCACTCTTTAGGTGGGATTTCTAGAGGACGGCTCAGACTCACTGCTTTACTTTTCAGTTACAACACATTCATTTCAGTTGCACTTTACTTTTAGTTGGGTTTGTATTCTGGCCCATTACATTTCAGCACTTACTTTTGTACTCAGTTTACTTAGTGGTTACTTAGCTTGAGTACTCTATGGTTGTAACATCCCCAAATGATAAAGGGTTAAATGACTAAATGATACGACTCATGTCAACAAGGTGCACCTTATTTTTCGGGAGCCTGTCTGATTAGAACTCCACAGTTAAGCGTTCTTGGCCTCAAGTAGTGATCAAGATGGGGGAGCTCTTGGGAAGTTTATCAGGGTGTGTGTGATTGTGGAAGAATCACACTAGAAAGGAAATCTGTTGGCCTACAGGGACTATTATTAGTCAGATGACCCGTTCAGGAATGTGGGTAGACCCGGGGTGGGCCTCACTTGTCTGCGGGGAAACTTGTGGTACATGGTGTGCCATGACCCGATGACCATGTTAAGGCGGGGTGGCTTTTCTGTCACTTGGGCCCAGTTGTCACATTTGGTATCAGAGAAGGAACCCATCCTTAAGTGCGGTGCACTGCCCGGGTAGAGTTGTAGGACCCACAACGAGGATGTTGCGCTCTAAAGGGGGGTGATTGTAACATCCACAAATGATAAAGGGTTAAATGACTAAATTATATGACTAATGTCAACAAGGTGCATCTTCCATTTTGGGAGTCTGTCTAATTAGAACTCTACAATTAAGCGTGCTTGGACTGGAGTACTGATTAGGATGGGTGACCTCCGGTGATGTTTCTCAGGGTGTTTGTTAGTGAGGACAAAGCACACTATAAAGGACATGTGTTGGCATGTGGGGACTATCATTAGTCAGATGACCCATTCAGGCATGTGGGTGGACCCTGGGGTGGGACCCACATGTCTGCGGGGAAATCAGTGGTACCTAGTGGGCCAGGACAAGACAACCATGTTAAGGCGGGGTGGCTGTGCTATCACTGGGGCCCAGTTGTCACAGTGGTGTTTGTTGACTTTATAAAGAAATTTCCTTCCTTTTTTAGCGACATTTACTTCTTTGGTGCTAGTCTCCAGCCCCTGGTCTATGGAATGCGAGCTTGGGGTAGTCATGGGGCCCAGTTGTCATAGTGTTGTTTGTTGACTTTATAAAGGCAATGCCTTCCTTGTTTATCGACATTTACTTCTCTGGTGCTAGTCGCCAGACCCTGTCCTATGGAATGAGAGCTTGGGGTAGTCACGGCACGGGCCTTGAGGACGGGTCGTGACAAATTGGTATCAAAGGAGTTCGGTTCTACCACATAACTCAGTACTCTGATCTTTCTTCTTTGTGAAGAAATAGTGTTAAGGGTATTGAGTGTGGTTATCAGTCCAGGGAGTCTAGTGTTGGTGCGGCGGCCGACGTATCCATACACTAGGACCCTGACTTCGGATTTCTGACTCAACGCACGAAAACATTGAGTGCATGTGTGTTTCAAAAGTTTTATTTGTGATTAAATTATGCCACCTCACTAGGTATACTATATTGACCATGGAGCACCTGTTTCTTTTCAGGATGGCCCCAAGACAGCAACCAACTAGGGTTCCGAGCTTTGTGCGAGACGACAACCCACCGAGTAATTACGCCTCGGTGCATGGCCCCTTTATAGAAGAAGCAACGGCGGTACCTCTACCCGCCGAGCCACCGATGACACCAGCCCCAACCGCTGAGAGTGAACGTCGCCTTAGTGCAATGCGCGAGTTTCAGCATCCGAGACCACCCAGGTTCCGCTGGGAGACGGACCCTCATACAACTGAGGATTGGATGAAGGCTGTTGTACAAGTTTTTAGATTATTATGGATACCAGATGACCTAATGGTGATTTTTGTGGCGAGTATCCACCACGCGACAGCAGGAAGATGGTGGAGCCTGATGCTCCAGGTGCACGACGAGAAATCTATTCTTTAGACGGACTTCGAGAGCCTCTTCCGCTCGGAGTTCGTTCCGGCCACCCTCCGTGTAGTGTGCATCCAGGAGCTACTACAGCTGTGGCAGAGCAGCATGACAGTAGCCCAGTACTCGGCGAGACTGACCGACCTCTTGCACTACTCCCCGTACATGGTACTAGACCCATTCTTCCAGGTAAGGACCTTCGAGCAGGGACTGAGGCATGAGACCAGGGCATCGATGATCTCCCACAGCATTCTGACGCTGGAAGGAGTACTGGAGCGATCCCTTATTGTATAGATCTTTCATTCTGAGCCTACACCAGCAGTGAGACCTGCTGCAGGGCGGCACGTAGCGGAGTCTTCTGCAGCTGGCAGTTGACGCATGTCACAGGGGTCCAAGCGGACCGGACCATCATGTGGAAAACCTCAGGATACTGGCTCAGAGGTGCGGGGAACATGGAGCAGAGTCACCCTTCCGGGGAGCAGAAAATGCTATGCATGCGGCGGGCAGGGCCACATGGCTCGCGACTGCCGGACTCGCCATGCAGAGGAGCTGCAGACGGTTGACAGACCACCCAGGTAGAGGAAGAGGTTCGACCGTGGTGGTCTGCAGGGAGCAGGAGGACAAGGTAGAGGAGTTGGCCGAGCGACAGATGGTGGAGGACGATTTGAGGCTCTACCAAAACCACCATCAGGAGGTAGACCCCGACCATAGGGAGCTGGCGGACAGAGGCAGGCGCAGCTTCAGGCAGTGGAGGCCTATGATCATGGCTCCCCAGAGATGATTCGTGGTACTATATGTGTCTACTCCATCATTGATGCAGTTCTTATAGACACAGTAGTGATTCATTCATTCATTGTCGATGCCCTTGTTTGGAGCTCGGAGATTCTGAAGGATCCGTTGGCTCGATCCATACGGATATAGACTCATACGGGACCAGACTCGATGATTACACACGTTTGTCGGTAGTGTGAGATTACTCTAGGATGCGAGAGCCTTGGATGGGATCTTATTGTAGCGGCGTCGAGGCCTTACGAAATCATCTTGGGCATCGATTGGTTATCTACAGTCCATTATCATATCGACTGTATTAGGCGCAAGGTGCGGTGTGTCTGCACGGATGGGAGCAGTTTCACCTTCACCGGTGAGACAGGAGCCTTTATAGCACAGGATGGACTCACGCAGAGGAGAGGATAGCCGATCAATCATCAGTTGGCTAGCCGCAGTGGACGTGCGGGGTCCGAGTTTTCCTGTAGTGGTGGATCAGTATGCAGACGTCTTTCCTGATGATGTTCCAAAACTACCTCCTCACAGAGAGGTAGACATATATATTAAATTGTAGCCCGGGACAACCCCGATATCTACTCCATCATATCAGATGGCTCCCGCTGAGGTTTTAGAGGTACGGGTATAGCTGGAGGACATGCAGGGAAATGGATTCATCCGACCGAGTGTTTCACCCTGGGCTTCCCCGATTTTGTTCTCCAAGAAGGAAGATGGGAGCTTGCGACTTTTTGTCGATTATCGTCACCTAAAGCAGGTGACCATGATGAACAAGTATCCGCTTCTGAGGATTGAAGGCCACTTAAATAAGCTCATGGGAGGATGGTGGTTCTCGAAGATAGACCTCAGGTCAGGAAATCATCAGCTCAGAGTTTGAGATGAGGATGTGCAGAAGGTGACATTCAGGTGATGATATGGCAACTATGAGTTCTTGGTTATGCCTTTTGGCATAAACAATGCACTAGCAGTGTTCATGAGTCCCATGAACATGATATTCTAGCCTTACCTCGATCGATTTGTCGTATTCCTCATCGACGAAATTTTGATTTACTCGACCACTGAGGAGAAGCACGCCTACTACTTGTGGGTTGTATTTGATACACTCCGAGAGAACCAGCTTTATGGTAAGATCTCGAAGTGTCAATTCTGGATACGAGAGGTCCATTTCTTGGGGAACGTCATCTTTAAGGCGGGAGTTGTGGTGGATCCTGCGAAGATCGAGGCATTTCTCTCTTGGGAGCCACCCAGGAGCGTGACAGAGGTGCAGAGTTTCCTGGGTCTGGCTGGGTACTATCGGAGATTAGTGCCAGAGTTCTCCAGAGTTGCAACACCACATTCATCTTTGAAGAAGAAGGGGAAACCCTTCTTGGGGTCAGATAGATGTCAGCAGAGCTTCCAAGAGCTGAGACAGATATTGAACAATGTACCCATCTTGAGTCTACCAGAGGAGGGAGTAGGGTATGTAGTCTATTGCGATGCATCGGGGACCGGACTCGAGTGTGTCCGAATGCAGGAGCAGGAAATTATCGCCTATGGATCACGATAGTTGAGGAAGCACGAGCAAAAATACTCTACCCATGAGCTGGAGTTAGGAGCAGTGGTCTTCTCTCTGAAGATGTGGCGAAATTATCTGATGGGTGAGCACTTTACAGTATACTCTGACCACCAGAGTCTCATGTACATCTTCTGGCAGAAGGACCTGAACCTGAGACAGCGGCGATGGCTCGAGTTCCTCCAGGACTTTGACTTTGAGATAGTCTATACTCCGAGGAAGGGGAACGTAGTGGCTGATGCTCTCTGCAGGAGGAAGAGCATTCAGATACTTGGAGAGGTGACAGGGTAGCTAGCCGCTTTTAAGATATCCTTCGTGGATAGAGATGGAGCATCCTTTCTTCATTCACTCACTGTCACTCCTCCACTTCATCAAGAGGTCAGAGAGGCACAACGTGGGGACATTGACTGTGAGAAGCGACTTGCATAGATTTCCTCAAGACAGGCACCTGATGGATTTTCTATAGGAGGAGAGCACGTCATCCTTTTCAGAGGATGTACCATGGTACCAGCTACATTACAGGAGGAGGTACTGAGAGAGTTTCACACATCCCAATTAGCGGTACATCCAGGAGTGGTGCAGAGGTACCCGGATCTTAGACGACAACATTGGTGGCCGGGTATGAAGAAGGTTATGGAAGAGTTTGTTTCTTGATGCCTCACCTACCAGCAGGTGAAGGCGGAGCACCAGGTACCAACAGGCATGGTAAAACCCTAGGTGGTCCCAGAGTGGAAGTGGGATGGGATATCTAAGGATTTCGTGACTGGACTTCCACGTACATCCAGAGGACATGAATCTATTTGGGTGATCGTCGACCGACTCACCAAGTCTGCACACTTCTTACCCATCAGGGACCAGGGCTCAGTGGAGAGCTTCAGACGCCTCTATGTTTAGGAGATCATATGGATTCATGGTGTTCCATCATCTATAGTCTCTGATCGAGATGCTCTCTTTACTTCCCGGCTTTGGAAGGGGTTGTAGGAGGCATTCGGGACGCAGTTGCGCATAAGCACCGCCTTTCACCCTTAGATGGATGGAAAGACGGAGAGGACCATTTAAACTCTCGGGGACATGCTCCATGCATGTGTCTTCGACTTCGGTCGTAGCTGGGAGGATCACCTACATTTGGTGGAGTTTTCGTACAACAACAGCTCCCACTCTACCATCGGGATGGCACCATACAAGGCATTGTACGACCGACCTTGCAGATCCCCTCTATTCTGGACAGACCCTGGGGAGTTAGCACTTGTGGGAACAGAGATGGTCCAGGCCACGAAAAAGAAGGTTCAGTTCATCCAGGAGCGGATTAGGACAACTCAGAGCCGACATATGTCTTATGCGGACAGGAGGCGGAGACCACTAGAGTTCGAGGATGGAGACAACGTTTTCTTATGGGTCTCATCTCGACGTGGATTACATAGATTTTTCTAGGAGTGGCAAGTTTTCTCTGCACTACATCGGACCATTCCAGGTTCTCATCAGGAAAGGCGAGGTGGATTATCACCTATCTCTTCCACCTCAATTTAAATGGGTACATGACGTCTTCCACGTATCTTAGCTGAGTAGATACATGCATGACCTGACACATATCATCGACCATGGGGAGCTGGACATTGATGACGGGGTGACTTTTGAGGAGGTCCCGGTGGAGATTTATGGTCGACATGTTTGGGTCCTACGTGGGTGGTTGATTCCTCTTGTTCACATCAAGTGGCAGCACGAGAACCTCCAGGAGAGCACATGGGAGCGGGAGGCTCAGATGCATGCTCAGTACCGTCATTTGTTTCCCTAGTTTGTGATGTATCTTTATGGGGACATAAAACCCTGAAGTGGGAGTAATTTAAAGACATGTAAAATTCAAGGAAAAGTTTTTATTAAATTCTTTGGGATTTTACAAGTACGCAGTTTCTGACGACACCTGATTTTGAGGACCGGTGTGCCCGGAATCAATTTACGAAGTTTAGCTTGGGTACATTCAGTGAAAGAATGAGCGGGTTTTTCTAACTTTTGAACTGGTGCTTGGAATCAAAATCTGAGGGCATCGATGAAACCACATCACCATTTATTTCATAGAAAGACCTTTTCTGGAGTTGCGGTTTCTCGGGAGGTGTTGTTAAATAAATGGATTAATTGAAGAGTGAAATAAAATATGGGTTACAATTTTATTTCTACTCTAAGTAATTACAACCTATGCGAGGAAGTTGGGGTGGGACCCACTACATCCTACCTCCACTTGGTAGGATATTAGTGAGGTGGGGCCCACATGAGCCCCACCCCTTCAATTTCCCTAACTCCTCTAAACCTACCCTCTTAAATTGTGTGACTCAAATTCACATTAATGCTTCCAACTTAGCACACCATTAATTTTGACAACTCAAAATTAATTAGGTGAATTAAACTTTTGAATTTTAAAAATGTTGGAATAAGTAATAAAATATTGAAAAAGCCTTATTTTTTTGCGGTTGTTTCGTTGTGTGGATATTTTGGAGAGAAAAATCTATGAATTTGGGGAACTTAATCTTCCTCATCATTGGAGAACGCGAAGAACGCCAGTGCCAACCTCATCTTCCCTTTTATCGACGCTTGACGAAGCGATGTCGTCTTTCCGCGAAAATGTTTATAGAACAGCGGATATTTCTCCTTTCTTCACCAAGAAATCAACCATCATGAATCGAGGTAGGAGTTTTTTTCACGTTCATGATTATTTCGACGTTCATCGTTAATTTCTTTTGGCCACCTGTTATCAATATAACGGGAGGAGGTCGGACCGCACGAACATGGCCGAACCTCCTCCACTTTTGATTTTGATCACCATCATGGTTTGGAACGGAGGCGGAGCGGTGAATTGGCACCGTGCGGGAACAAGGAAACCACAACCAGAGCGGGCCACAGTGAATGAACGCGGGGCTGTCGCGCCGCGCCGGAGAAGTCGCGGCCAAGGGCGGGCCATGGAGGAGGGGCGCGACGCCGGAGCGCCGCGCCGGAGAACCATGGTGGGACGCTTCTAGGGACGGCCGTGGAGGAGGGGCGCGGCGCCGACGTGCGGCACCAGTCGGATAGAGGCCGCGGAGGTGCAGAAGACGGTGGCTGGACTCAGCCGGCCGCCAGTGCGTCGGATGGCAGAACCCGCAGGGGTCCCATGGCAGCACACCGACTGACCATTATGGCCGGTCGTTTCCCTGAAGATCGGGGGTCATAACCCAAGGAAGGTGGCAAGGGAGGTCCCCCCATGAGGGGCCACAATATCTCTATCAAGGGGGGAAGCACCCCCCCCACCCCGCGCATACCGCTCGGCCAAAGGCCGAGCCGCCGGCCACGCAGGCCGGACCGCCTGCGCCAGGCCGGGCTGCGCCGCCCGCGCTCGGCTGGGACGCCTGTGCCATGCCTGGACATGCCAGTGAGGCCAAGCCGCGCCCTAATGGGTAGGACCCGGACTCGGGTTGGGTAGACCTGGTTTGGTCTGACCCAGTGGTATCGGGCCTGGTCGGACTGGGCCTGAACCCCCTGATTTTCCAGATAGATCCGTTCAAACCCCCATTACATCTGCTACAGACCTCTGATCGACGCACCATCAGTTGTGTAGTGATCCTTGGATAGAGACGATCATTTTGGTATATTAAAATCAAGGTTTTCAATAACTTTGGGAACATCTGGGTTGGATTTAACATGAAACCATCCGGGCCCTCGGAGCGAAAACGCTTAGAACATGAGCTATGGACGTCCGATTGATGTGTCGTCGACCGTGTTGGATTTCTCTTAGTGAGATGGTTTTTTTGGGATACTCCGATCGAAGTTTGGTCGTATATGGAGTATGGTCGGGTTGGTTTTAACTTAAAAACCTACTGGGCCCTTGGGACGAATAAGACAATAACTATCAGACTGGGTGTCCGATTGACGCGCCGTCTATCGCGTTGAGTTCCTTTTGATGAGGCGGAAAATTGTGATACGTCAATTCTGGACATCATGACAGTTGATGTATCGAGCCCTTGGCTCATGGAGTGGACCCTCCTGGAATCGAGTGTGCTGTGTGCGGGAACCCTAGAGATTGTTGTGATTGTGATGACGATGACGATTGTACCGGGATCCTCCGTGGGTTTGGCAGCGACGCCGACCATACTGGAATCCTCCGTGGGTTCGACGGTGATGACTAATGTTCTTGTATCCTATGTGGGTCTGGCAGTATTTGACTACTGTTCTTGTATCCTATGTGGGTCTGACACCTTAGATGAATAAGTGGCTACATCTCATCCTCTCTTTCGTCTTATGAAGTTTATGCCTATGTGATTTGAGTCTTGACTTTCAATCACTATCTTTGATATGATTGTTTTGCTATCCTATATGGATTGGGTTATGTTTTCCTGTGTGGATTGTATTGTGCTTTCCTGTGTGGACTGAGATAAACTCAGGATCGTGAGTTGAGCAGATCTGGAATTGATGACTTAGATATATGTATGGGAATATACCTAAGTAGATTTGGTTGATACTTCGTGATTGTATCTTTCATTTGTTGTTTATATTCGTGGATTCTGGGAGACCTTCGGGGGTCTCTGGGTCCCTACTGAGTAGCGTAAACTCACCCCTGCACAGGCTATTCCCTCAATACATTTTGTTGGATGCAGACGACGGACATCGCTGATCGAGGCGGGAGCTCGTGGAGCTGGATGGTACCTAGAGGTGGATCACTAGATAGGACATACACGGAGTGGACAGACGGAGCTGAGGAGCAGAGGTGACTATCTGTACCCACCCTTTAGGTTGGATTTCCAGAGGACGGCTCAGACTCGCTGCTTTAATTTTTAGTTGATGTAGTTTCATTTCTGTTGTACTTTACATTCAGTTGGGGTTTTATTGTGGCCCATTTACTTTTCAGCACTTACTTTTGTACTCAGTTTACTTAGTGTTTAATCAGCCTGCATACTCGGTGGTGTTTGTTTACTTTATAATGGCAATGTGTTACTTTTTTATCGAGATTTACGCCTTCGGTACTAGTCGCCCTCCCCTGTCCAATGGAACGATGGCTTGGGGTAGTCACGACACGGGCCCCGAGGATGGGTCGTGATTTGTACGATCAAATATGGATAAATATGCAGATGGGCCACTTCTTATTCTTCCCATGGGCGACTTATATGCTTCTCATGTCACCTGTCAAAAGGATCCTAATTCACCAGCTGGTGAAAAGCCTTGAAAAACTTAATTACAGTATTAAATTAAAGCTTTTTTAAGAATTCATTATCAATATCCATGAAAAAGAGAAGATTCTTAATACAGGTTATTAATAAGAATATTTCAGTGAGGAGTCAGACAAAATAGTGGTTCAATAGTTGAGAATTGGGATTGTAAATCTGAAAAAAATAACCTAGATGCTGTCCAATATACATTTAGATGGATGTCTTCTAAAATGAAATTGTAAAATTAGTGAGGTTAACCGACGAGGAAGCTAGTTTACAATATAAATTATATCAAAAGTCCACCATCCACTTGAAAAGTAGAAAATGGTTACCATTATAGTGATGATTCATGGAAAACCATTCTAGGATATATTCTTCATCTGAATAAAAATGTACATTAAATTGCCTTCAATTGATAATCTTTGTTGCATGGAACCTCTCTCTGTGAAAAATTTTCACACTCAAAATAATTGAAATAAAATAGGGCAGAAATACCTCATTGTAATTTATCCCTGCTATATTTGTACGAACTTTAGAAAAAAGTCTAGCATTTGACAGTCTATCATTCTTTCTAGTGTCATCTCCCTTCTTCGTAAACACCCATTTTATCCCTATTAATTTTTTTTTCTTTGGAGGAGGAACACGATCCCTTTTTTGATTCTACTTTAGTGAAATAATTTATTCCTCCATAAAATACTTCCACATCTTCATTTCTTTTCTATCCAAAATATATATATATATTTTCAGAAAATTATATATAATTATGTAAAGGGCATAGAAGGCCATATCTTCAGACCTAGATGGTTTTCATATGGTTTTCATGTCCTACCAGTAGCGATACTCTCATGATGATGAGTATCTTATTTCGATGGTATTTCAACCTCCATCAGAATATCTATTCTTAAATCCAAATCATAATGATCCTAAACTATTGGTGGTAGAATTTTATGCATGTTATTCACAATTGATTAATATCTCTATTTTCAAGATTAATTTTACTTTTCCATCACTATTTTTATAACTATGATATCAGGACTCTGAATGATCATTATTTCTCATATATCTCATAGTTGGAAATAATTTCCACCATCACCAATATAAAAAAATAAAAACTGTAGAGACCCGAAGCTTATCGTACATGGACATTACATTACTTTTGCGGAATACTTAGTACATAACAAAAACACACACACAAGGATCGTAATAGTTTAGTGTCTTTGGAAACTCGGAATATAATCTTCTAATCCTGGTGAAAGATCTTCAACATCTCCCATAAAGATCTTCCTTTTTTTTTACCTAAAACCTTTCTTTATATCCTGGGGAAAAGAAAACATAAAAAGGGTGAGCTCAAATGCTCAGTAAGGGTAAACAAAATAAATATCAATCACATCATATACATAAGAACATAGCTTTTGGAAATCTTAACCTGCAAAAGAGCTCATAATATCATAACATGGGATAAATCATAGAAGTAAAAATGAGATCCCCATAATCATAACTTGAAACTTGAAACTTTGTGGCATGCACACATAATCATAGAAAATCATTTCTTGTTAGTCATGACTCATTGCCAAGACTATCTTAGTGGACAAAGTCCCTTTCTGAATCGAGTAATCCTCGTTTCAGTCCTGTTTCACTGAACCGGTATAACCTACCATTCCAGCCATGTCTATCTCATGAGATATAAAATCTTTACCCAATGCATTGGAGGGAGATATAGGTCCCACCCATCTCTTAATGAATCCTTTCTTATGTGTGCCACAAAATCATAAATCATACATCGTTGCATAACCCATGTAATAAAAATGGGATTCTTAAACAACATGACATCATAAAACCATTCATATAAGATAAAGGAATTCATAAACATAATTTCATCACAACATAGTCAAATCAATGTAAAAATATGGATAGCAACAGAACCCTTTATTATCTTATATGGAAAATAATTTTGATAAAACACTTGAATTGAATTCTTGAGGAAAATATCCTTTCTTCTTCAAAATCAATTTCTTTTCACAAAACATCATGCAATTTTAAAAGAAAGAGATTTTATTGAAAATAGTCATGAAATATTTTAGAGGAAGCTTCATGAAAATAATGCTTTATAAAACAGTATAAATCCGTTCGTGCCGTATAAGTTAAAAAAAACATTCTTCGTACTTTTGTCGGAAAAGTCAAAAAGTACCTCGTACGAAAAACATCAAAAGATTCCTTTCATTTCTTTTACTAAAAACTCACCGAAGGGTAAAAATGGATTTAAACAATTGTAGGTGGATGGAAATAATATTACATATTGATGAAACATGGATGTGGATGATAAAATACACCCCAGTAAATACTTACGAATAAACAACCTCGGATAAAAATGAGATTGTGATATTCCCCTTACCTTAGGTCCGACTTGCTTTGTAAGTGTCCGAACCTCCTGTATAATGATTTAAATCATTTTATTGACTTATTAAAGAATCATATTCATTGTTATGATATCATATATGGTTCACTTATGACATTATATTACCCGTTCTTTTGTAAATTCCATGTTAAAGAAGCGTTTTGGGTAAAATCGTTTCATTTATCGTAGGTGTTTTGACTTGTTGTTCTTGACATCATTATTACTTATATCATGATTTACTTACTTCCAGAATATAAAATATGATTTATATATCATATATATTCAGTATATATATATATATAATAGTTAGATAAATAAAATGAAAAACACCGTTCATGGAGACGGTAGTCCGTACGTACGCATGAACGCTGTTTTCCTTTCCTTATTGTCTTGAAATGGAAGTAAGTAGATGACATACATATGTATATATATACATAAATACATTAGCTTTATAATGTCATATATTTCATTATTATTTCTTATATATACATTATAATCATTCTTAAATGGTTAACATGGAGAATGAATCTCATCGCGTCGTGGAGACGGTAGTCCGTACGTACGCACGAGCGATGATATCATTTCTATAAATATTGAATTGAATTGGAGTGGATTATACAATATATCAGAATCAATATGATGTTTTAATAACTATGTATAGTTATTCTTTACACCATTATACCCATCCATGTAAGGTGGTGGTGGAAAATAGATTACACCACGGCGTGGAGACGGTATTCCGTACGTACGCACGCGCGGTGATTTCTTTTTCCGTAGGATGGATAGATGGTGAAATAGGGTTGTTTCATACTTATAATAACATATCAGTATATGAGTGATACTGATGTTATTACTTCATAATGAAACAACCTAAGAAGAAGAAGTGGAAGAAGAAATAAAGATAAAAGAATTGGTAACGGTAATTACCTCTTCTTTGAAGCGCCTCTTTGAGACCTCCTCTTAGGGCACTAGAATTGGTCTTTGAGGAATACCAGAACCTCTAGGATGTTGCTAGGGAAGTGGAGAAGAGATTTTGGCAGGGGTTGGCCGAGCTTGAGAGCTCAAATTGGTGTGAGGAGGAGGGGGAGTAGGTGTCCTTTTATAAGGGAGGAGAGGGGCACCTTAGGAATACCCCAAAATATTATTTTATATTAAAGTCAAATTCGGTTTATAATGGTTCCAAAGGGTCTTATTTCGAAGCTAAAGTGGGTATGGGTCGAAATCCTATCAACCAATAGGATTTAGACAAGTTTAGGTTCTTATTTTAACCTTATCAATTAGATTTAACTCTAAGTTAAATAATTTAACTTTTACCGTGTCTTTTTGTTTTCTTTCACTATATGGTTAATAAACTTACTATAACATGCCAAACGAACCCCAAATTGTTTATTATTAATATATATATCCTTATCTAAGTCATTTGGCCGAACCTTAGATTTTTAGGAATAAAATAACAATTAATAATATAATATTTGATTTAAAAACTATTTTGTGTCAATTTTGACACTATTTGATATATGATTTTTGTGAAAGTCATAACAGAATTAAATGTTCGAACCAAGTTGCTTAAATCAACATTAATATATCAAAGTAACCTAGAAAATTAGTGGAATTCATAAAAAGTCTTAAATTACATTTATTTTGGTATTTATATTATCAATTATGTCAATATTTCATTAATAAGATAATTACTGCATCATCTTTGTGTCATAAATAAATTATATTATTTGATGTCTAAAAATTACAAATAAAATACCATCATGTAGGAAATCTTTTTAGATTTCTAATGAATATTTACAATTGAATTTATCTTATGTATAACCCCATATTAAAAATGATTTACTTATTAAACTTTGATTTTAACTATTTTAACCCTTCTTTAAATAAATTAATAATAAATGTCCTAATCTAATCCAAGTGGGCCTAAATGGTCATATTTTATTCCTAAGTTTGTTTCTGGTCGAATTACACTTGTCCAATGGAATTAGGACATGTGTTAGGGTAATAGTAATATCATATTTACCCTTAGTTACCCTATTTACTATTAACCGCGGTAAAAAAAGTAAAAAGTTACTATTCACCAAAAAATTATTTTCATCTCATTGAACCACATTTTAGTCCTTGATATTAACCGTGTCTCTCGGATTTTCTAAATTCCATTCACAGAAGCGGAAAAATTAAGTTTTATGAAAAATTCAGTTTTTTTAACTACCACTTAGTAGTTTCACTATTCATCAAAAATTGATGTTTTTCAGAACAATGCCAAAATTTCATCCTAAGCTATATTTCATATTCTGAATTCAAAAATGAAATCTATTTTACCAAATTCATAACATAAAAGTTGCATTAATTAATTTTATAATTAAATCCCGCTGTTAAACCAAATAGCGTGTTTTTAAGAAACAATATCTATCAAAAGATTGACACTTGTTTATGTCTAGTTTAAATGTGAAATTACATCCAATGACCAACATTGTATTAAATTGTAAAAATATATTCTAAATATACTTTAAAACCACTCAAATTAATGATTTATCACTATTAATTATTTTGATTAAAAAAGTTGTTTTTAATTATAATTTAGTAATTTTCACTATTCATCAGAATATGAAAGTTATCCGAAAAGTACCAAAATTTCACCTTAGGCTAAATTCGATACTCCGAATCCAAAAATGAAGTCCATTTTGAGAGTTAAAATTTCTAAAATTTAAAAAGTGGTTATTACTATTCATAACGGCTAGTTTTAATAATATTTTAATAGCATATCATTGTTTCGTGAAACTCAGGATTACGTACCACACACGCTATCGAGGAAGGTTGCGATTGCGTGTAATGCAAGGCAAGTCAAGGATGCGTGTTGTGCAAGCTCCTTTTGGTGTAGCGTATAACACAAGACATTAGTAAAATAAGAAAGAATATTTTTCATAAAATCTCGGGCTGTTACATTCTACCCCCCTTAAAATGAATTTTGCCCTCGAAATTCGTCGGGGTTATAAATGGTTTACTATTCGAAAGTTTCTTTAATAGAAACCCACATCGTAAAAGGGAATACCAAAACTTGGCTTGAAAAACTAAAGTATGAAATGTAACGATTACCCAAATAAACTAATCACTGGGTTTCCACATAGGTGAAAATATGGATATGGAAGAGAAATCTAACCATCATGTTCTGATGGAGAGTGGTAGAGAACATGGCTATGGAAAAGCCAGTAATAACAAATCCATAAATTTGTGACAATCTAAGGTACTATCTGATTCATCAGGTATAAGAGAACTAGGACAACATTTTTGGTTTTCAAGATCATTTCCCTAAAGTTAAAGAATTTGAATTAGAATAAATACTTACTTTATTTTGGTACAATCTCACTGTTGTTCGTGCCTTTAACAATTTCCACTTCATCTCTTAAATAAATGATGTTGAATTTTTTTTATTCGTGAAGTGTTTGCAGATCATGTGATAGAATGACGGTTCATTCCATCTGTTTCAAACAAAAGGTTAGCAAAATTATATACATAAGTCGATCTATAGTGAGATTAATCACATATGGTTTCTAAAATGGACTTATACTTCATATATCATACTGCTTAATATAATAAAACTAGTTTCTACTAAACAGGGACTTCCTGTAGGTCAGTGGTAGGCGATAAAGGCCAGTCACACTTCGGTTGTGGGTTCGATTCCTACAGCCTTGTCTGAAGCGATGGGCTGTCGCCCGTCCTGCAGGTTGTCCCTTTTTCTAAAACTACGTTACTATAACATCCCATCAATAATATCGAAAATCTTCTATCCTTAAACAATACTAATTTATGTCCAACATAATCCATTTCAATCTTTAGGCTTATCCATAATACTTTAGTCCACTCTCATAACATAGTGAAAACGATTACCAGAGATTTAATACTGTCGTTGATCCCCATATATCATAAGATATGTCTTGTTGGTCACATTCCAAACATTCAAAGGCCTTAATCTTGTACTCTCTTGAATACCCATTGAACCTTATTGAAAACATGAATTCTATTAAAAGTTAACTCTTTCCACATACCAAAATCCTCAAAATTCTATATACTCAAACCATGATATCACTTAGTTCTTATATCAATCATGAGCTCATGAATACTGTCAAACATTTCATTTTCTCTTTATCACTTCATTATGTGCATATCATCCACTTTCCAAAAAAAAAGATATCTGAATAACCTTTCATTGTTACTCATACCATTCATCATAAACTTTCAAAACTTAAGGAAAGACAATAGTGTAACAATCCTTAGATGTCTTTTTATCTTATAGTACAACATTACACTTGATAAACATATAATCATTCCACTACCTTCTTAAACCATTGACCGAGCTTCAACAATTCTTTCATCTCACATATCATTTGTAGTCTCTTCATCATCATCCACATAAATACTACCCATATGACCATACTGATTCTCTTCATGAGTCTTTCCCTTAGGGCATTTGTTTGCATAATGCCCATACATTCCACATTTAAAACACATAACCATTTTTGATGTCGTAGCAATACCATTATCCTCATCCATGGTGTTAACCGACCCTTTTCCTTTGCACTTACTTGCTTTGTGTCCTTCTTTTCCACACCCAAAGCATCTTCCAGTTCCCTTGAAACATTCTCCTTGATGCCTTTTCCCACATGATTTACATAGGGGAAATGGAACTTTCTTTCCTCTATGATCATCATGAAACTCCATATTTCTCTTATTAGCCGAGTCAGGAAACTTACCAAATTTTACTTTATTGATCATATTATGAGATTGCTGATTCGGCATAATAATGATGTTTGGACTTCCAAATCCCATTTCATTTGGTTGCTCATAAAGAATATCATTCCATTGTCCATCATTTCCTCCATTATCGTGAATCACCTTGTTTCCAGCCATTTTCTAAAACCCAAAAAGAATAACGTGAGAGGCAAAATCATGCTAGGGAAAACAACATAATAAAGGGGTAGTACCTTGAACATCTAAAATCTTAGGTTTAATTCAATGATCGTTAGCGTAGTTCTAGTACTATAACCTATACGTATACTTAACCTTAGGGACATCCCTAGACATACCTTAGAAATACCTCTAGGGATCTCACTAACGTTTTCGCATCCTAGTTTCCAAAGGTTGACTAAACCTTTCCTCTGATACCAACTGTAGAGACCCGAAGCTTATCGTACATGGACATTACATTACTTTTGCGGAATACTTAGTACATAACAAAAACACACACACAAGGATCGTAATAGTTTAGTGTCTTTGGAAACTCGGAATATAATCTTCTAATCCTGGTGAAAGATCTTCAACATCTCCCATAAAGATCTTCCTTTTTTTTTACCTAAAACCTTTCTTTATATCCTGGGGAAAAGAAAACATAAAAAGGGTGAGCTCAAATGCTCAGTAATGGTAAACAAAATAAATATCAATCACATCATATATATAAGAACATAGCTTTTGGAAATCTTAACCTGCAAAAGAGCTCATAATATCATAACATGGGATAAATCATAGAAGTAAAAATGAGATCCCCATAATCATAACATGAAACTTGAAACTTTGTGGCATGCACACATAATCATAGAAAATCATTTCTTGTTAGTCATGACTCATTGCCAAGACTATCTTAGTGGACAAAGTCCCTTTCTGAATCGAGTAATCCTCGTTTCAGTCCTGTTTCACTGAACCGGTATAACCTACCATTCCAGCCATGTCTATCTCATGAGATATAAAATCTTTACCCAATGCATTGGAGGGAGATATAGGTCCCACCCATCTCTTAATGAATCCTTTCTTATGTGTGCCACAAAATCATAAATCATACATCGTTGCATAACCCATGTAATAAAAATGGGATTCTTAAACAACATGACATCATAAAACCATTCATATAAGATAAAGGAATTCATAAACATAATTTCATCACAACATAGTCAAATCAATGTAAAAATATGGATAGAAACAGAACCCTTTATTATCTTATATGGAAAATAATTTTGATAAAACACTTGAATTGAATTCTTGAGGAAAATATCCTTTCTTCTTCAAAATCAATTTCTTTTCACAAAACATCATGCAATTTTAAAAGAAAGAGATTTTATTGAAAATAGTCATGAAATCTTTTAGAGGAAGCTTCATGAAAATAAGGCTTTATAAAACAGTATAAATCCGTTCGTGCCGTATAAGTTAAAAAAAACATTCTTCGTACTTTTGTCGGAAAAGTCAAAAAGTACCTCGTACGAAAAACATCAAAAGATTCCTTTCATTTCTTTTACTAAAAACTCACCAAAGGGTAAAAATGGATTTAAACAATTGTAGGTGGATGGAAATAATATTACATATTGATGAAACATGGATGTGGATGATAAAATACACCCCAGTAAATACTTACGAATAAACAACCTCGGATAAAAATGAGATTGTGATATTCCCCTTACCTTAGGTCCGACTTGCTTTGTAAGTGTCCGAACCTCCTGTATAATGATTTAAATCATGTTATTGACTTATTAAAGAATCATATTCATTGTTATGATATCATATATGGTTCACTTATGACATTATATTACCCGTTCTTTTGTAAATTCCATGTTAAAGAAGCGTTTTGGGTAAAATCGTTTCATTTATCGTAGGTGTTTTGACTTGTTGTTCTTGACATCATTATTACTTATATCATGATTTACTTAATTCCAGAATATAAAATATGATTTATATATCATATATATTCAGTATATATATATATATAATAGGTAGATAAATAAAATGAAAAACACCGTTCATGGAGACGGTAGTCCGTACGTACGCATGAACGCTGTTTTCCTTTCCTTATTGTCTTGAAATGGAAGTAAGTAGATGACATACATATGTATATATATACATAAATACATTAGCTTTATAATGTCATATATTTCATTATTATTTCTTATATATACATTATAATCATTCTTAAATGGTTAACATGGAGAATGAATCTCATCGCGTCGTGGAGACGGTAGTCCGTACGTACGCACGAGCGATGATATCATTTCTATAAATATTGAATTGAATTGGAGTGGATTATACAATATATCAGAATCAATATGATGTAGTAATTACTATGTATAGTTATTCTTTACACCATTATACCCATCCATGTAAGGTGGTGGTGGAAAATAGATTACACCACGGCGTGGAGACGGTATTCCGTACGTACGAACGCGCGGTGATTTCTTTTTCCGTAGGATGGATAGATGGTGAAATAGGGTTGTTTCATACTTATAATAACATATCAGTATATGAGTGATACTGATGTTATTACTTCATAATGAAACAACCTAAGAAGAAGAAGTGGAAGAAGAAATAAAGATAAAAGAATTGGTAACGGTAATTACCTCTTCTTTGAAGCGCCTCTTTGAGACCTCCACTTAGGGAACTAGAATTGGTCTTTGAGGAATACCAGAACCTCTAGGATGTTGCTAGGGAAGTGGAGAAGAGATTTTGTCAGGGGTTGGCCGAGCTTGAGAGCTCAAATTGGTGTGAGGAGGAGGGGGAGGAGGTGTCCTTTTATAAGGGAGGAGAGGGGCACCTTAGGAATACCTCAAAATATTATTTTATATTAAAGTCAAATTCGGTTTATAATGGTTCCAAAGGGTCTTATTTCGAAGCTAAAGTGGGTATGGGTCGAAATCCTATCAACCAATAGGATTTAGACAAGTTTAGGTTCTTATTTTAACCTTATCAATTAGATTTAACTCTAAGTTAAATAATTTAACTTTTACCGTGTCTTTTTGTTTTCTTTCACTATATGGTTAATAAACTTACTATAACATGCCAAAAGAACCCCAAATTGTTTATTATTAATATATATATCCTTATCTAAGTCATTTGGCCGAACCTTAGATTTTTAGAAATAAAATAACAATTAATAATATAATATTTGATTTAAAAACTATTTTGTGTCAATTTTGACACTATTTGATATAAGATTTTTGTGAAAGTCATAACAGAATTAAATGTTCGAACCAAGTTGCTTAAATCAACATTAATATATCATAGTAATCTAGAAAATTAGTGGAATTCATAAAAAGTCTTAAATTACATTTATTTTGGTATTTATATTATCAATTATGTCAATATTTCATTAATAAGATAATTACTGCATCATCTTTGTGTCATAAATAAATTATATTATTTGATGTCTAAAAATTACAAATAAAATACCATCATTTAGGAAATCTATTTAGCTTTCTAATGAATATTTACAATCGAATTTATCTTATGTATAACCCCATATTAAAAATGATTTACTTATTAAACTTTGATTTTAACTATTTTAACCCTTCTTTAAATAAATTAATAATAAATGTCCTAATCTAATCCAAGTGGGCCTAAATGGTCATATTTTATTCCTAAGTTTGTTTCTGGTCGAATTACACTTGTCCAATGGAATTAGGACATGTGTTAGGGTAATAGTAATATCATATTTACCCTTAGTTACCCTATTTACTATTAACCGCGGTAAAAAAAGTAAAAAGTTACTATTCACCAAAAAATTATTTTCATCTCATTGAACCACATTTTAGTCCTTGGTATTAACCGTGTCTCTCGGATTTTTTAAATTCCATTCACAGAAGCGGCAAAATTAAGTTTTATGAAAAATTCAGTTTTTTTAACTACCACTTAGTAGTTTCACTATTCATCAAAAATTGATGTTTTTCAGAACAATGCCAAAATTTCATCCTAAGCTATATTTCATATTCTGAATTCAAAAATGAAATATATTTTACCAAATTCAAAACATAAAAGTTGCATTAATTAATTTTATAATTAAATCCCGCTGTTAAAACAAATAGCGTGTTTTTAAGAAACAATATCTATCAAAAGATTGACACTTGTTTATGTCTAGTTTAAATGTGAAATTACATCCAATGACCAACATTGTATTAAATTGTAAAAATATATTCTAAATATACTTTAAAACCACTCAAATTAATGATTTATCACTATTAATTATTTTGATTAAAAAAGTTGTTTTTAATTATAATTTAGTAATTTTCACTATTCATCAGAATATGAAAGTTATCCGAAAAGTACCAAAATTTCACCTTAGGCTAAATTCGATACTCCGAATCCAAAAATGAAGTCCATTTTGAGAGTTAAAATTTCTAAAATTTAAAAAGTGGTTATTACTATTCATAACGGCTAGTTTTAATAATATTTTAATAGCATATCATTGTTTCGTGAAACTCAGGATTACGTACCACACACGCTATCGAGGAAGGTTGCGATTGCGTGTAATGCAAGGCAAGTCAAGGATGCGTGTTGTGCAAGCTCCTTTTGGTGTAGCGTATAACACAAGACATTAGTAAAATAAGAAAGAATATTTTTCATAAAATCTCGGGCTGTTACAAAAATTTTCTCTCTCATATACATAATTAAGTCAAACACATGAAAATAGTTAGTTCAACCAAATATAAAAATATTTTTTTATCTAAAACATTTCCACCAGAACATATCTCTATCATAACATTATTATAAATCATTGAAGCTAGTAACCAATTCACAATGTTTCTTATATACCTCAATGCTTCTATCCAAATGGATTTTATTAATTTTTTTGAAATAATATACACTATACCTTTTGGATTATTTTATTGTTTATCCATACTTCTATTCCATTCTACTACAGAATTCCAGGAACTGGGAAGTGACTCAAAATTCATTTATCCAATAAAAAACTTCTTGAATGGATTTGACATGTATTATCTATTATTATCTAATATCAGTATTTTTATTTTCCTTCTTCTATGATTATAAATCAAATTATTTCACTTAATGATGATATCCAACCCAGCATTCATTTGATTCATGGAATACACCCAAAAAAATAATGTGTAATCATCAATAAATTTGAAAAAATAATGATTACACCCCAATGAATCATCTGAATGATTAGGGATTGAAAACCAATCTCAAATTCTTTTACATGTGTAATGAATTTATATAATGAAGAATCAAGCATTCAAAGTGATTGGATCTTGAATAAATTATAATATTATTATCATAACCATCTTTCACATTTTTTAAAACATTAAATTTTTGTTTCTCAATTTTGAGATATCTATTCTTCCATCAACCATTTTGAGGATTGTAGACACAATCATATTATTCCGGTCGAATTTATATGGAAATGCTATTCAATATTGAACCTATTTTAAGAATATTCATTAAAAATAGTTTATAATTTCCAAAAAAGTTACCATGAATTAATCCAGAAATGTAAAAAATATTGAAATAAACTATTTCAACACTTCAAAATTAACGCAAATGAAAAAAAATTCCAACACATTTTTTTTCAAATATACCAACAATGGCCCTAAAAGTTTTTAACGAATTTTTTAATGGGAGAATAGAAACATAATGGAACCCCACCCATTAGAATTATCATATATCCTCATCTTTTGGATTCACACCAACATAAAAAGACAAAATGAAAAAATTATCCCCCTCTTTTATTTTCACATCCACACCCAACATAGTTTCCTATCAACTTTTTAATATATTCCATCATCTAATGTCACAAAAAATAGCTTCCATTTAATAGATGAGTACAATTATAATTTTTATAAAAATAATTTGTTGAAAACATATAATCAAACCAGGGGAGGCTAGATGTGGACCCCAACACCAATTGGGTGATACAGATTTATAGACCATCATTTAGCAGGAAGCAATGATAACAGAAGGTGTAGGTTCAAAAAGAGGTTTGGATCAGGGAAAATAGATTCAATTGGACAATGGTGGGCTCAAGGGCCTTTTTTTATAGAATTTGGGATCACATAGGTAGCTTGCGACTCTTTCCCAGGTAATCTTACTCAATATTTGATACGAGTTAAAAACATATATCTCTTCACATGGTACACCTTAAAGGTAGATAAATATTTTGGATAAGTTTTTGATAGCCCTATTATCATAATTTGAATATATCCATTATTTTTTCCAGTATGTACTATCATCATGGACTCCCATATATACCTCCCAACAATCATAGTAAACTCATCCACATTAGTAGGGAAGATTAAAAATAGACGAAACAAACAAATTTTTGTGGTTCATTCAAGGTTACCTATATTTATGGATAAGGAAAAATAATTTTTCTTATTACAAAAAATGGAAACATAGATAAAAAAATATCATGTTTTCCCACACAAAAACACCTATCATTGTAGTAGTAGAGGAGAATAGTTAAAATGGTCATTTCAAGATTCTTTAGGTTGGTCACATGCGCCTGCCCATTTTCATGTGTTTTACTGAACATTATGTCGGGTCTCTTACAAGGACTATTCATCCATGAAAGTCACCCACCATCTATTGAATGTCGGTTGCCAATGATAGTTTATTAATCAATATCAAATAATCATAATCTCAAAAGTGAAATTAAACCCAAAACCATGTTGCAAAGCATCTAAAAAGTCTCCATGGATGATCAATACATTACAAACATATTTACAAGGTACTTTACCTGAAACTAAACACTATTGAAAAATTTAGATGGTGACACTAACAATAGTATGGTGCCTTTTAAGGTGATCTTTGACTGAGGTTTGTGAAATATTGGAGGGATAGTTTGAAGCATTCAAAGAGGGGAGAGAGGTGATGCCAAAATCATGGAAAATTCAACATAAAGGATAATGGGAAAATAATTAGATGGACCTTCACACACTCCTATACATGATTTGAACTCTTGTAAGTGGAAGGAAACAAAAGAGTTGATGTGTTGGGATGAAATATAGCTCACAAACTAAATCACTTCTTTATCACAACTAAGAGGAGATATATATAAAATATATTATTAATTTTTTTATTGAAAAAATAATTATTTAAATTAAAATTTATTACTCAATATTTTTTAAATTATATATAATAATTAATCTGATGAGTTATAGTTTAATACAAATTAAATATTTTATTTAATATCATTTATATAAATATTAATTAATTTATTTAAATATTGATATATACAAAAAACATGTCACCAAAATACAAATAATATCAATATTACTATTTTACATGTTGATTAATTATAATAGATAAATTGATAATTGGGTGTTGTATAATTTTATTTATTTTAACCATATGTATAAAATCATTGTTATATCATTTTTTTGAGTAGAGGGAGATTTTATGTGTTGTGTACTTGATAAAAATATTCTAGAATTTTCTCCAACCTTAGGGATAAAATTATCAGCCCCTCTCTCCCAAGAACATATAATGATTATGATAAATTATTTGTGAATGATGGAGAATGACATGAAATACTTGAACATACCATTATAGAAACTTGTTATCAGAGAACATTATTTGAAGATTCATGGAGTATGTATAGATATGAATAGATGAGTACCTGTTAGGTTTAAAAAATAAAAAATAATGAAAAAAATAGTGAAAATGAATTTTTATCGAAGGGATTCCAAATTTGAGGTAATTATCATTAAAACTTAAATAGAAATTAAATGTGAAAGATCCGCTATATAAGATTTTCATGTTGAGTTTGTCAAGATATTCAGATATTATTCATTTAAAGAGATTAAAACCCAATATTGCATACCTTGGCAATTTCTCTTCTATGTCCCATAGCCTTATAGTGGTGTAAAAGTTTTATAATGATATTTTATAATTCATTATAATTTATTTGATCAATTTTTGGAGTTTGTTTTGTTATTTTTCTACTTCTAATGCCCCCAAGGCATTAATTTATTATTTTATTACTAGATAATCTTCATTTAACTGGGAGGAGAGGGAAACATTAAATGGATAGAGCGATTAGTGGTATAAGGCAATTATGTATCCCCTGGGACCAAAAGTAGAAGGTCATTACATGAACAAAGGGATCAATCACAATACCCCATACTAAAGTAGCCCATTTTTCGTTGTCTTTTGAATTTTTCACTCTTATTTTAGTCCTTACATCACATCCATGGTTAGTCATTACATTCTACCCTACTTGGGGTCTTTAACTATTGATTTCTAGAAGCTCCATGATAGAACCACCATGTCCAACTGATCATCAAGTGTATTCTTTTATATTCTGATTATTTGTTGATAACAAAAGCTCCCACTTTAAGATATTGGTCTACAATTTATAGACCTAAAAGCACATATCACTAGTAGAATAATGGGATGAAGGCTTATGGTGACATGATAGACCTATTGAAAATAGTCCTAAAGTGGCCTTATGAAACAATTATATATCCCACAGGTCTAACATTGATGAATAGTTCTACTATAACAATAATTTCTATAGTATCTAAAATAAAAATTACTATAGTGCTGCTACTCAAACATGAAAAATACTCCCCCACATATTTTTGAACTCGAATCATTTTGATTCCTAGTAGGAGTCTTTTACTCTTCAATATAGGCTCATTGACTATTTTTAGTCTTCATTTTTAAAATTATAGTCTTAATATAATGGTTACTAACATATTTATTTGAGTTCAATTGTAAAAAAATATTACAAAACATGTGAATATTTCTCAAAGATCCAAACTCGAGGTTCCAAGATTGTAGGATTCATAGAATAGATATATATTGTGTGTAATGTTAAATTGATAACCTTGTGCCCATGGTCAACCCCTTGAGGTTCAAATCAAATTAATCCTAGAACATAGTGTGGTTTGACATGCGGAATTATTACACATCGTGTATTGACTACTATTGAGTCACATGTTTTGACAGGGACCACACAACGTGTTGTCAGTGAACATGTCTTATAACCCCTCACAATTAAATATTTCATGTGAATCATAGTGAGATATTTTGTTTTTATGTGGTGTAATTAAATTTTATGTATTGACATTCAACTATGTAATGTGATGAGACAAAAATTACATAACGTGTAGCTAGCATGTACATGTTGGGTAACACATGAAATATATCTTCATTCCCAAAATCATTAGATTGAGAAGAGTTAGAGTTTCTAATAAACATTTGTAACATCCCTATGACACCAAAGGATGGTAATAAAATACCAGTTCTTATGATAAACTACTCAAAAATAAGCCTTTAACAACACTATAAATGGTCTTTATCTTTACTAGTTAAGCATTGACTATAAGAGCAAGATTGAAAGCCTGGATCTTTAATCAGCATGTTTGTAAGAACTAATAAACAAGAATATTTTTTTGGGACATTATAGAACAAGAAAACACTAGTTCTGTGTTTTGTAACTACACACCAGAGGAACAAAAACACCATAAATTTATCAAAATAATTTATGAATATAGAATATAAATAAAGAGAAACAGTCTATATTTTTTTTATGTTTTGGAATTTTTTTGAGTTTTATACAAAAATAAAACTTATATATTGAAAATACGGACTTTGAGTAATAACAATAAAACTGTATTTCAAACAGTGGTGTGGGTGAATTTTAAATGTCTAAAATTACATCGGGATTATTTTTCAAATGTATTAAAACAATCTGAATTTTTTTCTCTATTTTTTGTACTTTGCTTGTATTTTTTTCTAAAATGTAATCAAAATTTGAAACAAAATATTTGAATACTATCAGCCACGTCATGTGTTAGATTAATGTGATACCAATTCATTCAAGTTAAAAATTACTTATGGATCATTTTTTTAAATTATATGTACAATCAGATTGCACTTTTGTGATTTTTAGTGAGTGGAACATTTTGAAATAAAATATTGATGTTAAATAGATTACAGACACATTGATTTAGAATGGACACCTCATGTATCAAATTATGGTTTGTATGATTCTCACATGTAAAAAATGACTTATGGATCCTTTTCTTAAAGTATCAAAAAAATATGAACGCATATTATCGGTTCCGAGTAGTCGGGTTATCCTTTTTACTAAAAGTGATGCTAATTTTAAATAAAAAACTCACTTGGAGACATATAATTGGATGGAGGTGTGGATAATTCATACACACCCTAATTGGATTATAGATTGTTTTCATAATGTATCAATACAATTTTAAAGAATTTAATTAGTTTTTAGTACATACAATTTCTTTTATACAGAAAGGAAAATTTAAAATGGATTCATGCACTTTAAATCATATCAATTACATCATGTATTTATTTGATGTGAAACTGATTCCTAAATTCAACAAAAGAATTATGAATCAATGTACGAAATTATGATGAAAATCAGAGTACATTTTCTTGGCTTTCATTAAGTGACAGTTTTTGAAATAAACTATTAATTTTAAATTGATTATGGAAAAACTAGGTCATTCTAGGCACATCATGTATCATATTGAGGCAAAAATGATATCTATATGTCCAAAATGACTTATTAATAATTTCCCTAAAGTATCAAAACAATGTGAAAATGGTTTCTCTGTTTTATGAAGGTAAATTGTTTTTTTATTAAATTGGATGTCATTTTTAAATAAAAAGACACACTTCGAGTCATACTGGTGACATATTGTGTCAGATATATTTAAAACTAATTCCAACACATCCGAATTAATATAAGGATCATTTTTCTAATATATAAAAACAATATAATGGGGTTTTATTAGTTTCTATAAGGTCGTTTTCATTTTAATTAAAATTGAGATATATCTGACTCCTATATTTTTCAAATGACATATGGATCGTTTTACTATAGTATCAAAACAATATGAATGAGATTTCTCAATTTCAAATGGGTCAGTTTTTAATATATTCGTTGTCAATATTAAATAAAAAGACAAACATTGAGTTATATCAGACACACCATGAATTAGATTGTGGTTTGGCTAATTCATATATGTATCAAATGACTTATGATGATTTTTTGCAACGTATAAAAATATTTTGAAGGAGTTTTATTGTTTTTTGATTATTCCACTTGTCCTTTTCGTTTAAATTGATGTCCTTTTTAAATTAAAAGATGCACTTGGAGTAATATTGTTCACACCATGCCTCAGATTGGGGTATAGATGACTCCTAAACATCTTAAATGAGTTATGGAGTATTTTTCTAAACAAAAATACAATATGAATTCATTTTATTGGTTTTTAATAAATAAAATATTTTTTAAATAAAATGTCATTTTAAATTGGAAACACACACTTGGACATATATTGATGACATAATGTATCGGTTTGATGTTAGTCTAATTCCTATATGTGAATAATGACATATATATCCATTCTATAAATTATCAACAAAATAAATTCAAATTTTCTATTATTTTAGTGAGTGGGTTTTTGATGTCAACTTTCGATTTTAAAAAAATAACAGGCATATTGAGTCATTGTGGTGACACTCTTTGTCGAATTGAGGTGTGGATGATTCCAAAATATCTCAAATGAATTCTGAATAGTTTTTTAAAGTATAAAAAAATCAAAATATGTTTTCTATGATTTGAGTATGATAGTTTTCTATTGTAGTAAAATTAATTTCAATTTTAAATAAAAAGAATCACTTGGAGCCATATCGGTGACACCGTGTGTTAAATTGAGGGGTGGAGAATTCCTACACATCCTAAAGTTTGAAACCAATCCTAACTACCAATGTTACAGTGTTTCCATTGTCTTTATATGTCGAACATCCAATAATGCATATTGAATCAATGTTTATAGATGGAAAAACATTCTCATTGTTGAAATTCAGAAGAGATAATACATTCAGCAACAAGAAAGGTTTTTCAGATAATATAAATGAATCAATATGAATTGTAGGTAGGTTAAATAAGTAAGGCAATGAAAATAGAAAACATGGTATCATTGGAAGAAAGAGTAATTTTTTCTCATTTTTGGATTGTTCTAGATAGTTGAAATAAAAAAAATGGCTTCCTAAAAGATCTGTTAAAAAAATAAGTATTAGATAAAAATTATAAGGAAATTAACATACAAATTGATGATAAAATGATGAAAATATTAATTAAATAAATAGTATGAATTTACCTTTTCCTAAAGGATGTATGAATTATTGATGAATTTCCTTCTTTTTCATTATCTAAATTGCAGACTTGAAGTCTAGTCCCTCATGAGCATGAGAAGATTCAAACAAACCACCCAAACCAGAACCAAAGAATAATATTTTAAAATAAAATATTTATTATATTAGTAATAATGGAATGAAATAATTTAGAAATCAATTTGAAACCATACATTAATTCTGTTGTTAACGATGTCACATTTTATGAATTATTTACCATAACTATATTCTGATGGTAAATCAAGAATGATTATAAAAAATGAAAATAGATCTCACCAAACAATCAACAAACGAGGGATAAAGATGAAGAGAAAATAAGATACATTGGATTAACGATTTTAATGATTCAAGATATTGCAATGATATCTTATTGGGTTCATAATGTATTCATTTTTACAATAAATAAATAAATACACATAAGTTATTCATTATCAAAGGTGAAAGACTCCCATTTGTGAGAATTTTATGGATAGTAATTATAGATTCCCAAGGGTAGATATAAAAGGACGTGTTAAAAAATGATATGTTTTTAGATTGAAAAATGTAAAACATACATAGTATTTTTTAGATTTGTGATAAAAATTATGTGATTCTTAAAAAGTATTAATGACTGGGATATCATATTAAAGATGGATATATTTATCTCAACTACAAGAAATACATGGAAGTATGAAATCAATGAATCAAATTCCATTGGTGATCAGAATGTTTTGGTGGAAACTTGAGAGAGTAGGTATCTAAAAACATCATTTTTTTCCAAGAAGAGACGAAACCTTTTTGAGGGGCTAAAAATGATGATAATTGGATCAAATATATGAACAAGTAGCCTGCTTTGAATAAAAATAACGAGACATGAGGATTTGGATCCAAATATAAACAATAAAGGTTCATAAATGATCATGTTTTTTCATATATTGTTCCAAAAAAATGTGTATTAGTTTTAAAAAAAATTTATGTTTGTAAAACTATTAACATAAAAGGTCATGTAATGTATTCTAATGAAACATTTTTATTTCATTTAATAGATGTGGCCACATACGTGAGGCTTCATATTATCACTAAACAAAAAAATTGGTTGTTTGTTTAAATTATGAAACCATATAATTAAATATAATTAATAATCAAATCTGAACAAAGAATTTCATAATTTATTAAATCCAAACTAATAATGTTGGCATGAATTGTGATTCTAGAGTTGTAATGATTTTATCCATGAAAAATAATTTATATTTCAAAAAAATTGATACTATAAAAAATATTTAATAAATCTACATCAAACGATATTTATATTTTATTGTATCAAAATTAGTTAAATATAGTGGTGTAAGATTTATTCATAAATGATTTGGAATATTTTTTTAAATTGTAATAATTGAAAACATTTCTTCTTAAGTTAGTTAAATTTTAAAAAAATTATCAAATTTAGAAAAATTTTGATCTTTCCCAACTGATTGAGAACAATAAATTATGCCGACAATGTACTCTTCAACTACACCATGTAATGAAACATTATTTTTTTCAAAAACACCTTATATTGAGGTTTCTTCTATAAAATGACTAATTCCAAATGATTGTTTTTTACTATATATCTTTTACCAAAATGAAAATGTCAATTATATATTATATCAAAATATGTTATTCATGTATAATATATTTCAAGGATTATTGAAACTTAAACCTCTTTGACATTTAATTTTATATTATTTATGTCATATTAGTTAAATTAAAATTGAAATATTTCCAAAATAAAAATCTAAAACATTTTATTTTATGAATATGTACATAAATTAATATGACAACAATTAAAAACATAGATAATGTTTTTTCTCATCAAATTTTACAGTTCCATCAGAGTAAACTGATTGTTATAATTCCCATGGGAACACTAAATCAATTCAGCCTCATTAAATAGTTCACAGTCATCCTAAATAAATCCATTAATTTTACACCATGATTTAGTGCTCATTATCCTTTGAAAAAATTTCCTGAAAAATCATTATATAATTATTATTATGTGTCAGATATTTAATCATCCATTTTTTGGAATCAAATTCATGAATTAGTTTTCAAATATGAGGGGAAACCCTATAATTCAGTTCCTCCTCACTCAACCCTCTCAATCCATATTGACGTATGACATAATTTAAGACCCCAATTATGTTACATATTTTATCATCAATGTGATTTAAAATGTAATATTCCCAACCAATGGAAACTATAACCACTATATAGATGAGTTTCTCAAATGTTGATGATTGAAAAAAGGTAGATTTCATTGAATATAGTTAGTAGGGGCCTATTATACCTCACATAAACATGACCCAACATTGGGTTTGGCATATTTCATGTTGAAAATTACTAATGTTGTACGAAGGAAACCAACTTGATATCGATAACCAAATTTCTTTAATATATCTAAAGAACAATGAATTTTGGGTAGTATTATTAAAGGATAGTAAAACTGGACTTTTAGGGATACAAGGATGTGGGATGAGAATGTTCAGTGTATAACTGTGGACAATGACAGATATTGAAAATCATAGATTCCAATAGAGTCGTTGTAGCATTCAAACCTCGAATCAATTGGGATTTGTATTCGAGGCATTGAATAGTTGGAGACATGATTTTGGAAAATATTTGATCTTGGATTTGACAACAAAGAGCGCTGACAGTAGGTCTATTTCATTGATATCTTATAATATCATGAACATGTTTGTGATGGTTATGGTTCTTAAAAAAGATTATGCAATTTTTATTAGTTCTATTTAAAAAGAACTGATAAATATACCTTTTATCAACGCTAAAAAAAATTGAGTAATACATATAATACATTTTACAAGTATATAAAAAAATATTATTTATTATATATTATTATAATACTTATAATAATACTTTATATATAATAATAATTTTTTAATTATTTGAACATATGATTTTTTATTTTTAATTACAAAAATAGTTTATTTTTAAAATGATATTTATATCATTATATGTATTTATATAAAAATATATACATATTTATAAAAATAATTATAAATATTATCATTATCTAAATAAATTTATTATATTTTTATAATTATTTATTCTTAATTATGAATATAATATTTTTTAAGATAATATTTATTTATTTATAATTATAAAAGTACAAAAACACTAAATATACATTTATAAAAATAATTTTTCTATATTTTATACTAATGTATCTTTAACAATATTATATAATAATTAATAATAAGTTCATGCATGTTAAAAATGAGTACAATTTATTAATTTAAATGAATATAATATATTCAAGATTTTGATCTGTTTGATTAATATAACTCATTATGAAAATGGATATATATTGAAATAATTTTGAATAAATATAGAAAATATTAAATCATCTTAAATAAATATATATAAAATAAAAAATATAAATTGATTAAATTCCAAAAAATATGTTTTTCTGTTTGTTTATATGTATATAAAAATATTTTAATTGCGCATACGTGAAATCAAAATTATTTATTTGATCTATGTTATAAATAGAAAAATCAAACCAAAATAAACTATTTATATTACTCGATGAAATTACTTATTATTTCTAAATCATATTAATTTTTTTATAAACCATTATTCACAAAATACATTACTATTTAATGTAAAGAAAATTAATATTTTATATTATATAAATCTAATTTATATACAGTGTAATGTAAAACATAAATAATATATTGCATTATATTAATCATATATATATACATTAATTTATTTCTATATATTTAATATATATTATTTTTAAAATTATCAATAATCATCTAATTTATAAAATGTATAATATTTTTCTCAATTTACATTTTTGTAATTTTAATATTTTGTAATTTTAATTATATATATATATATATATATATATATATTAAATACAAACTATTTATTATTATTTATATTTATATTTAGTGTTATAAATTTAATCAATTTTAACAATAAATATTTATTTAAAAAAATTATAAATGTTATTTTTAATAAATATTTTTATTGTATTATTTATTTGTTTAATAAAATATGTATATTTATTCAATCATTTATCAATGCTAAAAAAACAGATAGAGGATTCCTATATGAGAGCTAAAAATATATTTCTGATAAAAGGTACCCTTTATGAGTGTTAAAAATAATGAAATGATAAAGGGACACTTTATTAAAGCTAAAAAAGCAGTGACAAATAGTTAAATTTTTTAGTGTCTTTTAACATTGATAAAGAGGCCATCAATATTCACTTTTTTAAAGCAAATTTAAGATCTTTTGTTATAGTATTTTGAACATTAGAGGATGATTTTCTCCATAAAAATAACAATATATAAATAATATAAATAAAAACAAAGACAATATATAAGACACATGTGAAAATAAACCACACAACTCAATAAATTACTAATATAACTATTTTAGTGTAGTAGTAGAAAAATAAATAATTATAAAAGGCTAATAATCCAAAACATAAATACAGAAGTATCCATTTTGAACCACTATATTCTCATACATGGATACTCCATAACTCCAACTCCACCCACCATGGAAATGACGTCAAGGAACCTCAATAGTAAAATATTTGTGACTCCAGTGGAATAAAAAATTTTCAATACATCTCCATGAAGTTTGTAAGGATAAATTGTAGTGAGAAATAAATGAGAATATTGTAGCAGTAATTGAATTTATGTTTTAATATAGAAGGAAAAATTATCCTTATATGAAAAATATGATAAGTTACATTAATCAATAATGATATTTGTTATTCCATTTTAATATAAATATTTCAATACTTATCGTTTTTTAATCCTTATCTCCCAACTACATTAATTTTTTCCAGAACTATAAAACAAAAAATATGTAGAAACTACTTAAATATCTTTTGGAAATGGTTATATACTAGAAATTTAAATAAAAATATTCAATTATTATGGTGACCCAAATTTAAGGAAAGGGGAAAAGACTAAGGAAAAGTGAAACATCAAATTCATCCTCACAATATATATCTTATAAATCAAAGATAAATAGTTATATAATCGAATATAATTATATTAATATCACATTTGTTAAGAAAGGAAATTATAATAGAAATTTTAATGAATTAAAATAAATTTTAAAACAATATTATACATTAGGTATAATAAAAATTTCATGGAATATTCCAGGTTATATTTATTGGTCATTAGATAAAATTTGTGACTCATGCATTTTTATAAAATATAGGAACTAAATATGTTTATCCTAATTACATGAATGAAGTGGATCATCAGGTTGTTAATAGATCTTAAATAATATATTATCTTGTTAAGATAAAAAAAATTCACGTTATTAGGTGGAAAAATTATTGTATTTAAAATATATTATTATGTAACATGTGTTACCAAAAATATTATCCTAGTATCATGTTTATACACAATTATATTATATTTCATTTTTAAATTAATGTAATTATGGTATACAATAATTAATTAATGGTTTAAATATATTGGAATCATAAATATCCTATATATAAAATTAATGACAAATATATAATATAAGACTCAAATAATACACAACTGTGGAAAAATATAATTGGTCTAGTAAAACCAAAATCCAATATCAATGATATACTAATTAAGATGTTTACATTATTTTAGTTAAAACTAGTAATGTATTTGACATGATTACTTATAAGGTATCGTGACAAGGGCATATTTTAACATTAAATGTGATAAAGCCACTAATTTTATAGAATTAATAATCAAAATATGTTTAAAATATTTAATTCTACAACAAAGGGGAAATCATATAAATAATGATATTCCTTTAATATATTTATGGAATATAAATATGATATAGAGAATGATTTAGGTAAGAAAATAAAATATGCTTTAAGAATATATGTCGAATAATATCTTAACTTATAATTCATAAATAATTAAATAATAGTGTAATTTTATTCTTAAATTCACATTAGCATATACTAATTGGTTCCATGGCATTGGTAAAATGAGGAAATAAATCTTTTATGTCATGTAGAGATTGATGAGAATTATAATAATCTTTATATGCCTTCCATTATTCTTTAGAATAATCATTTCAAATACAAAAAACTATACTTAACAATATTCCAACTATAATTAGTAATGGATATATTATATGTAAGAACATGATAAAATCTATTATGTAACGATAATTGTTTTAGATTCACTGGGTTTGTTACGTATAACTCAAGGAATAATCTTACATCAAGAAAAATTCAAAGTGAATCTCAGTTAGTTATTCTTATAGTTATTAAAGACATTTCATAAATACCAAATATTGATTATATGATAATAGTGTCTTTATCACCAGGCACCTAATCTTGATCATGGTTCCTCGTCATTATTGGGGTTTCCTCATTCCAGGATTCCATCACCAATTGAGGTTTTCTTCACCTTGGGTTATCTGAATTTACTATTTCTTAACCTCCAACTCGTCCTTTAATCCTTTTGTTAGAGTTTCTACCAAGACATCCACATATTATTTTTCGTTAATATATGGCTCATCATGACCATTATATTTTGAATGGTTTAATTTTTCGATAGATTTATGGTTTTTACTTCAATTCCATCAGATCATTCAAGATATGAGTTGTCTGGTCGGATTCGATGGTTGCAGGATGTGTTCAAACTATCCCATGAAATTGCAGCCACCACAACGGCTTGGGATTGATATGTTTCTTCACCAAAATAATTCTCCCTTGGTTACCTCTAAATATGGTCACCATTAGATTATTCTTTGTTTCTGAGAGGCATTTTGCATGGGACAACAATTTGTTTTTGGTGGTTCCCATTTGATGCAAGGTGTTCTTCTGGAGACTATATTGAATGGTGAAGTTGGAGTACTGGTGGAGGTTATATTCCTTCTGATTGTTGTGGGTAGATACCAGTATGATGCATTATGGATACATTTGTGGTCTTTTGGGTGCCTTTTTAGTATGATTCATGACTAAAATTGGTTGGTATGATTGGATTTAGTTGATGGACATCGAAGCAGATGGATGATGTTTCATGTCAGGTATTGACTATTTTGTGACATTTTTTTCTTCTTATTTTGTTTTCTAGTTTTTACATTGTTGGTTGATGGTTTTTAGATTTCCATATATGTTTTGAATGTTGTTTAATCGCATTTGGTTGGCAATTTGACTTTTTTACATGCATTACTACATGGGAGGCATCAAAATAAGGAATGGTGTGGTGACACCAATCATTGTCCATATGTCCTTCTTATGGGATATAAGGGTTCCTTGATTCTATATCATAAATTGATTTTGGTCATGAGTAGTGATGAATCAGGTGGAAATGATGTGATTTCCTCATAACCATTATCTTTTGGGTTGCTCGAAAGAGAGATACATGTGCTGACATTTATCATCACATCCACTATCCACATTTTCAGGTGTGTGGGAGGGGTTATCTGCCTCACTTTTCTCCCATCATAGTGAAAATTCTAGGTAGGGGTCCTACACTTTCTCTTTCACCAATCCCACTATTTCATTGTCATTCAGTGGGGAAAATAAAGCTCTTTCATTGACCTATTTTTACATTTTATCCCTATTGATCACTTTTGTATTACCTCAAGTTTGTGATTAATTGAATTTTTTGTGGTTATATTAATGGGATTTATATTACCGCATTTTTCAAAAGTTAATTTCATGTTTTCTTTTCAATAAATTGTGATAGACCCTTAATCAGTTAAAAAATAAAATAAATATTATATATCGGTAATATATTTCTCATCTTTAATTGAGATAATGGGTGGAATATGTAATTTGATAAATTCATGTATCAATATATATTGGTAGTTTTCATAAGAATAAATTACAGAAGACCTAAAGTAAAGATAACGTTTCAAAGACACATATTGTGTTAAAAATTTATAAAACCAATGATATATGGTTTTATAATAATTACGTTATGTGATATATTAATCATTAATATTAATTAACCTTTATCTTATACGAAATAAATAAATAGAAATTTTCCTTAAAATTGAATATTGGATTTGAATTTAAAAATGGATCCCATGTATTAAAATAAATTCATTATATTGGTAGTATTTCAAAATATTGTAATGCTAATGTGTTCAAAATAGATATTTAAGAAAAACATGGAATATATTGTAAATATAGTACACATATATCAAAATTGGTGGTTAATGTATTATGATCATTCATAGTGGCGACTATGTGAAAACCTTTTCACCAATATAGATACTAAAATCCATTTGAATTCAGATCAATTTTTTAGTCCACCATGATTAATTTATGAAAGCTTCAATGATCCATTTACGGATCTATGTATACATTAAATCCTAGGAATATAATTTTTATATGTGTTTATAATATGCTAAGTGGGAGGGACATGGTTTTTCAATTAATATATATTTATAACACATAGAAAAATTGTATTTGTTTTATAGTTAGTTCAGAATAATTTAAAAAAAATTTACAAAGGAATTAATAAAATAATAAATCTAAATAATAAATAAAAATATTAACAAATATTGATCCACGTAGTTTTATTAGACCAAGTCAAAGTACATTCATCGAAAAGGTATTGAAAAATACAAGATTAGATAATTGCAGATAGAATTATTTCGTATATCAAATGGTATAAATCTCTCCAAGATGATTTTTATAAAACATAAGGAGATTAAGATAATGCGTATATGTCCATATTCTTGAGTGATGTGATCTATTATATATCTCTATCGATATACTAGATATCATATTTTGTATACATAAATCATTGTGGTAAAATATAAAATAAATCCAAGAGAACTATATATGAAAATAGTAAAAAATAGCTAATAATACATAAGAGAGTGCAAGAGATATGTTTTGGGATCATTGGGAGGATGTATGAATAATTATCAGGGCAATACTAATTTTCATAATGATTAATTTAATCGAGTAGATATTTTACTATAATTAAATAAATAATAGAATATCCTCATATATTGTGGAAAAAATGACTACAAAATTTTATTTTCTTTCTACATCTGATTAAATTAATTATTAAATATAAATATGAATTTTTTTTTAATTCATGGAATTATATCAATAAATTCATGAATTTTCAAAATTTATATTATCATAATATTATGGAAATATAACAAGAAAATATGTCAAATTTATGATAGAGGATAAAAATTATATACATAGTGATAAAATTTCTTGAAGGATATTACTCATATAGGTGAAGTAATAGGTAACAGAGTATCTATGGTGGAAAAAAAGAATGCCTAATTACTAAAACCACAAATAAATATAATCATGTTTTATCATGTGATAGAAAACAAGTTATTGTTAACATGTTTTCTCTAGTATAACTGGGAGTGCTGTGAAAGTAGAATACATTAAATAACTTAAATAGAAATTTCCAGTTATTGTATCATGTACACATAGAGTTATTTGTGATTTATTCTTACCATAATAGTATAAATACTTATGTTCACATAATTCAAATGGTAATATCCTTAAATTATTTTCCATCTCAAAATTTTATAATAGATATCAGCTATAATGAGAAGTTAATGATACTATTGTAGAATTCTTAAAAATATGTCTTATTGTCTTTATAAATTATACTAATGCGATATAAATTATTAGTAACTATTAGGATATCCATGATCTTAAGCATTGTGACTTTTCTTATGATGTTTTTATCTGGTGATCTCAGATAGTTGTGATCACGAGGATTGACCTGCTAATAGAAACACGATGTGTATTGGTTGTCATATGATGTTACTATCTAAAAACATGTGTATTGGTCTATTTAATTGAGATCATTATGAATATGTATCACTTTATTAAATACTTCAATACAAGGGGATAACCATGACAATTAATGTTTGTGGTGAGGAATAATATATTAGGTTCATTGTTAGTGGTATGAAATTGATTAAATGACCAGGAAAAGATTTATCACATTCAAATTGTGGAAGATGATATATTTTGGCACTAAACTAGGATAATATTTTCATCACTAAATTTATATACATGGTAGGTAATAAAAATTATATCCAATATAGTAATAGAATAAAATTAGAGCATTAAAGGAGAAAATGCAGAGTATGCATCCTTCATTATATGTTATTTCAAAACAAAATGATTATATTTAATTGTTTGTATAACATATCCTTATATCATTAGGTTCCATGATGTTTTTTAGATAATGTATATTTTGTATTAGTATAAATTTATTTTATTGAGTTAAATTTCCTAGAATTCCAGCCACAAATAATATCCATATGTTCCACCAATTTGTATGGATAAGAGTTTAGGGAAAAGTGGTACCCAAATCGATGGGATGATAAATGTCCATGTATAAATTATCATAAATAATTAAATAAATAAATTCAATTATATCTTATTTCTAATTTATAATAATGATTATAAAATTTAGTTCTTTAGGTTTTTATAAATTATTTATGAATATGAGAAAAATAAAATCTTTCAAATGAATATTACATGTTAATGGTTAATTAAATAATTAATGTATGTAATGATATGATTTAATGGTTTTTATTTTATCACATGACATGTTAGTGTTTTTTTAGAAATAAAATATTAACAAAATTTATAGTAAGTTAATTAAGCATTAAATGAATATATTTGTTTCATTTTCTAGTTTAATTTCCATAATGACCACAAAGAAATTTGTGAATGTTCAACCTATCTATTTGAGTACATTCCACAAAAAAAATTATATAGACCATATCATGAATGAATCAAATATCCTCCCACTCATTCTCTTATGTAATTTGTAATGATTCTAAAGGAGGAAAATGCATTGATAGATTCTACATCATAAATCAATTAAAAGTTATTTACATAATCAAAGGTTCATTATAAAACAATCAATCCTTTAATTATATAACATAATGATTATATAATGGAATCCCATGGGCTATGTTATACATCTGAATGGTCTAAAGGGGTTTCCACTTGGTTTCTTCAAGAAACAATGATTTGAATATGAGATGATTACACAAGGATCAAAACATTTCACTATGGCACCATATATTATATTATTTTCTAACAGAAATTTATTATCAAATGATATAAGGATGAACATAAAACATGGTTTGTGGATTATATTATTATAAATTTTATCCAACTAATGTTTGGATAAGTACTATTTAATCATGCTTTCATCATGATAATGTTCCATTAATTGAAACATGAAGATATTATAACTATATAGATTTTTATATCAGGAATGAATTTGGATAATCCATTAAATAAGGTACTTTTAAGGGATGTGGTGTATAAATGTTACAATAGGAATGATTTTAAAGCCCATATCAAAGATTCACTAATGATGGGATATTAAATATACATATGATAAATTTTAATATCCAAATTAAATGTATGAAATTAAATTTATTAAAGAATATGAAAAGTATTATACATCCAAGTAGAATAGTGTTTGGTTACCATTAGAAATAGTAGGAGGTTTTTTAACAAAATTAATGAATCATAGATATAATATAAATATTGAATCATGGGAACACTTTTTGGTTCACCTATGTGAACGTAAGAGTAAGGCTACTCCAAAGTGCTTATGACTTTTTCTCTAAATAATTAATGAAAGCATAAGAGACACATGTCCATAATATCATCTAATAGTACATAAAGAACTACTGTATTTTAATATAATTGTATAGAATGGATATAGTTGAATACAAGAGTTATTTGTTTTAGGTAGTGTCCAATAGTTTTCTTTTTTTTAAATGTCTTTATTATGTAAACTTTTAAATCATGATATGCATATATTTATGAATTTATTTTTATGTGTATAATAAAATTTCATAAAAAGAAAATTGAATTTATAAAATATTAAATTTATATAGGATTTTTAGATTTTATTTTATTTTTTATTTTTTAATTTTTATTTATTTTATAGAAAAATACAATGATGTGAGTCCCACATGAAAAAATGGACAAGAAATGGGGGGAAAAATACCACAGATAATGTTATCATTATTCTAAAATGATAAATTGTTGTGAAAAATCCTATGGTGGATTTGTATACAACATTGTGCATATATGTGTGCTTTATCTTGAACTGTGGATATATGATGCCACACATTTCACATCAAACACATATTCATATGATGAAATTTTAATTAAATTTCTTTTTCCACTTTGGGCTGTCAAGAACCAATGGTACTAGTGAATTATTGATCTGGTTGGGTCATATTATTTTGGTCGTAATCATGAATATGTTCATTTGGGTATATAAGATTGGTGATTTCTAGTGGGACAACCCGTTTTATCGAATGAGTAAAATATAATGGAAATATCAATTCATTGTGTAGGTATGATTTGGATTAATGATTTAATCATGCGTGATATAATGGATAATATTAAATTAAAATAGATATATCTTTATTGGATACATGTCTATCTAATTTTAAAGGGTAATATTGATATAAAATTAAGGATTAATGGTACTAGAAATCAATTCAATTATATTCAAATTTATCACATTTCGTTATTCACGAATAAATTTTAATTCATTTAGTCAAGAAAAAAACATCCATTACTCTCATGTTTACAATGATTGTTAAGGATTTCTCTCAAATAAGTAATAGTGATGATTCATGATCCACCGTTGTTTCTTAAAGGGAATTATCATTAAACCTAAAGTACTACCAAAGTGTTTGGGGGTTATATACTATCAAGTTGACTGACATGATAATGTTTATCAATAGTCTCAATATTTTATCATTTGATTTTTCTAATCTACCAATAAAACTATATTAAAATATATATCAAGGGATTTATATGAATGTGAGTAGATTGTTTTTTCAAGACATGTAGTCATTCTTTTTAAAATTTATTTCGCCCCAACCAATATAATGAAAAAAGGTAACCAATGATTCTTATATAATATAATTATATATATATATATAAATATTAGAAAATACCATTGAATCATTAGTGAACATAAGTTGAAGAGATATATTGTTAATTGGAGCACTATAATAGGGGAACTATGATTCATAGTAGTAGAGGAATGAACATTCATTATGAATTTGAGAAAAATTATATAATGTTTATGTACCCCATATGAAATTTATATAAATCATGTAATAATTGAATTGGGTATCCTATCTATATGAAATTAATTCAGTTACTATTGAACAAGTTTTTTTAGGTCATGATAATTTCGAACATATTGCACTTGTTTGATATCCCAAATTAGGTCAATACATCAAATGGATATATCTATTAGACCAGTCTAAACAATGGATAAATGAATATATTTATTCATTCCATGATATTCGATCTTTATAGTTTGATCACACAAGTATATTTTACAATGACTATATCATTCAATATTTTAAGGTATTACCAACAACACATTGACATTCAAACAAACTATAAAGTGAACTGTAACAACCCATACTTTTCAAACATAGATATCATATCTTATTTGATGAATATTTATTACATAACATAATGATCCATTACATAATATTATAGGTACAGTTCCTTTGTAAACATAGATACATGAACAATATGTTCATGAGTGAACTACATCATCTACCACAATGTTCATAATAACTAGTACCATTTTATGACATATCATTCCTGATAAACATCATTGAAACCTAGGGAAAGGAATCATAAAAAAGGTTGAGATCATATTACTAATAAGGGTAGAAATGATAGATATCAGTGATCACATGAACATAACATGAGTTTAAGAAAACATGAACCTAAGAATAACATTTGGAAACCAAACCGTCCATTTCATAGATTATTCTCACGAGTCATTGGATGTTTATAAGACACGATTAATAAAGGAATAAATTAACATGACCTATGAGAGTATAAAATTAGAATAAAAAATAATCTTTAGGCATCCACATAAGCATAAAAAATTATTTTCTGAGAAGAGAAGACTAACTGAAAAAACTATCATAGTTGATTGGGTTCATTATCAAAGCCATTTTAATAGTCTAGGATAACTCCCAAAACTTTCTTAGTATAATGGGTTTCCTCCAAAATCCATTATAGTAGTCAAGGTTCACTCCCAATACTATTATAATTTATAGATCCCATTAATAAAATGAGTTCACTACCCACTCTAGTCTTATTTATCTCATGAGATATCCATATTTTCCCAATGTGTTGGATGGATATATAATTTTGATCCAAATAAACACATAATGAAAATCATATAGATGTGTTCCACAATATTATAAATCCTTTATCAAATCATAAAAATTGAAAAGGAAATGAGTTTCATGAATATTTATTCGTATCATAACCCGAGGAAAGAATCATATTTTATAATCATTTACGAAATTCTATAAATCTTAAGAAAATTAAATAGAATTATTTTCATAAATATATCCCCATATCCTTACTCATATAAATGAAATGGGATTCAAAATAATTTAACCCATTCATCATAACAGAACCTGTAGAAATGGAATGAGTTTCATACACATATTTTCATCGTAATCAAAAACCATATAGAGAAAAAGTAAATATGGTGTCATTAGATGATATCCCGAATAATATTATGTGACAAATAAGGATTTAACCATTAAAAAATCAATTGGAATATTTATTAAATAAAAATATCCTTTTATATTTGAAATCATTTATCTAATAATTTTCAAAATATTAGGGATATAATTTTATTTTGAAATATACTTGTAAAGATGAAATCGAATCTTCTAAACAGTGGCATATATTGATAGTGGAAAATATAGTTCATAACGTGTATGTAAAAAAACATTTATTTAACATTTTCAGTAATATGTCAAAATTATAATGTTTGAAAAAAAATTAAGAATCGTCCTTTTAAACGAGTTTTAAAAATTAAAACATGTTTAAATATTTCATTAATCAATCATTTATGAGATATAAATTTTTTGAAAAATATTTACATGGAAGTGATTGAATATTTTCCAAAATATATAAATGAGGACGATTTCAATTAAAAATATTATTTTGGTCTCATTAGTTCACAATGTGAATAAAATAAAAGGGAAACATGTATTCCATTGAAATAACTATTTGTAATGAACTTTCATTATATTATTGAGATGTATATTACTAAATTTCATCTTCATAATCATAGTTAAAAAATCCCAATAAATAATGATATCATAACATAACTTTCATACCACAATGGTAAATTAATAATCATGGTCTCCATGAAATAAATATCATTGTATAGATATATACAAATCATTAAATATCATATTAAAAATAATCAAAAAATATATTCATGGGTAGTATATAATTCTTATAATAGAAACAAGTGGAGAATGTGGCATGTGTCCCACAAACAAAAAGTGAAAGGAAAATCCCTTACCTTAGCTATGATTTCCTTAATAAAATTTTAAAACTCCTATATAATAAAAATAGATTTATTATATATCAATTCCATAAACATAATCATATATATAATAAAATATAAAATTTACTTCTATCCTTTTATCACCATATAATTAAAAATATTTTATTAAATTTATTGTTCTAGGTACAAACTGCTTCATTTATCATGTATGTTTTGGTTTGGTAGTTTCTCTACATGTAATTCGATCATGGATATGTCACACATATATTGTTAATATTTATTTTAATATCATATATATTTATTATATATTTATATTTAGTAATTGATTAATGTTAGAGATAGAAAAATAAATTACATTGTTCTTAGAGATGGTCGTACGTATATATGAACATTGATTCCCAATTTTAAACAGGTGGAATTAAATAAAGATATATAATAATTCACTTTTAAAAAATAAATTATATATCATATATATTAAATAGATTCATTAAAAATAGTATTTTTACTATCAATGTTAAAATAAAAAAAAATGTATCATATTGATTCGTTGAGACGATAGTCTACAAGTACACATGAGCGATATTATTGTTTTATAATGGATTAGATGGTAAGAAGGTGTATATGATATTAAAATTACATATGTATTACAATTTCATAAATTCAATATATATACATTGAATAAATTATTATATTCGTCCATGATAGGTGGTGATGAAATACGAATTACATCAGTTCGCAAGGCAGTAATCTATCATATATATGATTGACAATTTTGTATTCCATTTTATGGAATCGTATATGCATATAATTTATGAAATTTAAATAATAAATTATAATTATATGTAAGATACTCATGTTATTATTTTATTATATTTTAATAACAAATTAATGTGAAGGATGAATAAATAAAACAATAGCCCCCGGTTCAGAAGGACACATCTTTATCGAACGACCTCTTTTTGTAAACAAAAAAATAATAATTAAAATTATTTTATGACAAAAAAATTTATTAAAGGATATGAGAATATATTTAAAGAAGGTATTTGTGAAGGTATTTCTTTAACTAAAAATCCTTTGATTTGTCAATGAAAGAGGACTGGGGGTGTTCTTTTATTAGTGGGGCAGGGGACCAGTATAGAAATTTCCTAATATATTTCAAAATGATAAAGTTATTTTTAAGAAAAATTGTTCCAAATAGGTAGATATTATAAATTGGTATATTATAGATCTAAATAAGGCTATATAATTGTATTTAGACTATTATATTTGGTAAATGTACCCATATCATTTGGTTTAATCCCCCCGGTAAACCCATTTTAAACTTAACCACAATAAATATATTTTATATTGTATTTAATATTAATTATGAAAATTTTCTAATTTAAAAATATTAAATATTAGTAATTATTTTTATTCCAAATATTTAATCCATTTTTTAATCTTCAATCCTCAGAAGATGTATAATTTCAATTAAAGGTATCCTCGCAATTGTGATGCAAAGAAACTTTTCAAAGGGAATGTTTTCTAATGTATAAAATATTTTGAAGTAAAAATTCAATATATATTCGATTAAAATATCTTCAATTTGATTAATTATCATATAATTGAACTAGTATTACATTTAAAAAACATTTGGAACAAAATTGAGCATTTTAAATGATTTAAATGAATATTTATTAATAAAGATTGGTATATTTACTATTCATAACACAATTTTTAGAAATAATATTATATGAATGAAAAAAATTTGATTGAAAATATAATATATAAATTTCATTAAAATAATTCAAAAATAGTTATTAGCTTAATTTATTAATATAAATACAGATCATGCACATAGAAATAGTATTCTAAAAAAACATTTCATTAACTTTCAAATGATATTTTTTTCATATATAATATATTGATAACTAAAGAATATATTTTAAACACATGTAATACATATGTTTTTCAGAATAAAATTATTATTATTATTATTACAGGATATTCTAATATCTAAGATATACTTATTTCTTTAGTTAATTATATTTTAATAGTATATCATATTTCATTTAATCATGGTGTTGCATGTCACACATGCTGTTTAAAATTTTTAATTTAGTCGACAAAAAATATTTCAAAAAATCTTTGTGTGATACATTATACAACCCTAAAAATAAATTTTCACATGACATTTTGTTACTCTGATAGAAATAACTTACTATAATTCTGACTCATCTAATCCTTAGGTTCCCAAGTAACTTCCTCAAAATGTTCAATTCACCCAAAATTGTTGACTATGTGACAAGTATTATTTAAAATAAAATTAACTTTATTATCCAAAGTCATTCCCAATTATTACTCATTAGATTGATCATTCAGAAATGGTATTACCTTTATTTTCGGTGTTTTAACCCCATACACCCTAGCTTGATTCATGTACCCCTTTTCTTGGAGTTCATTTCAGTTCTTTGGTATGCACATTGAGGTGAAAATGTTATCTAGACTACTTATCGATAAAAGAAGATCATAACAGTGTATACAAATTTTTTTTGGAAATTCTAGTGGTACTAGTATGGTAATAAAGTGGAATATCCCCATTAACCAAACAGAATTCCTTAGGAGTGATAAATGGGATGCATCATGAACTTGAGAGAGGTTTAGTGGATGTTCCATAAAAAAAGATACAATCTGGAATTGATTAAAAATATCGAAGGATCTAATATACATAGGGATCACCATTTATCTTTTCTCAAATTTCATAACCTTCTTCTATGGATAAATTCACAGAAAAAAATTCTCACAAGCTTTAAATTATAGATCTGGAAATCATTTGTAATCATAGATTTTCATTTGACTATGAACAATTGTGATGTATTATTTAATGGTTCTAACATTCCCTAATATTTTATCAGTGAGATTAGGTCATAATATCCTCTTTATATAACATAATCCTTGAAAATAGTAGTTATATAATTTTTCCCATAGAGGGATTCATAAGGATCCATCTAATATCATTATTTTAATCTATTATTGTAAGAAAAAATTATTATATGAAGTCATTTATCCCATCCTCCATTGATATAAAAATATAAATGTCTCATCATATCCTCATGTGTATTATTATTCTACTCAGACTGAACATATTTCTATTTTTGATAGAAAATAATTAAAATCAACTATGTATCCATATCCTAATGAATAATTTACCAAAACTTGGAAGAAAACCATGGAACACAATTAGATAGAATATAATGTGGTAATCCATGTAACATTAATAATTACATTATGAATATCATGGATGGTTGATCTAGATAAAAATATTCTATGATATAAATGATTTTTTTTGAATTTGTAAGGTGATCTAATACAACCAAAATAGCATTATGACATTTATATGATTTGGGGAGTCCGATTAAAAAAACCATGGAATTGTTTTCCAATTTCTATTCTAGTATAGGTAACGTTTGTAACATACACATAAAAATCAACCTATAATCCATAAATTTCTTACACTCCACGAACCGAGATACAAACTCTAAAATATCCCTCTTTATGCCATCCCACCATAAATACTCCTTGAGATCCTTATACATAATCATAATTATGGGATGAATAAATAATGAATAATTTTTAGACACCTCTAACATCTCCTTAAAATATAGTACGAATTTAACACATATATGGTTCCTCAAACTAATAATTCCCTAAAAAGGAATGTTGAAACCAATAACATTTATCAAATTCTTTTAGAGTTCTATATACTCATTGTGCACCTATTTAATCATCACATAGAGAAATGGTTGAAAAATAATTTGAGAAAGATAATATTTCTACCCTTCCTTCTAGATTTCTAGATCCATTCATAGAAAATACAGAAAAATTAGATCTTTTTTTATTATCAACATTAATAAGATAATATGATCCTTTTGAATCAAAGCATCATCCTCATTGTTCTCTTTAATAGGGAGGTAATGTAATAGGCTGTCAAAATAATTAAGTTGACAAACCATCTTCACTAGTACATATTTGAAAGTATCTATGTGAATGTATAGATTAAATTTTTTAGCATTATATATATCATATATTTCTACAAAAAGATATTCCCTCCATATCATCAATGAAATCATTAATATAGGTAACTACAAATCCTAATGATTACAAACCCTTCTCCACCTTAGGGTAATGATACCTAATGTGTGCTAACTAGTCTTCAATTTAGTTCCATGTAATTCTCTTCATATTTATCTCTCCAAAGTACCATGGAACCATTTGGAGTTAATGTGGTTTGTGTATTAGATATTCATGAGAAATTCTCCACAATGTGTTGATAATATCCATACAAGCCACGAAAAATATAGATATCAGTCAATGTTGTTGGAATGAGCCAACGTTTAATATCAGTATTCATTGATGAATCAACTGATATACCGTCTATTGAGATTATATGACCTATAAATGAATCATTTTAAAGAAAATATCACAATGTAAATTATTCATAAATATTATCATTTCTAAGGGTGTAAAATACAATACTCATGTGATATTAATGATGTTCCCTACTATTTTAAAATATAATGATATCATCTATAAAAACAAAATAAACTATTCAAGGTTATATATAAAGAATATATTTACTAAATCCATAATGATAGTGGGGGACTAGGATAGAAAAAATTGTATCACTATATATTCATTATTCCAATACCATGTACAGAATGTTGTCATTGGTATATCCTCCTTTGTGACCCACAATTGATGATACCCAAAATAAAGATTTGTAGTAGAAATGTATTGAGCTCCACCTAGATTATAAAAATAGTCATCAATACAAGGTAGTGGATAATTTTTAATGATTTTCAAATTTTTCAATTATTAATAATCAATGTAGAGTCACATCAATCCTTCAGTGTTCTTTAAAAAAGAATATATTCAATCTAATGTGACACACTTGGCAGAATAAATTTTTTTTCAGGATTCTACTAGATTTTCTTCTTCAATTCCAATAACTTCATGAGGGCCATTAAATATAGATTCTTAGAAATATGTGTAACACTGGGTATGAGTTTTTTTTGAAATCATAAATTCATAGATTTATGGAAGAGTATGATAATATATCAGAAAGACATAAAAAACTCCAACATAAAAGGATTGTCACTGATATTGAGTATCTCACCAACAATCTAAGATAAACACAAGTTTTTAATAGGAATCAAGAGGTATATAATGGCTGTGATTTCCAATGGAAGTTCTTATTTAGAATTGTACTGATAGGTGACCATAGTTTGGTTCGAAATATCAAACGTGACTTCCACAACATATAAATTGTTATTGTATTTAAATAAAAAATCAAATTCGTGCCCAAAATGACATCAAATTGGTCATTAATATGTTTTTTATAAAGTAGATTATTATAATGTTTAACATGATATATTCCCTTTCTTCATTTGAGAATTATCTTTTAAGAGTAAAAATTGACTTAGACAATTCCTTTGATTCCCACATTTAAGACAATGAAATATAAATGGATACATAAGATGATATTAAATAGATTATGTGGTTCCTTTGATTTTTCCTCAATAATCCACTGCTTTATACCCTTGTATTACACTCCTAAAACATTTTTCGATTCTGATATTCACCTGGGTTTATTTTTTCAAATTAAAACAAAGTAAAATGAGATTTCATCCTTACATGGTCTCCACCACACTTTCTCGTAGTGAACGTCATTATTCTCTTCATTAGTGAGTGTGGGAGTTAGTTAACTTGTAGGTTATTAGTCATATATCATGATAATAGGTTAGGAATAAAAAATATCTTTCAATATTGTCATCATACCATTTGGTTTTTATAAAAACTACAATTTCCATCGCATTTAATGTTAACACATTTCACTCAGGTTGCAACCATTGAATAAAGGCCTAAATTATAGTGGGAGAAATAATAATTATAGTGGGAAATAAAATATTAATGAAAAGTTACTTATAATATGTCAAAATCAAGAAACTTTATTTTCAATATAGGGAACTTTAGGTTTATCCTTGGTTATTCAGGGTAAATATCTATTAATGTCTTTCATAATGGTTCATAATTAAAATGTTAGATATCCATGCATATCCCCCTGGGGAGTATCAAACTAGGGTAATAGTAATGGAACACTCACCAAAAACAAGAATGATGGATGAGTTATAATCAACCAACTCTTTTTGGGGTGATTACCCCTAGATATATCTATTTCAAAACATGATCCACATGTAGTATCTATAAATTGGTGTTTTTCATGGAAACCAACACTCATTTATTTACCATAACCTATTAAGTTCACCTATACATGATATTATCCTATGGGTTGCCAATAATGTTGTAACATCTCAGGTAAATACAGATTATGAAATTTTCTTATTTTTTAATATTTTTGTAACAAATATTAATTTTCATTTTATATTGGATTATATGTTTGATGGCATCAACATCACACAACAATTGGTTTCTTCGAAATCTTATGTTGCACACAAGGCTGCGTCATTCTAAGAAAAATAATAATAATACAGTATTATTATATTAAATGGTTGTTAAAGCTAAGTAACTGTATTGGAATTAATGAACATAACTAACCATATTTTGATTATACATGTTTTTTCAAAGTTTTTATATATATACAATAAAATATAGAGTCTTAAAATGAGAATGAATCCATTATTAAGCATAAATACTCTAATATTTTCAAAAGTTAGTTTTACAACAATTTCATGGAAAACACTTATTAAATATAGTTTTTACCTTTTTCATATTTTAGATTTTAAAAAATAACTACTTTATTTAGAAGCGGGACCTCAAAATTTATGTTGGGTAAATATATGTTATTTTTTTGAAAATGTTCATTTTTTAATGAATAGTTAAAAGATACTGCATTTTATGTTAAAACATTCTAATCATATAATTTATTTATATTTTTAATTTATTTTTAATTAGTTTAAAAATATAATTAGATTATAAATTTATCATTTAATACAAATTTGGTAATTGGATTAAATATAACATTGAAATTGGACATAAACACATATCAATCATTTGCGGGATTTTACATTGGTTTTGATAATGAGAAATATTTTTAAATTAATTTCATAAACTTCTGTGTTTTTAATATGGAGAAATGGATTCCATATATGGAATAGGGAGGTCTAATTTGTGTAAATGGCTAGATTTTATTTTGAGATATTAGGAATAGTAACGTCAATAAAAATTTTATTTACCATGGTTAAAGGCTAAACCTGGAAAATAAGGATAAAAAAAAATATAATTATATTTAATTACCCTAACACATGTATTAACTCATTTGGATGATATATTTATGACCATGGAAATCCATGGGTCGATTCTAGGACCCCAAGGAGGCACTTGTGTTTGAAAATGACATTTAATGACTTTTAATTTAATGTTAAGGAAAATACAACCTAAACATGTTTCTTTTAGTAGTGATTTTTTTATATGGGTTTATATAAGTTATTTATTTGATAATAAATAATAATTATAAATATAAAAATATTTCCAACATCATTGTATTATATTTATAATTTATAGACCTTAAATAAATTAATTTTTTTATGACTCAATGGTGATGTAGTGATTACCTTATAAATGAAACATTTAAATTAATGAGATTAAAATAATTAAAATAAATTTATTTTGAAAATATTAATGGAATAAAAAATTATAGGAGTGTATGAATTTTTATCTTTTAGTTAATTTATTTAGTTATAATGAATCATGTTGTTATTTATTTTTAAAAATTTGATGATAGGAATAGTATACAAATTTACATGAATGAGTTTATTAATAAATTAATATTTTATTATATGATATAATAGTTATAAAAATCTATGATTCGTCCAAATGAAATATATGATGACACAAATTCCATTAATGATTCTTTTTGGGTATCTTTTCATTTTATATTTACTATTTTACATTATATTATGAATACAGTAGAAGAAATGGTAAAAGTCAAATAAGTTTACTAAGGGTTAAAGCTAATATATAAGGTTGATTATGTGACCTAGACATTTATAAAACCCAGTGGATGATATGATTTAAACCCATAGTAATAATATCTTTGAAAAATAACAATTTTATGTTATTATAATTCTAAATGAAATTAACAACAAAATAATACTTTCAAACTTTCTTAATGTTCCCTTCCTCCAACATATAAAGGAAACCACCTCTGTCCCATTAATCACACATCTCAAGACCCTTGGATCATAAAAACTTTTCTCCAATAATCTCCCAACATCCCTCTATTACTCTTTGAATCATTCCCCTAGGTATAATAAAATTCATGAAATCACTTTGGAAAAAATCAAAATAAGTTTCCCGATTTGAGGTAATGTCATCCCTCAAGTTCTTTTCTATTATTTTTCCTTCTCAAGTCCCAATACACTTTATATTATTTGTTTACATAAAAAAGTATCCTAAATATAGTAGCTATTTTTTATGAGAATAATTCTATCTACACTAACTCACACCTACATCTAATGTTTATAGAACATAATGTTTCTGTGCACAACGAACTATTGCCTCACGAAACGACGATTATTCAATCTTCCCTTACCCTCACTTATTGTGGAAATTATGATGGAACTATAATTATATGTGATATATATTATATTTATTCTATATCTATGGTAATTTAATTATCATTTAGAACATTATTTTATGTTTTTCATGTTATAAAAATATGATAATTTCATATGAGGAAGTATGGACTACCGCCCCCTCAAAGTGATATGAATCATTCATGATATACATGGAACATATAAATGATGTAATTAACAAACCAATTTAATATATATTAAATATTTATTATACTGTAATTATAATATACTTTTGTATCATTTTGTTTTCAAACCATTTAATATGTAAAAGATTTTTTAGTAGCGTTCATCCGTACGTACGACTTACCATCTCTAAGAATAGTGCATCTCATTTATAATATCCAAATGCTATGGAATATTCTAAATAAATATATGCATGATATTTATGATATATAAGATATATAAATCATGAATATAATTCTAGATATAAAGTAATTTTTACCAGATAAAAAATTTATAATTATAAAAAGTTCATTTTTGACTGATGTTCCGAACATCAACAAAATGTCTGATATATACTCAAATAGTAAACTAATTATCATTGAATGGAAATAAATGATATAAAAGGAGTAATCAACTTAAAATGGTTCTCAAGAAAGTATAAATAAATATAATTTTATTATTCAGTAAATTAAACAAAGAACAAGTCAAGGAAGACACTAGGTAAAGGACTTTCTCTTAATATCCTTTCATTGTTGAATATTTTGATAATATACACCCACTCCATTTACAAGGTGTATAATAAAACCCTTGGACTAATACATTAATTTAATGGGAATAAATTATCTAGGAATAATTTTAATAACTTTCATAAGGTATTTTTTTAACATTTGCGGTGATAATGTCCTCTCTGCCGTCGTAATCATTATTTGGATTCCACTAGAAGCATTATTATTTTAAAAATGAAAAAACCAATTATTCACTTTTTATGTATTTTTATATTGAAAATGTTTTTTCAAATGTATTTATTATTTCAATATATTTAAATGATTTTTTTTGTGATTTCAAATGATATTTTATTAGTGAAATGTTGATATTGTCAATATATTATGTGTTAAGATTATATAATGGTACTTGGACATTTGATAGTGGGTTACATGATAAACCACAGACAGGTGGTTATGTGATATAACAAATGACAGGTGGTTCAATGATATACCAAGGACGAGTGGTTAGGTTATAACCTCATACGCATTGGGTATTGAAGTCGGTCATTTTGATATTCAAATTGTAAGAATGATTAGTGGATGTCGATAATATGGTTATTCCATTTCAGAATGATTATTTTCAAATATTACCTTTTTAATGTTATATGTTCATTCTCTCGATTTCACGGAAAACTTTTTCTTAAAAAGGGTAAGCAATGGGATTTTATTTAGTGAATAGTATTTAAAACTTTATAAAGGTGAGAAGTATTACATATGATGAAGTATTCAGGGTTAATATGATGTTTTAAAAGACATAAAGTTGTCCTTATTTGTGTATCCATTACTAAGCTTTTTATTCTTATACCAAGTTAATGAAATTATTATCACAGAAAATTAATAGAAATATGTTCAAGGATGGGATCAAAGAAATTTATTGCTGTTTAAAAAATGGATGTAAACATGTTTCTTTTTGTAAGAGTTATTATTTTCTGAAAAAATTGTCTGGTTAGTAAAATAGTCTATATGTCATATTCATGTTTATATGTATATGTTTTGACCTAATTATCTAAATATGTTAAACATAAAATATCTTCAATGTGTATTATTTACATAATTCATGATTATGTAATGTTTAAGGTTGGGCCTTATAGATGGTTTTAGAGGTCAGTTTAGATAAATTTAGGCGTCAGAATTTTGTTAATAGAATATCAATAGATGATTTTTACATTACAATCAAATTGAAATGATATAGAATTTTAATTTTACCATGTTTCTTCATATAATATATGTTTTTTCAGAATTATTTTCCATTGATGAAATAGGGAAGTTGTGCTGGGAAGGAATATAGAGGAGAATAACCTCCCAAATTAGCTTCCTAAGGTGGTTGGCATCCAAACAGAACAATTTTTTTATAGTAATGGTGCAGTTGACTCAGGCTATAAATGAAGGTGGTATAAATGGTTGATATCAACCATATCAACCGTAGATGAATAGCTCTATTTTGATGCATTTCATGAAGAATTATCCCTCATCATTCAGAGGATCATATGACGATATTCAAGATGATGGGAGGATCGATGCACTGGAAAATATTTTCGATTTCATGGGTTATAAAAACAAATACAATGTTAGCAGTGTTGTTTATTGTTTTTAAGTAAGGATAGATCAATGAAGGTAAATTGTTAAAATTATCCCGGACAATAAAGATATTGGTATCCTTTGTTGGGATGAATTCAAAAAAAAATTTCTTGAGAAATATTTTCCAAAGGTGGTACAAAATATGATAGAAAAACAATTTATTGAATTGAGATAGGAGGATGACTCAGTGGATGCTTACGATGTGATGTTCCCTAGACTGGAATGGTATGCTCCAAACATCATATGAGATCTTGATAGTTAGATAAATTTATTTTAATTAGGACTAAAGATTTGATATCAAAGGGAATTATCCTTTCGTAATTTCAAAAGATATGAAAAACTTGTCATACGTTCTGAGAATGTAGAATGGAGTATTCTAATGACCTGTCGTTCTAAGAGAGAATCAATAAGAAGATTTCAATTTGGAAGTAAAGTGAAATAATTCATCAAATAATCCTGGAGGTAAGAAAATTAAATTTCTATATTTTGATAAATGTAGTTAAATTCATCTTGGAGAATGTATCTTAATATCTTGAATGTTCTTCTGGTGTGGGTATACTGGTAATATTTATCGTAACTGTAATTAATATGATCAATATTGAAATGAAAAGACAGTGTTATGATGATTTAGTTTCAATGTGTTTTCAAATTGTGCTAATATGTGTCCAAAGTTGATTACCCAGGGTGGAACCTAGACATATCGAAAGTAGAGTTGTGTGGAAAAATATTTTTTTACTACTAAGATTGATGTGGGACCATCAAATAAAGTTCTATTAGGTCGTTTTTTTGTTTTTTTATATAATGAAATTGTGTGTTTTTTATTCAGGATATACACATTCTTTCATTTCCAGGATATTTTTTGGGTAATTGGGAATTATACCTCAAGAAATGAATATGGAACCTATGGTAAAAACACATCGGTGAATGGTTGAGGCTAAATAAAATTATAATAATATTCCTCTCCTTATTTTTGGAATGACATTAACTAAACACCTTGTTGTTTTTCCAATATTAAAATTTGATGATATTTTCAGAATGGATTGGGTTTTTATTTACAATGATAAGATTGACTATAGATCTAAAGAGGTTTATTTTTAGAAATAATTTCAGTTTGTGTACAGGAATGACCCTTTTATCTGATAAGATATCAGGAAGATTAGAATCTAGTGAAAGATGGAATTGAATTTTACCTGTCACATATTTCAGAAAACAAAAGAACTGTTCATATTAATGACGTGCATATAGTAAACTTTTATCATGATATTCTTATTAATGAGTTTCATAGTATTATACCTAATCAGGATGTTGAATTTACTATTTACCTTGTTCCTGATGATAGGACAATTTTGAAAACATCCTTGTCAGATGGCTCAAATTTAACTTTTAGAGTTAAAGAAAAAATTGATGGTGTTATTAGATAAAGGTTTCATTCTACCTAGCACATCACTTTAGGCTGATCTAGTATTGTTTGTTAAAAAGAAAGATGATTCAATGAGAATTTTAATTGATTATAGAGCCTTGAATAATATCACTATTATGAACATGTTTCCTATGCCACATATCGATGACTTGTTTGATCCACGTCAGGGAGATCATTATTTTTTAAATATTGACAAGAGATAGCAGTACAATCAGTTGAAATTAATGGAAAAATACATTTTGAAGATGGTGTTATGTACTAGATATGACCATTATGAATTTTAAGTTATATACCTTTTGGGTTTACCAATGTGACTTCTATATTCATTGATCTTGTGAATAGATATTTCCATGAGTTCTTGGATAAGTTTGTGGTTGTTTTTATTGATGAAATTTTGGTATATTCAAAAATTAAAGAAGAACACGATTTTTATTTAAGGGTTGTCTTGAAAACCATAAAAGAAATTAATATTTTTGGGTAAAATCTCAAGTGTGAGTTCTGGATACAAATATTTTTCCCTTTGACAAATTATTCCAAAAAATTAATTATCGTTTGATCCTGATGAAATGTAAGTTTTTGATGATTGGCCAAGACTGACACATATAACTGAGATTCATAGTTTTCATGGTTTGTAAGTGTATTATATAAGGTGTGTTGGGAATTTTTAATAGTTATATAGTCAAATTAATATGTTAACTTGAAAAGGTATTATGTTAATTTGGAAAAACAAATTTAATGATAATTTTCAGGAATTGAAAAGAATATTGGTGGAGGATCCTATTTTGGAATTACCTTCCAGAGATGGTGAATTTATTATCTACATTGATGCTTTGAGGAATAGACTTGTTTGTGTCCTAATGTAGAATGATCAAGTAATTTCTTATGATTCACATCATTTGAAAACTCATGAATTAAATTACACAACACCATAAATGGAATTAGATATTATTGTTTTTTCGTTAAAAAATTGGTGGCATCATATGTATAGATTAAAATTTTAAATATATAGTAAAAAATGATTGAAATATATATTTAGATTGAATTAATTAGGCATCAGAGAGAAGATATTTCTTGAATTAATCAACGACTATGATTTATCTATTTATTACCATCTATAAAATAAAATAATGTGGCTGATGCTTTTTGTCAAAAAAGTAATCCAACATTAACCATGATACAAATGTAACACGATACTTTGGTCTAATATTTGATGAACTTTGGCATAAAAGATTATAGTGTAAGTAATTTCTCTATTTTTTTCTATAGTTAGTGATATTATCATCATCAGATAGAAATAAGAAATCCCAGACGAAAGATGGTGAGTTGTTGAAAAATATAGAGTTTTTTTTAAAAGGTTATGTTGTCTGAATTTTTTATTGATAATGATTTTGTTTCAAGGTTTGAAAAGAGGTTATGTGTGCCTAGTGATTCATTGTTAAAGAAAGTGTTTTTATGTGAAGCTCATAGTACCCCATTTTCTGTTCATCCTGGAAGTACTAAAATATACTGAGATCATTGGGAGTATTAATACAGGGATGGAATGAAAAGAGATATTAATGACTTTAATATGAAGTGTTTTACTTGTCATCAGGTTAAAGGATAGTACAAGATAAGGAAAGGGATGCTTTTGCATTTACCAATACAAAAGTGGAAATGGTAAAATATATCCATGGGCCTCATTATGGGATTACCGAATAAATCTCATGAAAATAATTCAATCTAAGTTATTGTTGACCGATTGACTAAATCTACTCATTTATTTCATATTCAAGATAATCTATCTCTCGATCAACATTATTGGTTGTATGTTAACGAGATAGTCAAGTTGAATGGAATTACCCTCTCTATTGTATCGAATCATGATCCCATGTTTACTTTTGTCTTTTGGAAAGGCCCTCAGTAGTCATTGGACAATGAATTAAATTTCATTATAACATTTCATCATTAATCAGATGGGTGGTCAGAACAAATAATTTTGAAATTAAAAGATATGATATTTTCTTCGTCAATGTATTATGAGGGACGTAGGGACCAACATCATTGTATGGTTTAGTTTTCTTATAATAACCGTTTTAATATAGTACACACATGACACAATTTGAATCATTATATAGAAAGAGGTGTCGAACTCTACGTTTTTTGGATTAAGTTGGTGAAAGTAAATTGATTAAACCAGAATTGGTAGAAGTGATAGAAAAGAAAGATCAGATCATACAAAAACACATGAAGAATGTTCGGAGAAGGTTGAAATGTTCTATGGATAACTGAATGAATGTTCGTTATTTGTGGGTAGGTTATCATGTCTTTCACAATGTTTCTCCATATAAAAGTGTGATGCGTTTTGGTAAGAAGGGAAAGCTGAGTTCGAGGTTCAGTAGACACTATGAGACCCTAGAAAAAGTTGTATTAGTTGACTAAAGAGTGGATTTAGATACAATTTAATCAAAGATGAATAATTTTTTCATATTTCAATGTTGAGAATATATATATATATATATCGGATCCATCTCATTTTTTGAGTTCTGAGATAGTTATGTTGGAAGATATTCTTTCTTATAAATAATTACCCGTCCAAATTCTTGACAACAGATAACAAGTGAGGAATAAGTTAATCCCTCAAGTAATGGTTTTATGAAAAAACCATATCGTTGAATAGGAATCATGGGAATCTAAAAATGAAATTTGGGATAATTACCCCCACTAATTTTATATGTGAATCAAATATTGAGGATTCAATTTCCAAAAGGGCAAAGGATGTAACATAACATGTAATTAAAGAATATGACATTTTCATATTTATTAATACTTTTGAATTAAATATAAATTTTATTTTAATGTCGATGATATTTTAGATGGTGTACCTGACACGCAATAATTGGTTTCTCCACAATCTTATTTTGCAAATAGGGCTGAGTCAAACTTAGAAAAATAATAATAATATAATATTATTATTTTAAATGGTAGTTCCCACCTAGCTGTTGTATTTGTGTGAATGAATAGAACTAACCATATTATGATAATTCATGTTTGTTAAATGTTTGAACATTTATCCAATAATATTTAGAGGCATAAAATTATATTGAATCCAATTTTATGCATAAATACTCTAATATTTTAAAAAAAAAGTATACCACATTTTGATATTGAACCCATTTTAAATATAGTTTTTATCAATTTTTTATGTTTCATTTGGTAAAATAAATTTCTTATATAGAATCGGGACACCAAAATTTACATTAGGTAAAGTTTCAATATTTTTATTATAATGTTCAATTTTTAATGAATTGTGAAAAAATTCTACATTTTAAGTTAAAACAGTCTTTTCTTATAATTTATTTTTATGAATAGATTGTCATTTTAATTTTATTTAATGTTTAAATAGATTATATTTCGATCAATTAATCTATTCTTGGTAATTTGACGTAATTATCCTTTAAAATTGGGCACAAACAAATGTCAATCTTTTAGTAGTTATTACTTAAAAAATCATGCCTTTTAGTTTTGATAACAAGAATTAATTTTAAATTAATTTCTGTAACTTCTTTGTTTTGAATTTGGAGAAATGGATTCCATATTTGAAATATATAGGACCATATTGTGTATAAAGTTACCTATTATATTTATATATTATGAATAGTATCTTCAGTAAATATTCTATTTACCATTGTTAGGGTAAATCTGAAAAATAAGGGTAAAAAATAATATTATAATAATATTAAATTAGCTTAACATATGTCTAAACCCTATTCGATGAGATATGTCTGACCATGGGAATACTTTAGTTGATTTTAGGACCCCATGGTTCCACTTGTCTGTAAAAATGACATTTAATTACTTTTAATTTAATGTTATGGAAAAGATAAACTAATCATGTATCTTTTACTAAAACAATTATTATATAGGGTTATATAAGGGATCTAATCGACAATAAATAGTCATGAGAAAGATTCATAGTATTTTTTATAATTTTTTGATAGGAATTAAATAAATTTATTTTTGACATAAGAGTAATGTAGTGATTACATTATTAATGAATGAATTATATAAACAAGATTATAAAAATAAAAATAAATATATTTTCAAAAACTTTTTATAACATACATGAATTTTATAGATGAGTATGACTTGTTAACATTGAAATAATGAAATTTATTATAATTAATCATGTTATTATATTTTTTTAAAAAGTTATGATATAGATAGTATAAAAATTGAAATAAATGAGTTTTTAAATCAGTTAATATTTTATTAAATTATATAATATTCGAAAAAATATAATATTTATCCAAATAAAAAATATGATGTATAAAAAGTTATTAATGATCCATATTGGGTATATTGATATTTTATTTTAACTGTGGTAACCATATATTATAAATATAAAAGAATATATGGTAAAATTTGAATATGTTTTCTAAGGGTTAATGCTAAATGATAAGATTAATTTTTTGACCATTAATATTCCAAAAAACATTGGATGAGAATATTTCAACCCGTACTAATGTTATCATTGAAATATATTACACTGGTCTTATTATAATTTGAAAATCAATTAATAAAAAAATAATACTTTCAAACATTTTTACAGTGCCCCTCCCCCTCTTATAAAAGGACACCACCTCAATCCCATTACTGACACCTCTCAAGTCCCTTGGCTCAAGAAAAAATCTAATACAATAAGCTCCAAAAATCCTTCCCTTTCTCCTAGAATCCTTTCCCCTAGGAAGAATTCAATTCAAGAAATCATTTTTGTCAAAATCAAATGAAGATACAGGATTTGAGGTAATGTCTTCCGTCAAGTACCTTTCACGTATTTTTCCTTCTCCACTCAGTATTCTAATCTTATTATTATTTTTACATAACAAAAAATAATATACTAGTTATACTAGGTTGTTTTTATGAGATGTATTCGAACCACAATTACAACCACATCCATCATGTGGGTATAGAACATACTATTTCATTGGACTGTGAACTACTGCCTCACAAAATGATGGTTGTTCAATACTCTCTTAAAACCACTTATAGTGGCCATTATGATGGAAATTAAATTATATACAATATATATGATGTTTATTTTCTATATTTTATGCATTAATTTTCATTTAGAACCTAATTTTTGGATTTCCATGTTGTATAAATAAGATAATTTTATTTGAGGATGTGTAAACTACCGCCCCATAAAAGTTCTATTTCTCATTCATGATATACATGAAATGTATAAATGATGGAATTAATGAATTTATGTAATATATATAACATATATATATTACAATAATTATAAAATACCTATGAATAATTTATTTTTCATTTTTTAAATTTAAATTGAAATTAATGTAGCGTTCATGCGTATGTACAACTGACCATCTCCATGAATGGTTCAATTTTTATATCCAAATTCTATAGACTATTCTAAATAAATATTAACTGTATATATTTATGATATATATGATATCTAAACCTTGAATATCAATTATTAGATAATAGAATTTTGACCACATGGACAATCTATAATTATAACATATTTATTTTTGACTCAAGTTCCGAACATCCACAAAATGTCTGATATAAACTCAAATAATTATATAATTGTTATATAAAGGTAATAGGTGATATGAAATAAATAATAATATATAAAATGGTTATGAAGCAATTGTAAATTAACATAATTTTTTTATTCATGAAATTTGATAATGAACGAGTCATGTCAGACACATGGTAAGGGAATTCGTCTTAATCTCCTTTCATTGTGACATATTTTGATAATATACAGCCCCTTGTATTACAAGGTGTATAATGAACAACATTTAATTTTACATTAATTAAGATGGAGCATTTTTTGTGATGAATTTTACGAACCTAAAATATATAAATTTTTAATGTTTGATGTAACGATGACTTCTCTGTCATCGTAATCATAATTTGGATTCTTCTATAATCCTTAATGTTTGTAAAAGGAAAAGAAATCATTTAATCCATTTTTTGTTGTTTTCATATTGAAAATGATTTTTTTTGAAATGGATTGATTAATTAAATATATTGAAAGGATTTCTTGTGATTTTTAATGAAATTTTATTAGTGAAATGTTGATATTTTCAATATTTTATGAGTTATTATTATATAATTGTACATAGACATATGATGGGTGGTTACATGAAAAAAAAATAATGGTTTGTTATGTGATAAACCAAATGATTGGTGGTTCCTTGATAATCCAATGATGGGTGTTTAGGTTATAACCATCAGTGCATCAGGTATAGTAGTGGACGTATAACAATTCCATTTGTAAGAATGATATTTGGAAGTTGACCATATGGTTATTACATTTAAGTACAATTATTTTAAAGGTTTACCTTTTATATGTTTTGTGTTATTTATATGGGTTTTATGGTAATATTTTAGTTAAAAAATTGTATGAAATGATTTTTTATTTTATTAAGAGTATTTAATACTTCATAAAGTGGAAAACTATTAATTATGATGAAGTATACATGGTATACATATTTTTTTAAAACTAACAGTTCTCATTTATTCTGTATAGATTATTGAGATTTTTATGCTCATAAAAAGTTTTTGAAATGTGTTTCCTAGGACATAATGTGAAATAGGGTCATGTATAGGATCATGGAAAAGTAAAGCTATTGAGAACATGTAACTAAGCATGTTTATTTTATTTTAAGAGATTTTATTTTATGAAAAAAATGGATACTTAGTAAAAGTGTGTATGTGTAATATTTATGTTGTTATATATATGTTATAACCTAATTCTATAAATATCTAAACACTTAAATATCTTCAATTTAAATTGTTAAATTATTCATGATTATGTATTGTTTAAGGGTGGGGCCGTAAAAATTTATTATTCATTTTAGATTCCAAAGGGTAACAAAAAATTTATCTGATAGAAACTATAGATACACATACATTTCATACACATATATCACAAATGGATAGATGAATATTCATTACAAAACATAGTAAACTATGTCATAATTTTATAGGTCTATTGCCTTTGTAAAATTGGGTACATAAAATATTAGTGTATAAGTGAAATACATAATATCACACTATGTAATTAATTTATATAAATAATTATTCAAATATATTACTTAATACATTTCTCTATAATCTGGGGAAGTAAAACATAATAATGGTAGTTCTCAAGTTCTCAGTAAGGGTAATCAAGGAAGATGTCAATGATCACTTAAACATAACTCGAGAACAAGGGTATATGATATTGATTATAACATTTTGAAACTATATCTTATATATCATAAATCATAATCTTGAGTCATGGTGTAAATATTTTTAGTTTAGATGACCTGAATCGAAAGGTAAAAAAAGAAAATAATGGATGAGAGAAAAACATTTACATAAGACAAAGGTTTGGGGACTGAAAATTAGCATACAAATTCATTTCCTTAGTAGTCAAGGCTAACTACCCAGACTATCATTTCGGGTTGGGTTCACTCCCCAAACCATCATAGTTGTCAATGTTCACTACCAAGACTATAATTGTGTCATGAGTTCACTCCAAAAAACATCGTTGTTATCCAGTTTCACACCCAAACTATCACTGTGGGCATACTCTATTATTGAACTAACGTTACTCCCCATTAAAAAATCATTTATCTCATGAGAGATCCATCTATACCAAAATAATTAACATACAATATAATTAATGTACCACCTATCACATAAATAAAATCATACAGATCTGTGCCCCAAGATGATAAATCATTCATCACATCATACTTTGTGAAGAAGAAAAAAGGTAAATAAAAATTTGATAATATCATAACCTATTAAAATGTAATTATTTTCATTCACATTTCATCATATAGTTACAAATGGGAAATTAATGGGTTTCATAATCATTTCATCAATTCATCGCAACATAAACCCTAGAAAAATAATAGGATTCATAAAAATCATTTCATCATTACACTAAAACAAATAAAGAAATAATAAAAATGGTTTACTTGGATAAAATACCCAATAAATATTAATTCATATAAATGGTTATCATCTTAGATGAAATATTATTTTAAAATATAACTTAGAAAATTTATTAAAAAAATATCATTTTCACTTTGAAATAATTTATCTTAAAATTTACCAAATATTAAGGAATTTTTTTTATTTAAAATTAACATTGAAAAATTTTTATAAAAATTTTATACATTAGGCAGTCATAATATTGAAAATTTCTATTCATGATGTCTACAATAAAACAAATAATCTATTCAAATTTTTAGAAAATAGTTAAAGGTACCGCATTTAGAAAATCGAAGAATAATTCCATTTAAACTTGTTTATAAAAATTCAAAAAAGAGTAAAATTTTCATTAATAAATAATTAAATAATATAAACTACATTCCTCAAAAAATTTATTGAATACATTAAAATGTATGAGAAATGATTTTCAACTAAAAACAGAAATAATGTTGATTTTCCTGCAAACCAATATTTTGTTCTCATTAGTTATTAAATAGTAAAAATGAATGGAAATTAATTTTTTTTCTCCAAAAATAGATAAAGGATAACATTATTCATGACCTTCAGGTGATTTATACCAATAATGTTTTTCATTCTAAGCATAATCAAAATAATCCTGATAAAAAATGGGATTATAACATAAATCCCTTATCAATTCTTGTATCTTTCGATTCATAATCATCATGATATAAATAACCTTATATGGATATTTAAATACAAATAAAATAAAAAATAAGAAAAATATAACTCATTAATGGTCAGTATATACACCAAATCAAACAAAAAAGTAGTGAATATGACATGAGTCCCATATAAATAAAAGAGAGACAAAATATCTTACCTCAACTCTGGTTTCATTCATACATATTAGACCCTCCTATATAATAGATATAAATTTATTATAAATATATTACAGAACCCTAATCATACATATTATAATACATATTATTTACATATAAACTTTTATCAACAGTATATTAACAATTATTTGTTAAAATTACTCTTCTGGGTAATATCAGATTTGTTTTTCATGTTTGTTTTTGTTTGGAAATTCTCATCCTTATAATTTTTTCATGGTTCCATAATATCAACAATTTTAATAATTATATAAATATAATATTTAATCATTATATATTAATGCATAGTAATCTATAAAATTTAATGATATTAAAATTAATTACACCTTACATAGAGATGGTGGGTCTTATGTACACATGAAAAATGTTTCAATTTTCTTCAACGGTTGAAAAAAATAAAGTAAAATTGTAATTTAAATGTTTATAGTAATTTATATTATCAAATATATAATTTATTTTACTTAATTCTATACTAATTACAATCCATGTAAATATGAAATGAAAAATGACTACATCACTTCTTAGAGGTGTTAGTCCACACGTACACATGAGGGATGTTTTAATTTTAAAAAAAAATTTGATTGTAAGAAGGTAGAATCTATATTATAATTTAATAAGTATAATTATTCCATATATATCTTATATATACATTAAATACATCATTATATCAATCTGTGAGTGGTTGTGATATAAAAAAAATTGCATCGATTCACCAAGCGGTAGTCCTTAGTACAGAGGACGGACAGTTTCACATCCCATTTAATGGATGATGTGATGGATATAGTGATTAAATTAATATAATAACACCTCAGTATATGTAATATATTGGTTTCATTATTTACTAATAGTTTATGAATATATCAAGTAGGAGCAATAAAAAAAATAAAACAAAAATGATCGGTTATGAATGATACCTCTTCATCAGAAAACCTCTTTTTTATTGACACTAAAATAATTCATATGAGGGTTTTAAAATAAAAAAAAGGACTCTAGAATGTCTAATGGTTATGATGAACCGTATTTTTTATTTTTTGTATTACCAAATTCTTTTTACGTGTTAAAAAATAGAATATTTTATTTTATTTTATATGTGGGGGTGATGACCTACATGAAAATTTCCTGAAGGAATACAAAATGATAAAGTCATTCTCAATCCAAATAATTCTAGATGGATAGATATTATAAATTTATATAGGATAAGGTCTAAATATTTACATTTAATAGGATTTATAGAAGTTTATTTGTCAAAATTACACTTATTTCTTTATTTTAACCCCCTTAGTAATCCCATTTTAACATTGACAATAATAATTATTTTTTTAATATTTTTACAAATAATTATGAGTAAATATTTTTTGGAAAATAATAAATATTATTAAATATTATTCTTCCAAATAAGGAATCTATTTTATCAAATTAAATTAATGTAATTGGTACAAATTAATTTATAAATAAAACCACAAGCCCGATAAAAAGCGGTTTTCCAATGAAAACATTTTCATTAATAATTTACAATTTTTGTCAAAATTAAAAATAATAATGATTATAATAACCTAAATTATATATATAATAATATAATTGGACTAAATTTACATTCTAAAATATTTTAAAAACATTATGAATTTTTTAATACTCATTATACAAAAGTATCCTTTTAATAAAAATTATTATTCACAAAATTTTATAGAAAAATTAATATTTTCTAAAAAATAGTAAATATTAACAGTAAGTAAATTTTGTAATTATGATTTAAAAAATTAAAATAAAATTTTCATATATATTTATGAAAGTGAAAATAATTGTATAAGTGCATAAAATGTGATGATATTGCTTTTAAGAAAAAAATACTATATTTAAGGAAAAACAATATTTATTCTTATCCCATGCCAAAATAAATATTAGATAAATGATGAAATATTTTATTAAAAATATAATATATTAATTTAATTAATATAATTAACTAATTGGGAATATTATAATTTATTAAGATGAAAACATATTGTGTGCATAAATTTGTTTTTTGAGTTTTTTTTATTACATAAAATTTATTTTTTTCATTTATAATTAGTTTATATCAATGAATTTTGTTATATATATGTTTATTCCATAAATTTTTATTATTTTATAAATTATTATACATACATTCCAATCTAATTCTGAGGCGATTATTGTCACATTAAATAATAATATTCTAACAGTATACAGTGGTTCGTTTAAACATGATGTTGTGTGTAATGAATGATATCAAAGACATTTAAATTTTTTGAGAAATATATTACATTAAATGTTATGGTATTGAATGAAAAATAAAATTTCCATATGTGTGTCGGTTTCTATGAAGATATTCCACATGGGATAACTTTATCTCAAATTTCCTTGAATCAATGATGAGAGATATATCCCACCTCAAATACCCACTTCATTATTCCATAATTTTTTTAAATTAGAGACTCTTTACCATCCATTTACTATTTAATATTTAATAAAACTATTTAAATATACTATAAAAAGCCCCTTTATTCTATAAAATCATTCAAAATAAATATTTCAACCTAATATTTTTCTTCTTCGAGAAGAGAATTTTTATAAATAATCCTATTGTTTGATCTGAACTCTTACATAGAAATAGTGTATAAATGTTAAATAAATAAATAATTAGACACATATATTATCATATAACCAACATCATTATGTAGGAATTTATAAAAACTCTTTTAAATATTCAAATTTTCATTTAATTATAGAAAGAATTATTGTCATGGGTCATGTATCATTTCATGAATTGTTTTAAAAGACAATGTATTGAACCCTATAATAATAAATTCATTCATATAATTAGATATTTGAAAAAATAGTTCCATAATTATGTTAATATTTTTCCAAAGTTAATTATAAT